>OY482674.1:74583786-75216286 GCA_960531455.1 Urophora cardui
AAGCAATGGGTGTAAATCGAAACCGTATATGAAACAAAAGTTTGCGCATTCACATGGAATAAAACTGATGTTATTACTTTTCATGAACAAAGAAGCTAAATATTTTCGGAATTGCATACATATAAGCAATTAAATTAATTATTTACATAAAATGCATTATTTCGGAATAAAAAAATATGTAAATGACAAGTATGTAAGAACGCGGCTGCATTAGAGATACCATGCCGTAGTCTTTACACGTTTTATGATGCGAAATGAACATACAAATCATCTTTGTCTGAAAACACTATTATGCAATTGAAAAGTTTGAAAAATGCATCTACATATGTACAACGAAGGGCGCTAAAGACACGAGAATTTACATTTTTATTAAATCTTCAAACAAATCCATACAATTTTCCTGCAACCGAGACACTATGTACATAGGGCATATGAGTAACTTTTCTGAACTTCAATTGTAATTTTCTGAACTTCAATAGGAATTTTCTGAACTTCAATTGTAATTTTCTGAAATTCAATTGTAATTTTCTGAAATTCAATTGGAATTTTCTGAACTTTAATTGTAATTTTCTGAACTTCAATTGTAACTTTCTGAACTTCAATTGGAAATTCTGAACTTCATTTGTAACTTTCTGAACTTCAATTGGAAATTCTGAACTTCAATTGTAATTTTCTGAACTTCAATTGTAACTTTCTGAACTTCAATTGGAAATTCCGAACTTCAATTGTAATTTTCTGAACTTCAATTGTAACTTTCTGAACTTAAACTGGAAAAGGTGTAGAAATTGCTATCGCTAAATGAGATCGCCATCCCCTTTCGTTTGATACCCATATTGTAAGGTAATATTAAGGTTTTTGTGCAATCGCATTTTGACCGATAACTCAGTTATCGATAAATTTATCGAAATATATCGACGTCCACATAAAACCTGGGGCCATCCCCTTTCGTTTGATACCCATATTGTAGGGTAATATTAAGGTTTTTGTGCAATCGCATTTTGACCGATAACTCAGTTATCGATAAATTTATCGAAATATATCGACGTCCACATAAAACCTGGGGCCATCCCCTTTCGTTTGATACCCATATTGTAGGGTAATATTAAGGTTTTTGTGCAATCGCATTTTGACCGATAACTCAGTTATCGATAAATTTATCGAAATATATCGACGTCCACATAAAACCTGGGGCCATCCCCTTTCGTTTGATACCCATATTGTAGGGTAATATTAAGGTTTTTGCGCAATCGCATTTTGACCGATAACTCAGTTATCGATAAATTTATCGAAATATATCGACGTCCACATAAAACCTGGGGCCATCCCCTTTCGTTTGATACCCATATTGTAGGGTAATATTAAGGTTTTTGTGCAATCGCATTTTGACCGATAACTCAGTTATCGATAAATTTATCGAAATATATCGAAGTCCAAATGAAACCTGGGGCCATCCCCTTTCGTTTGATGCTCATATTGAAGGGTAATATTAATGTTTTTGGGCAATCGCATTTTGACCGATAACTCAGTTATCGATAAATTTATCGAAATATATCGAAGTTCAAATGAATCCTGGGGCCATCCCTTTTCGTTTGATACCCATATTGTAAGGTAATATTAAGGTTTTTGTGCAATCGCATTTTGACCGATAACTCAGTTATCGATAAATTTATCGAAATATATCGAAGTTCGAATGAATCCTGGGGCCATCCCCTTTCGTTTGATACCCATATTGTAAGGTAATATTAAGGTTTTTGTGCAATCGCATTTTGACCGATAACTCAGTTATCGATAAATTTATCGAAATATATCGAAGTTCAAATGTATCCTGGGGCCATCCCCTTTCGTTTGATACCCATATTGTAAGGTAATATTAAGGTTTTTATGCAATCGCATTTTGACCGATAACTCAGTTATCGATAAATTTATCGAAATATATCGAAGTTCAAATGAATCCTGGGGCCATCCCCTTTCGTTTGATGCCCATATTGAAGGGTAATATTAATGTTTTTGGGCAATCGCATTTTGACCGATAACTCAATTATCGATAAATTTATCGAAATATATCGAAGTTCAAATGAATCCTGGGGCCATCCCTTTTCGTTTGATACCCATATTGTAAGGTAATATTAAGGTTTTTGTGCAATCGCATTTTGACCGATAACTCAGTTATCGATAAATTTATCGAAATATATCGAAGTTCAAATGAATCCTGGGGCCATCCCCTTTCGTTTGATACCCATATTGTAAGGTAATATTAAGGTTTTTGTGCAATCGCATTTTGACCGATAACTCAGTTATCGATAAATTTATCGAAATATATCGAAGTTCAAATGTATCCTGGGGCCATCCCCTTTCGTTTGATACCCATATTGTAAGGTAATATTAAGGTTTTTATGCAATCGCATTTTGACCGATAACTCAGTTATCGATAAATTTATCGAAATATATCGAAGTTCAAATGAATCCTGGGGCCATCCCCTTTCGTTTGATGCCCATATTGTAGGGTAATATTAAGGTTTTTGCGCAATCGCATTTTGACCGATAACTCAGTTATCGATAAATTTATCGAAATATATCGAAGTTCAAATGAATCCTGGGGCCATCCCCTTTCGTTTGATACCCATATTGTAAGGTAATATTAAGGTTTTTGTGCAATCGCATGTTGACCGATAACTCAGTTATCGATAAATTTATCGAAATATATTGAAGTTCAAATGTATCCTGGGGCCACCCCCTATCGTTTGATACCCATATTGTAAGGTAATATTAAGGTTTTTGTGCAATCGCATTTTGACCGATAACTCAGTTATCGATAAATTTATCGAAATATGTCGAAGTTCAAATGTATGCTGGGGCCATCCCCTTTCGTTTGATGCCCATATTGTAGGGTAATATTAAGGTTTTTGTGCAATCGCATTTTGACCGATAACTCAGTTATCGATAAATTTATCGAAATATATCGACGTTCAAATGAAACCTGGGGCCTCCCCCTTTAGTTTGATACCCATATTGTAGTGTAATTTTAATGTTTTTGGGCAATCATATTTTGACCGGTATCCGGGTATATGTATACACATTTTCATAGTTGTTTATTGAGAAAATAACTGCGACTAAAAACTACAAGTTGCGCGCCGTCGCATTTGCTGCCACAGTTACAAGCTGTTTGTTGGCAAACGACTATCTCATTTTCTAGTCAAGTTGTTTACTTTTGCTAGTAGTAGTCTAGTCAAGTTGCCAAAAAAAAAAAACGACTAGCAACCGAATGAGCTAGTTGTTATTTCTGCTAAACGACCATGCGACTAGAATGCACAGTCGTATTTATGTTGCTTTGACTACTTGCTAGACAGCAATTCAAACCCTGCTAAAAACTCGGTTATATGACTCATCCGTGTATAGGGCGTCGTTTTACAACTTTTTTTTTTGCAAAACACTATAGACTTCTTGCGCGGCCTTTAACTTCTCATATTCAATAGTACTGCCTTTAAAATAAGAAACAATTTGCTCGCACAGCTAAATTCAATGAAGGTGCAAAACACGGTAACTCGCATGGAACATGGTGCAAGGTTTCCAATATATTAGCTGCGGAATGATTTGTATCTGACAGCAGCTTTTGTGTCTACAGTACAGCTACTCGCAATTTGAAATCTTCTGATATAAAATGAAAAGCAATAGTTAAATAATTTTCATTATTCCTTTTTTTGCTTGGTTTTCCGACGGGGTAGGAATATGATGTATTGTGGAACGATTTTTTCACAAGGGATGACGAAAGATCGTTCCACAATACATAAGTATCTATATCTTTAGCTTAAGGGCCGTTTACTCAACCTCTGATTAAGCTAACCCTATGAGAGGGTGAAGTCACAAACAAATTTTACCTTTTGTCTATACACGGATGAGTCATCTAACCGAGTTTTTCGTCCATAAAATATCCTTTTTGTTTCACATGAAAGAAATCGCTAAAAATAATGTTTTTATCAGATATCCTTGATATTACGTTAACAATTAAACGGGCTAATTTTTAAAAAATAAAACTTTTCTGATTTTTACAAGTTTTTATAAAAAACTTAATTTGAAAATCAAAACTTTTTCAAAAATCGCAAAAAATTAAAAATTTTGACATTGACCAGATGTCATTTAGCGAGGTGTGGTTCAATTACTACAAGTTGTATATTGTTAGAAGCGTAACTCCAGCGAACATAATTTTTTTTGAATAAAGTCATAACAAAAAACACAAAATTAACGTTATCTCAAAAACGTGACCATACAAAAAATTAAAAAAAAAAAAATTGTTCTGTGCTCAGCAGGCCCATACCTATCCTCCCCCATAACTGAAATTCTTCGTATTTTTTTGTTTTTTGATTTATTTAAAGCATAGTGTATTATACACTAATGAAATGTTTAAACAGTGTGCCTTTTGATTATCGGTATTTTACATTAATGAAATGTATAAACAATGTGCCTTATGTACTAGTCAGCGCCAAAGATGCTAAAAAACAAATGTACTACTTTTAGTTTTATTACTATAGCGTTTTCAAGTCAAATGAAACCTTTTTCAAATCAAGTGCAAATTTTAAATTGAAAAAGGTTTAATTTAACCAAAAAATGCTATATATATAAGTGAAGTATTTAATTCCTATTTGTTGTTCTTTTGTTAATTAATTAATGTTATGCTTTAAAAAAAAATTAAAGACTTTGAAAAGGAAAATGTAAACAAAACCATTCCTCTTTTTAAGGTTTAATTTAACCAGAAAATGCTATATACATACACAGAGAAAAAAGTACAATGGTTTTTTCAACCAACTTCTTGGTTAATGTTTTATTGGTTGATTTATTCATGTCAAAAGGAAAAAATGTAATATGTACATTTTCATTGTACCATTAACCAATATTTTGGTAACAATCAATATCAAACAGAAAGTTGTTTCCCCAACGTGTATATTTGTTATATTAGCGAAAATATTGGTTAATTCATATCTAAAAAAAAGTAAAAATATTTACGAAGCTTTATGGCTTCGGCTCTGTTGTTACCATCGCCTTCAACACCGTTTGTGCTTGACGAAGTTGAATGGCTGGACCCGAATTGCAGAGAGCGAGAGAGTGAGTATTTGGAATTTTCTTTGTTATTCAGTTAACATATTAACACTCTCTTATAGATCATACATAGCAGTGCTGCTACTGGCATAAAAATATAACCAACAAATTGTTTAATAATAACAAGAAATTGGTTGAAGATTTGAACGAACATTTTGTTATATCAACAAATATCATGGTTAATATAACCAAAAACACTGTCTAATATATCAACAATGGTAATGGTAATATTAAACAAAATTCGCATTGATTCCATTTCAGGTGTGAAATTAGTACTATTAACCAACTTTTGGTTGATTTTTCTCTCAGTGTAAGTGAAGTATCTAATTCTTATTTGATCTTTTATTTAATTATTGTTTTGCGTAAAAAATTAAAGACTTTTTGGAAAGAAAACTGTAAACAAAACCATCCCTCTTTTTATTTTAGTGAAATATTCATAAAAAACTATCGATAGTATCGATAGTTTTTTTTCGACTATCGAAACTATCGAGTGGTCCGACTATCGATGGTTTTGCAGCTCTAATATGCAGCATTCAACATTTTGAAAAATTTCATTGGCTTTTCGGAAATTTTAATTTTAACGGTCTCACGTACATATAACGCAAACACCCTACAGAAAAAAATTACTAAAATCGACGGAAATTTTTACAGCATTGAGAATAGCACTTTTTACACTAAAATTGGTTGGCTACATAACAGTACACTTAGAAATCTCCTCAAAATCTTCTATAAATTCTGGCCGCGCTTTGAAATTTTTAATCCACTTTTAGAAATTTCTACGATTTTTCGGATTTTTCCATAAGCTTAGAAATCCCGCTTAAGGCGATTTTTATTCAAAAATTGTTTACATTTTTAAACGAAAATATGAGTCAAATTTGCGACAGAACTGTTTGAAATAAATTTAAAAACTCTGGCGTAGGATTTTTTTTTGAGACTGTATATATTTTTCAATAAAATCGACTTTTAACTAGAGCCCTAGATACCCGGGTATCGAGCAATTCGATCTGATCGTTTTTGTTTGAAGCCCGTTTGTTGTTCAAATGCCCGTACAAATATTCGAGCATTCGAGCTTAAGCCCATATGACACTACATTTTTTTCTGGTATTCTACCAGGTTTTTTGTGTGAAGGAGATGGTCAAATACAGTTTTGCGTTGGTGCAAGCGAGCAAGCTATATTGAAAAAAACCAAACAAAATACCATCTAGGCGATTAAAAACCAACGAGCCAGCTGGTATTTCGGTAGGTTTTTTGGCATTCGATCATTTTTTCTGACAATTTTACAACCATAAAATAAATTATATTTAAAATAAAAAATATATGGAAATACAAATTTTAAATTTGCCTCTTGTAATCTTCTGCTTTGGCCGTAAGGGTAAAGAAGAAGTCCGCAAGAAAAATTATATTGCGTACTGCCTTCCCTTCATAACATGGAATACACAGCTATCCTGCCCTTTAGGTTTCATAACATTTTTTATTTCAGTAATTTAAATCAAATTTCCAACAAAAATAATTTTTGAAATAAATATTATTTTCATTTAGTTTGAAGTTTAATGTCAATCAAATTATTTTTGAGGGAGTATTTGTCTCTTTTCAACCTATAGAAGAATTGTTTTTGTATTTTGACTTTCGGTGGGTTTTCAAAACCAAAAAAACCAGGGAAAAAATGTAGTGTCATATAGGCTTTACAAACAAAAAAAATGTGTATCGGAAAAACAAAAATAAAAAAACTACATATGTATAAAGAAAAAATAATAATCATAAACAAAAGAAAAAAACAAACTTCAAAATACCCGAATTGTTCAAATGCCCGTACAAACATACGGGTAATAA
This sequence comes from Urophora cardui, assembly GCA_960531455.1. NCBI lineage: Eukaryota > Metazoa > Arthropoda > Insecta > Diptera > Tephritidae > Urophora > Urophora cardui. The sequence continues at coordinate 74,590,708 of OY482674.1, forward strand.
ACAAACAAACAACTCTTCGAGCATTTGAACAACAACTGTTCGGGCTACTAGAAAATGTTAAAAAAAAATCGAGAGCTTTACTTTTAACACAAATTATTAAAATTTTGCATTAAACAAGCAATTTGGAATAGATGTACACAATAAAATATTTTTGGCCGCATAAAACTTGAAAATCTACCTATGTGCTACGGTTATAAATAATAATTTTCTTATAGTATAATTTAGCTTTTTTTAATATTCCATTTTGACAGACATTAAGTAAAATCTCAAGTTCAGATACTCTTATACATTGCATATTTATTCCCATTGTAGTTTATACTAATATTATTTGATTAAGATGATTAAGATGGTTTTGTCCCCAAAAACCCCCCCGTTACTACGCCACTGAGTTCTTTGAAGCACAAGTTGTGTTCCTCCAATTTTGTTTTTTTTTTATGTTAGGCATGAAAATGTGTGGGGAAATACGTGTTCTGCTTATAACGCTAACGTTGAAACTCCCAATTCCCATATAAACATACTTGTGACAACATAAAACTTTTAATATCTCGAAACAAAAAATTGGAGAAAACCATTTTTGTATACATACATATGTACCTGCACCTACATATTTCATCAATGGGTTAATAAATAGCCGCTAATGGGTTAATATAATACAAATTGGCTATTTTTGTACAGACATACTAATATAACAAGTAAAAGCGCGGCAGTCTTCGGCCGTACCGAAGACTTCATACCTTTCATGAGTGGGGAAATGAAAAGTTATACACCAAAATGTCCATATCTGAAAAATCGGTTGTATGGGAGCTATATGTTATAATGGTCCGATCTTGACAATTTTTGGTAACCCCGTTTGGGCCCATATGGGTACAAATACTTAAAAATTTCACCCCGTTAGCTGTTAAAATGGAGGAGTTATAAACCAAAATGTCCATATCTGAACAATCGGTTGTAAGGGAGCTATAGGTTATAGTGGTCCGATCTTAACAATTTTCGGTAATCCCGTTTGGGCCCATATGGGTAAAAATACTTCAAAATTTCGCGCCGTTAGCTGTTAAAATGGAGGAGTTATACACCAAAATGTCCATATCTGAACAATTGGTTGTATGGGAGCTATATGTTATAATGGTCCGATCTTGACAATTTTCGGTAACCCCGTTTGGGCCCATATGGGTACAAATACCTCAAAATTTCACGCCGTTAGCTGTTAAAATTGAGGAGTTATACACCAAAATGTCCATATCTGAACAATCGGTTGTAGGGGAGCTATAGGTTATAGTGGTCCGATCTTAACAATTTTCGGTAATCCCGTTTGGGCCCATATGGGTACAAATACTTCAAAGTTTAATGTCCTTAGCTGTTTAAATGGGGAAGTTATGCACAAATTACATCCAAAAATTTCATGTATATCTGAATAATCGGTTGTTTTCTATATCTTATAGTGGTCCGATTCGGCCGGTTCCGACAAATGATCAGCTGCATATAACAACATACCTGTATTCCGAATTTCATTCAGATATCTCAAAAACTGAGGGACTAGTTTGCGTTCACACAGACGGACGGACGGACAGACGGACAGTCGGACAGTCGGACAGACGGACATGGCTTAATCGACTCAGCTCGTGATTCTGATCATATCGGTATATATTTTGGGTCCCCCACGCTTCCTTCTGGTACTTCGACAAAAATTTTTTGGCACTAAGTTATAATACCATTTCATTCTCATGGAAGGTATAATAATAATATAAAACAATGGCGCTATTATAACTCTGACGAGTTTTATAGCCGAGCTTCTGTCCCAGTTCGAGGTATGCTCCTTTTGCTTTTCGTACCAATTGGGTGGACCTACAGTGTTATGCCGGCTCCGAACGGCGAATGCATTTTTTTGAGAAGCTTTTTCATGGCAGAAATACTCTCGGAGGGTATGCCGCCCACTGCCGAGAGGTGACCGCTGCTGTTAAAAAACCCAATAATTGGATTTTTACTAATTAGAAAAATTTTTTTGGTGTTTGCTCGGACTGGGGTTTGAACCCGAGACCTCTGGCATAGCAGGCGAGCACTCTACCCACTGCACCACTGCGGCCACCATACCACAAACATACCAATTGTGATTTAAATAATTTATTTACAGATCTTAAAAAAAACTGGTCATTATGACCGTTAATGGGTTAATTCATGACCGTTAATGGGTTAAGATTCAAAAGATTACTGGTTTTAGTGTAGATACAACTAATATGATTTAAATATTTTGATCTAAGAATTAAGTGAAAAAATTTGGTTAAAAATGGGTTAATGCGTGGTCGTTAAGGGGTTAAAATTCTTGGGATTTACTATTTTAGTATCGATATACCGATTCTGATTCAAGAAAATTAAACTCGAAACTAAAATAAAAAACATAGGTCACCAACGGGTTAACTCATGGCCGTCAATGGGTTAAGATGCTATAGATTAACAGATTTATGCCACTATCACGAACACCGTCGGCGGTACCGAAATGACGTTTTCGGCAAATCGGCATTATGACATCCGACGGCGTGCCGAATCTTTCGAAGTTCGGTAAATCGGCATTATGAACGCCGAATGAACGAACATTTTGACAGTTTTTCGTGCCGATATTTGCCGCAAGTATTTAGTTGCGGCGATATTAACAAAATATCAAAAATTACAATAAAAGTTTAAGTAAATTATGTAAATGCATGTATGAAGTGTAATAAGTGTTAATGAGTGTGGATATATGTAAATACATTAATCAACCGGTCGCGAGAAGCCACAAACAATGCGGAGGTCCATTGCATTTCCCACCGCGATTGAATTGCTGTTATATGCAAAGAAAAACTTCAAAGAAAAAATTGTGAAATAATGATAAGAGTGATTTACGTGTGTATGCAGGTTTTGGAAATGAAAATATATTTTCACCCTAGAATAATAATGCATTTTATTAAGTTGATAATTATTGCTTGACTACTATAAAAAAGAAACTAACGAATTATGCATGCGTATTACCAACAATTTACCATTTCAGTAAAAACTTTCGTCTCAATAAAGACGCGTTCAAATAAATATTGCAGGTGGTGGAAGGTCGGCTTCAGTATAATGCGCCCGCCGTATTTATTTTCAAACCACTACGAATGTTTCAATGAATCCTTCAGGAAAAATTCTGTGAATGATGATTTTACTAGTTATAACACTCCCGACTACGCAAAATTACTGTAAATATTTCCAGATCTAACTCCAGAAAGGGAGTTCTGTCAGCTGAGGGTTACTTTTCAAAGCGCGGCGGCCTTCGCAATGCATAAGGGTGCTCTACGCAAAAATACTGTGTTATTAATGAATTATAAGTGTCCGCAAGATTTCGTTTGCATTTTATCTACCGCCAAAAATAAAGAAACGAAAAATTCCGGTGCCGGGTACATTGTTATTGAAATTTTCTTCTGTTTTTGTATACAATTTGCTTTTATGTAGTTCAAAATAATTCTATGAAAAACAGAAAAAAGGACAAGGTAAAGATTTCTTTCAAGCAAAATTAAGACTATTTTTTTAATTTATGCTTGTTTACTTAAAGTAAAGGATTGCTGTGATCTCTCAAAAACTTTCTTGCGTTTAGAGAAATCCTTTGCTTCTCATCCTATACTAATAAAGCTGCTATCGTAATAGAATCCATTATTTATTATTTAAATAAATTGTTTTTAGTAAAATAAAGCAAAAATGTATTTGGTTTTATCAAAAAGATAAGAAACCTGATAATCGATGAGTGTTTTTTTTTGGAACTGGATGCTTTAAAAAATTAATTTTTAGTATAAAACTAAACATACCTCTTTTTTTTAAATATTTTTTTTCAAAATGGATTTTTTTTTTTAATTTGCGCAAAAACGTAGCAAATGTAAAAATGCAACAGTAAAATATGGTCCTTTTTGACAAAGAATCCGAGTTCAGAACCAAAAGCAAAGTGTGCATTTTAAAAAAAAGTGAGTTTAAAAATTGCATTCCAATTTTAGTTAAAAAAAAACACCTATATCTGGTTGTATTTGATTCTGTTCTATCTTAAATTTAGTTGATCCATTATTTACTGGTTACTTTAATTACAAATTGTGGTTAAGGTTACTTGTAAGCCAGTTTTCTTTAATTTAGACTTGTAAGTTGGATTATAATATGAGTTCTTTGAAGCACAAGTTGTGTTCCTCCAATTTTGTTTTTTTTTATGCTAGGCATGAAAATGTGTGGGGAAATACGTGTTCTGCTTAAAACGCTAACGTTGAAACTCCCAATTCCCATATAAACATACTTGTGACAACATAAAACTTTTAATATCTCGAAACAAAAAATTGGAGGAAACCATTTTTGTATACATACATATGTACCTGCACCTACATATTTCATCAATGGGTTAATAAATAGCCGCTAATGGGTTAATATAATACAAATTGGCTATTTTTGTACAGACATACTAATATAACAAGTAAGAGCGCGGCTGCCTTCGGCCTTTCATGAGTGGGGAAATGAAAAGTTATACACCAAAATGTCCATATCTGAACAATCGGTTGTATGGGAGCTATATGTTATAATGGTCCGATCTTGACAATTTTTGGTAACCCCGATTGGGCCCATATAGGTGCAAATACTTAAAAATTTCACGCCGTTAGCTGTTAAAATGGAGGAGTTATACACCAAAATGTCCATATCTGAACAATCGGTTGTAGGTGAGCTATAGGTTATAGTGGTCCGATCTTAACAATTTTCGGTAATCCCGTTTGGGCCCATATGGGTACAAATACTTCAAAATTTCGCGCCGTTAGCTGTTAAAATGGAGGAGTTATACACCAAAATGTCCATATCTGAACAATTGGTTGTATGGGAGCTATATGTTATAATGGTCCGATCTTGACAATTTTCGGTAACCCCGTTTGGGCCCATATGGGTACAAATACCTCAAAATTTCACGCCGTTATCTGTTAAAATGGAGGAGTTATACACCAAAATGTCCATATCTGAACAATCGGTTCGATCTTAACAATTTTCGGTAATCCCGTTTGGGCCCATATGGGTACAAATACTTCAAAGTTTCATGTCCTTAGCTGTTTAAATGGGGAAGTTATGCACAAATTACATCCAAAAATTTCATGTATATCTGAATAATCGGTTGTTTTCTATATCTTATAGTGGTCCGATTCGGCCGGTTCCGACAAATGATCAGCTGCATATAACAACATAACTGTATTCCGAATTTCATTCAGATATCTCAAAAACTGAGGGACTAGTTTGCGTTCACACAGACGGACGGACGGACAGACGGACAGTCGGACAGACGGACATGGCTTAATCGACTCAGCTCGTGATTCTGATCATATCGGTATATATTTTGGTGGGTCCCCCACGCTTCCTTCTGGTACTTTCGGCAAAAAATTTTTGGCACTAAGTTATAATACTATTTCATTCTCATGAAAGGTATAATAATAATATAAAACAATGGCGCTATTATAACTCTGACGAGTTTTATAGCCGAGCTTCTGTCCCAATTCGAGGTGTGCTCCTTTTGCTTTTCGTACCAATTGGGTGGACCTACAGTTTTATGCCGGCTCCGAACGGCGAATGCATTTTTTTTGAGAAGCTTTTTCATGGCAGAAATACTCTCGGAGGGTATTCCGCCCACTGCCGAGAGGTGACCGCTGCTCTTAAAAAACCCAATAATTGGATTTTTACTAATTAGAAAAATTTTTTTGGTGTTTGCTCGGACTGGGGTTTGAACCCGAGACCTCTGGCATAGCAGGCGAGCACTCTACCCACTGCACCACTGCGGCCACCATACCACAGACATACCAATTGTGATTTAAATAATTTATTTACAGATCTTAAAAAAAACTGGTCATTATGACCGTTAATGGGTTAATTCATGACCGTTAATGGGTTAAGATTCCAAAGATTACAGGTTTTAGTGTAGATACAACTAATATGATTTAAATATTTTGATCTAAGAATTAAGTGAAAAATTTGGCTAAAAATGGGTTAATGCGTGGTCGTTAAGGGGTTAAAATTCTTGGGATTTACTATTTTGGTATCGATATACCGATTCTGATTCAAGAAAATTAAACTCGAAACTAAAATAAAAAACATAGGTCAACAACGGGTTAACTCATGGCCGTCAATGGGTTAAGATGCTATAGATTAACAGATTTATGCCACTATCACGAACACCGTCGGCGGTACCGAAAAGACGTTTTCGGCAAATCGGCATTATGACATCCGACGGCGTGGCGAATCTTTCGAAGTTCGGTAAATCGGCATTATGAACACCGAATGAACGAACATTTTGACAGTTTTTCGTGCCGATATTTGCCGCAAGTATTTAGTTGCGGCGATATTAACAAAATATCAAAAATTACAATAAAAGTTTAAGTAAATTATGTAAATGCATGTATGAAGTGTAATAAGTGTTAATGAGTGTGGATATATGTAAATACATTAATCAACCGGTCGCGAGAAGCCACAAACAATGCGGAGGTCCATTGCATTTCCCACCGCGATTGAATTGCTGTTATATGCAAAGAAAAACTTCAAAGAAAAAATTGTGAAATAATGATAAGAGTGATTTACGTGTGTATGCAGGTTTTGGAAATGAAAATATATTTTCACCCTAGAATAATAATGCATTTTATTAAGTTGATAATTATTGCTTGACTACTATAAAAAAGCAACTAACGAATTATGCATGCGTATTACCAACAATTTACCATTTCAGTAAAAACTTTCGTCTCAATAAAGACGCGTTCATATAAATATTGCAGGTGGTGGAAGGTCGGCTTCAGTATAATGCGCCCGCCGTATTTATTTTCAAACCACTACGAATGTTTCAATGAATCCTTCAGGAAAAATTCTGTGAATGATGATTTTACTAGTTATAACACTCCCGACTACGCAAAATTACTGTAAATATTTCCAGATCTAACTCCAGAAAGGGAGTTCTGTCAGCTGAGGGTTACTTTTCAAAGCGCGGCGGCCTTCGCAATGCATAAGGGTGCTCTACGCAAAAATACTGTGTTATTAATGAATTATAAGTTTCCGCAAGATTTCGTTTGCATTTTATCTACCGCCAAAAAGAAAGAAACGAAAAATTCCGGTGTCGGGTACATTGTTATTGAAATTTTCTTCTGTTTTTGTATACAATTTGCTTTTATGTAGTTCAAAATAATTCTATGAAAAACAGAAAAAAGGACAAGATAAAGATTTCTTTCAAGCAAAATTAAGACTATTTTTTTAATTTATGCTTGTTTACTTAAAGTAAAGGATTGCTGTGATCTCTCAAAAACTTTCTTGCGTTTAGAGAAATCCTTTGCTTCTCATCCTATACTAATAAAGCTGCTATCGTAATAGAATCCATTATTTTATTATTTAAATAAATTGTTTTCAGTAAAATAAAGCAAAAATGTATTTGGTTTTATCAAAAAGATAAGAAACCTGATAATCGATGAGTGTTTTTTTTTGGAACTGGATGCTTTAAAAAATTAATTTTTAGTATAAAACTAAACATACCTCTTTTTTTTAAATATTTTTTTTCAAAATGGATTTTTTTTTTAATTTGCGCAAAAACGTAGCAAATGTAAAAATGCAACAGTAAAATATGGTCCTTTTTGACAAAGAATCCGAGTTCGGAACCAAAAGCAAAGTGTGCATTTTAAAAAAAAGTGAGTTTAAAAATTGCATTCCAATTTTAGTTAAAAAAAAACACCTATATCTGGTTGTATTTGATTCTGTTCTATCTTAAATTTAGTTGATCCATTATTTACTGGTTACTTTAATTACAAATTGTGGTTAAGGTTACTTGTAAGCCAGTTTTCTTTAATTTAGACTTGTAAGTTGGATTATAATATGAGTTCTTTGAAGCACAAGTTGTGTTCCTCCAATTTTGTTTTTTTTTATGTTAGGCATGAAAATGTGTGGGGAAATACGTGTTCTGCTTAAAACGCTAACGTTGAAACTCCCAATTCCCATATAAACATACTTGTGACAACATAAAACTTTTAATATCTCGAAACAAAAAATTGGAGAAAACCATTTTTGTATACATACATATGTACCTGCACCTACATATTTCATCAATGGGTTAATAAATAGCCGCTAATGGGTTAATATAATACAAATTGGCTATTTTTGTACAGACATACTAATATAACAAGTAAGAGCGCGGCTGCCTTCGGCCTTTCATGAGTGGGGAAATGAAAAGTTATACACCAAAATGTCCATATCTGAACAATCGGTTGTATGGGAGCTATATGTTATAATGGTCCGATCTTGACAATTTTTGGTAACCCCGATTGGGCCCATATAGGTGCAAATACTTAAAAATTTCACGCCGTTAGCTGTTAAAATGGAGGAGTTATACACCAAAATGTCCATATCTGAACAATCGGTTGTAGGTGAGCTATAGGTTATAGTGGTCCGATCTTAACAATTTTCGGTAATCCCGTTTGGGCCCATATGGGTACAAATACTTCAAAATTTCGCGCCGTTAGCTGTTAAAATGGAGGAGTTATACACCAAAATGTCCATATCTGAACAATTGGTTGTATGGGAGCTATATGTTATAATGGTCCGATCTTGACAATTTTCGGTAACCCCGTTTGGGCCCATATGGGTACAAATACCTCAAAATTTCACGCCGTTATCTGTTAAAATGGAGGAGTTATACACCAAAATGTCCATATCTGAACAATCGGTTCGATCTTAACAATTTTCGGTAATCCCGTTTGGGCCCATATGGGTACAAATACTTCAAAGTTTCATGTCCTTAGCTGTTTAAATGGGGAAGTTATGCACAAATTACATCCAAAAATTTCATGTATATCTGAATAATCGGTTGTTTTCTATATCTTATAGTGGTCCGATTCGGCCGGTTCCGACAAATGATCAGCTGCATATAACAACATAACTGTATTCCGAATTTCATTCAGATATCTCAAAAACTGAGGGACTAGTTTGCGTTCACACAGACGGACGGACGGACAGACGGACATGGCTTAATCGACTCAGCTCGTGATTCTGATCATATCGGTATATATTTTGGTGGGTCCCCCACGCTTCCTTCTGGTACTTTCGGCAAAAAATTTTTGGCACTAAGTTATAATACTATTTCATTCTCATGAAAGGTATAATAATAATATAAAACAATGGCGCTATTATAACTCTGACGAGTTTTATAGCCGAGCTTCTGTCCCAATTCGAGGTGTGCTCCTTTTGCTTTTCGTACCAATTGGGTGGACCTACAGTTTTATGCCGGCTCCGAACGGCGAATGCATTTTTTTTGAGAAGCTTTTTCATGGCAGAAATACTCTCGGAGGGTATTCCGCCCACTGCCGAGAGGTGACCGCTGCTCTTAAAAAACCCAATAATTGGATTTTTACTAATTAGAAAATTTTTTTGGTGTTTGCTCGGACTGGGGTTTGAACCCGAGACCTCTGGCATAGCAGGCGAGCACTCTACCCACTGCACCACTGCGGCCACCATACCACAGACATACCAATTGTGATTTAAATAATTTATTTACAGATCTTAAAAAAAACTGGTCATTATGACCGTTAATGGGTTAATTCATGACCGTTAATGGGTTAAGATTCCAAAGATTACAGGTTTTAGTGTAGATACAACTAATATGATTTAAATATTTTGATCTACGAATTAAGTGAAAAATTTGGCTAAAAATGGGTTAATGCGTGGTCGTTAAGGGGTTAAAATTCTTGGGATTTACTATTTTGGTATCGATATACCGATTCTGATTCAAGAAAATTAAACTCGAAACTAAAATAAAAAACATAGGTCACCAACGGGTTAACTCATGGCCGTCAATGGGTTAAGATGCTATAGATTAACAGATTTATGCCACTATCACGAACACCGTCGGCGGTACCGAAAAGACGTTTTCGGCAAATCGGCATTATGACATCCGACGGCGAGGCGAATCTTTCGAAGTTCGGTAAATCGGCATTATGAACACCGAATGAACGAACATTTTGACAGTTTTTCGTGCCGATATTTGCCGCAAGTATTTAGTTGCGGCGATATTAACAAAATATCAAAAATTACAATAAAAGTTTAAGTAAATTATGTAAATGCATGTATGAAGTGTAATAAGTGTTAATGAGTGTGGATATATGTAAATACATTAATCAACCGGTCGCGAGAAGCCACAAACAATGCGGAGGTCCATTGCATTTCCCACCGCGATTGAATTGCTGTTATATGCAAAGAAAAACTTCAAAGAAAAAATTGTGAAATAATGATAAGAGTGATTTACGTGTGTATGCAGGTTTTGGAAATGAAAATATATTTTCACCCTAGAATAATAATGCATTTTATTAAGTTGATAATTATTGCTTGACTACTATAAAAAAGCAACTAACGAATTATGCATGCGTATTACCAACAATTTACCATTTCAGTAAAAACTTTCGTCTCAATAAAGACGCGTTCAAATAAATATTGCAGGTGGTGGAAGGTCGGCTTCAGTATAATGCGCCCGCCGTATTTATTTTCAAACCACTACGAATGTTTCAATGAATCCTTCAGGAAAAATTCTGTGAATGATGATTTTACTAGTTATAACACTCCCGACTACGCAAAATTACTGTAAATATTTCCAGATCTAACTCCAGAAAGGGAGTTCTGTCAGCTGAGGGTTACTCTTCAAAGCGCGGCGGCCTTCGCAATGCATAAGGGTGCTCTACGCAAAAATACTGTGTTATTAATGAATTATAAGTGTCCGCAAGATTTCGTTTGCATTTTATCTACCGCCAAAAAGAAAGAAACGAAAAATTCCGGTGCCGGGTACATTGTTATTGAAATTTTCTTCTGTTTTTGTATACAATTTGCTTTTATGTAGTTCAAAATAATTCTATGAAAAACAGAAAAAAGGACAAGGTAAAGATTTCTTTCAAGCAAAATTAAGACTATTTTTTTAATTTATGCTTGTTTACTTAAAGTAAAGGATTGCTGTGATCTCTCAAAAACTTTCTTGCGTTTAGAGAAATCCTTTGCTTCTCATTCTATACTAATAAAGCTGCTATCGTACTAGAATCCATTATTTATTATTTAAATAAATTGTTTTTAGTAAAATAAAGCAAAAATGTATTTGGTTTTATCAAAAAGATAAGAAACCTGATAATCGATGAGTGTTTTTTTTTTGGAACTGGATGCTTTAAAAAATTAATTTTTAGTATAAAACTAAACATACCTCTTTTTTTTAAATATTTTTTTTCAAAATGGATTTTTTTTTTAATTTGCGCAAAAACGTAGCAAATGTAAAAATGCAACAGTAAAATATGGTCCTTTTTGACAAAGAATCCGAGTTCAGAACCAAAAGCAAAGTGTGCATTTTAAAAAAAAGTGAGTTTAAAAATTGCATTCCAATTTTAGTTAAAAAAAAACACCTATATCTGGTTGTATTTGATTCTGTTCTATCTTAAATTTAGTTGATCCATTATTTACTGGTTACTTTAATTACAAATTGTGGTTAAGGTTACTTGTAAGCCAGTTTTCTTTAATTTAGACTTGTAAGTTGGATTATAATATGAGTTCTTTGAAGCACAAGTTGTGTTCCTCCAATTTTGTTTTTTTTTATGTTAGGCATGAAAATGTGTGGGGAAATACGTGTTCTGCTTAAAACGCTAACGTTGAAACTCCCAATTCCCATATAAACATACTTGTGACAACATAAAACTTTTAATATCTCGAAACAAAAAATTGGAGGAAACCATTTTTGTATACATACATATGTACCTGCACCTACATATTTCATCAATGGGTTAATAAATAGCCGCTAATGGGTTAATATAATACAAATTGGCTATTTTTGTACAGACATACTAATATAACAAGTAAGAGCGCGGCTGCCTTCGGCCTTTCATGAGTGGGGAAATGAAAAGTTATACACCAAAATGTCCATATCTGAACAATCGGTTGTATGGGAGCTATATGTTATAATGGTCCGATCTTGACAATTTTTGGTAACCCCGATTGGGCCCATATAGGTGCAAATACTTAAAAATTTCACGCCGTTAGCTGTTAAAATGGAGGAGTTATACACCAAAATGTCCATATCTGAACAATCGGTTGTAGGTGAGCTATAGGTTATAGTGGTCCGATCTTAACAATTTTCGGTAATCCCGTTTGGGCCCATATGGGTACAAATACTTCAAAATTTCGCGCCGTTAGCTGTTAAAATGGAGGAGTTATACACCAAAATGTCCATATCTGAACAATTGGTTGTATGGGAGCTATATGTTATAATGGTCCGATCTTGACAATTTTCGGTAACCCCGTTTGGGCCCATATGGGTACAAATACCTCAAAATTTCACGCCGTTATCTGTTAAAATGGAGGAGTTATACACCAAAATGTCCATATCTGAACAATCGGTTCGATCTTAACAATTTTCGGTAATCCCGTTTGGGCCCATATGGGTACAAATACTTCAAAGTTTCATGTCCTTAGCTGTTTAAATGGGGAAGTTATTCACAAATTACATCCAAAAATTTCATGTATATCTGAATAATCGGTTGTTTTCTATATCTTATAGTGGTCCGATTCGGCCGGTTCCGACAAATGATCAGCTGCATATAACAACATAACTGTATTCCGAATTTCATTCAGATATCTCAAAAACTGAGGGACTAGTTTGCGTTCACACAGACGGACGGACGGACAGACGGACAGACGGACAGTCGGACAGTCGGACAGACGGACATGGCTTAATCGACTCAGCTCGTGATTCTGATCATATCGGTATATATTTTGGGTCCCCCACGCTTCCTTCTGGTACTTCGACAAAAATTTTTTGGCACTAAGTTATAATACCATTTCATTCTCATGGAAGGTATAATAATAATATAAAACAATGGCGCTATTATAACTCTGACGAGTTTTATAGCCGAGCTTCTGTCCCAATTCGAGGTGTGCTCCTTTTGCTTTTCGTACCAATTGGGTGGACCTACAGTTTTATGCCGGCTCCGAACGGCGAATGCATTTTTTTTGAGAAGCTTTTTCATGGCAGAAATACTCTCGGAGGGTATTCCGCCCACTGCCGAGAGGTGACCGCTGCTCTTAAAAAACCCAATAATTGGATTTTTACTAATTAGAAAATTTTTTTTGGTGTTTGCTCGGACTGGGGTTTGAACCCGAGACCTCTGGCATAGCAGGCGAGCACTCTACCCACTGCACCACTGCGGCCACCATACCACAGACATACCAATTGTGATTTAAATAATTTATTTACAGATCTTAAAAAAAAACTGGTCATTATGACCGTTAATGGGTTAATTCATGACCGTTAATGGGTTAAGATTCCAAAGATTACAGGTTTTAGTGTAGATACAACTAATATGATTTAAATATTTTGATCTAAGAATTAAGTGAAAAATTTGGCTAAAAATGGGTTAATGCGTGGTCGTTAAGGGGTTAAAATTCTTGGGATTTACTATTTTGGTATCGATATACCGATTCTGATTCAAGAAAATTAAACTCGAAACTAAAATAAAAAACATAGGTCACCAACGGGTTAACTCATGGCCGTCAATGGGTTAAGATGCTATAGATTAACAGATTTATGCCACTATCACGAACACCGTCGGCGGTACCGAAAAGACGTTTTCGGCAAATCGGCATTATGACATCCGACGGCGTGGCGAATTTTTCGAAGTTCGGTAAATCGGCATTATGAACACCGAATGAACGAACATTTTGACAGTTTTTCGTGCCGATATTTGCCGCAAGTATTTAGTTGCGGCGATATTAACAAAATATCAAAAATTACAATAAAAGTTTAAGTAAATTATGTAAATGCATGTATGAAGTGTAATAAGTGTTAATGAGTGTGGATATATGTAAATACATTAATCAACCGGTCGCGAGAAGCCACAAACAATGCGGAGGTCCATTGCATTTCCCACCGCGATTGAATTGCTGTTATATGCAAAGAAAAACTTCAAAGAAAAAATTGTGAAATAATGATAAGAGTGATTTACGTGTGTATGCAGGTTTTGGAAATGAAAATATATTTTCACCCTAGAATAATAATGCATTTTATTAAGTTGATAATTATTGCTTGACTACTATAAAAAAGCAACTAACGAATTATGCATGCGTATTACCAACAATTTACCATTTCAGTAAAAACTTTCGTCTCAATAAAGACGCGTTCAAATAAATATTGCAGGTGGTGGAAGGTCGGCTTCAGTATAATGCGCCCGCCGTATTTATTTTCAAACCACTACGAATGTTTCAATGAATCCTTCAGGAAAAATTCTGTGAATGATGATTTTACTAGTTATAACACACCCGACTACGCAAAATTACTGTAAATATTTCCAGATCTAACTCCAGAAAGGGAGTTCTGTCAGCTGAGGGTTACTTTTCAAAGCGCGGCGGCCTTCGCAATGCATAAGGGTGCTCTACGCAAAAATACTGTGTTATTAATGAATTATAAGTTTCCGCAAGATTTCGTTTGCATTTTATCTACCGCCAAAAAGAAAGAAACGAAAAATTCCGGTGTCGGGTACATTGTTATTGAAATTTTCTTCTGTTTTTGTATACAATTTGCTTTTATGTAGTTCAAAATAATTCTATGAAAAACAGAAAAAAGGACAAGGTAAAGATTTCTTTCAAGCAAAATTAAGACTATTTTTTTTTATTTATGCTTGTTTACTTAAAGTAAAGGATTGCTGTGATCTCTCAAAAACTTTCTTGCGTTTAGAGAAATCCTTTGCTCCTCATCCTATACTAATAAAGCTGCTATCGTAATAGAATCCATTATTTTATTATTTAAATAAATTGTTTTTAGTAAAATAAAGCAAAAATGTATTTGGTTTTATCAAAAAGATAAGACACCTGAGAAAAACCCGCTCAATTTCGCATCAGCACTTGGTAACGCTGACTCGAACATAGTTCATATAGTTGGCAACACTTAACTTCGAACCGACGGGGTAGCTGATACGATTTTTGACGAGTTCGGCATCGTGGCTTTCGGCGTTTCGGTAGTTCGTTCGGTGTTCGTGATACTGGCATTAGTGCAGATAAAGCGATTCTGATATAAAAATGTTGATTTCAGAATTTTGAGCGTCCTCATATATATGGCGGTAGCCTAATGGTTATGCCATTAGCTTATCAACCGAAAAATCCGAGATTCGAATCTCGGCGGACGCCCAGAAAAAAAAGTAGTCTTTGGAAGAGATGTGATGATCTCCGAAATATATTAAACGGTTTTATTTAGCTCACCCCGTTTGTTTTATTATTTATTCTTTATTCTTGGGTCAAATTTAGTAATTCAAATTTCACCCTCTTCCTGTCAACCGATTAATCTGAAATTTTGCACGCATGTATAACCCCGATGACAATGCAATATTATGAAAAAAAAATTCCGATAGGTCGCGCGTGGGTCGCTATATTTACAAAAATCGCATTTATGGTCCTATTTGGCTGAAATTCGGAACATGTATTACTACCTTGAAAAGAAATATTTTCTTAAAAAAAAAATTCCGCTAGGTGGCGCGTGGGTCGCTATATTTACAAAAATCGCATTTATGGTCCGATTTGGCTGAAATTCGGAACATGTATTACTACCTTGAAAAGAAATATTTTCTTAAAAAAAAAATTCCGCTAGGTGGCGCGTGGGTCGCTATATTTACAAAAATCGCATTTATGGTCCGATTTGGCTGAAATTCGGAACATGTATTACTACCTTGAAAAGAAATATTTTCTTAAAAAAAAAATTCCGCTAGGTGGCGCGTGGGTCGCTATATTTACAAAAATCGCATTTATGGTCCGATTTGGCTGAAATTCGGAACATGTATTACTACCTCGAAAAGAAATATTTTCTTAAAAAAAAAATTCCGCTAGGTGGCGCGTGGGTCGCTATATTTACAAAAATCGCATTTATGGTCCGATTTGGCTGAAATTCGGAACATGTATTACTACCTTGAAAGGAAATATTTTCCTAAAAAAACTTCCGATAGGTGGCGCGTGGGTCGCTATAGAGGCGTTGGACTGCAATAAATTAACGGGCAAGAAAACTTGCAATAATGAAGCACTAAATGAATTAAACAGAATGCGAAATAAAAACTAAAAACTAGAAAATAAAAATAGGTAAAAAAACTTTTTAAGTTAAACGGTTTTATGTTATACATACATTGCAATGTTTAAGATAAATGTACTAAAAACCAAAAAATAATAAAATAGATACAGTCGTGGGAATTATAAACATTTGCATAGACTAGACTAAAATAAAACCGGGGGGCACGTCAATTCTACAATTCTTTTTTCTACAAATTATCGACTTAATGTGCGATAGAAGAATCGTTTAATTCGTCGTTAGGCAGTTGGCCCGCAGACGGTGAGGAAAATACTTACTATTTTCTTGCTCATGGAAATTCCAATAGTTATACACTCCATGTTAATAAAAGAGATGTTTCAACTAGTTTATCGTTGGACATTCACACGAGGAATCGTTTCACTGCTCGTAGTTTGTCTTTAATCGACAAAACATATGATAAAAGTACTACTCGCTCACCACTATGAAACCCTAAAACTCGCTTATAATCGAGCTTGCTAGCTTTTTTCCACATTCTAGCCCTACTTATCACACGTCCATCGTTGTCGGTTGAACAACTGCCTAATTATAGTGTAACATTACAAAACAAACATTTTAATCAACGATTGTAGACAATTGACGTGCCCCACGGTTTTATTTTAGTCTAGTCTATGCAAATGTTTATAATTCCCACGACTATATCTATTTTATTATTTTTTGGTTTTTAGTACATTTATCTTAAACATTGCAATGTATGTATAACATAAAACCGTTTAACTTAAAAAGTTTTTTTACCTATTTTTATTTAGTTATAACTTCTACCAATAAATATAAATTTATCACACCACAATTTTTATTACATACATGGTTGTAGAAAAACTCAATATTGAAGTACTTAATTAAAAGATTATATATTTTTTTATCTGTAGGATGTTATCCTGCCCTATTTGGTTATCCCTTATACATATATGTTCCAAGTAGTTTAGCTTGTCATCTATATATATATATCACATATATCTATATAACTTATTTTTTTGTCGTACCAAAATGAAGGTCTTGATGTCATCGTGTCACAATAAAATACATATATGTATATCATATGAAAGAAATCTTCCCATAGATGTGCAGAACCTTTTAAAGGAAGAGAGAGAGAGAGAGAGTGCTTTGAAATTAAAGCAACTCTTCAACTGTGTTTACGATATTTGTAAACATTTTTACGATATCTCTTTCTCTTAAATAAAAACTTTATTTATTAATTATAAATAAATTAAATAATTTATGAAAAAATTATATGCCTATGCACTGCTCCCGACTCGTACGAAAACATCCATATCAATTTTATGTGGATATGAGTATGTTAAATGTGCTAAACAGCCTGGCAATTGTTTGTATGGAAAAAATGTTAGCCTATTAATATATAGAATAATGGGCATATTTGCCAACGAAGCAAAAACGAAGTAAATCAAAAATGATACAAATATAAATAAAGTAATAAAGTATAATAAAGACGAATTAAGTAAAATTGAAATAAAAAATAAATGAAATAATAAATAAATGAAAATAGAAAAAGACTTAACAGTAAATAAATCGAAATTAAAACAAAAATTGAAATGAAAAAAAAAATAAAAAACACCTAATATATAGAATAAATACGAATTAAGTAAAATTGAAATAAAAAGAATAAAATATTTAAATAAAAAGAAATAATATAATAAATAAATGGAAATAAAAAATAAAAGGAAATAAAATAATAAATAAATGAAAATAAAAAAGACCTAACATTGAATAAAGTGAAATGAAAACAAAAGTTAAATGAAAATAATTGAAAAGTACACATATGTATGTTTTGGCACAATCTAAAGTAAAAAAGTGTGGCATCCATATAATAAAATATATTTGAGCGCCAAAAATGGCTTCGGCAAAGTATTCGATGGAGGTTTTAATTTCCATGTATTTGTAATTGGTTGCTCCCTTTCCTCTATAGTATGGAATATAGCACGGCCTACTTCTTGGAGCTTTTGAGTTTTCTTGCGCTCTATCGGTCTGGCGTTTATTAAAATCTTACTAGAAAATTTACAAATCACTCATAGAGACAAAGATTTCACTCATAGAGCAGAGATTTGAGTAGAATGCAATTTTTGAATGTGATCCCAATGTTCATAAATAAACAAAAAGGAAGATAGGGAGAGAGTGCTTTGAAATTAAAGCAACTTTTCAACTGTGTTTACGATATTTGTAAAAATTTTTGCGATATCTCTTTCAATTTTTGAATGTGATCCCAATGTTCATAAATAAACAAAAAGGAAGATAGGGAGAGAGTGCTTTGAAATTAAAGCAACTTTTCAACTGTGTTTACGATATTTGTAAAAATTTTTGCGATATCTCTTTCTCTTAACTAAAAACTTTATTTATTAGTTATAAACAAATTTATTAATTTATGAAAAAAATTATATGCCTATGCGCTGCTCCTGACTCATACGAACACATCCATATCAATTTTATGTGGATATGAGTATGTTAAATGTGCTAAACAGCCTGGCAATTGTTTGTATGTTAGCCTATTAATATATAGACTAGTATCGCCGGTGCTCGAAATTCGACCATGCAATTTTTTTTTTCAACTTTGTATTGGTATAAAAATTATTCCTTTTCGCGGAGATAAGCAACACTTTCCAAATTCGAGTTGTACCGCAACACAGATTTGCCCTTTTGATCACGGTCCGACGCGAAATCATGGTCAAAATCAAGGCAGATCTAGGAAGGTAGGCCCGGTGGCGAATTCAGAAATTTCCCATGTATTTTGTTATTGTAATTGGTAGAGTGTAATGTCAAAATGATATTTCGCCGTGGTTAAAATCTGAATTCGCTTGGGGCTCGTCCATTCCTATTGGTCATGATGTGAATTCGCTTTGATTTTGACATTACACTCTATCTTTGTAAATAAAAAAAGAAGTTTTTGAATTCGCCGCCGAGCCTACCTGTCAGATATGCCTTGGTCAAAATTAAAATTACTCAGTGCTCACCCGCCCTCTCTCTCATTTTTCGCTTTAATGGAAAAGTAATAGGAGATATTTGGCCGCCTTGATTTTGATCTCAGCGTAAACTGGGCCAATGCATATAAAATAGAGAGAGTGCTTATAAATTAAAGCAACTCTGTTTACGATATTTGTAAACATGTTTACGATAACTATTTCTCTTAACTAAATATTTTATTTATTAATTATAAACAAATTAAATAATTTATAGAAAAAATTATATGCCTATGCACTGCTCCTGACTCATACGAACACATCCATATCAATTTTATGTGGATATAAGTACGTTAAATGTGCAAAACAGCCTGGCAATTGTTTGTATGGAAAAAATGTTAGCCTATTAATATATAGATTATTGTCATAGTCAAGGTAGTACATGGTGCTAACTAATATCGACTTTACTGAGTGGCAAACACACTGAAGTGGCAACTCTACAAAATTTGGGATGGAGTGTTGAACGAAATATATCGCGATCAGAAATAATAAAAAGATTTTAAACAAGTTATGTAAAATAAGTCAATAAATTTTCATTAAAAGGTGGTTTTTACGAAAAAAAACAAGGGTAATACAAAGTTTGAGGCTACATTTCATGGTTTATCACTGTGAAAAAGGCAGAATATTTCAATTTAAAATGGATTGCACAACATATCGATTATTACATCATCCATCCACAAATGAAAATCAGCTGGTATGGGGTCTGTGTATTTCATTTTCATTTCAATAATAAAACCAGAATAAGATGGACGCAAAATTAAAAGTAAGGAGTATTAAAATGATGTATTGTGGAACGATCCTCCGTCATCCCTTGTCAAGTTTGGTTTGGAGACAAACCGATTTCGGCTAATATGCGCCATCTTCTGTTTTTTTTTTCGTTCTTGAGAACGAAGATGGCGCATATTAGCCGAAACCGGTTTGTCTCCAAACCAAACTTGACAAGGGATGACGGAGGATCGTTCCACAATACATCATATTCCTACCCTGTCGGAAAAACAAGCAACCAAAAAGAGTATTAAAATGTTTTGTTTGTTTATTTTTTTTTCTCTCCTTTATTCGAAATTTTATTGTCTTTCATTTTACCAACAATGTGTTTCCAAACGGCATCAAATTGTCCTTTTTTTGTGTATTACTTTCGACATATTTCAAACAATTCTACTTTTTTTTATACCGAGGTTAACTAAAGAATAGATGTATTAAACGTAAATCGCAAGAAATCGCAATTTAAAATAAATTGCAAATGACACATTATCTATTAATTAATCTACTTCTGAAATTTGAAAGAGGTCAAATGGGGTCAAAATTTTATAGAGCTTACAGAAAGTCAAAGTTAGAGATAAATTGCACCGTTTTAAGGTTATGCAGGCTAATAACTTTTTACAAGCATAGCGACATATATAAAAAGCCTTTTAATTAAAATTATTTCTACTTACTTGTATCTTTATTTTCCATTTTAAATAAATCAATTATTGTTAACTTAATTCAAGAAACACGAACTTAAAATTTACCGAACACTACTGAACTTGCAAGCAAATTGTATTGATTCTGACACACAGCTGTGCACGCAGAACTGTGTAACACTGCTTTATATTTAGCATAAACAAAATGAACGTGGCTTGTTATTGAAGTAATTCCAACTAAAAAATAACAAAAAATTATTTACTTTACTCTTATCACTTTGCACAGCAAAAGCTGCCATTTGACCTATAGTGCATTGTCATGAATTTTGAAGCACTTTCAATTGGCAAAACAAAGAGGATAATTCATGGACATACAAATAAGTTAGCTAACCTAACTATGTATGTGAAAACGACTTCAGAGCTCAAAAGGACATTAGAAGGAAGTGTAGAGCTTCCAAATAAGAAGATAATGCCATATCAATTTTAAAAATAGGATGTAAAATAACAAAGTTACAATAAAAAACGATTTAGGCGATATTTCGCAGGGTCAAAAAAAATTTTTTTTTGTGTCCCTTAACCCTCTCAACATAAGCTTCAAATTTAGGGGCGGACTTTTACAACTTTTTTTTCAACCCTATCTAACATACATATTTCAAATTTCGTTGAAATATACTCCATATGTACATATATATACATATTTAAGTATGTAATAATTAGGTTTTTTTTAACTTTTAGCTAAACAATAATTTGGTCAATTGTATAACAATTTGACAGCTCTAACAGCTTTCGTAAATTTAACGAAAGTAGTGTATATATAATAAGAGCCCAGGTTATTGATCCTGAAGGTCCTGGGATGAAAGTAAAGTTAATAATTTTTTCCAAGGACACAATCTAGCTCTGGAGTTTTATAGCATCGAAAAAAATAATAATTTTTATTTTCGGTCCCTGGTTTTTTCACAAAGCCTTAGGGGGCAAATTCACATTAAATTTTGTTTGCAGGTAAATCTTTTTTGACAAGCGTAAGCTTTTTGTAATTTCGTTTCTTACTTGTTTATATATTTTCCAACGACCATCTGTCGGACCTCGCTTCCAGTATTTGCAGGCCCTGTTCTGTTTAATTATGAGGCTTTAGTTAACCACGGTTTACTTTTATCACACATATTTTTCAAACAACTGTTCTACATTCTTGCTAAAGTGATTAATTTTATTGTCAATGTCTGACTACAACCAACAGGAGTTCCAATCTAGCGAGACACTTTCATCAAGTAGAGCAGTCATATCTATGGTTTTATAATCTCTAAATATCAAGTAGGACATTGGTTTTATTTTGCGAAAATCTATATTATAGCATAGAAATATCATCTCATGGTCAGATACTCCAGCTAAAGGAAATTGGTCAATATGCTTAACAATGGTAATTTCACTTACTGCTGAAATATCCAACAAACTTGGCTTAGACCGCGGTGCAAAGCGTGTTGCATATTTATTGACAATAGAGATTCCGCAAGAATCATATATGTTTTCAGTTGAATGTCAAAAGAGGGGTTTGCCTCATTCGGACAACCTTTTGTGGCTTGAGGAAAAGATCAGTCCGAACGATATTGATAAAATTATTAGTGCTGAGATCCCTAATATAGAAACAGATCCCATACTACACAAAATTGTCACAACGAACATGATTCATGGCCCATGTGGACCATTCAATAGTAGGTCCACATGCATGAAAGAGGGTCATTGCACAAAGAGTTTCCCAAAAAGTTTCGCTAATGAAACTTCTACTGATAAAAATGGATACCCTTCGTACCGCCGTCGAGCACCTCAGAATGCCGGGTTTACTGCTGATTTAAATGTTCGCGGACAACGTATTTCAGTTGACAATCGGTGGGTAGTGCCATATTCACCAGTGCCGTCACGTGCATTTGAAACTCATTTGAATGTAGAGTATTGCGCTAGCGTGGAATCAATCAAGTATATCTGCAAATATGGTAATAAGGGAAGCGATCAAGCGACATTTGGTTTGCAGAGTAGCGATCGTGACGAGGTAACAAAATACCAATCAGGTCGGTATATTAGTACCTCGGAAGCAGTGTGGCGTATTCTTCGCTTTTCCATTCATGAAAGAAAACCTTCAGTAATGCAATTATATGTTCAATTGGAAAACGGTCAACGGGTGTATTTCAACTCCGAAAACGTAAGGGAACGCCTAGAAAATCCCCGCTGCACAACACTCTTGGCATAGTTTAATCTATGTCAGCAAGACGCTCTGCAAGAACGCTACTGTACAATGAGGTACCGTCCTACTACACGTACAATAAGCAAACGGGAGTTTTTAATAGTCGAAAACGGGGATAACCTGTGGAAGGATTTCCAAATGTATTCCGCGATAACTCATTGGGACGAGTGTACACAATAGATCCAAGCAATAGTGAGTGCTATTATTTGCGACTTTTACTACACACAGTTAGAGGAGCCACTTCATATATATATTTGAAGACTGTTGATGGCGTGGAGCATTCCACATTTCACAGAGCTTGCTTTGCGTCACGTCTGCTGGACCGAAATTGGATGGAAACTCTTGAAGGAGCTATAGTGAGTGAATCTCCCAGTCGACTGCGGCATTTGTTTGCAATTATGATAGTGTTCTGTGGACTTTTTTATCCTATGCAGTTATGGGAGAAATATCAACGCTATCTACTGGAAGATTTTCTTTTCAAACCTGGGCGTATAGAAGGAAATAATGTGGCAGGTTCTGACCACCGAATTTTTAATCGTTGTCTTTGCTCGCTTCAATAGGTGGTAATCCTTTGTGTCATTATGGACTTCCAGAGCCGCAGGAGACTGCTGAAGTTCAGCGAGTTAGCAGAGAGTATGCTGCGGAGACAAGTTATAGTACTTCTGAGATGAACGACATTGTAAACAACAACATCAGCCTGCTTACAGATGAACAAAAGTCTGTATATGACAAAATTTTAAATAGTGTCAATGCGCAAGAATTTTCAGATATCCTGCTAAAAATCGGCCAGGGTTTACTTCCCGAATCGAGTGGATTAGTAACTCTGCCAGAAAATATGTTCATTATTATTCCTTTAGTGGAAGAACTTATTTCTTCCATTTATGGAGACGTTTCTCAAGTAACGCGCCAGAACAATGCTTGGCTTTGTGAACGAGCAATACTTACGCCCAAAAATTATCAAGCAGCTGACATAAATTACAGTATTTTAAAAAAGGTTGATGGAGAAGAGGTGGTATACCGATCAATAAACACGGTTTTAGACAGAGCCGATACCACGAGTTATCCTGTTAAGTTTCTCAACTCTCTTTCTGCGCCCGGAATTCCCGCTCATAGCATCGTCTTAAAAAAAGGCATTCCGATTATGTTGCTTGGAAACTTAATTATGTAAAGTGTTGGCGATTGCTGTGAATGAGCATGCGTTGATGGAGCTTTTTAAATGAATTCTAGAAGGCCTAACAAATGGGTCGGCTTTACATTAAAGAACCACGATCCGAGAAAATGACTTTTTCAGGGGGCTCTCACAGATATCAAAACCGAAATCAAAATTTGCCGGAGGCCTCTAGTTCACGATATATTTGTTGCTAATTTGTTGGTAGTTGGATGGGTCTATAGATATTACCGGCTGATGGTTATTTTTTAAAGCGCAGCCAAAGGCCGCCAACGGGAAAATTACAACACACAAATTACTTTATCAATATTTCCTCAACTATAAGCGTCCGGCAGGTAAGACTTTTGTTTTTTTCGAACCGTTGTTGCTTAATGTAAAGCCGATCTTTTTGGTAAGCAGATTGAAATCTGAGCCAAACTATTATGTATTACTATCGGTTTGTTCGTGTTGAGTGAAATTTTTGTAAATATGTTGACTGTGTAATCTATTAAAATAACAAAAATGTACATTACATTTGTGTTAATCTGAATAAAGAAAGCAATGAATTCTACAACAAACACTCTGCGTTTTTAAATTGAAAATAGATTTATATTTCATATTAACCTAGTCAAAAATGCCGTTTGTTAACCCATCAATAAAAGAGCTTTCACCTAACATCACAACAATTTCAAATTGACAATTCAATTTTGTTTCAAAGAATCTTCACTTTGAAATAACTACGATAGCTACGTTACATCAACGTATCATTGTTAACCCAACAATGAAAGCGCTTTTACCTAACATCACAACAATTTCAAATTGACATTTTAATTTTGTTTCAAATAATATTTATTTTGAAATAACTACGATAGCTACGTTACATCAACGTATCATTGTTAACCCAACAATAAAAGCGCATTTACCTAACATCACAACAATTTCAAATTGACATTTTAATGTTGTTTCAAATAATCTTCACTTTAAAATAACTACGATAGCTACGTTACATCAACGTATCATTGCTAACCCAACAATAAAAGCGCTTTTACCTAACATCACAACAATTTCAAATTGACATTTTAATGTTATTTCAAATAATCTGCACATTAAAATAACTACGATAGCTACGTTACATCAACGTATCATTGTTAACCCAAAAATAAAAGCGATTGTATTTAACATCACAACAATTTCAAATTGACATTTTAATGTTGTTTCAAATAATATTCACTTTGAAATAACTACGATACCTACTTTGCGTTGACCAATAAAACGTTGAATTAAAATTTTAGTTGTTCTTTCATAATGGAATGTGTTTAAATTGTCAATGTCCTGATGCATTATCCACTCACATGATATGTTAAATTGGCAATCGTCACAGTCATATTCACCCCGATTCTAAACGAAAAATCCACAAGGATTTTTCCGCTTCTCCCTGTTCCCTTATTCTAAACACAAATTCCTTGTGGATTTTTTCGCTTCTCCCTTTCCGGCTATTCTATATGATGTTCGAAAAAGTGAAAAGCGAATAAGGAAGAAAAGTAGGTATCATGAATGAAAATAAAAGCGAGAATTTATGCAATTATTTTGTGAGATTTTTCACAAGACAATTTTAAGTGAATGCTGAACAAAATGTGATTGAATATAACTTTTGTTAATAAAAAATACATAATTGAATTAATTATGTACTGGTTTGCTTATTTTTATGACGGAAAGTATAAACAGCAAATAGATATTTTAGTAAGTTTATTGAAAGGGCAGCCGGATATTTCGCGGCTTGTAGGCTGTAGTATCCCTTCCGGTTGTAGTAAGGGTGCTTGTTTTGATATGGAGCGATGATACGGACATGTGTTCCATCAATACATTCAAGGACACTAGAGATGTCGTTTTAAAAACCGCGCTAAAAATTTTCTTTTTCGTCGCTGTTCATAGCTTTATGAATCCAAATCGGATACAACTCATTTTCAAAAATTTCAACAACTTCTAGAACTTTGCTGAAGGTGGATTGAGCCAATAAAACGTCAGAATTTTTTCCAACTCCCGTTTGATATCCGTCTTCAAGCAAAAAAACGGAAGAATGCGCATAGTTTTATTATAGCAGAGATTGCAAATAGTTTCTTTGGCTGCTGTGTATGTGATATTAAAATGTCCAATAAATATTTGAACGCAGGTTTATTAATTATATAGTATTTAATAAATCTGCAAATTAATAAAATCAATGCAATACTCTCAAAAAACTTTTTTATTTCCTATACAGATTCCGTCAAACGGATTCGTACCATCGCGCAATCTTCCTCTTATAGACCTCTGCTACTTCCGAAAAGCAATACCATGTATATTCACGATTAATTTTGTTAAATTTGCAATTTTTTTTTAACAAAAATGCAAAATTTGTGGGGAAATTTCGATATGGGCCAGGCCTCTGAATTTTCGGTTTTTTTTTATTTTAGGGTAGGGGGGGTCATATGGATCACTAAAATGCAAACGAAATCTTGGGAAAATTTATAGTTTGTTAAAAATAAATTATTTTTGTGTAGTACACCCTAATGCGTTGGCGGCCTTCGGCGCTTAAAAAAAATAATCCTCAGCCGACAGAATTCTCTTTCTGGAGTAAAATCTACTTACCGTTCCACAGTTGTTTTGAGTAGAAAAACATTTTGCGTTTGCGGCCTTCAGCCTCGCTTCAAAAAAAAATTACCCTCAGCCGGCGGAATTCCCTTTCTGGATTTATATTTCTGGAGCAGTCCACAGTATTTTTGCATAGTGGGGTTTTAAAATTTGTAAAATTAACATTCACATA
This sequence comes from Urophora cardui, assembly GCA_960531455.1. Taxonomy (NCBI): domain Eukaryota; kingdom Metazoa; phylum Arthropoda; class Insecta; order Diptera; family Tephritidae; genus Urophora; species Urophora cardui. Next base: position 74,617,380 of record OY482674.1, read on the forward strand.
ACATTTCCAGAAAATTTTATTGAAAAATTCTTAGTGGTTTGAAAATAAATAAGGCATTCGCATAATATCGAAGGCGACACAGGTAGGCGCATAGGCAAATTCCGAAGCTACTTTTTATTTACTTTTACATTACAAATTTCTGAATCCGCTTATGCGCCTACCTTCCTACATCTGCCTTGCAACAAAACAGCTGACTTCGAAAATCCGCTCACATGTTCGAAATTCTGTTCGCCAGTTTTTCTTCTCGCTAGTGAAAGAGAATAGGAGGAAATTTTCCTGGTGAACAAAAAAATCCACAAGGGCTGAGATCCTGGCGGATATTTAGAATCGGGGTGATTAAATATAAATGCGGTTGTTTTCATTGTAATATTTGTAAAATCGGAAAATAACAATTATTATATCGATGCAATAATTTCCAAGGTAGGCTGACTATCATGACTGTTTTTTATTGATTTGACATCGTTTTTGTTGGATATACGTTGTTTTTTCCCTCAGTGTAGACTTTGTTAATATGGAAAAAATAATTTTTATTTATTTAACAAAATACAACTTCGAGGCCCTAACTACAGGCGCTATAGGCCTATTAAAATAAATAAATAGTATGAAGTCAGTACCAGTGGTGTTTTATTTCGACGCTCTCAAAAAAATAATTATGCTGTTGCATCATTGTAATTTTTACACATACGAAGTCGTGGGCATCAGCTAGTTTGTTAATAATAGTGATTCCGTTACTATTAAAGTAATTCGGTATTTGTTTACACTTCGCGTTATTGGTTAAAATGTCAACATTAAAGTGGCCACCATGGTTCAATTATAGAAGGCTTTCGCAGTCCGACATACGTACATACATACACACACACTCCATGTAAATTGTTTGTGTATTCTGTGGTGCTTCTGTCAAAATCATAGCCCGCCATTGTAGAAATCATATTGCAACAAAAACAAAATTGACATAATTTTGACATAAGCACCACAATATGAATCAAAAAAAGTAGAAAAAAGTTAGCAGTCAGCTTTTAGTAGGTTAACCTTCTATAAATTAACCTTGGTGGCCTCAAATTATTGCATGTATACATATAACCAAGGTTGATCCATAAGGTTACCGCAGTACGAAAAATCAACCCTGCAATACATTTTGCTGTTGCCCGTTTTGCTATCTCAAGTGTCAAACGCCATTTTAAATTAGCCAAGCAACACATACATACAAAAAAAGCAACAAACACATAAAGTTTGACAATTTTGGGTAATGAAAAAAAATAGTCAGCTGTTTTTACCAAGACAACCTTATGTATAAACCTTGCATATAACTTACAGACAAGGCAGATATTTCATTAAAGAGCGTAGTCAGATCATTAGACTTCTGAGGGTTATAGAAACAAACAACAAGGCATTTATGCACACTATCACTAAATTCAACGAACAAGCTTTCAACAATGTCAACAGGTGAAGACTTATCGTCGGCCTCCTGCCAGAACCACGAATGTGCAATTTTTCCAGATTTGAGTTAAGCGGGTTTCCTGATCAATCTGTGTATGCTCTACATTTTAGCAAAATCCCAAGTACCTTTGTGCACTGTAAGCCACCGAAATTTTCAATGTCAGTTACACGAATGTGTAGATCAGTTATAAAAAGTTGAGCCAAAAAAACGAATGTGTTCCAACAAAAAATGTAAAAAAATCGTTGAAAATAAATTTCCAGATCTATATATGTAAAACAAACACATTCAATTCAAACTCATATTTTATTTGTGGAACTATTTCTAATCATCAAAATCAGAGTCTTCTGAAAAGTTAGGCTCAGGAAGAGCATCACGAACCTCGCTGCTAGTCTTCAAATTGTTATAAAAATAGTGGCAAAAAGGCAATCATGAAATGCACCTTGAACGGAAAATATTAGCTCGCCGATTGCGAGATGAAGACGAAGCTATTCCGTAAACTATTTTTTAATTAGCAATCAGTGCTAAATACGCCAAAAGCACCTTGTGAGCAATAATTTACCTTCGACAATTGGCAGTATGTACATACCATAGAAAATCGTGATGTACAACGCCAAAACCATTTCAAGTTCATACGCAACTACACGACGATTTCTTAAAATTCATTTATTTCAACCAAGGAGAAATAAAACTGGCCTTTCGAAATATTTGGTGGTCGAGATACATATCGTCGTAACATACGAAAACACATTTAAATTTTCTTACGATACTGGCAATTAAATAATTCTGTACCAAAAGTAGCACATTTGACTAATTATTATTATATACTGTTTATACACAGTGATGCCAGATTATCTCCGCTAAAATTCCCACAGAAATTGGAAAAAAATCCCTAATTTCCCACATTTTAAATAAAAGAATCCCACAAAATTTTATTTGCAAATGGAGTTTTTTTAATAGCTAAAAGTATCAGTTGTACAAATTATTTGCATTGGATATGATTTTTGTTGATTTTAAGGTTGAAGCAATTAGTGGTCGGAAACTATCGATGGCACTATCGTCACTATCGATGGTTTCTGAACATCGTTTATCGATAGATGGTTTTCGACTATCGTTTGAACTATCGATAGTTTATTGAAAAGTGACCACTAGGCACCAAACAAACGGTAACTATTCCATGCGGGGTTTGAATTGCTGACTAACAAGTAGTCAAAGCAAAATAAATACGACTATGCGTTCTAGTCGCATGGTCGTTTAAAATGTGATTACCCAAAAACATTAAAATTTCACTACAATATGGGTATCAAACGAAAGGGGATGGACCCAGGTTTTATTTGGACTACGATATATTTCGTTAAATTTATCGATAACTGAGTCAGCTCATAATTGTGGAAAAGCGGATATAGAATACCGAACTCCGCAAAATGGGTATCAAATGAAAGCGCTTGGCTAGGGCTATCATTTGGTCGAGTCTTAATTAATTATGAACTGATCTAAAAAATATCCATCATCCAGTAATTGTTATGGAAGATTGAAAACAATATTAATTGCTAGTAATAATTATGAGCTGATCTAAAAAATATCCATCTTCCAGAAGTTGTTATGGAACATCGAAAAAAATATCAATTGCTCATAACAATTAAACAAAAAATTGTCGTTATAGTTTTTAAAGTTTATTATTTTACTCCACATTACATCAACAGGTAATTTTTTTAAATCGTCTTTTTATGTTTCGGTTAAAACTATACAAATACTTTTGTATTCCACTTTTGTATTCCGATTCTTTGAGATCAGGATTAAGATTTAATTTTTTAGTTAGAGCAAGAAGTGATACACGATTGTTTTTAGAGAAATCAAATACAATATCGGGATCTAAAAACTGCAATTCTTCGAAAACACCATCAAATGGAAAACGTGATATTATCTGAAAAGTAGAAGCTTCCAAAAGCGCAAGCACTTTTTTGGAATACCATCTTTTCCTCCAAATTTAAATTTGACAAAATATCTTCGCATTCATAACCAACGTAAACGTTATGCACATCAAGCAAAAATGGAGTTGGAAGTTCCAAAACTCTTAGCTGTAATTCCCACGGAATTGTAAAAAAGTCGGGTTTTAAGAAATTTCTTGTCTTAGCTTTTTACCCTCGGTGTATAAGTACATTTCGGCTTTGGAACAATGCGGTAAACTCATTGAAAAATTAAGAACGTACTTCAAAAACCTGAAATAAGCCTTGTTTTGAATTCTTTCCAATTCTTCATAGGTAAATAGTTTCTGCTTTTTGATGTGTAAACATCTTTGCTGTAGCTACGAGTAATTTCGAAAAATGTAAAATTTACGCGTAAACCGTAAACGACCTTGTGTTAGTGCGCTGCTATATCCCTGTGAATAGATTGATATTGTCAGCGGTAGGTAGGCATGTACTTACAAATGCTTAGACGCAGACATGCATTGTTGCAGTTGCTGTTGTTGATATTTGCAATAAAGCGACAAATAGACAAAATAAAAAGGAACAACATGTTTGAAGATGTATGCAAATGTATGCATATGCATACCAACATCTATCTATCTAATTTTCTGAGCAATATTGCTATCAAATGAAAGGTTTTGAGCAGGACTTCGATATGAAGCACTTTTAATTGTGACCCCAAGGCCGGGTCTGCAGATATGGGTCAAAACGTGGACTCGGATGACCCCAGAAAATTTCTGAGCAATATTGGTATCAAATGAAAGGTTTTGAGCAGGGATTTCACATAGAGCTTTATTCATTATGATTCCTAGGTCGGGTCCCGAGATATGGGTCAAAACGGGGACCCGGATGATCCTTGAATGTTTCTGAGAAATATTGGTATCAAATGAAAGGTTTTCAGCAGGGTTTCTACACAGAGCTCTATTCTTTGTGATTCCTAGGTCGGGTCCCGAGATATGGGTGAAACGGATCCGGATAATCTTTCATGTTTCTGAGCAATATTAGTATCAAATGAAAGGCGGAAATCAAGGCTTCAATATAGAGCTCCCAAACAAAAGCAAAATCAAACACATAAACAAAAGCAAAAGCCAAAACAAAAACAAGAACAAGAAGAAGAACAAAAAAATAAAAAAAACCAAAAAATTTTAGATATCAGTGACAATGACAACAAAAAATAATAAAAAATAGTCGCATTGTAATCCAAATAAAACCAGAAAGGGAATAGAAATCCTATTTAGAAATCAACGTTCATGAATACTCGTTATTCACGCTTTAATTTTTTACGCTTGTCTTCAAATGAGGCCAGGCGAAAATAGCTTATTTTTATTCGCAATAAAATAAACAAGTTCCAGTGTTTTTGTATGTATTCAACATCTACTTTACTTATCTATCTATCACCACTGTTTTACGAAAAATATTGAAAGATTTACATGAATTGAAAGTATTAGTTAGTATGGGAGGTACCACTCCCACTTTTCCGATGATGGCTAGATTATGTCTTACGGCTTCACGGTATTATAGTAAATAAGCGTACTTAATGTCGTGTGATTCCGTACCACGGTTTAAATGAACAGATTTTCACATTTAAGTTTCATATAAAAAATTACTAATTTTTTGCCTATTGCGATCCATTTTTGTGACTTCTGAATATTATAGGTAGTAAAACTTTGCACATGCGGCTAATTTTTTTTATGGAAAGGAGGCGGAGAACACAATTTTTGCGACCATCTTTCAAGAAATTTCATAATAATTTAACTTAAGAATTTTTTTTATTTTTTTTTTAAACATATGATAATAAAAAACTTTTAAAAACAAAGAAAATGATGGTTTAATTGTCAAAATCGGTTAGGTAGATCGTCTGCAATCGCGTTTTAAAAAAAGGTCAACAAAATTTAATTGCTTATATGTAACAAAAAAAAATTTTGTCGCCAAAAATAAAATCAGGTGTTTATTGGTGTCACAAAGAGCTTTCTAAAAACGCCACTGTCGATCAAAATGGAAATATTTTATGTTTTGGGTGGCCCGTTTCAGAAATTCTTACCCACATACACAATTCCAATCAGCTTATCTACTGCGATATTCTTCTTTAGATAATTCTTGCCCCCACAGACACAACTGGAGGAGATTGAAAACAGAAAGGCGTCTGACATTTTACGCTATATGAAGAAAAACAAAGTTGCTCGTTTACATGGTGTGTAATAAAGAGCTCCATGTGGTATCACAACAGACCATCAGGCGTACCTAGGTAGTACATGTGTTTTCTGTACCAAGTGGAAACAATGTCCGCTATTTTCCTCGATAAATCTTCTTACGTGTCCTTAAGGATCAGTTGCCTGTCCTCTTTATTCCTCAAATGTTATTCCACAAAATGTAAACCCTGATTTCCTTAGGATATTAGGCCCGCGTTAAAAACAGCTAATCGCGATTTTTGTAATAACTTCCTTATTTGATGTCGGATCTCTATGATCTTAATGTCGCAGAAAAGGTCTCGCTCAGCACTATATTTGGCCCATATAAAGTTTCATCCTCAAAAGTTGTCCTGAGTTTTACCTTTAAAAATTTTGGAGTTACTATCCCTAGATTTTTTTATTTTTATCACTAATACAAAGCTCTCACAAAACCAGCCTTTATTCACAAACAAAAAAGTTATAACGTTGTAAAATGAAACCCTTTTTTTTTATAAAAAATTACCACAGAGAAACGGCGAAACACGTCAGCTTAATTTTTGGCTCCAGATTACGATGGCGTTTTTACAAAATCCGGATTAGCTCCCATTTTCGAGATATTTAAGAAAACATTTTCAGTTTTCACATAAAAATGGATCCGATGGGGGGGGGGGCGTATGAGTAACTATTGTTGAGGTAATAAAAATAAAGAAAAGGGGAAAAAACTATACGTACATATATGTATATAAAATGCATATGAGAGGGAAGAGAATACCCTGCACATAAATTCCACTTTGTTTTAAACGTTCGAAACCTGCACTGAAAAAACAACTTACTCAGATTATGGAAAAATGGGAATGTTTCGGCGCTAAAGACTTATTTTCATTGTTTTGATGTACAATTTTCTTTCAATCAAGGAATAAAAACCACGTTTTAAAGAAAATTGTATTCAAAACAATGAAAATATATCTTTAGCGGCAAATCATTGCCATTTTTCCATAATATAATTTTTCTTTGAGTGGGAGCAAAGTAATATAAGCAACGAAGAACTTACTTTCAGAGCTCTGAAACTTTTTTCATAAATATCTCAAAATTTGGAGGACATCGTCATTTTCGGTCTCGGTTATCATAGATAAGAAGATGTTTTCGGGATTAAAGTAAAGTGCGTTGTTTTCAATTGTAGGCAGACGACGCATTCAGCGCAAGTATTGATAATACATTTAGACTTCCATTGTCTCTTTAGGCGCGTATAATTTTACAACGAACTCTACACTCAAAAAAAAAATTTCTCTCGATCAAAGACATAATTTTCCTTATTTTGAACACGCGTCGCAATACAAAATTTTCTTTGTTTTGTGTAAATTTTCTCAAAAATGTGGAAAAAACATAAAAAAACATTCAAACAAATTCGTTGCCATGGGGATTTGTATGGGAATTTAATTTCTCAAAATTAAAGAAATCAAGTCTTCAAAACAAGGAAAGTTGGGAATGGAATGGCGCTTAAAGAATTTTTCATTATTTTAATGTATGATTTTTTTCAAAACAAGTATATGAAACCATGGTAACGCATGTAACAACAATATTTTATAAACCTTTTAACATGTTTTAAGGAAAATTTACTCAAAACAAAGAAAGTAGTGTTCAAAATAGGTAAACAATTTCTTTGACCCCTCCATATATTTTTTTTCTCTCAGTGTAGCAGTTTTTCTAAACAACTTGGATGATTTTACGATACGCACGGATGCAGAAATCGTGAAGCCGTTGTAAGCCAGCGCGCTGTGCTTATAGATCCCACTTGAATACTTGCCAAATCTTCACTACAGCCATTATCATTGAATATAAATAACGTTGATCAGCACGAATAGTCCAATCATCAATAATTTTTTGCATATCATGTATCCAGTATTGGTAGCTGTTCCATCGCGGTACAACATTCTCAAGTCAAGCGAGGACTTAGAATACTTTTTAATCAAAAACTCATGTTATATGGCGTTACTGCCTCATATAAATAAGAACTTGGGATATTTTTTCAAAAAACAGGTTCTCTGATTTTAAAACGGTATAACTTTTTTGTTTGTGAATAAAGGCTACAACTTTTTTAGCGGAGTCCTCATGGTTTTTTGAGAGCTTTGTATTAGTGATAAAAATAAAAAAATCTAGCGATAGTAACTCCAAAATTTTTAAAGGTAAAACTCAGAACAACCTTTGAGGTCGAAACTTTATATGGGCCAAATATAGTGCAGAGCGAGACCTTTTCTGCGACATTAAGATCATAGAGATCCGACATCAAATAAGGAAGTTATTACAAAAAACGCGATTTAGCTGTTTTTAACGCGGGCCTAAAAAAAAAAATTTACACCATAAATATTTTTTCCACGTAAGTGTTGAAACAAAACTGACACACGCAAACTTTATTTTCGTGATACGGCTTAATGTACATACATAGGTAACTTTTCATTTCCCCACTCATGAAAGGTATGAAGTCTTCGGTACGGCCGAAGACAGCCGCGCTCTTACTTGTTAATTTTGATTTGGTTGTGCCTACATATAGTTTATCACATGGTTCGTCTTTTTTGCCATTACATGGTATTTTATATATCACATTACTCATTAGATATTGATGTTATAAAACAGTATTAGTGAAATGGAAGGAAGCGATAAAAACTTTAAATTCCAATTACGTAAGATATGCATTACGTAAAGAGCACCCACGCTTTTATTTATGTTGATATATATACAGAAATGCTTTGAAGAAATACGTTAAATGTATGCTTAGATTGAAATTAAGATCCAAATGAACTAAGGACTAATATAAATCTTGTTCAAAAATATTAAAAATTTTTTTTTTCCTTCTTAGTAAATTTTTATATTAATATTAAATAGAAGCTTTTTAAAAAAATTTTTTTTACTTTGTTTTATTTTCAATTTACTTACTCTACTACCTAGATGGCCAAAACTATCACATTCAAACATTTCTATTTTATGAAGCGATGAGAGAATGAGGAGAATAAGTCGCTCACGCATCTCGTCAAAACAATGTTGCCAACATTTTCAATTTATGAGGAAAAGGGAATTTTAAGTAGAAGGGACTTTTTATAATGCAAATAGTGCGATAAGTAAATTTTTTCGACCGTAATGCTAAACGGCTTAACGTACATATCTATTAAAATATGATTTAAAATTAATTACTATTTTATATAAATTGTATACATATATGGTTATGGTTTCCGTGATTATAAAAAAAATTTATAAAATCATCGCTAAGGATATACTCGAAAATACGGATCGGTATGTGCTATGTACACATATCTCATTAACTCAATATTAGGGAACTCAGACAATTAACTTAAGTAAGAATAAAAAAAAAATAATAATAATATGTATAAATATTTCGCTTAAGCGATAATCGAATATTCGCAAGACCTAAGCAATCATGTAAGACGCTGTTTTAACTTGTTTGCTCCAATTTGATTTACAAACCGTATTGGGAAGTTCTGCTCTCAACGCTCCTTTTAATCGGAAAACCAAGCTTACTCTCCCCATATTTAATACGCCATCATAATCCTTGGCAGGAATTGTTCTATAATAGCGTCCGACAAAAAATTTGGTCGCCTGGGCGATATCACTATGACACACCAAACATTTTTCCCCCTTTTCCCCACTGCTAATTACTAAGAAATATTTTTCCCAATTTACGTTAAACATTTTTCGCAGCAACCTGATTACTTGAAAGTAGCGCGTCGAATGAGCACGATCACAACAAAACCGTAGTGTCGGCATCACTGGTTCATACAAAATGCTTATATGTGTGCGTTAGCAGTGAAGCTTATCTTGTGTACGTGTGAAAGCCGAAGAGAAAAAATTGGCACGCGTGCCTATGGAATGGCCATCTATGCTCTACTACAAACCATTTTCATATTCCGGTGCCGGAGGGATTATCTAAAGAAAAGAAAATGCATCTAATGCATAGATGGCCATTCCATAGGCACGCGTGCCAATTTTTTCTCTTCTGCTTTCACACGTACACAAGATAAGCTTCACTGCTAACGCAAACATATAAGCATTTTGTATGAACCAGTGATTCAATTTTTAATTGTTGGCGAACTGCCATCGAGAAAGGTTTTTTTTGAAATAGCTATACACTCAACCTTCGCTGTAAATAGTTGTTGAATTTTTTTTCCACTTACCCCAACAATTAAAAATTGAATTAAAATAAAAATTTCGTGCTAAGCACTAAAAAACTCGTTCAAGTAAAATTGGTAACGTTGTTGGTATATAAAACAAATACATACCAACAACAAATGTTCATTGCGAACTTCCAACAAAAATTCAGCACGTTTGGGTAGAATATATATGCAAAAGCATATACACACAAACGTTAATGTTGAAAATGAAAAAGGCAAAAGTGGGGAAAATCCAACAGCTTGCACAGAGTCTCAATGGCCGAGTGTGTTTATGCGTTGGGTCATTGCGGCTGAAGATGGAATGGACTCGGGTTCAATCCCCGGTGCATCCACTTCCGAAAAGAGTGCTGATGATCGAAAATGGTTTTTCGTGAAATAGCTATACACTTAACCTTCGCTGTAAATAGTTGTTGAATTTTTTTCCACTTACCCCAACAATTAAAAATTGAATTAAAATAAAAATTTCGTGCTAAGCACTAAAAAACTCTTTCATAATTTTTTTGGTTTGCAGGTTTTAGTTCCTTGCACTGCTATTATTTTGACCAAAATGCCCATGCCAAAAAACAATACCGTACGCAATGTACGCATAATCACTATTCGGGAAGACGCAAAATACAACTATTTGAAATATTGGACAGGGTGAAAGAAGTTAATTTATATCACGCAGGTTTTTTTTGCTTTTTTGTTATTGTTTTTGGTTTTGTTTTCGCTTTTACTGTTGCTTTTATTTTTCTTTTGAAAAAAACACACTAAAAAACAAAAAAAAAAAGCACAAACAAAAGAAAAACATACACAAAGCAAAAACAAAATCAAAAACTAACAAAATCAAATTGTGTAACTAAATTCTCTCAAGCCCAAAAATTTAATTGATGCCATTCCATTGGATATTTTCAATTACATTTACATATAATTGACATTGAAAAATTACAAAATGTAATTGAAACCCAGGTCTGCTTTGTATATAAAAATAAAAAACCAATAACAAATTAAACAATTAAATTGTTGTTGTGATTATTTATACATAGTTACCGCTATTGACATTCAAACTTCAATAACTTTCGGTGTGTAAAAGCCGTGTATAAAAACTTTATATAAGAATATTATTGTATTAACTAAACAAGGTTTCATTTAATTGGAAAAAACTTTTATTTCAAATGAAAAAAGTTTGACTTATGTAAATTGAAAAATAATAGCTTAAAAAAACTAAAAAACACGCTTTAATCTTAAAAATCGTACTAAAAATTGAGAAATAATTTAATTAGAAACAAAATGATGAACGAAAAGATAAGTATTTAAGGAAAAGCGTGGGGTGCTCAGTATGTCAAAAAAAAATTTAAAATCGGTGTTTTTTTACTAATAATTTTATTTTGACTTTTTTGAGATTTCATATATAGTACTCTTTAATTTCGCAACTAGGTATATTTTTGTACTAGTTGTACGAATCGAATATTTTCATGTTCAAATATTATTGAGCACCCCCACGCTTTTCCTTAAATACTTATATTTTCGTTCATCATTTTGTTTCTAATTAAATTATTTCTCAATTTTTAGTACGATTTTTAATATTAAAGCGTGTTTTTTAGTTTTTTAAGCTATTATTTATTTTTAACTTTTTAGTGAAATTTTTCGTTAAAGGATGTTTTATGCGGACGCAAGCATAAAAGTAAAAAGAAGTCTGATGGGATGTGGTGTTCTCCGAAATAGATCTACATACATATGTATTTATAACTTCTACCAAAAATCCCAATATGCAGTGAAGTAAACTAGCTTATTATGCAATATTTTCCAAACCCTTTTATTCAAGGTTTTCCAAACTAGTTTGGAAATACAAAATTTCCCAAACGTTTTGTTATATTTTACAATCAGAAAGTGGAGAGAAGTTGAGGTGAAGCATTTGAAAAGAACAAAAAAAAAGAAACCTGATTGAATAAATTCGAATTTAGACAACAAAGTTCCGAATACGTTTGTAGCGTAATGGGGAGGTATGTTGCCTACGGACCAAGGAGCTCAGGTTCGAGTCCCGAGTGGCGCATTTTTTTTTTTATTTTTTTTTTATTTTTTTTATTTTTAGAGAAATTTTTTTCACCTCACGTTTACAAAACATTGTATAAAAATTGCTTTCCAAACGTGAAATGCAATTATAGAATTAGGGTTCCTTTTCGTTGATTCAGCACTTACTATTAAATGAATTACAAACAAAACCAGTTCTTGCTTTTCATACGTATGTATGTACATGCGGCTGATTTCATTGCAAATACAACAAACCCAAAACAGAAAGCTTCAACCTTCATTTTTGAGTGAATTTATGCATTGAGTTTATCGCCATCGCTATGAGCGATCGCTGGCTGTTGTGCGTTAGTTCGCTCGCTATTTGAGTGGTTATACGTTTTTCTTTGAACATTTGTTTGTGATTTGAGAATAATGTATTTTTGAGCGTTCATGAGTGAGTTTTTCCGTACTCTGAAAGCTTGTTACTTATTGGCTTATATACGGGAGTGAATTTGAATTCATAGAGGCTATTTTGAGGAAAGGTAACTTAAAAGCCACAATGAAGCATGAATTATAATGTTGAATGTCCTACTATATGATGCCGTTGGGCTGTTGATGTCATGTTTCGAATCCGGAGGAGAATAGAAATAATAGAGAGAACACAATAAAAGTGAATGTTTGATTGATATATAATAATTTAGTTAAATGTTACAACTTTTAGGATGGGATGAAGTTACATACATACGTACATACATACATACATACATACATACAGGTGAAGCTAATAAAAGCGTGTTAAAAAGGCTTAATTTTACTTCAAAAAGGCGGTGGTAGCCTAGTGAGGCCGCCTAGCAAAGAAGTCTGATGAAGAGATGTGGTGATCTCCGAAATGGATCTGTTTAATATTGAAATCATGGCAACCCTGTTTTTGTAATAAAACGAAGAAAGAGGAGAGTAAAATATATGAAGAGTTAGTTGTGAAATGACAGTGAGGAAAGAAGAATGCGTTTTATTGTGTTTGTGGGGAATCTTGGGGATTCTCTGGGTTTTTTGTGACTGTTGTGTATGTGGTGGAGCAAGTGATACGAGGCATAAGAAACATTGGTCCTAGTAGAGCCGGATATGGCTTGTGCATAGAAGATTTGAGGAAAGTGCGTCTTTAGTTTGAAGTGCAGTCATATATGTATGTATAAATATACATACATACATGGTGTATTGTGAGATTTTTTTTAAGAGTGAGCAACAGCGTTGCCGTTGAAAAATTTCGTGGTGGCTAAATTTGATTAAATTCGTTGCTAAAAAAATTTTGTTTCAAATAAACATGTTAGAGGTTATTTCCACTTCGGCGTTGCTAAGTGGTAGAAGTAGCAAACAATATGCAAAGTCAGTTAGATCCTTATACGGGCTTACATCGAAAGCCTACTATTCCACTAGCTAGTATCAACAGGCATTTATCGATAGTTGCGTTATTTTTGTTTTTTTTTGTTTTTTAACACTTAAATCGATTTGTGATAATCGCTGAATTGAATTAGCGTTACCACATCCTTACCATATGCAAATTATTGGTCATTACGGCGGTGGCTAAATCTAGCCACGAAATGGCTAGAACGGCAACGCTGGTGAGAAAATAAGAAAAAGCGAAGAGAGTTTCGTAGTGTGGTGAAATACGAAATAGAAATGTATTCAAATATTGTGCTCAATATCACAGTCACTCATCATCTCATAATACATATGCTGTTATAATACGAGTGGAACAAAGCGAATTCGATTATTCATACGATTTCGCCCTGAAGTTAAAACTTCAACTTTAAGTAAAACTTATGCTTATGCTTATTTTATACAGTCCACCAAATTAAAAATGCATAGATATTTTATATCGCAATTTTAAATAATAACGATAGAGTTCAACAAACGGTTGAACATTTACGATAGAGTTCAACAAATGGTTGAACATTTACGATAGAGTTCAACACATGGTTGAACATTCACGATAGAGTTCAACAAATGGTTGAACATTTACGATAGAGTTCAACAAATGGTTGAACATTTACGATAGAGTTCAACACATGGTTGAACATTCACGATAGAGTTCAACAAATGGTTGAACATTTACGATAGAGTTCAACAAATGGTTGAACATTTACGATAGACTTGAATAAATGTTCGATAAATTACGATAGAATTCAACAAGTGGTTGAATAATAACAAAAATTTTAATAACGAAAATTCCGAATATCGATAGAATTCAACAAATGGTTGAATAACAACGAAAATCGCAAAATGATATCGATAAATTAAAAAAGAAAAATGGTTGAAAATCACGATAGAGTTCAATAAATGTTCGATAATTTACGATAGAATTCAACAACTGGTTGAATAATAACGAAAATTGTAGTAAAGAAAATTTCAAATGTCGATAGAATTCAACAAATGGTTGAATAATAACGAAAATCGTTAGATGATATCGATAGATGATAACGAAAATTTCGAATATCGATAGAATTCAACAAATGGTTGAATAGTAACTAAAATTTCGAATAATATCGATAGAATTCGACAAATAGTTGAATAACAACGAAAATACCGAATATCGATAGAATTCCACAAATTGTTGAATAATAACGAAAATCGTGAAATGTTATCGATAGAGTTAAAATAAATGGTCGACATAACTCAACAAGTGGCTTTAAAACTGTTACAAAAGTGTATAAAGACGAAGAGAATATGGTTTGTGTCATCGATTACACATCGAATATTCCGGCGAATTCAGATTGATGTGTGGTGGAACACATATGTATGTATGTATGCAGGTCATATGAGTTAAAAGATAGCTCAATAAGGGTATGGTGAAAATTGATGATGGTTTCACTGCTTATATATATATGATATTTGGTTTTTCTCTTGAACAGTGTGGGTCGGGATGTAATATGTGCGTGTGTTCATATGCGCAGTGCATACTCACGTAAATGCAAACATGACTGACTGATCAATTCGCCTTGATTGCAAGAATTTTTATTTCAAACGAATGTTGCAATGAACGAGTGGAACCAAGGTTTATCCAAAGATAGATAGATAATTCTTGAGTGGAACGAATGTTAAACGAAAATTATATATTGCGACTGTTCGTTTACATGATAAAAACGAATGGAACATAATGAGAAAATGGAAGTAATGAAAGAAAATACACAGATTTTTTTAATTCCTAGAATTTCTATTGTTTTTTTTTGCAATTTCGTGCTTGATGAAGCAATTCTACAGCGAAATGAATAGAATGGTTTTGTGTTAAATATTTGCACAAACTCTTCACAAGTAATTTTTTAATCGTTTCAGCTCAAAGGAAAGGTACAAATAAATAGACAACGGCGATTCTCCATATTAAAATTTATTTAAATTTCATTTTGTTGGTTAGCATGGACATGGACAAATTTTACGAGTTTTATTGAAGAACGGAGGTAGAGCGCGCACCTAAAAATGCAAGTACATGCGCGGAAATTTCACAGTGGTGGAAACATAATAGCTCTATTCAACAACTTTACTTGCAAGTTCTTTCAAAAAAAAATCGTCAGTGACGAGAAAGATATTTCATTAAAATAGTTTGAAAAATGCGCCCACGATCGTCGTTGGATAATTGCAATTGTTGTTGCATGCTTTTGAATATAACAGAACAGAGTTGAAGCATGTTCAAATTGGCATGATTTAAGGGTTATTTAGGCAAACATCGTTGTTTCGGCGTTGATTACTCTAATACCATGTCTCCAAATAACGTGTTTTGCTCTTTTTTTTCTGCACCCGCTCAATCTTGTCTCGACCTCAAAACGAGTTCCGAAACTCGCCAATTTCCATACAAATTTCTGAGAGCGAGTGAAGATTGAAACACTTGTTTCGTTTTCAATCCTCTTGCTAAACGCGATGATATCGATGCCTTCTCTAATTTTGTATCGAAGTAGCAAAGTTGAAAAATACTATGGTCGCGTATTAGTCCTAACCGTAGCTATGCACTGTGCGACCATTGGCCCGATTCTGTTGCAATCGGGTAGGACTGTTTGCCTACATACGGTACAATTTATTGTACAACCTTGTTGTACAATCTCATTTTGTTAAAATTATTTTGAGTGAAGATGGATAGGATATTATTGCACGCAAGAGCACGAATAATTAAAAAAAAGGCAAAAAATTGGTTCCTGCGAGTTTTCCATTTTGCGTTAGTTACTCTACAACTATTTGTTTTTATGTGTTGAATTCCTTTAGTTTTACTTATTTTAATTTGATGTGTTCACTTCAAGAATTCTCACAAAATTAAATTTTGAACAACATGCCCCTAATACTGTGGTTATGCTTACAATCTTGCTGGTCGAGCACCGTGAAATTGTTGTTGTGCACTCCGACGGTGAGAGAATTTTCGGACTCTAACAACCAGCAAGTTTGTTGTGTGAAACAGGCAGCCAGCAAACGAGGTTTCAGGGGTAATAATGTGTTATGTTGTGTATGTGCTCAGTAATTATCATGTGTTATGTTGTGTATGTGCGCTCCAATCATCAATGTAAGCGTAACCACCTCTCACCAATCACGAAATGTTTCCGATTTTGATTGGCAATCAACATTGTTACCATAACCATGGCATAAGCGATGCAACTAGGTCGTACAACTTGCCAGAAAATCAAAACTTTGATTTTTCGTAGAACTGATACACAACTTCATACAATAGCCCCAAAACGTTGCGATTGCGAGCGCAACTCGCTCAAGTTGTATAAAAATTGCAATAGAAAACTGTCGAGTTTCGACAGCAGTCGGCAATCTAGTACTTCCAAAAGCTCCATTGATTGCGACAAAGAGTGGCATGGCCAGATTATGTGTTTGTGCCAAACACAGCGGGGGAAGCTGCAGAAGAATACAGAGTATTTTCAGCAGTAAACACAGCCAACAGAAAGCTTTTTATTATTGCATACAATTAAAGTCAATAGTAGGTTTGTTTAATGAGACCAAAAATAGAGTAGGGCAACTCAGAGCAAACATATCATGAAACACAAGTTTGTGATTTAGTTCAATCTAGAGCACTGATAGGCAAAACGCTACCCGTGGGTAGCTTCGACGCGGCAGCGCTGTACATACACAAAAACAACGCTGCTAATTCTGCTCCGCTGTTCGCTCAATTTCTTCAGAATTTTGCCAAATGCTTGCCAGTTATTTCGTGGAAAATCTACGCAATGTCCAAAAAGGCATATTCATATTAAAGGAATTGCAAATGAATATTTTGTTTTATTCTGCGTTCAAATTTCAATCAACCAACACAATGAGTAATGACGATTGTGAATTCATATTTTTCGCTGTAAAAGGCGATAATAATGCACGATGCTTACTCTGCGGAACGTTTGTATGCAATCGTAATTTTAATATAAAGCGTCATTATCACACTTTTCATGCAGAATATGATGAAATATATAAAGGCTATGATCGAAAGAAATTTCTTGTAGGTACATATGTGTGTATTTGCGCATCAAAATATATTTTCTATCAGAAATCCCCCATTTTTACTTTTGAATACGAATCAAACAATGTGGCAAGCATGTATTTGGTCGCGCATCAATACAATGACAAATTGTTACTGTGTTGGTGTGTCGATCACTGATCTAGAGTAACCTAGCGCAGCTCAGTAAAAAAAACCTAGTGTATCATTTTTAATTTTGAATATTGACAAAATATTTCATTAAACTATTATATTTTTAATAACTTTTCTTCTTATTATTGCATTATACCGGCTACATGAGAAATCAAAGGAAAGCGCTCGAATGAACATTTGAACTGTTACATGCTGAAGAGGATGGCGGAAAAACTCTGGCCGAGTGAAACTGCGATAACTGGAGTTAAGAAGTGGAGATCTTCCTCCAACACAGTGGGTTGGAGATCGAATAATGTTCTGCGCAGTCCAGTTCAGAATATAAGAATTTACTAGCTTGTTTAATTTTAAATAACATACATATGCTTTCTATGAGTGGAAAACCGTAGGTTTTGGTGGGGAATGTTTAATATTGAAAGCATGGCAACACTGTTTTTGTAATTGAACGAAGAAAGAGGAGAGTAAAATATATGAAGAGTTAGTTGTGAAATGACAGTGAGGAAAGAAGAATGCGTTTTATTGTGTTTGTGGGGAATCTTGGGGATTATCTGGGTTTTTTGTGACTGTTGTGTATGTGGTGGAGCAAGTGATACGAGGCATAAGAAACAGGATCCATAACTTCTACAAAAAAGTTTTTTTTTAATTTTTCTTAAATAAAACTGGCCAATAGCTCTTATGAAATTCACATAAAAGGTTTAATTCTATTTGAAAATGGTTTTTTGACCTGAAAATGCTATACAATTAAACAAAGGCATGTGATGAATTTCAGTGAAATTGAAGCATTCTAACTATTTTTTAACACGTTTTTATTAGCTTCACCTGTATGTATGTATGTATGTATGTATGTATGTATGTATGTATGTATGTATGTAACTTCATCCCATCCTAAAAGTTGCAAACGTTTAACTCAATTATTATTTTTTTGAAACATTCACTTTACTTTTATTGTGGTCTCTCCTCTATTATTTCTATTCAACTCCGGATTCGAAACGTGGCATCAACATGGGATTCAACCCAATGACATCATATAATGAGATTCAACATTATACTCTATGCTTCATTGTGGCTTTTATGTTACCTCTCTTCAAAATAGCCTCTATGAATTTCATTCAATTCACTCCCGCATGCAAGCCAATAACAGAGAACGTAGATGAACAGAGAAGTTGCAACTACGAATAATCGTGGAAGCCAGAGACCCAACAAAATTCTGTTAGTGCATCTGGTGAATAAAAAATTTTAATTCAACACAGCTGGCTGTTAAAATAACAGAAGTAGAGCGAGTTCGTCTGCAGAAAGGAATGTTATATTAAATTTCTGCACATCTGCTGATATGGCTCATTATTCCTCCCATACACCAATTCCATCGATGCACTAATTTCCCAAAACCGCTGGTGTTTTAACTATTTTCTTATCGAATTTGAATTATAAATAAATTAAAAAGTAAAAAAAAATCAATTAAAATTAATTTCAATTTGACTTTACTGGGACTCGAACCTGCGCATCAATGCATTTTCTGTATTAAAAACCATACAACAATGCATCAGTTTGCTACAACCGTTGAGTATTTTTACAATTTCCACATCGATTTTTTTATTATTTTAAAATTTTCGAAATTTTGAAAATGTAAAAACATTTTGTTGTCCATTTCATCTTGTTGATGGCCAACCCATCAACCTCGTTGATGATCAACCATCTCTATACCTATGCCAATGAAATTTAATTGTCACCCTCTCTGAACAAATAGATGATGCATCAATACATATGTACATATGTACATACATATGTACATCTATTGAGCAATAATAAATTGGTCTGCTTCAAAACCCCCACCATTCATCTTGGTGTATCGGGGCACAGCAGCTGCTAGACTCTGATGACTGATCAAGGAAAATCCTACTGTCCCCCAAACATATCAAAAAATTGTTGTGTACACAAAAGCATCTATTGAATTATAATTTTTTAATACAGAAAGATATGTACATAGAGGCGCAGGTTCGAGTCCCAGAAAAGTCAAATTGAAACTAATTTAAATTGATTTTTTTTAATTCTTAAATTTATTTATAATTGAAATTCGATAAGAAAATTTTAAAATTACTTTGCTGTTTTAGGAATTTGGTGCATTGGTGAAATCGGTGTATGTGAATAAAACTAAGAATATCAGCAGATGTGCACAAATGTAAAGTAACATTCCATTCTACAGCGCGCTGCTAATTTTTTCAACTTTTCTCTCAAATCTGTAATTTACCATCACTCAACTCTGGTAATGTTAACAAGATGCAATAAGCAAAAGCAGAAAAAATGCAAAGACAACTAATTGCTGGAAGTAAAATGAAATCCCCCAAATCGCGTTGCTTTGCTTTTGCTTAACTATACAAGCAAAAACGGCTCAGCTGAAAACTGAAGCGAATGAATCGTGTTCTCGTTTTTTACTCGGCTGGCCGAGTTTGCTAATTTACTTTTCATTAGCAAAAGCAAAGCAAAAGCAAATGCAGCAAAAGTAGCTAAGCAAGTTCAAATTCTATTTATAGCACGGTTGCCGAACTTGGTAATTACCAAAATAGGTTATTTTTCGCTGTTGGTTTCTTGGTAACTTTCACATCTGTTTGGCAATTTTTGTTTTCAAGAAGTTTTTTACTATTTTTGGTATACAAGAAAAATATGGAAGTGATTATAGGACAATGAGAATAATTTGGAGCGCTGACTGTTCATTGTGAATATGCACAGGCAAATAAAGAAGAGCATATCTCCGATTAAAAAATGATATAGTTTTGCTTCGATAGACATAGTACATATTAGTTGATATTTTTTCGTTTAGGCTTCATTTTTGAGCTCGTATGACCAATTTTTTTTTTTTATAAGGAAAAAATGTATGTGAAAAATTAATATTTTTGGTAGAAGTTATAAATACATGTGTATGTAGATCTATTTCGGAGATCACCACATCCCTTCATCAGACTTCTTTTTACTTTTATTCTTGCGTCCGCATAAAACATCCTTTAATGAAAATTTTCACTAAAAAGTTAAAAATAAATGATAGCTTAAAAAAACTAAAAAACACGCTTTAATCTTAAAAATCGTACTAAAAATTGAGAAATAATTTAATTAGAAACAAAATGATGAACGAACATATAAGTATTTAAGGAAAAGCGTGGGGGTGCTCAATAATATTTGAATATGAAAATATTCGATTCGTACAACTAGTACAAAAATATACATACCTAGTTGCGAAATTAAAGAGTACGTTATATGAAATCTCAAAAAAGTCAAAATAAAAATATTAGTTAAAAACAGCGATCTTAAATATTTTTTGACATACTGAGCACCACCCGACGCTTTTCCTTAAATACTTATATTTTCGTTCATCATTTTGTTTCTAATTAAATTATTTCTCAATTTTTAGTACAATTTTTAAGATTAAAGCGTGTTTTTTAGTTTTTTTAAGCTATTATTTATTTATACTAATCACGACTTTTTGCAGAACTGGGGCATTTTGGAAAGCTTTAGGACTCCTCGGGCGGTTAATCCAAACCTGATTGGTCTGAAAGTTTACAAATAATAGTTTCGCAATAAATATACATATGTATAAGGCCACAATGTATAAAACCACTTAAATATGTATACACTCCACAACAGGTAAGAATTCGTCCTGAGGATTTCAAGATCCTTGCGCAACCTCTGATCTTTCTTGATTGACCTAAACTTTGTATGTATCAGTATCTAGTATATACGTATATTTCTAGGAGGAAAGTTCGAGAATCTTAAATCTTTTGAATACAAGCGTCAACCTAATGTACATATCAACATGTATATATGTATATCTGCTTAAATTTATTTATAGAATATCTCGAGTGTTTTTGTGATACAAAACGATAAAAAAGTGAACAAGCAAAAAATAATACTCCAATAAAGCGTATTTTTCGTTAAAAGTGTGGTACGGAATTGGCAGTGATTAAATCGAAGTCTGATATTTTTATAGAGAATTAATAAGAATAAATCTTAATAAGATAATTTTAGCCACACAAATAGTGCATAATAACTTTCATGAATACCGAGCAACCATTGGTTAAAACAAGCGGAATTTGATCATAATTTCAAAAAAAAAAAATAATAATAATAATTGACACGGGCACAGTTATACTTATTCTTATTACATATAATAGTAATAGATTAGGCCGAGCTTCTTCATATCCTCGTACATATCGCACACTAAATCAAAAAGCGTCACAACTCAAAATTTTTCGAAATCGGGTTTCTTCTATAAATTGGTACACAGAATATATCTCTAGCGGCTGCCAAAAAATCTTTTCCATTAGTCTTTTTTAACTGAGAAATAACTATTATACGTAGCCTTTTCCCATATCATTGCCTATAAAAATTAAAAATTTTTTTGCCTCTCCTGAAAATGTTTGAATTTTGAGTTATAACGCTTTTTGGTTTAGTGTGCGATATGTACATATGTATATGTAGAATAATTTTTAAAGACTATGTAAAATGTATCTCATTCAAAAATTTATTATGTACGAAAGTGTGTCTGTGATGCAAAGACTCACTAGTCAGCAAAGTGGTATGATACAGGGGCTGGCAATTGTTATTCCTTAGGACATCACCGTGTTAAAAATACCAATTGCTAATATGTGAACAAAATTTATGGCTGACTACTTGAATTCTATGGCAAACTAAAACAAAACTGCAAGGAAATTATGTTTTTAACAACTGTTAAATATTTGAGATTATTTCGTTAGTTATGAGGTATATAATTAGTTACAGGAGTGACGACAAGTCAGTAATAGGTACATATATGTACATACATAGCTAGCTGGACCCGTGCGCATCTTGCGCGACAAGTAACAAAACATGCTTGGTGCTTGTTCTTAATATTTTTTTTTATGAAAAATAACAAATTGTCCTGTTTTTTATACTCAGCTGTACTAGTACACATAGTATTATAGTTGTAACACCATAAAATAATCGAGATACATATTGACTTATATATATCAAATTGATCAGGGTGAAAAAAGAAATCGATTAAGCCATGTCCGTCCGTCTGTCCGTCTGTCTATCTGTACGCACGATAACTCGCGCAAAAATTGAAATATTTTGATGAAATTTGGAATGCAAGTTGGTATCAAGACTGGAACGGATGATATTGAAAATGGGCGAAATCGGACCATGACCACGCCCACTTCCCCTATATAGTAAAAATCGGAAATTTTGTATCTCAGTCACTAATAGAGCTAGAGTGATAAAATTTCACCCACGTGTGGAGCTCAGGCCCTTATGAAGAAATTTGGTGAGATTTTGAAAAAGGGGCGGTGCCACGCCCACTTATTAAGGGCCAAACATTGAAAGTTTTATATGTCATAACTCAGAAACCGTTGAAGATATATCGATGAAATTTGGTAGGCGTGATATACTTACTTAGGCAAATGTTTGGACGAAAAATTGCCAAAATCGGTTAACGACCACGCCCACTTTTATATATGGGTATTATAAAGTGACCTAATAAAAACATTTTAAGCGATATCTCTGTCAAATATAAAGGTATATCATTGAAATTATGGCAGGAGTCCAACTGCGGATATAAAACGAAAAGCACAAAATATTTGGAAAATGGGCGTGGCACCGCCTCTTTTTAGAAGCAGGAATATACGAGATTTCTGAGCCCATAACGACAAATAATTTAAATATAATGACGAAACTTGGTGTGTACACTTTTATTAGTTGTGGTAATATATGTTCAAAATTTTAGCCAAATCGGTTGGCGACCACGCCCACCTTTATGTATGGGAACTATAAAGGGGCCTAATAAAAATATTTTAAGCGATATCTTTGTCAAATATAAAGATAATTCATTCAAATTTTGTGGCATGAGTTCCACAATAGACCGGAAACAAAAAATAGAAAAATTTGGAAAATGGGCGTGGCACCGCCTCTTCTTAGACAAAGGAATATACGAAATTTCGGAGCCCATAACTCGACAAATAATTGAGACATTAAGACGAAACTTGGTTTATACACTTTTATAACTTGTGCTAATAGACACGCAAAAATTTATTCAAATCGGTTTATGACCACGCCTACTTTTTAACAAAGATATTTCTGGAACACCCTTTGGAAATTTGTAACGTGACATCTTTGTAATTAGAAGTCATAAAGGAATGAAATTTTGCACAAAGAATAATATTCATATGCTTAGTTGGATGACTGATAAAAATGTTGAAAATGGGCGTGGCTACGCCCACTTTATGCAGCACTCGCTTTATATAAAATACACCGTGTTTTCATCAAGCGCAAACAAACAATGAAAGTATACAGCTGAGTATCTAATGTTCGATTCCACTCGAACTTAGGCTTCCTTACTTGTTTTACAATTGTTCTGTTTTCACTGTGCAAATAAAATTGTTTTTACAATGGCAACCGTTTGGTGGTCGAAATGTAAGTCGCTCTCGATATTACTAAGTAATTACTATGTGATGGATGGGTACTTCTGCGTACAACGCAACCCTTTGCTGATCAAAATGTAAGTCGCTATCGATATTACCAAGCAATTACTAAGGGCCGTTTACTCAACCTCTGATTAATGCTAACCGCGGTTAAAGTCCGGTTAAGCATCATTATCGACTTCATCAAGCAATACATTTATCATGTGGTCGATGATGCACTCCATAGCTTAACCGGAGCAATATGGGTATGGGCCTAAATTCCGGGAAGTTCCCACTTTTTTTGAAATTCTATATACCCATGTGCGCTAATACCACATGAATCCACTGAGAAAATTCCATAAAGATCGGTTGATCACTTTGGGAGTCCATAAAGGACACACACACATTCATTTTTATATAATACACTGAGGGAAAAAGGCAATTGTAAAAATAACTCCCAACGGTGACAATGTTACATTTTTCAATGTCGACTAATTTCTTGTTGAATTACACTTTTTTTATAGTTAAAGTAAATATTTTTCTGTTAGTTTAAATGTAAAATAGTCAATTTAGCAATAATTCGTAGTTAAAAATAATCTAAAAATATAAGCAAGTTCATTACAACATCAACATTTCCAATTTGGCATGGCTACATTGTTAGCTTAAAGTGGGCATTCTCGATTTGACGTTAAGAAATTTTAATTCGATATGGCTACATTTTCAACTTAAAGTGGGCATTGTTGATCTCATAAATTTCAAATGAAAACGTGTATACAATTTGTAGCCGAAATTAAACGGCGTGCGTAAAAAGCAACCTAGACTGCCAATTTTTTTTTTTTGTGTGACAGTGGAATTTAGATTGTTTACAAAAAATTAAGCACTTCTTTTCGATATCGTGTGTGTTATATATTCTACAAAATAACAAAGTTTCCTCGGATTTTCTATCTTGTTCCGGCAATGAGTGAGGTGGAGAATCATGCGGCGGATGCCAAGGGAAAACTGAAAGGCATATTAATACAGATTGGTGGCATAATATTAGGTGGATTTAAAGTGTTGGCGATTGCTGTGAATGAGCATGCGTTGGTGGAGCTTTTTAAATGAATTCTAGAAGGCCTAACAAAAGGGTCGGCTTTATATTAAAGAACCACGATCCGAGAAAAATGAGTTTTTCAGGGGGCTCTCACAGATATCAAAACCGAAATCAAAATTTGTCGTCGGAGGCTTTTAGTTCACGAGATATTTGTTGCTAATTTGTTGGTAGTTGGATGGGTCATTAGATATTACCGGCTGAGGGTTATTTTTTAAAGCACAGCCAAAGGCCGCCAACGAGAAAATTACAACACACAAATTACTTTATCAAGGAATATCTCCTCAACTATAAGCGTCCGGCAGGTAAGACTTTTGTTTTTCTCGAACCGTGGATCCTTAATGTAAAGCCGACCCTTTTGGTAAGCAGATTGAAATCTGAGTCAAACTATTATGTATTACTATCGGTTTGTTCGTGTTGAGTGAAATTTTTGTAAATATGTTGACTGTGTAATCTATTAAAATAACAAAAATGTACATTACATTTGCGTTTTTCTAAATAAAAAAAGCAATGAATTCTACAACAAACACTGCGTTTTTAAATTGAAAATAGATTTATATTTCATATTAACCTAGTCAACAATGCCGTTTGTTAACCCATCAATAAAAGAGCTTTCACTTAACATTATAAGAATTTCAAATTGACAATTCAATTTTGTTTCAATTAATCTTCACTTTGAAATAACTACGGCAGCTACGTTAACCCAACAATAAAAGCGCTTTTACCTAACATCACAACAATTTCAAATTGATATTTTAATGTTATTTCAAATAATCTTCACTTTGAAATAACTACGATACCTACATTGCATCGACCAATAAAACGTTGAATTAAAATTTTAGTTGTTCTTTCATAATGAAATGTGTTTAAATTGTCAATGTCCTGATGCATTATCCACTCACATGATATGTTAAATTGGCAATCGTCACAGTCATATCTTCTTCTCTTCTATATATATAAAAATGATTTGGTTTTTAATTGTAACGCTAAAACTTGAAAACGGCTGAACCAAATCAAATACTTCCTTAGGGGGGTTTGTTTGTTGTAACCCCGCGAAGGTTTAGTCGAAGAGAAAATTAAAAAATGCTAGGGGGCGTGGCACCTCCCATACAATCTTAATTTTTAAAGCTGATTATCTCTAAAAGAGTTCAAGGTAGGGAGCTGAAATTTGGTATAGAGGTAGGCGATATCAGAACCCTTCTCACGCAGAAAAGTGGGGGTTATCAGAAAAAAGGGCGTGGCACCTCCCATACAAACTTAATTTTTCATGCTGAATATCTCTAAAATTGTTTGAGGTAGGGACTTAGAAATTGGTGTGGAGATAAATGATAACATTTCCATATTAACGCAAAATAATAGGAGTTATACGAAAAGGGGGCGTGGCACCTCCCATACAAACTTAGCGTCGGAAGCTGAATATATCAGAAAGAATAAATGGCAGGATCCTGAAAATTGCTATAGAGCTAAATGACATTAAAACCACTCTCCCATATAAAAGTGTAGGTTATCGGAAAAGGGGGCGTGGCACCTGTCAATTAATCTTAATTTTTCAAGCTGATTATCTCTAAAGGAGTTCAAGGTAGGGAGCTGAAAATTGGTATAGAGCTAAATGATATCAAAGCCATTCCCACGCATAAAAGTGGGGATTATCAGAAAAGGAGGCGTGGCACCTCCCATACAAACTTAATTTTACAAGCTGAATATCTATAAAAGCGTTTAAGGTTGGGACCTGAAAATTGATCAGGAGATTAACGATATCAATAGCATGCTTATGAAAAAAAAACAGTTGTTTTGGGAAAAGGGGGCGTAGCATCTCCCATGCGATCTTAATTTTTAAGGCTAAATATCCCTGAGGCCGCTGTGGTGCCGTGGGTAGAGTGCTCGCCTGCTATGCCAGAGGTCTCGGGTTCAAACCACGGTCCGAGCAAAACACCAAAACAATTTTTCTAATTAGTAAAAATTCAATTATTGGGTTTATAAGAGCAGCGGTCACCTCTCGGCAGTGGGCGGGATACCCTCCGGGAGAATTTCTGCCATGAAAAAGCTTCTCACAAAAAATGCATTCGCCGTTCGGAGCCGGCAGAAAACTGTAGGTCCACCCAATTAGTAGGAAAAAACAAAAAGGAGCACGCCTCGAAATGGGAGAGAAGCTCGGCCATAAGACTCGTCAGAGTTATAATATCGCCATTTTATTATTATTATCCCTAAAAGCATTCATGGCGAGCGTCCTTACGGTATAACTCACTTGCAACAACAAGTACAAACAAATTTTCCACTGTTGAATCAACAGCAAAGCAGTGCGTACAATCAACTAATAAACGCTGTAGGTAATAGAAACGGTGGCATATTTTTTCTCGATGCGCCCGTGGTATTGCATTACCTCTTGCATCTTCCGACTTCAGACAAACACAACCCGTGATTCCAAAATCAACAGCGGCGGATGAGATAAATGCATGTCTGAAGTCATCGCATTTGTAGAGGTTTGTTAAAACCATTTCATTGACCATCAATATGCGAGTTTTGCTGCAACACGATAGCAATGCAGACGCTCTTTCAAAAGAGCTGCTGCGAATCGGCAATGGACAAGTTCCGATAGATCCTTGCAGTGGATTAATATCGATTCCAACTGCGACTTACCAATTCGCTTCAAGCAAGGATGAACTAATTAGCAGTGTATATCCAAATATCGCTCAAAATTCTGGTAACTACGAATGGTTAGCCGCACGCGCAATTTTAGCAGCAAAAAATATTGATGTCAACGACTTGAATTGGACGATTCAAAATCAAATTCCGGGAGATCTGCGTTCTTATAAATCTATTGATCGCGTTGAAAATGAAGACGAAGTAGTAAATTACCCAGTGGAGTTATTAAACTCTCTGGATTTGCCTGCAATGCCTCCTCATCATTTGCGTCTCAAAGTTGGGTCTGTTGTTATTATGCTACGCAATCTTCATGCTCCCAAACTGTGCAATGGTACACGACTGATTGTTACAAAGCTAATGGACAATTTAATAGTGGCAAGAATTTTAAAATACCCGTTCAAGGGAGAGGAATGCTTACTTCCCCGGATTCCCTTATCTTCAACAGATTGGCCGTTCCAATTCAAACTTATGCAGTTCCAAGGCATGTTCCCGTGTTGGAAAACCGTCCTCGCTATTTATTTACGCTCCGGGACAGAAAATTAAAAATGTTGTGTATCGTGCAGCCTTAAACTGAATACTAAAATTATATATTTTTGAAGTTGTATACACAATGAAGTAGTGAAAAATCGTTAATTTTCTATTAAAAATAATACCGGTGTAATAACAATTTTTGAAATGAAATTAATAAAAAAATCTATTTTGGGCAGAACGAAGTTAAATATAAATGAGGTTGTTTTCATTGTAATATTTGTAAAATGGGAAAATAACAATTATTATAGTCGATGCAACGATCTTCAAGGTAGGCTGACTATCATGACTGTTTTTTTTGAGTTGACGTCGTTTTTGTTGGATACACGTTGTTTTTTACCTCAGTGTAGATATAAAAAAAAATTTTAAGTGCTTAAACCAAGTTTTAAGAGCATATTTTTAGAGCTAAAAACGAGTTTTTTGGGCATATTTTCTGTTGCCCTAGTAATAACGTAGTATGAAATATCGTTATGGTTCTAGAGTTAAATTTACCATTTAAATTTCTACCCAAGAAACTCAAAAGTGACTCGCCTTGGAATTCTGATTCGCAAAACATCGCTGCAAAAATATAGTCAGAGAAGCGAAATCCGTTGTGTCTACTGGGTTATTAAAATCTAAGTCAGTGAAATATGATTCATGTTGGTGAATATTTTTTGTACATATTAACAAAAGAAATATATTTTTCTGTTTTTTTTTTTATTATAAATTTATGGTCACCATAGGTATGACATATTTTTGGGTTGATTTATTATTCTTTAATTTATTATTAAGAAGTTTAAATAAACTAAGAACGCGGCTGTCTTCGGCCGTGCCGAAGACTTAATACCTTTCATAATTGGGAAAATGATATACATGGCTATTACCAACAACGTCGGTGGCACCGAAATGACGTTTCCGGCAATTCGGCATTATATGAACCGACGCACAGTGCCGCGACTCTATACAAATGATGGACAAAAATAGAAGTAGTAGTCAGAATTGGCGGAACTTCACACCTAGAAGTATTATGCCACGCTAATTTCAAAAATGACCCCAGTTTTTCTGTACCGGTTACTCATTTCGAGAAAACCGGGTTTTCTTGCATTTTTATATGAAAATAGTCATTGTGAACATGTGTTTATATAAGTTGAAGCAGTCATCAGAATGAGCTGAAACTTTACACCTGAAAGGATTATATCACGCCAATTTCAGAAAAGAAATCCGTTTTTCAGCATCTGTTACCAGTTAATTAAAAACAATTTTTTTTTTTTTCAATTTTTTAAAAAGGTAAAATAACTCATAATCATCGTAGACATATGTTTATAAAAACCGAAATAGTATTCAGAACTTGTTGAAAATTTACACCTAAAAGGACTAAGCCATGCTAATTTCAAAAATGGATTTTTCGGTACCGGGTACAAATTAAAAAAAACAATTTTTTTTGATATTACTATATGAAAGACAAATAAAGCATAATCATTGCTTATTGTGGTGTTTACGAAAACATTAAGGAGTTATTAAAAAATACCGAGTTTTTGCATGTCATTATTTAAAAATGAAATATGGCATATCATTGTTGCTAAGTGTTCAGAAAAAGAGAGTTAATACTTAAAATTTGTCGAAACTCTACTCCCTAAGTGAATACATTACGGTAATTTGAAAAATTAAGTAGGTTTTTCCTCACATGTTAACCTTTAGAAAAAAAATTCTTTAAAATAAAGCATAATCGCTGTTAAGTAAGTAAGTAGTAATCGCTGTTATATGTTAATAAAAACATCTCATCGATGTTTTATATTTTAGACATTTTTTTTGTGTAAATGGTGTAATGCAATAACCGCTTGAGTCGACTTAGGAAGATTTCGAGTTATATATACCACGTTATTCTCCTTTTAAAACTCTATATTTCTTTAAAACCCCCATGCTCATAACTTAATTCAATCAAAAGATATAAATAAAAATATTTAGGTTTAACTTACAATAGAGGTATATTAAACTTGCTATAACAGCCAAAGTAGATGTATATACTTAATCAAATTTCTTCATGACATTTTGTTTTATTTACAAAATTTTTTTTTTTCATCATATTTGTTTTTATTGAATCTTTCTTGCTTAGAAAATAACAATAATTTCGCAAATCTTGCAAACTAATACAATAAATTATTTGTTGCCAATGCTACAAATAATAAAGTTGGCAAAGGGTCTTTTTACATATACACATATGGCATGTATCTTAACCTAGGAGTGTAATATTAACCTAGTTGTGTAATGGAGTTTTATCTTGGTCTAGGTCACTGTTATTATTTATTTATTTATTTATTATTATTATTATTTTATTTCAGTTTTTTTTTTTTTCAAAAGTGGATTAAACTGTTTAAGTTTTCATTTACATTTATATGTACATTGTACAGCCATAGCATGGTGGTCGTAGAGGTGTTTGCCTTCGCGCGGGCTGGCGCGATGAACAACTGGGACTAGGTGCGTTCATCGCGGTGGCCGTTGGTCGGACGCTTCGGCGATGTTTATTGTATTTTACGTTATTTCCACTAGCCTGTACTAATGAACGCCAGGGACTAGGTGCCGTTCATCGCGATGACCATTGGTCGGTCGCTTCTGCGACGTTTATTGTATTGTTCGGTATTTACGCTAGCCCGTGCGATGAACAACAGGGACTAGGTGCGTTCATCGCGGTGGCCGTTGGTCGGATGCTTCGGCGACGTTTATTGTACTTTACGTTATTTCCACTAGCCTGTACTATGAACGCCAGGGACTAGGTGCCGTTCATCGCGATGGCCATTGGTCGGTCGATTCGGCGACGTTCATCATTATCTTTACTTTCAAGATATTGGTCTAACAGAATATGACCTTATGCACAATTGAGGTTTATATCCTTTCTCTTTAACCACCTAGGATAGTTTTGCTTTAGGAGACTTTTTATGAATTAGGATGGTTGGCTAATCTTTTTGCATAATTTGTTTGCATTTTCTCTATCTCTTCGGTCACCGTATTTATCTCTAGGTTATTATGTATAATTGAATTTTTTACATACCAAGGAGCTTTGCATATTGTTCTTAATATCTTGGACTTGTTGCGGCCACCCTGTGTCAGATGTACGAAAAGCATCCTTGACCACGAAAGTTAATTAAACACAGCATGATACAAGAAAGAAGGTAGTGTCATACAAAAATCAAATAATTTGAAAATTTGCAGAAAGTCATTTTGATGAGATTTTTCGACTTTAATAACTGCATAAATCTATTCTACTTTTTGGGAATAAATTCTCATTTCATTTCTTTGAAAATCTGTTGTTGTCAATAAGGGGCTTCCTCTAAAGTGATAAATCATTGGTAAATGGAGTAAAGTGATAAAATGATAATCGTGCTAAATTATCTGTCAAAATTCGTATAAAAATATGTTTCAGCAAAGTTAATTACTTTACCGAACGACTTTGTTGCGTAAATTCATAAATTTCGGTAAAATTCAAGTCCGATACATTGGCAATTTTGCTTTTTTAATTTAAAAGAACAAATCGTATTTACGTTTTTGCTTTCCTTCTGCATTCTAGCGCGAACTATTAAAATAATTTATACAAAAATTTTACATGCACTTTGTGTGTACTTTAGATAATAAGATTATAATCAATAATCCATATTATAATCAAAAAGGCCAAAGCCAAAGGGAAATGGAACTACCTGGTTTTCTTGTATCATGAAACACAGCCAAATTTTGACATTTAACCTTACTGACCAATCACCATGCACCGAGCAGAAGATGGCGAACGACGCCACTTGACAGGTGGCAAAGCGCCATATGAAACAAACCTCCGACCTCATTTTGAATTGAGATCGCCGAAGAAGACGGACGTACATGCAGCAACTTCAAAAGTCATCCATAAAAATCCGGGTAACTAAAAGTGGAAACAATTTTATTTGAGCTCCAGCAACAGCAGCTTCCTTGATATCAATCAGCGCTTATTTGTGAAGAAATATTTATTTGGCATAAAAAAGTGTGCGGACAGGGTACGTAAGTATAATGATGCCCGAAATACATATCCATACATACATATATACATATGTATGTACATATATATGCGTGTGGCCACTGGAATAGACATGTGAAATGTGTATCATAATTCTTGCATGTATAGTGTAGCGAGATTGCGCATTTAAACTGGCGCCGCAGTTCAAGCCGGCGAGGAACATTTCTCGAAGGTACCGGCAGCGCTGCCTCGGCCACGTGGAGTAAAACGAGGCCGCTGCCAGTATACCACGTTGTTCAACAAAACTACCAACTACAACTATCGCAATATATTCAACGAATTCGCCAACGCTACCGCTAGGGCTCTGCTAGCGTGCTGGCGTCAACAACTTAAACAGCAGACTTTCCGCAACTCCAAAGAAATTCGTTAACAATGAGCAAAACACACTAGGGGGCTAAGCCCACAGAGACTTCATACGTATGTAGACATATAATCGGACACTGTAGTGCGGTGCTGCGCAGCAAGGCAGCGAGCAGAGAAATAATTTTGGAATCGCAGTAGCCGGAATCGGGGCGATGAGAGCACAAAAATCGTCATTTGCATCAGACAGCGGCATCGTCATGAGCGCATAAAGTGTCAAAAACGAAGAACCCAATCTCCAATACATACATGTATATGTATTTGCGAATTCCAGGCAGCGCATGAAGTCATAGACATCCACCACCAGCGCTTTTGCATTGCGCAAAATAGGCAAAGCAAATTCGATCACACATGCATGTACATTCGTAGAGCTGGTAAGTAAGCATTCAATAGTGGGGTAGCGAGAGAGCCAGGCTGCGTCGATCGTGGGAAAATGTAAATGGAGAGTATGGGCAGCGCCAACGAAACTCCTTGAGTCGACGGCGAAAAGAATCAGGGCGCCAACGACGTCTGCAGTTGTCTCCACAGCCAGTGCAGCAATGTACATAGTTTGATTAGTCTTATAGGCGAATTCTGTAACTCCGTCTTGTCATTTTTAGTGACTTGAGCCATTTTTGGTATTCTGTAAGCCACAGTCACTAAAAATTTCGCCAAAGACTGTGGTGAAAATGTACTGAGACTGTTTGAGATAACAAAATAATTTAACGAATACTCACTAATCGATTACATACGAAAATAGGTTTTGGAAATGAATTTATGAGCAATATATTGCATTAAAAAAATAAAGCGTATCATTACTACTTATCACTTTAAAAAATAGTTATGAATATAATGTTTTATGAGTGTTTTATCTGAACCGATTCGCAAAAAAGTCATGTAACGTAAAACATTGAAATATCGATAAATATCGTGTCACATCACTATTTACACTTGATCGAAATGGCGGAAAAAAGTAAGTTAGCAAAACCAGCAAAATTTTATTATTTTGCTAATTTCATACAAATAAACTTGTTTTATTACAGAAAATAGCAAGCGAACAAGCAACGAGCAAACAAGTTGTAAGTTTTTATAAATTTTGACGCTTTACTTAGTTCACCTCAATGTTTTGTTTATTTTGTGACCTCCTCGCCACCAGGTCACTAATTAGTGACGTATTTTTTGAGATTTGAGACGTGAGCCCGCTTACAGAATACCAAATTGTCTCAAAATCAATCTCACCACGAAAAAGTCTCTATTAGTGACTTGAGACAGCTTACAGAATACTAGTATTAGAATTGTTGTCAAGGTGATCTAATTTAATACGCAAATAGTGCTGGTGTTATTAATTATTCATGTACATACTTTAGGTCAGGGGTCTTCGTTTCATAGCACTGAGGTGCAACGCTCAACTCACACAGATTGTTATACTCTCTCGTTTTGTCGTAGTAAGAGCGCAAAAGTTAGGTGACCATCTACGACCGTGCGACGATTCAGTTGCTTGCGGGCAAGCAAAAAGATAACAACGTACACGCATACTTCGTTTTCATACGCTTTTATACGACATCGCGCAAGCATTGGGCATCATAAAGTATTTTTCGTATTGCATTGTGCGACGTGGTATAGCAGCGCATAAAAGCGAAAAATATATGCGTGCACGTTGTTGTCTTTTTGCTTGCCCGCAAGCTACTGAACGATGCGACGGTAGTAGCTGGGCACTCAACTAGTCGTTTTTCACTAATACTGCTGCAGTTACTAACACTGCTGCAGTTAGAGTTTTGGGGATCTCTGCTTTAGGTATACACACGGTCGTGAGCACATATGTACAAGCGTGTCCCTATGTAACAAAACAACAGGGAGAATTGTCCGTCCGCAATTCAGCTTGTGTATGCAAACAGCAGCGGTGCTAATATAAACAAAAGTAAACGATTTCAAAGTGAAAGAAAAAGCAAAAAACCCCAGACGTTTTGCGTGGAAGTGATGTGGCGAGCCATTTATTCAAAATCGAATGTACATTAGACCGTATCGCAAAAAATAAAGTTCGCCGTACGCCCCCCCACATGATGTCTTTTTGGAAAACATTTCCGGAAATTTTTTTAATTTTTTTTTTGGACGCCGCTAGATGTCGCTAAAATTTATTTTTCTCATATCTTCGGTATTTATAGTCCGATTTCTAAGTTTAATACAGAAATGTCTGTGGCTTGAAAGGGCGGCTTATACTGTAGAATATTATTAACCCTATGTGCGCCATTGGGGTCACTACCACCCAGTACTTAGTTTATACCACCCTAAAGTACCTTTTTTACGTCTGCATGTTAAACGTAGTGAAAAATCATTAATCTTTTGCAAAAGAAGTATTTCGATCGCTTCAGCAGAACCCGAAATAAAACACGTTCAACATCCCGAGGAATATAGGTTTGTCGGTTCCTTTGGTCTTTTAGGTTAATTTTACAGAAAAATTTTCCGAGGAGACCCATAGTAAAATTTTATGCCAAATAATTTTCTAGAACATTTTAACCCTCTAGCGACCTTAAAAATACTATTTTTCCTGATTTTCAAAAAAATAGGGGTCAAAATAACCCTTTATTGGCGGTGCTAGAGGGTTAACATGTTATAGAAAATTATTCGCCATAAAATTTCAGTAGGGGTCTCCTCAGAAAAATTTTTTGTAAAATGAACCTAAAAGACCAAAGGAAGCGAAAAACTTATATTCCACGGAATGTTGAACGTCTTTTATTTCGGGTTCTACTGAAGCGATCGAAATACTTCTTTTGCAAAAGGTTAATGATTTTAGACTACGTTTAACATGCAGGCATAAAAAATTGCATTAGGGTGGTATAAAATAAATACTGGGTGGTAGTGACCCCAATGACGAACATTGGGTTAATAATATTCCATAGTATAAGGCGTCCTTTCAAGCCAAAGATATTGGTGTATTAAACTCTGAGATTGGACTATAAATACCGAAGATATGAGAAAAATAAATTTTAGCGACATCTAGCGGCGTCCAAAAAAAAAATAAAAAATTTTTCCGGAAATGTTTTCCAAAAAGACATCATATGCGGGGGCGTACGGCGCACTTTATTTTTGCTTCCCTATAACGCGAGACGGCCTAATGTACATATGTACGTGAATACATAAGCGGCATTTGGGTCTTGCTAACTGAGTGCACCAGAAGATCAGTTTGCGTACACAAGCAATTTGCGCTGGAATATATATATATATATATATATATATATATGTATATATATATATGGGTATGCACATGCATACGTAGGTACATATGTATGTGCTGGGCACGTTATGTATCAATTGCCATTGTTAGGAGTGGAAATTGTGAAGCAAAACCAAGCTATTTGTGATTGTACGATCTCACTTCACGGGTTATGCGTTAGTTAATTATCTTTTGTTCTCGGATTGGAGTACATATATGAGCAGATGAATTGCTGCAAAACCAAATTGAGAGAACAGGCTGGGAACGCCAAGGTGAGGCATCAGTAATTTTTTTGTGAACCACAGCTACCAAGACGTCTTGTTAGGTGTTAGGTACGAACATTGACCAATGTCAAAACACTGAATAGTGTCCAGTGATTTCCTCCCTAGTGCCAATAAGATATATATACATATATATGTATATGTGTACGCAATTACATATGTACACAACAACGTTGTCGGATACGTAGTAAATGAATTTTTTTGGTTTTGTTTTTTTTTTTTTTCTATCAGTCGGCTATTCGGAACCGGCGGCAGTAAATAGTGAGATCTGTCAGATCATATGGAAAGAATTTTCAATAGAATGTAAGACATTAGCGTAAGTTTGGAAGTTGAAAGGTCGATCTCATACAGGTATATACACACCCTTATATACTTATATATACTTATATATACACGTACATTTGAATATCAACGCCGATGGAGGCGTATGTATGTATGTAAAAGATAGTGGGCACGTGTACATAAGCATATGTGCTGATGAAGTAATTTGATATATTTTGGGTTTATTTATTTAAGGAGCAGATATATGGACACCCGTATTTACATATATAAGCACATACTCAGACGGCATACACGTATGTATAATTTGGTGGCTATCCGCCCACATATTTAGGTGTAGGTGTATGTAAAATAGTAGCTATACATACGCACAGTGGTATAGTGCATAATCGTAGATTTAAGAATTCTTTTTTTGATAAAAACCCCGTGCGGCGGGTGATATTGTAATATTATCATATAAGTATGTGCACCTGTGCACACCCATAGGCATACTCAGTTTTGCAATAACATGTGAATAAACAGATTATCATGAATTATTAATTATAAAGAAATAGTGACTTAATATTTCAGTTGCGACATAAACGAACGGACATGAAAGGAGGTGAGGGGACAACGGGAATGAATTAGGGGCCTATTCGGGGGTTGCTCTTGGCAAGGCCGTATCTAGGGGGGGGGATGGCAGGGATCAATCCCCCCCCCCCCCGAAATTAATGGGATTAAATTTTTTTTATAATATAAATATGCTTAATTGTATTTTTTAGAAGCATAGAAATCATCTAAAAAGTTAGTCTCAATTATTATTTGTATCTATGTATGTACTAGGAAGTACCCGGCTTACTTCGTTGCGCCGCAAAAATTAAATATACTGATGTTTAGCTTTGCGTAGAGTGTAAAAATGGGTTACACATTCATATTTTGTGCTTGTTTTCTGCAAGGAATGTAATATACCACCCTCCTTTAGATGAAATGCAAACACTTTAAAATTAAACAACGTTATAAACAATACATTTATTAACAACAAAAAACTCAAAGTTATAATAATTCAAACAACGTTTGGTACCTACACAGAGCGAAAACCACATAATAAAATTGAACAAAAGTAAGAAGATATCTCTATCAGTGGCGGATTAAAGGTCCAGAGCGCTCTAGGCAACCACTTTCTCGGCGCCCCTGTACCGACCATAAATGGCCATCATAATACTATAAATTTTAACTACCTAGTTGTTTTACACCCTAACAATCAAAATCTTTCCTCTTTATAATATTAGTGTAGATGTAGATATAGATGATGTAAAAGCTTTGATAATTTGTTAATCTCTACATATAATAAAATTGTAACAGGTCGATGCCTGTACATTGCAGATATCGAGAAAAAAATGATTGGGGGAAGCATTATTAAGCCAGTAGAATCCAAATCAACCATTTTTAGAATTTTTGTCTGTCTGTCTGTCTGTCTGTCTGTCCGTATGTTTGTGGCCGTATCACTCAAAAAGTGCTGAATGGAATTGAACGAAACTTTTTTTATTGGATTGCTAGACGCTCAACTTAAAGTTTAAGGTATTATTGTTTCGATATCTCGACCGGTTTCGGATTTATCGGCCAATATGTGCACCAAAATGTGTTAGTAAAATATGGGTATCAAACGAAAGGTGTTTATGAATGCTGCCATAAACTGCAGGCATCATCTTAGAGTTGAAATCCAGTCTTTTTTGCTGGTACTTATTATTTACCAACACAGTTGAAAAATAGAAGAGAAATTATACGCATACGAAGTCGCGGGCAACAGCTAGTATTTAATAAATTAACAAAATAAGTGAGAGTGTCGCAACTTATACTAGATATAAACTCTGCTGCTAACTAGAGTGCTATTGCTTTTGATCACTTGTGATTGGAATAAAAGAGACAAACCTATTTTGAATAGATAGCCAAAGTACATAAGAGAGAAGGTGATGCAAGATCACACGTACGCAAAGCCAGGCATCACTTTTCTCACAAGGCCCTTAAGAAAGTGCTGTCGACGACGCGCAAAACATATGTCAGCTATGAACAGCACGTGCGGCTGAAGCTCACTGTCCCGTAGGGTGTCAAATTTGTACAGACCGTCGTATCGTGGATAGACGAGTGTGCAGACCAAAATTTTGGTTTGCACTCAAGTGTGCAGAAAATGGTTGCCAGAGTATGTAGTATATATTTATTTTCTCAATAGATCTCTACATATCGTAAGATTTATTGGCAAAGTGGAGATAATGGGTGGTATTAATAAATAAAAAGCAATTGCTATTCCTCAAATTTTTTGTAATTTGACAAACATTTGTATGAAGAAACTTTCAAAATTTGATAAAAAGGCTTGAAAAAGTAATTGCTTTTTTATTAATATAATCTAATATTTTGATAATCGCCAAAAAAGTCGCCATCGCCAATTTTCATAAATTGGTCGCCAAAGTTTGTAAAAAATCGCCAATTTGGCGACAACTCGCCAGTACTGGCAAGCCTGACGACGCAACAAACGCGCAATATTGCACAATATACCGATGCTTGTGCAATATAATCGATTTATCTAATATCGATCTATTATAGATCAGCTTTAATTCTTAATCGTCGATATGTTATTTTCTTTATTTGTTTAAAAATTCTGAGCTCGCGCGCCCCTTGTAACTACGCGCCCCTAGGCAAGTGCCTAGTTTGCCTTAGGGATAATCCGCCTCTGATCTCTATAGTTTTTCTTTAAGAAGAATCCCTACTTACTTTTAATGGGATAGTCTTTTTAATAAAATCAAGAAGAAATCTTCGAATATATATGTGGATATCTCCTTGAATTAATAAAGAGGGCGTTCTTCTTATTTTTATTAGGTTATCTAATTAAATTTATTATAAAGTTAGTCTTATATACATACATATGTAAACTGAGTTAGCGGTTCACAGTCGACAACAATAATGCGTAAAAAAAGTTGAGTAGAAAGTTTTTTATTTATTGTAAGAAGGTATACTTTTAAATAAAATTAAAAAGATTTACCTCCCAAAAATAAGAAGAAATCTCTATCGAAATATCTTCGTCTCTGACTTCTGTCCTCTTTTTGGGCCACGAAGCTGTTCAAAGAGACAATCTTCTTATTTTTATGAGGATTATTTGGCTCTGTGTACATTAGTAGGCAAATTAGTTCATAAAATAAGGTACATCTTGTTCATTAATTAAAAACTTCCGTGAACACAACATTCTTTGTTTTGTTGCCATTTCCAGGTATAAGAAAACTCTGGTTTTGTGGTGAACCAGTTCGCGACAGAGCGATATACATTTGACCGTGAGAAAACACCTCGTTGCGAAGGTCTACGCCAATATAGCTAAATGTTTGCCCTTGGGACTTACAAAAAAAACGCAAATTTCACTCATACGACCCATGAAAAGGGAAGAATGTTCCATATAGTTTAAATCCGGTCTGTAGTTAAATGCTGATTTCGTATGAATCGCCACATGTCTCCTCTGCATTCCACGCAACCGTGAGTTCTCTAAACGGCGCCTGTTTCCAGAAGATATAGATAACTGCGGTTTTGCTTTTGGCATGTCTAAGAATTTGTTTAACAAAATCATAAACTTATAATTAACTTAATTGGGTAAGAGCTTAATTTAAAATTTTACCATTGAAATTAATGGTGATTTCGTTTCATCAAAAAAATGCGCATTTTTGTTACACTCTTCAATTTTCCGTTTTCGTTTGCAAAATGAAGGTAAAACGTCAAACAGAATATGTCTTCTTTTTTTAGTGGTTTTATTAGGCTAGTGGATCTAGTGGTAATTTATTGTAAAAAAACTACATAAGTTTTTCACTTGCTACCCTGTTTTCGTTTCCTAAAAATGTACACTTCAGTGGTGTAAAAAACTCACACTTTTTACCCTCTGAAGCTTTGACAGGGTAGTTGGTTGCACTGAAAATCAGCTAACGAAAATTTTATTTGACAGATAAATTTGGCGAAATTAATTGGATTTTGCAATAACAATTAAATATGGGTGATAAGCGAAACCTAATTATTCATGCACATAGCATAGCAAACGGGGCAGATATGTATGTAATTTGAATTTGAAATGTTTTTTTTTTTAGTTAATCCCCCCCCAAAATGAAATCCTGGCTACGGCCTTGGCTCTTGGGGTCGACGACAAATAGCCACAGCCGACCATGGTAGGGTGGGTAGAGAGCGGCCGGCCAACAACATCATGAGCCGGCATGGAAGAGTGAGGAGGACAGTAAGGGGGTGCGGGTGATGACAGGGGGGATTAAATCGAACCAATATCCTCGAAACTCAAATGAAAGCATGCAGGTATGATTCTTTTTTCTTGTAGGGCGCGGTAGCCTGCTCCAAACCGCCAAATCCACCCCATAGTCCAGCGAGCTAGTTCGTGCTTGACGCAAGCATACCTGCGCGGCACTTGGGGCATGCAACATTACTCAGAAAAAAATACCCGTAGTTAAACCAACAACTTTCGGCTGTTGAATCTCCATCTTTGATTCAACAGCAAAAGTATTTGTTTTTACAGCAAAGTTTTTGATCCAACAATTTATTCAAAAACGGGCGTTGTTGATTCAAAAACTTGCTTGCCTTTAAAAAATTTTTTGTGAGAAAACCAACAAAAAAAAAATAATGATGGAGAGAAGATGAAGAGAAAAATCCAAAAAAAAGTTTATTTTTAGCAATAATTTTCTCCCCGTTGTTGATTTAAAGGCAAAAGTATTTGACCCAACAGTTTCCGTTGTAAATAAAATTTTTTTTTTAAATTTTGTTTTTACAATGATTCAAATAATTCATGGATTCCTTTTTAGGAAATGGAAGTATAAATAGGTTACTACAATTCAATATAATGTTGAATGTTCCACTATGTGATTATTGGATAGAATTTCCGGTTGATGTCCTGGTTCGAATCCGGAGGAGAATATAAAATAAAGAAGAAAAATCAGAATAAGAAATAGAGATAGCAACCAGTGAATGATAAGAAGGAGAGAAGAATAGGAGAACAAGCGGAGGCTACATATTTGCAGTTGGGACCCGGGTGGAGAGAAGATGAAGAGTAAAATGCAAACAAAAATTTATTTTTAGGTGAAAATTTTTTCCAACAATCTCCGTTATTGACTTAAATCAACAACGCTCGCACCTTTGAAACAACAACGGAGCGTTGTTGGGCACATTTCAACTACGGAAAGTAGTTATTTAACAGCGAAAGTCTTTAGATTTACAACGTTTTTTTTTCAGAGTAGGGGTGTGGCACTTCGGGATGCTTAAAGCCATACACCCCCACGACCCGCACGTAACAGACTGTAGCCTTTGAATTCTCTCTACGCTAGATTTCGATGCTGAGCCCCATAGTTGTATTCCATACATCCAAATTGGTTTCAAAACCATATTAAATATTAATATCTTATTATCTAATCCCAGTCTGGAACTTGGACCAATTAACCATTGCAGCTGGCTTATTTTCAACTTGGATTGCATAATCTTTTTGTCAATGTGATTTTTCCAAGTCATTCTTCTATCCAGTGTGACTCCAAGGTACGTAACGAAGTCTTTCTGAGTTATTATTTTCCCATTTATTGAGACTGGTGGACATGTGTCTTTCTTCAGGCTAAAAGTTACTTGTACACATTTAGATTCGTTGACCTTAATTCTCCACGTAGTATGCCATTCCTCTAAAGTTTTTATATGTGTCTGCAATTGGATAGTAGCAGTTATGGGATTTGCGTGCACACTTAGTATAGCCGTATCATCTGCGAAGTGACATGTCTCGCGTTCGTTGGCAGATCGCTTGTGTAAATTAAGTATAATACAGGCCCTAGAACACTACCTTGTGGAACTCCAGCAGAAACTGGATGACTTTCGGTTGTAAAACTTTTGTGCCTTACCCGAAATTTTCTACCTGTTAAAAAGCTTTCTAGGATCTCGCACAGATTATATAGAAGTGTTTGTTTTATTTTATACAAGAGGCCTTCTAGCCATACTTTATCGAAGGCTTGTGCCACATCTAGGAATAGTGCGGTGCAATATCGTTTGGTTTCAAAAGTTGACCTTATTTCTGAAACAATTCTATGCACTTGTTCTATCGTACCGTGCTGCTCTCTAAATCCGAACTGGTGACTTGGTATGGTTTCGTGCAGTTCTAAGATGGGCTGAATTTTTCTCAGCAATAATTTTTCGAATAGTTTGGAAAAGATAGAGATTAAGCTTATTGGCCTGTAGGAGCTTACTATTGTCGGGTCTTTGCCTGGTTTTGGGATCATGATAATTTCAGATAGTTTCCATGGATTAGGAAAGTGACATAATCGGAGCATACTATTGAAGATGTATAGTAGTTACTTAATAGCTGCTATGGGAAGCGCTTTTAACATTTCACCCGTTATTCTGTCATACCCTGGTGCTTTCTTATTCTCTATGTCTTTGGATATAGTTTTATTTAAGTCATCTAGTTTAAATCCAAGTGGGATTGCTGGTAATTGTGGAGTATTTTCTTGGAGAACAGTTTGGCCTCCATTTGGAGTAAATACATTTGAAAGATGGGTTGCAAAAGCTATTCCCTTTTCGTGGTCACTTCGAGCAAATTCACCATTTTGCATTCGTATTGGAGGATCCTGCTGAACCGGCCGTTTTAGATATTTGAGAGAGCGCCACAAGGAATAATCTGTACCAGATGTGGCCGCTGTGGTGCAGTGGGTAGAGTGCTCGCCTGCTATGCCAGAGGTCTCGGGTTCAAACCACGGTCCGAGCAAAAAATTTTCCTAATTAGTAAAAATCCAATTATTGGGTTTTTTAAGAGCAGCGGTCACCATTCGGCAGTGGACGGCATACCCTCCGAGTGTATTTCTGCCATGAAAAAGCTTCTCACAAAAAATGCATTCGCCGTTCGGAGCCGGCATAAAACTGTAGGTCCACCCAATTAGTAGGAAAAACAAAAAGGGGCACACCTTGAATTGGGAGAGAAGCTCGGCCATAAAACTCGTCAGAGTTATAATAGCGCCATTGTATTATATATTATATTATAAGATGTGGCCGTGAGGGAATTAATTCTATTTTGAAATTTTGTTTCCCTTTTCTCCTCTAGGAGCATTTGGAGCTCTTTCGTGCATTTTTTTAGCTCGTTTTTCAGAGTTGGAGATCGCAACCTTTCCCAGTCTCTCCTAAGTTGCCTTTTCTTGGAAACTAGCTCAATGATATCGTTTTCATTGAAAGAACTAAAGCTTTGCTGCTGGGTTGTATTAGGACGTAAGGGCGTTGAAACCTTTGCTGCCACTTGCAGTAAGTTTGTGAAGTCAATTATCGCATATTCCACTTCGGCGGCTGATTTAAGGCTCACATTTGGATTAATATGCGAACTTATAAATTTTCTGTACTTCAGCCAATTCGTAAATCTATTAGTTAAGCTTGGGTTCAGTTCGTTTAAAGTTGGAAAGGTTTTAATAGATATGACGCAAGGAGAGTGATCAGATGATAGATCAAAAAGTGATTCTATCTGAAGTATTTCCCGATCGAGGCCGCGAGTTACCCCAAAATCTATGGGGTCGGGGGTTTTGCTCCTATCAGTGGGCCAATATGTTGGCTGTCCGGTTGATATAATGTCAAGAACATTGCTTTGGATTGCTTTGAACAATTTTATTCCTTTTGGTGTTATTAGCCTAGATCCCCAAGAAGTATGTTTAGCATTGTAATCACCT
The DNA here is from genome assembly GCA_960531455.1 of Urophora cardui. Taxonomy (NCBI): domain Eukaryota; kingdom Metazoa; phylum Arthropoda; class Insecta; order Diptera; family Tephritidae; genus Urophora; species Urophora cardui. The sequence goes on from OY482674.1 coordinate 74,661,227, forward strand.
GCTGCTAGAAATCTCTTGCCTAACTTGGAGAAGTATTCAGTGAATTGGTATTCTGTTATATTAAAACGGGGAGGGCAGTATATTGCAGATACAGTTAATCCGCCAGAACTATCATCTACGTACACTGATGTTGAGTGTATATACTCTTTGCAACATTCTTCTAGAACGTTGTGCTTAATCCTCTTTCTTATAAGTATACCGGTTCCACCTCTAGCTTTTCCTTCAGGGTGCTTGGTATTATAAAACATATACCCATCAATATTAAAATTATTAAACACAGTCAGATGGGTTTCAGACACTAACATTATGTCAATTTGGTGACTTTCTAGGAAAACATGGAGTTCATTGCGATGTTGGCCTATGCCGTTAGCATTCCAGAAACCTATATTGAAACAATTCATGGTCTTGACAAAATTGTTTGAAGTAGGAGATTTTGATTCCTAATCAATTCTTGCATCATGTTTTGCATTGACTTCATATGGTCCTGCATCATATGAACAAAGCTATTTAGAGTGTTTTCGAGTGATGTTGTTGGATTGGAATCGTCTTGGATTTCGGTCTGTTGTGTGCCTCTTAAGACTTGAGCGTATGAGTACGTTCCCAGATTTCTCTGCGGGGCTGTATTAATAGTTGGTTTTAGCACATTTTGAGGTTGTGGGACAGGTACAGTTTTAGGTTTTTTGCTACCTTTCTCTTTTAATGAAATGTATACTGGGCAACCCCTATAATTAGCAGTGTGATTTTGACCGCAGTTACTGCACTTCTTATTTTCTGGGTTTGCTTTAGGTTTCTCGCACTCTTTGGAGCTGTGCAAATTTCCGCAAATTACACATACGCTAGGTAATGTGCAATATCGTTTCGTATGCCCGAACTCCTGACAATTATGCACAGAGATTCTTCGGTGTAGAAGATAACGCAATTTATAAATTGGATGTACTTCTCCCTTCTTTAAGAGCTGGAAATCTGACTCGATTTCAACCCTGAACATCGGTTGCGGTATGTTGGCTTTATTTTTGATATTGTAAACATATCTGACTTTAAAGCCTTCCTCGTTTAATGCAGTCTCTATTTCTGCCGGGCTTACGGAATTTTCTATTCCTTTTAGTACAACTGACAAGCCACGGCTACTTTTTAGCTGATTGGTATAGAAATTTTTCTTCCTGATTTCAAAGTCTTTAGTTATTTTGCGGAAATAATCCTCACTATAAGTTTGAATTTTAACTTCCTGTATATTGCCTTTTTTATAGGTACGACATGGAAGTTTTTAGGACCTACTAGCTCAACCAGTTTGCTTACTAATGTATTAGAGCTTTGTTCTCGCAGGTAAATTGGAGGGGGCTTGGAACTCTTTTGTGGCTTTTCCACTTGAATATTTTGAGATTCAGCGAGCACACTGAATCTGTTGTCGCCCAATATTATTTTCGGTGCCTCTTTTGTTGCCACTGCTGGCAGGTCACCTTTGATTAATTTGGAGGGATTCGATTTCCCATTCTTTTCTGGGGTTCGCTTTCTTTTTATACGGATATAGCGATCCAAGCCAGTTTGCACTTGTATTTTCTTGGCGTTTTTATCTGCCATTTTTATGGTATCGGCAGCTTTATTTTGAGCTCCAGCTACGGAATTACTTACTAGAGGCTCTGTGAATTGAGGGCAAGTAATTTGGACACTCGGGGAACAGGACCGTGCCCTTTGTTCAATCGCCGTGTTTCCTTTTCCGGCTTTTTCGTTTATATCAAACGATGTGAAGGTGAAATACGCATTGCGCACGCGATCGTTTGAAGAAGTGCCTGGGGCACTCATATGCATATATACATATGTATTTTATTTTATTTAATTTTATTTATTTGATTTTATTTAATTTAATTTTATTTTTATTTTTTTATTTATTTTATTTTATTTTATTTATTTAGTTTTATTTATTTATTTCCTTATATTTGTATGTTATATATATATCAGAGGCGGACGCTTCATACAAGCTGAGAAGCTCGGCTTGCGTACATATTTTCGTTCATTTCATTTTACAAATTTCTTTAAAATCTGGTTATTTTACGTTTTAAATGCGTTTACTATTTAATTTCTCAATAATATAGCCCCCACTGTACATCCGGTGCCTAAAAGCATGCTAAGAAAATAGCGCAAATACACCACCAATTCACCTCACAATGTGTATTTTGTTTGTACAGCCAATCACAACACAGTGAGCATGCTTTAACGTTTCAACACATTGGCTTTTACCTGGCTTTCAAAACAAGATAACATAGCTTGTTTTCTCGCTTTCTCTAAGGAGAAATCAATTGCTTATTTTCATACTTAAATTGAAAAAAAAACTAGCAAAACACTTTTTTTATTTTTCACATGAAATTTGTATGGGGATGAGAAGCTGGCTTCGGCATTCAACAGTATTCACAGTCATATGCATATTTGATATTTTCGTTTCCATGTACATACCTATGTACATAATTTCTTACATGTACATGTACATGCAAACATAAATATCAAATAACAGATTATAAAAGCGTTGATAGTGATTTTTGGCGACTATTGGCACAATATCAAGATAATTTTAAAAAGCGACGGAAATCAAAATCAAATAAAATCAAACATTTCACGACTTTTGGTAATTGGACCTCAGTTCTTCAAACACTAAAGCACCCATTTTTTAGATATTAGATAATAAGCAAATACACTTACTACTGCTGAAATTTCCGTCAGTATAAGGAAATTAAAAATACCTCTGCGCTTTTGTGTGAGATTTCCCTATAAGTTTAGCGTCATCAATCAAAACGTGAACCCGGCTGACCCTCGAATGTTTCTGAGCGATATTGGTAGCAATTTGTTTTGATGAGGACTCCAACATACATAGAACTCTTTTAACTGTGATGCCTTGGCCGGGTCTCCAGATATGGGTCATAACGTGGACCCAGATGGTCCTCGAATATTTCTGTGAGATATTGGCATCAAATGATGAAGACTTCGAGATAGAACTATTTTAATTGTAAGGGCTAGGCCGGGCCCCCAGATATGGGTCAAGACGTATTTAAAAATAATGTAAATACTAGGGCTCTAGATACCCGGGTATCGAGCAATTCGATCTGATCGTTTTTGTTTGAAGCCCGTTTGTTGTTCAAATTCCCGTACAAAAATTCGAGCTTTCGAGCTTACAAACAAAAAAAAATTTGTATCGGAAAAACAAAAATAAAAAAACTACATGTAAAGAAAAAAAAAAATAATAATAAATAAAAGAAAAAAAACAAACTTCAAAATACCCGAATTGTTCAAATGCCCATACAAACATACGAGTAATAAACAAACAAACAACTGTTCGAGCATTTGAACAACAATTGTTCGGGCTACTCGAAAATGTTCAAAAAAAAATCGAGAGCTCTAGTAAATACGAACATTTTTATTTTAAAGATGTTCATTGTAAAATGGCAAAATCAAGAAAAACATTTCAACTTTAAAAATGTTAATTTTTATTTTAAGCACTATGAAAATTTGAACCAAAAAATTTCGTTTTATTCCTTTAATTTTCATTTTTAATTTAAACAAGCTCCTTTTTCAATCCTAAAGACATTTTAATTTTTAATTTTCATTTTTAATTTATAAATTTCCATATTTAAAATAAAAATTTTCTGGTTAAAAACGTTCATCATCAAAATAAAAATTTTATTTTTGATTCATTTTCTCTGAGTGTACAAACAAAAAAATGTGCATCAAGAAAACAAAAAATACATATGAAGACAAAAAAAAAAAAATAAACGAGAAAAAACAAACTTCAAATACGCGAATTGTTCAAATGCCCGTACAAACATACGGGTAATAAGCAAACAAACGAGTGTTTGCGCATTTGAAAAGCATTTATGCGGGCTACTCGCAAATGTTAAAAACAAAAATCGAGAGCTCTAGATCAAAGTCAATGACGGAACGCAATCAGGCTTTTAGATAATACAGCAAAGAAAATTACGTAAGTGGCTAATGTTTATGCTTCACACATACATGGGCTTGCCCAGACAATTAATGCTAGGTCCGCCACTGATATATATATATATATATATATATTTATTTATTTATTTATTTAAGTCTATGATTACATGAATCTTACAGACTAGATAGAAGGTTGTATAAAGGTATGATGACATTATTTACATATTTTAATTCAAAAAACAATGTAACCAATATACAAATAATAAAAAATACCATGTAGGTGGCGAGCGTGTCATAAAGGGCACATTGGGCCAGAAAGGACCCAAACTAGGATAGAATTCTGCGAAGTTTAGTGATATTTAAATGAATATAAAATGTAGTTAAATATACCCAGTAAGGGGCTAGCGTACCATAAAGGGCACTTGGGCCTGAAAGGACCCTGTCAAAGATTGAACTTTAGTATTGACTTAAAACTAGAGATACAAAATTTTTTACGACTATGCTATTTAAAAAGAAAGTATAATCAAATAACCTAATTAAATAATTCATTTAGCAAAAGTTTAAATTTAGATTTAGGCATAGAGAAGTCGAGAGTAGTGGAATTCATGATGGAATTATAATCCTTAAGCGTTCTGTAAACAGGAGAGTTAGAAGCGTAAAGAGTTCGGACTCGACCTAGATAAAAAATATCATGGTAACGAAGACTTCTTGTAGGGATATTGAAATGAATGCATCCAAGAAGGTAAGTACAATCAATAACTCCTCGTAAGATGTCGTAGACAAAAATGAGAGAGAGTACTGTCCTTCTGGAGCTTAACGATTTTAAATGAATAAGCTGACATCTAGCACTATAGGAAGGTATCGGATCAGTAAAGTGTAAGGAGCGCAGGGCGAAACGAAGAAAAATTTTTTGAACTCGCTCAAGCCTCCGGATGTGACAGTCGAAGTATGGCCGCCAGATGAAGATAGCATATTCTAACTTAGAACGTACAAATGCAGTATAGAGAAGTTTCAAAGTATAGGGGTCAGAGAATTCAGAACTAAATCGACGGAGGAAAGAGAGCATAGAATATGATTTTGCAAGAGTACAATTCATGTGGCTATGAAATAAGAATTTGGAGTCGAAGACAACACCAAGATCAGAAATTTCATCCACGGTGCTCAGTAAAGAGCCATCGATGAAGTATGATGTAGGAACCAAAGAACGAGATTCACTGAAAGACACATGAAAACACTTCTTTAAATTTAAATGCAGTTGATTTTTACTACACCAGTTAGCAACATTATTAAGGTCAGATTGAAGTTTGGTAGAATCTAACACACTTGAAATATTCAAGAAGATTTTTAAGTCATCTGCGTATAAAAGGAATTTCGAGTGATTGAAGCAACCCGAAATATCATTTATAAATAAAATGAATAACATGGGACCTAAGATACTTCCCTGCGGAACACCAGACGTGGCCATAAAAGCTCGGGAAGCTGCATTATCCACAACGACGTTGCACAAGCGTGAAGCGAGATAAGATTTGAGCCAAGCAAGGAAAATGGAATGAAATCCTAACCGTTCTAGCTTAGAGATTAATATTGGATGGCTGATTTTGTCGAACGCCTTTGAGAAGTCTGTATAAACAGCGTCGACTTGCTCACGATTATTGAAAGCCGACAGACAAAACTCAGAGAAAATTGTGAGATTTGTCACGGTAGATCTGCCCGACATAAAACCATGTTGGTTATCTGAAATTAAACGTTTAACTGCGAAGTATACTTTTTGCTTAACTATAAATTCAAACAGTTTAGAGACTGTCGACAGTTTGGCAATTGGACGATAATTGGCAACGTTGTTCTTGTTACCTTTCTTGAAAATAGGTGTGATAGAGGTAACTTTCCAAGCATCAATAAATATGCCTGCCTCCAGTGATTTGTTGAAAATTAACAAAAGCGGGTAAGCAAAAGCTGGACAATTCTTGAGGAGTATAGAAGATAGGCCATCTACATCGGTTTGTGAGGACGATTTGATGTGCAAAATGCCATCAATCACATCTTCGAGTGTTAAAGTAAGTGATCCAAAATTAAGAGGGGAATCTTGGCAGTCCTCTGGCAAGAAATTTGAAACTGAGTTCGTATTAGGCTCAAAGTTAGAGCTAAAGAAATCAGCAAAGAGATTTGCAGCTTCCGCGGCGGAATACGCATAGTTATCCTTATAGAAAACTTCCGAAGGAATGCTAGAACACGATTTCTTTGAATTAACATAACGCCAAAAGGCTTTCGGGCTTAGTTTGATATCAGCCTCAAAGTTAGAAACATATCTCCGGTGAAGAGATTTATTAAGAGCCTTAAACCGTTTCGAATATTGCAAATATGCATCTCTATGAGAAACAGAATTAGATTTTTTGAATTTTTTAAAGAACCTGTTCCTTAAATTCTTAATTTTCTTCAATTCTTTGGTGTACCACGGTATTTTGTAGCACCTTCTTTTCACTAGCGGAATATTATTTAAACATATGCTTTTCGTTTTATTCATGAAAGAAGAAAAGCAGTCGTCTATACTAGAGTCAGAGAAGACCAAATCCCAATCAATTAGAGATAATTCGAAATTAACCGCTTCGAAATTGCATTTTTTGTAGTTGAAATTATTTGACAGTTTATTGATTTGAACCGCATTAAAATCGTAAAATTCCAACTGCAGAACCAGAGGGACGTGATGAAGGCCATTACCAGAAAGGGGATCGAGACATTCACATAAGTTGTAATTCATATTATCACTTATGTAAATAAGGTCTAAGATCCGTGAAAGTTTATTTTGAAAATTATTTATCTGGGCGAGGTTAATACTTGCGAAACTATCTACTAAGTATGATTCATAAAAGGTTTTGACATTATTGGGAATCAATGAAACACTGTCTTGCATATTTGACCAAGTTATGTTACCTAAGTTAAAGTCGCCAAGAATACAAAAATTGTCATTAGGCCTCTTGGATACTAAATCTACGACATTATCCACATGTAGCTTATATAATGTGTCATCACTATTTGGAGGGATGTAAGATGCGCAGATAAAAATTTTTGAAGTACCATGCACAGATACACAAAGCTGGTCAGTAAGTGGGTTGGGATCTTTGAGCGACTGAACTGCTGAGCGATATTTCCTCTGAACCGCGATGAGTACACCCCCGCCTCTGGATAAGCCCGTCGTAGATATATCACGGTCCTTTCGGTACACATTATAAATATTAGAATCAAAAAATTCATTATCATTGAAGTCGCCATTGAGCCAGGTCTCGATGATTACGAACACGTCGTATTCTAACTGAGCGCTAAGATCATAGAGAAGCTTGGACTTGGTCCTTATGCCAGATGAATTTTCAAAATAAATATTAATGTGCTTTGAGCGGGTCCCACGACGTGCGGGCGTGTTCAAGATTCTTGCTGGAGTGCACCGTCTCTGGGAAAAAACTCGAATGGTCTTACTTTAACATCAGCTGGCCATATATTAGCAACTAGCAATTTGTCATAGAATTTATCAGACACACCCAGCTTGAAATTGATTTTAATACGCTCAGATACGTTAGATTTCTTTTTGATAAGCATAAAACATACCAGACACTTTTTATCAATGCCTGCATGTTTAGATACGTATTCCAATATATCATTGGTAGTGACGGTATTCAAGAAGGAAGATAAATGTAACCATTTCAACTTCGATACAACGCCTAATTCCATATTATTGCTCGAACCCACAACGATAGGTGGTTTTAGCTGACGGCGTCTGCCTTTGGTATTGGTATTCCAATTGGGGCTTTTAATAACACTTTGCACAGCAGAACTAGCAGAGAGTGTATCGCTAATGGAATCAGAGAGCGTAAATGACGGTCGCTGCATTTGTGCAGCAGTATCAGCATACGATAATACCTGAGTATTTACTACAGTGACGCTGTGATCAGAGCTCGATGTCGTAGTTAAACTCGGCGCTTTGGTTATTGTGTTTGTTAGAGCAGCACCAGTCGATGCAGTAGATGACGACAGCTTACTCACTGCATTGGCGGTAGCAGCAGAACGTTGCATTTTAGCAGCAGCAGCGTTTGAGATCGAGAGAGCAGATGCACCCTTATTGTGGGAGGCTGCAGTATTTTTATTGGGCGCCGTTAATGCAGCGGCAGAATGTGATGACGTCAAATTACTCACTGAATTAGTTGAGACAGCTACACGCTGTTGTTTAGAAACAGGTGCTGGAGAGTTGGAGAGAGTAGAAGCGGGAGAATGAGAAACTGACGAGGAGGCAATAGCGCAACGTAAAGTTTTTATTTCAGATGTTAGTGACAGTAGGGTGGCCTCTTTATTTTTAATAATTTTCTGCAATGCAAGAGTTTCTGCTTGCAGGGCATCAACCTTTTGGATAAGCAACTTCTTGTCGTTATGTAGAGCATTAACTACAGATAGAACACATGCATGATCGCTCCTAAGAGCGGCGATTTCACTTAACACGATCTTAAAATTGGCCTGAATTTCGCTGTTGATTTCCTTAGATGAATCGATGGAGTTGATAGATTTGTAGTTCGCACTGTTAGCAGCTTTTGCTGGTGGTGAGCGGAGAGAGTTTCGGCGCTCCACAGTGCAAGCTGAACAATAGAATGAGTTGTCGGACGTTTCATAATACTGAAGATCGGCCGGCCGCACACCCACACATTCGATATGAAAAAACTGTTTGCAGTTGGCACACGACACCTTTTCTTGGGGTCGTTCCACCCTATTACCGCACAAGCACGGCATGATGAGAGAATCAAATTAGTTTGTAGATATGTATGTAATTTTATTTAAATCCGGTTATCAAGTTTGTATATATGTATGTAAATTAAGTTATAAACTAAAGACAAATTCCAAATCACACTGGTAAGAGTCACTATCTCAATTTCTAATATTTCCAATAAGTGCACCATAATAGAATTAAAAGCGATAATAATAAACGAGCGCACAATACGGAGCGACAGAAAACACGTCCGAACAAGCAAAGCTGTATATATATATGTATATATATATATATTTATATTATGAATTTATAATCGGAATTGTGCAGTGCTCTAACTGCCGGTAATGCAGTTCGCCGGTAATGCAGGATTTCAGCTGATCCGGCTGTCGATATGGGTTGGCAGCGCCACCTGCTGGTACAGCGCAGCTGATGCAACTCTGCGCGAAACAAAATGTACTTAGTATGTATGTATTTATATATTTACATTTATGTATGTATATATGTATGTATATAAGTATTTATTTAAACTATTAACTTTTAAATACTTATCTTTGTAGAACTTAATCTTATCGTATCTTGTAGAATTGTGAATGGCTCACTGATTTTGCGTCCATAGTTTTTAATCGACTTTTATGACTTGCTAAGAAACGCCTTCGAATATTAAAAATCAATTTATCTCGAAATCATATTTTTCGACTTAAGCGATTATTGCAAATTGCCACAGATATGTTAAATACAATTTATTCATGAAATTTTAAACTAGTGTTGAGCAACATTTTCCATTAATAGTAAAACCTTGGAATTTTGCACACGTAATGTGATTAGTTAGGTGAACAAAATTATAAAAAGACTCAATCAAAAACAAAAAAAAATATATATATATAAAAATTGGACCTCCCTGATGTGTGTACATTTGTACTATCATTTTCGCAAGCTGTTTTTGTTTGGTGCTTAAGCAAAATATTATTCTTTATGCAGATAAAGAGTAATATGTATGTTATTTATTTTTATTTTCTCTTTGTTCGGGCGCTGTAAGGTGTCTCGATTGCATTTATTTGCTTACCCGAATTAGTTAATATATTATTTGTAAACTGTATCGTATACCTTTGTTTTTGGCTCCCATACCGTGATGCATATTTAAGTATTTTAATTAGCTGATAATTTTTTCATTTCAAATCACCCTGTACCTCTAAAATTTTTTTTGGCACTCTTAGCTTTAATTCAACACCTTAATTTTGAAAAACGAACCAAAAATTTAGATCTTAGGGCATTCACAAAAAGTATTATAAATATAGATCAGCAAAAATAATACGGAAAAAGGGCATTTAGTCACTTTTTCAAAATTGAAAATTTTCAAATATTGGAAAAAGGTGGAAGAGATTTCGATTGTTTCTGTTAGTAGAAGGTCCAAACTACCATAAACAAAAAAAATTTCACGAAATTTCATGATATATATTTTTTTTTTGCCTCCAAAGTTTACCAATTTTCGGATTTTGGTATGTTTAACCATATATTTATTTATTAATAAAAAAAAAATTATATATTTGTTTTTTGCATGAACCATACATTTTTTGGTTTGTCGCATATATCTTTAGCAAATTGCAAAAGTTAATCTTGCTAGGAATAAAAATGTATTTTTAACAAATTTTTAACTGCGACCACTTTTATGTGAGAAGCGCCGAAATAAAATGGTATGTAGAAAATAGGTGAACTTTGAGGGGGTGTGTGAGGCTGAAAGTTGTTTTTATCACAAAATAACTTACGAATTTATCTTAGTTGGAGTTTTAGCTGTAACTTGACATCAAAACATGTAAGTTTCAAGACAGTCGACTTTCGTATATTTGTCCACCTTCGCGGCACTGTGCGACGGTGTGCCGAATCTTTCGAAGTTCGGTAATCCGATATTAGAAACACCGAACGAACGAACATTTTGACGATATTAATAAAATTTCAACAAAAAAAAATCGCAATAAAAGTTGAAGTAAATTGCTAAAATGTAAGTATGAAATGGTAATAAGTGTTATTAAGTTTGAATATACATATGTAAATACATTAATCAAAAGGTCGCGAACACCTACAAACCGTGAACAGTACGAGAGGCGCGTCAGCTTCCTGGCGGAGTGGGTAGATATCGCCACAGGATTCCCACGGACGTCAAATACATTAAATACATTAATCAACCGGTCGATAGAAGACACAAACATGACGTGGCTCTATAGCATTTTCCACCGCGATTGAATTGCTGCTATATACAAAGAAATACTTCAAAGAAAAATTAGTGAAATGTTGCAGCGAGAAATAGTGATTTAGTGACATTATAATAATAATAATACAATGGCGCTATTATAACTCTGACGAGTTTTATGGCCGAGCTTCTCTCCCAATTCGAGGTGTGCTGCTTTTTGGTTTTTCCTACTAATTGGGTGGACCTACAGTTTTATGCCGGCTCCGAACGGCGAATGCATTTTTTGTGAGAAGCTTTTTCATGGCAGAAATACTCTCGGAGGGTATGCCGCCCACTGCCAAGAAGTGACCGTTGCTCTTAAAAAACCCAATAATTGGATTTTTACTAATTATAAAAATTGTTTTGGTGTTTTGCTCGGACCGTGGTTTGAACCCAAGACCTCTGGCATAGCAGGCGAGCACTCTACCCACTGCACCACAGCGGCCACGATTTAGTGACATTAACTGCGACCAAGGAAAGATTTCTGAAAAAATACCAGATTTTCGCTATATCAGCTGTACAGATCAGCAGGTGGCAGCTGTCAACGTTCGTACTGCCGATATTGAGTTTCTACTATTGGCCGGTAGGTGGCGCTGGGAGAGAAGCTCGGCCATAAAACTCGTCAGATTTATAAGAGCGCCATTGTATTATTATATTATTAGTTATACATATACGTATAAACAATAGATTTTAATTAAACCGCAATAAAATTAAATAAAATAATTCTAGGAAATATTCCGCAATTTCCTACATCCCAATCCTTAGGCAATCCAAATAACACAACAGGTGCATCTAATTCTAAAACGAGTAGGGAAATTCAAAAAGTAGGCGTAAATGTTCAGACCGGAATCGACCGTTATATATTAGTTAAACCTAATAAAGTTTTAAAAAATTCCACGGTGAAAGAACCAGCAAAAAAAAGATTCACTACAAGTAGCATTAGGCAATAACAAATTTAGCCTGCTTGCGCAAGGGATGATAAGACTCCGGTAATACCGCAAAAAAATCCAAACCTCCACCAATCTACCTGAGAGAACCAAGTTCTGACTTGCTTGTAAACAAATTGATAGCGTTGATAGGGGAAAAGAATTTCCACATTGTACCAATTAAAAAGGGAAATATCCAGGAAGTCAAAATCCAATTGTACGGTGAAAGTAACCAACGACTTTGAAAAAAAAAAACCAAAAGTCTTTCTATACGTTCCAGCTGAAGAGTAGCCGCGGCTTGTCTGTTGTGTTGAAAGGAATAGAAAGTTCCGTAAGTCCAACTGAAATTGAGAATGCTCTAAAAGAAGAAGGGTTTAAAATATGATATGTACATAATACAAAAAACAAATCGAACATACCACAGCCAATGTTTCGAGTAGAAATAGATCCAGAGTTCCAACTCTTAAAGAAGGGAGATGTACATACCAAATACAACCTACGGTACCTTCTACTCCGTCTTATTACGATGGAAGAACCACACAAATGGGTGGGCGCTGTACAATGCCACAACTGTCAGGGGTTTGGGCACACTAAGCGGTACTGTACCTTGCCTATTGTTTACGTTATTTGTGGGGATTTACATACCTCCAAGGATTGTGTGAAACCAAGAAACAACTCACAATTAAAGAAATGTAGTAATTGCGGAGAAAATCACACTGCAAATTACAGAGGCTGCTCGGTGTATACTTCCTTAAAGTAAAAGGGTACTAAGAAAACCACTAGCGCCGCCTTGACTCCAAAGACCCAACTATTTCCAAAACCCCAAAATGTTCCAAATGCGGTCAATAATAATGTTCGTCAGAATAATTTCAGGTCATATTCACAAGCCCTCAAAGGTATAGAAGAGCCTGAAACGCAGGAGACTCCCACTCCACTTACAAACTTGGAAAAAACCTTAAACAGTTTTGTGCAAATAATGCAAGATCACATGAAATCAATGCAAAATATGATGCAAGAATTAATTAGGAACCAAAACCTCCTATTACAAACAATGTTAACAAGACCATGAAAACACTCAATATAGGTTTTTGGAATGCTAACGGCCTAAGCCAACACCGGAATGAAGTCCAAATATTTCTAGAAAGACAGCAGATAGACATAATGCTAATCTCTGAAACTCATTTGACGGCCTTTAAAAATTTTAGTATTGACAGCTTTGCGTTCTACGACACCAAGCACCTCGAAGGTAAAGCTAGAGGTGGAACCGGAATACTTATTAGAAAACGGATTAAGCATCATCTACTAGGAGAATATTGCAGGAATTATATACACTCAACATAAGTGCACGTAGAAGATAGCTCTGGTGGGCTCACTGTAACTGCAATATAGTGTCCTCCCCGTTTCAATATAACAGAATCCCAATTTACTGAATTTTTGGGGCCACGGTTTCTTGCAGCAGGTGATTATAACGCTAAACATACATTTTGGGGTTCCAGACTGATAACACCAAAGAGAAGAAACCTATTCAAAGCAATTTTAAGCAATGACCTAAACATTATTTCCATAGGGTACAGCATACAAGTCTGTTGAATGTTCATTATTGTGTTATGTGCTATGCGATTTGACATTTGACAACACGAATGTGAGAATGTGTTAAGTGTGCGAAGGGTTGCACGCAAGACTAATTTATACAGGTTAATTTACTAAACAGCTGATATTTAACTTTTTTCTACTTTTTTACTTTAATAATGGTGCTTATATAAAACTTGCTCAATTTTGAGCATGGCGCAATATGATTTCTGCAAAGGCGAGCTATGATTTTGACAGAAGAACCACAGAATAAACAAACAATTTACATGGAGTGTGTATGTATGTATGTACGAATGTCGGTATGCAAAAATTTTTATTAATTAACCATAGTTGCACGGCTATGCAAAGTATAATCAGCTCTTTGCGCTATATGTTTTGCGCTGCCCTGTTTAGCTATGCTATGCAAGTATAACCGGGCCTTAACTCGTGGAATCGAAAGAGAATTAATTAAGATAAAATCGGCTTTCTATCTATCATCTGATCACTCTCCTTGTGTTAGCACTATTGATATAATCCCATCATTCAACGAATTGAATTCGAGCTTAACCAATAAATTTACAAACTGGCTTAGGTACAAACAATTTATCAGTTCTCATACCAACTTAAATTCAAGCCTTAAATCAGCAGCCGAAGTAGACTCCGCGATTACTGACTTCACAAATGTCCTTCAATTAGCAGCAAAAGTATCAACGTACCCACAGCCTAACACTACCCAGAGGAGTGTCCTTAATTATTTCAAAGGAAACGATATCACCGATCTTATTCACAAGAAAAGGCAAATTAGGAAAGACTGGCAGAGGTTACGCTCTCCTACTTTGAAATACGAACTGAAAAAATGCACGAAACAACTCCAGCTGCTATTGCAGGATAAAAAAGAAGCAGATTTCCAAAACAGAATTAAGTCCTTGACAGCCACATCTTCTACAGACTACTCATTGTGGCGGTCACTGAAAAAATTCAAAAACGGTGACTTTGCTAGAAGTGACCAGGAAAAAGGAACCGCATTTGCAGCCCACCTTTCGAGGGTATTTACACCTAATCCAGGGAGCGATTTCCTCCCAGAAAATGCCCTTCGCTTAACTTCAGCCTCTCCCATTCAACATAAATGAGCTGAATAGTGTTATCTGTAACAAAATTCAGAAAAATAAGACACCTGGATAAAACAGAATAACCTGTGAAATGGTAAAACAACTCACTCCAGTTGCTACTAATTATACGTTTTCAATAGTCTCTTGCGACTAAACTACTTTCCTGAATCTTGGAAACTTTCCGAAATCATTATGATTCCAAAACCAAGCAAAAATCAAACCCTGTTAAACTCTTACAGGCCAATTGCTTAATTTTCCAAACTATTCTAAAAGTTTTAATTTTTATACTTTGGAATAAGCGGAAAAATCCAATCAGCTCATACAGCGATGGTAGATGTGATAGCTATTTCGAAGAAAAACCACTTTCTTCATCATCAGACATCTTCTCGGGAGCACACCAGGCTTTGAACCTGCGCTCCAACCATCAGTAGTCGAATATTAGCGAAACGATACTATCGATAGTTTTTTATGAATATTTCACTAAAATAAAAAGAGGGATGGTTTTGTTTACAGTTTTCTTTCCAAAAAGTCTTTAATTTTTTACGCAAAACAATAATTAAATAAAAGATCAAATAAAAATTAGATACTTCACTTACACTGAGAGAAAAATTAACCCAAAGTTAGTTAATAGTACTAATTTCACACTTGAAATGGAATCAATGTGAATTTTGTTTAATATTATCATTACCATTGTTGATATATTAGACAGTGTTTTTGGTTATATTAACCATGATATTTGTTGATATAACAAAATGTTCGTTCAAATCTTCAACCAATTTCTTGTTACTATTAAACAATTTGTTCGTTATATTTTTATGCCAATAGCAGCACTGCTATGTATGATCTATAAGAGAGTGTTAATATGTTAACTGAATAACAAAGAAAATTCCAAATACTCACTCTCTCGCTCTCTGCAATTTGGGTCCAGCCATTCAACTTGGTCAAGCACAAATGGTGTTGAAGGCGATGGTAACAACAGAACCGAAGCTATAAAGCTTCGTAAATATTTTTACTTTTTTAACACGCTTTTATTAGCTTCACCTGTATGTATGTATGTATGTATGTATGTATGTATGTATGTATGTATGTATGTAACTTCATCCCATCCTAAAAGTTGCAAACGTTTAACTCAATTATTATTTTTTTGAAACATTCACTTTACTTTTATTGTGTTTTCTCCTCTATTATTTCTATTCACCTCCGGATTCGAAACGTGACATCAACATGGGATTCAACCCAACGACATCCTATAGGGACATTGAACATTATATTCCATACTTCATTGAGGCTTTTAAGTTACCTCTCTTCAAAATAGCCTCTATAAATTTCATTCAATTCACTCCCGTATGCAAGCCAATAACAGAGAACGTAGATGAACAGAGAAGTTGCAACTACGAATAATCGTGGAAGCCAGAAACCCAACAAAATTCTGTTAGTGCATCTGGTGAATAAAAAATTTTAATTCAACACAGCTGGCTGTTAAAATAACATAAGTAGAGCGAGTTCGTCTGTAGAAAGGAATGTTATATTAAATTTCTGCACATCTGCTGATATGGCTCATTATTCCTCCCATACACCAATTCCATCGATGCATTAATTTCCCAAAACCGCTGGTGTTTTAACTATTTTCTTATCGAATTTGAATTATAAATAAATTAAAAATTAAAAAAAAAATCAATTAAAATTAATTTCAATTTGACTTTACTGGTACTCGAACCTGCGCATCAATGTATTTTCTGTATTAAAAACCATACAACAATGCACCAGTTTGCTACAACCGGTGAGTATTTTTACAATTTCCAAATCGATTTTTTAATTATTTTAAAATTTTGGAAATTTTGAAAATGTAAAAACATTTTGTTGTCCGTTTCATCTTGTTGATGGCCAACCCATCAACCTCGTTGATGAGCAACGATCAACCATCTCTATACCTATGCCAATGAAATTTAATTGTCACCCTCTCTGAACAAATATATGATGCATCAATACATATGTACATATGTACATACATATGTATGTACAACTATTGAGCAATAATAAATTGGTGGCTGCATCAAAACCCTCACCATTCATCTTGGTGTATCGGGGCACAGCAGCTGCTAGACTCTGATGACTGCTCAACGAAAATCCTACTGTCCCCAAAACATATCAAAAAACAACAATAACAATATTGTTGTGTACACAAAAGCATGTATTGAATTATAATTTTTTAATACAGAAAGATATGCACATACACGCGCAGGTTCGAGTCCCAGCAAAGTCAAATTGAAACTAATTTAAATTGATTTTTTTTAATTCTTAAATTTATTTATAATTGAAATTCGATAAGAAAATTTTAAAATTACTTTGCTGTTTTAGGAATTTGGTGCATTGGTGAAATCGGTGTATGTGAATAAAACTAAGAATATCAGCAGATGTGCACAAATGTAAAGTAACATTCCATTCTACAGCGCGCTGCTAATTTTTTCAACTTTTCTCTCAAATCTGTAATTTACCATCACTCAACTCTGGTAATGTTAACAAGATGCAATAAGCAAAAGCAGAAAAAATGCAAAGACAACTAATTGCTGGAAGTAAAATGAAATCCCCCAAATCGCGTTGCTTTGCTTTTGCTTAACTATACAAGCAAAAACGGCTCAGCTGAAAACTGAAGCGAATGAATCGTGTTCTCGTTTTTTACTCGGCTGGCCGAGTTTGCTAATTTACTTTTCATTAGCAAAAGCAAATGCAGCAAAAGTAGCTAAGCAAGTTCAAATTCTATTTATAGCACGGTTGCCGAACTTGGTAATTACCAAAACTATCGTATATACTCTTTCCCAGCGCATTTGACATTTACCCATTTCCACATTAATTCTCAAAGCACAATTTTTTATTGAGAACACATTGCCGTATAAGAAACCAAAAATTTCCGAAGTGTTGAATCAAATACAGAGAGCAAAAAAACCGATGTAATCCTGAAGAAGAGCCAGTACTTGGAGCAAGTTAACTCTGCACCAAACACAAACCCACCTGCAAACAATTTTTTTTTGTATCACGGCATCATCTGTACTCGCTGGTTATAATAGCCGTAACGCAACGGATGCAGCTGTGACTTTAATATCTATTGTATGTGAAAGGCATGTGATTGATTACAATGAACGGTAGAAAGCGGCGAGAACCGTAAGCATCTGTTGATTTTAGATTTCTTCCGTATTCTTACGGCAATTTGACAGTTCTCTTTGCTGTGACAAAACAGAATACCGTTAGCAAAAATTTTTTATAAACATTTTATAAAATAAATATGAGCGAATTCGAGGAAAGACTTAATAACGGCGTGTGTCGTCATGAAATCACCAACAAATTGAAAGTTTCCTTGTTGGGGTAAGTGGAAAGTTTCCTGTTTTAAATTGGTAAACAAAGTACAATATTTACAGCTGTGGCAAATGTCAAAGACGGCAGTTAACGCACTATTATAACTGCCTTATGTTTGTCACCGTTCTCTATCGGTACGGCTTCCGTCCCGTTCCGCTATTATAACCAGCGCAGTAGAGTCTGAACGCATGTTCAGTAAAGCTGGTTTAATTGTAAGTGATAGGCGGTCGAGTTTAAAACCAAAAAAAGTCGATGTGTTATTATTCTTACAAAAAAATTTTTATGAATTGGAAAATCAGTTGGTATTTTTAAAAGTAAGGCAGCGAAAAATAAATGGATTTGAAAAAAACATATAAAATGGGTCGATACTATCGATAGTATCGATAGTCACCCTTAGGACTATCGTAAAACATCGATGGTCGTGACTATCGATAGTTTGACAGCTCTAGTGCATAGCGTTGCTGGACCAGCATTAGCGAGCGATAATGGTGCGATCCCAAAAATGCGTTCCGAAAAGGAAGTGTCTGCCTCTGCAATCACCAAAGGGGGTAAAACCTCTTCCTTCAAGCAGCTCGGTGCGAAAATAAGAGACCTGGAGAACATGATGTCTGGGCAGAGGCATATAAATCAGGCTATGAAAGACCTGTTGAGCGTTATAAAGATGTTATACGATCAAGAGGAAAATAGAGAGGGTAATCCAACTAATAAATCGTTGGGAAAAGCAACCCAAACTTCCCCTATCGTTAAAAAACCTTTAAAAAGGACCCGTGATTTAGCCGCCCACGCACCGTCGCCAAAAAAGGTAAAAAATAATATCGAAGATGATACGAGGGAAGCCGAGAAAATAACTAGACCACGAGTTTCAGCTGAAAACGCTAATAATAATGAAACGTGGGTCCAAGTTGTTAAAAAGAGTAAAACTGCCGAGAGGAAAAGTAAATCCAAACTGGATGCAATCATCCTAACGAAAAAAGAAGGGGCATCGTACGCCGATATATTGCGCAAAATAAAAAGCGACCACGGTTTGGACGAATTGGGTACGAAAGTCACCTATATCCGTAAAACGGTGAAAGGGGACCTATTGCTCCAACTCAAGAACGACCCGAATAACCGAGCCAATAGTTTTAAAGAGGTCCTTGAAAAAACTGTCGGAGAAATGGCGGTTATTCAACCAAAAACTCATACAGTCATGATTGCGTGCAAAGACTTGGATGAGATCACAACTCCGGATGAGGTTTGTGCCGCACTAAAAGCAGAGTGTGGAGTCCAAAATATAGGCTTAACAAGCGTTGTGTCGATGCGCAAAACTTTAAACGGCAATCAAATAGCACTTATAAGGCTACCATCAGAAGACGCAAATAGAGTGCACCAATGCTTATAAATGTATGCTATGTTCGGGTGATCACTCTACCCTCAGCGCAAAGTGCCCAACAAATATTGAGATGACAAAAGCACTAAGAAAATGAGAATTTTGCAGTTAAACTTAAATCACTGCGCCGCAGCCCAAGACCTGCTGAAGCAAACAGTTATAGAAGAAAATATCGATATAGCCATACTTAGCGAGCAATACACCCAGAGGCCTGACTGCACCTGGGTTGCAGACTCAAGCGGGAAAGCGGCAATATGGTCTTGCAAAGGCCGCCCCTTCCAATCTTTCGCAAGAGGCGCAAGAAACGGCTTCACGTGGGTGCAAATATTCGGTGTTTATATATTTAGCTGCTACGCTCCGCCAGCGCTTCCTCAACGGAATTTGAAAGTATGCTGTTGAATTTAACAATGGACGCTAGAGAAAAGGTCCCAATAATCATAGCCGGCGACTTTAATGCCTGGTGTACAGCATGGGGAAGTTCACGCACCAACCATCGGGGAAAGCTCGTACTCGAACTTCTAAGCCAAGCGAACCTTACGCTAATAAATAGCGGATCAAAATGCACCTTTAGAAAGGGGGAAAAATCTTCAATAATTGACCTAATTTTTGCAAACGACTCGCTTAGTCCTAGAATAAGGTGGTATGTTTCTGAAATCTACACCAATAGCGACCATATGGCGATCGTTGCCGAAGTTTCACAACCCTCTAGTCCGCACCCAGGGGTCCGTACGAGATGCCAAAAGTACACCTGGAGGAGGCGGGATTTTGAGGCTGAATTATTTAATCTGGCATGGGACACATTGGTGGTGATGTGATCGAAATGCTGAAAGCCTGGTATCTGATATGGGAAAAAGGTTGGTCGCAGCATGTGACGCAGCGATGCGCCGTGGCTCTTCTCATCGACATAGAAGACCGGTATACTGGTGGAATGATGAGATAGCAATGCTCAGAAAATCATGTATTGCAGCACGGCGTAGATACCATAGAAATAGGAGAGGGGATAAAGAAATAGAACTACGGGAATGCTTCAAAACGTGCAAAAAAGCATTGAAAAAAGCCATTGCTCAAAGCAAGAAGAGCTGTTTTAATAAACTCTGTGAAGAGGCAAACGTCGACCCATGGGGGAAAGCTTACAAAGTATGTATGGCGAAGTTCAAGTCTGAAACTCAGCCGCCTACATGTTCAATGTTCCTTCTCAAGATAATCGAGACCTTGTTCCCAAAACACGAGCCACTACAAATTTCACGAGGTTATCCCATAGAACGGCCCTCACTAATAAGAGAAAGAGAACTCCTGGAGGTAACTAAAAGATTACAGGATAAAAAAGCGCCTGGGGTGGACGGAATACCCAACAAAGCCCTAAAAGAGGCAATAAAATCAAACGTAAGCATGTTCGCATCGATGTACAATGCATGTATAACAGAGGGTATCTTTCCCACCCCATGGAAAATCCAACGCTTAGTTTTGATACTTAAACCTAAAAAAGCCCCAGATGAACCTTCGTCCTATCGGCCTATTTGCATGCTAGATTCAATTGGTAAGATATATGAGAAATTAATATGCAACCGATTGGAGATCGCTATCCAAAACACTGGCGGACTCTCAGAAAGGCAATTCGGATTTCGAAAAGGCAAATCGACGATTGATGCCACAAGAGAGGTAATTAATATCGCAAAAATCGCCGTTAGTGGTAAAAGATGGAAAGGGGGCTCAAAAAAGTACTGCGCCCTTATTACCCTAGATGTAAAAAACGCCTTTAACTCGGCTGGATGGTCCCACATAATAAGGGCACTACGCAATTCCAAGGTGCCGCAATACCTCATGAACATTATTCTGAGCTATTTCACTGATAGAATACTCATATATGATTCTGAAGAAGGCGTTAAGAATTACAATATTTCTAGTGGAGTTCCGCAAGGCTCGGTCCTTGGCCCGTTGCTATGGAACGTAATGTATGATGATGTCCTAAAGCTCCCTCAACCATCAAACGTGAAATTGATCGCTTACGCAGACGATTTAATAGTCGTAGGAGTCGCCAAACATCTTGAAGACCTCCGACGCGTTTGCAACGATACAATTTGTCGAATTCGTCACTGGTTTACGCTATTAAACCTTAGCCTGGCAGAAAATAAGACTGAGGTACTTCTCGTAAGTACAAGGAAAGTGCAAGAGGAAATTTGTGTATCTGTTGGAGACTGCGAGATAATCTCCCGGCCAACTCTGAAATACTTGGGAGTAATCCTAGATGGCAAGCTAACATTTAAAGACCATCTCAATAACGCGTCAGAAAAAGCAATGAAAATGTATGGTGGACTCTCAAGAATGATGGCGAACAAAGGATGCTTGCGCTCAAGCCGTCGGCATCTTATTTCAAGAGCAATTAGTTCAGTGTTACTTTATGCGGCCCCGGTGTGGATCGACGCCCTCGAGCGTAAGCCCTACGTGAAAGGAATACAGTCGGTGTATCGACTCGCCGCTCTTCGAGTTATAAGTGCATTCCGAACTATCTCTGGCGATGCAGCTGAAGTCCTTGCAAACATGTCTCCAATCGATATCCAAGTACGAGAAGTGTGCGAGTTATATAACGCAACAAAGCCAATCACATGCATCGAAAAAGCAGATATAAGAAGAAGGTGCCGCCTAATGTGGCAGCAGCGCTGGGAAGCCTCATCGAAAGGTCGATGGACGTACAGGCTTATACCGAACATTAGCAGTTGGGTAGATAGAATGCACGGCGAACCCAATTTCCACCTCACCCAGGTCCTTAGTGGACATGGGTGCTTTAGGGCTTACCTTTATAGGTTCAAGTTACCCTAACACATTTTGGATCACCCTTGGTCCACATATGGGTCGATAACTCCAAAACTGGTTGAGCTATAGAAATAAGGGATATCTTAAATCTTAAAGTAGACATCTATGATACCATGTCTCCACATAACGTGTTTCGCTCATTTTTTCTGCATTTTCTCTCTCAATCTTGTTTCGACACGGAAACCAGTGCCGAAACTCGCCAATTTCCATACAAATTTCTGAGAGCGAGTGAAGATTAAAACACTGTTTCATTCTGAATCATCTTGCCAACCTCGATGATATCGATGTCTTCTCTAATTTTGTATCGAAAATCTATCGAAATCTCACACAGACCAAAACAAAAACGCAAAAATAAGCAAACATACAAACATTTAAGAAGAAAAAGAAAGAGAAATGTCAAACTGAATCACGATTAGCCACGTGGAGACGGGTTATTGAGCGAGATGTTTTGCTACATGTTTCTCTGGTGAATCAAGTTATGTGGAGACGGGCTTTAAAGACTGTATATTACGATAGTCGCAGAAAGCTACACAATTCACCAGCTATAGAAGTTGGGCGATTTCGCTAAACACTAAAGACTGTATATTACGATAGTCGCAGAAAGCTACTCAATTCACCAGCTACAGAGGTGGAGCGATTTCACTAAACACCAAAGACTATATATTACGATAGTCGCAGAAAGCTACTCAATTCACCAGCTATAGAAGTGGAGCGATTTCGCTAAACACTAAAGACTGTATATTACGATAGTCGCAGAAAGCTACTCAATTCACCAGCTATAGAAGTGGAGCGATTTCGCTAAACACTAAAGACTGTATAATACGATAGTCGCAGAAAGCTACTCACTTCACCAGTTACAGAGGTGGAACGATTTCGCTAAACACTAAAGACTGTATATTACGATAGTCGCAGAAAGCTACTCAATTCACCAGCTACAGAGGTGGAGTGATTTCGCTAAACACTAAAGACTGTATATTACCATAGTCGCAGAAAGCTACTCACTTCACCAGCTACAGAGGTGGAACGATTTCGCTAAACACTAAAGACTGTATATTACGATAGTCGCAGAAAGCTACTCAATTCACCAGCTACAGAGGTGGAGCGATTTCGCTAAACACTAAAGACTGTATATTACGATAGTCGCAGAAAGCTACTCACTTCACCAGCTACAGAGGTGGTACGATTACGCTAAACACTAAAGATTGTATATTACGATAGTCGCACAAAGCTACTCAATTAACCAGCTACAGAGGTGGAGCGATTTCACTAAACACCAAAGACTATATATTACGATAGTCGCAGAAAGCTACTCAATTCACCAGCTACAGAGGTGGAACGATTTCACTAAACACCAAAGACTATATATTACGATAGTCGCAGAAAGCTACTCACTTCACCAGCTGCAGAGGTGGAACGATTTCGCTAAACACTAAAGACTGTATATTACGATAGTCGCAGAAAGCTACTCAATTCACCAGCTACAGAGGTGGAGCGATTTCACTAAACACCAAAGACTATATATTACGATAGTCGCAGAAAGCTACTCAATTCACCAGCTATAGAAGTGGAGCGATTTCGCTAAACACTAAAGACTGTATATTACGATAGTCGCAGAAAGCTACTCAATTCACCAGCTATAGAAGTGGAGCGATTTCGCTAAACACTAAAGACTGTATATTACGATAGTCGCAGAAAGCTACTCACTTCACCAGCTACAGAGGTGGAACGATTTCGCTAAACACTAAAGACTGTATATTACGATAGTCGCAGAAAGCTACTCAATTCACCAGCTACAGAGGTGGAGCGATTTCACTAAACACCAAAGGCTATATATTACGATAGTCGCAGAAAGCTACTCAATTCACCAGCTATAGAAGTTGAGCGATTTCGCTAAACACTAAAGACTGTATATTACGATAGTCGCAGAAAGCTACTCAATTTACCAGCTACAGAGGTGTAGCGATTTCACTAAACACCAAAGACTATATATTACGATAGTCGCAGAAAGCTACTCAATTCACCAGCTATAGAAGTGGAGCGATTTCGCTAAACACTA
The DNA here is from genome assembly GCA_960531455.1 of Urophora cardui. Classification (NCBI taxonomy): domain Eukaryota; kingdom Metazoa; phylum Arthropoda; class Insecta; order Diptera; family Tephritidae; genus Urophora; species Urophora cardui. The sequence continues at coordinate 74,685,310 of OY482674.1, forward strand.
AAGACTGTATATAACGATAGTCGCAGAAAGCTACTCAATTCACCAGCTATAGAAGTGGAGCGATTTCGCTAAACACTAAAGACTGTATATTACGATAGTCGCAGAAACCTAGTCACTTCACCAGCTACAGAGGTTGAACGATTTCGCTAAACACCAAAGGCTGTATATTACGATAGTCGCAGAAAGCTACTCAATTCACCAGCTACAGAGGTGGAGTGATTTCGCTAAACACTAAAGACTGTATATTACGATAGTCGCAGAAAGCTACTCAATTCACCAGCTACAGAGGTGGAGCGATTTCGCTAAACACTAAAGACTGTATATTACGATAGCCGTAGAAAGCTACTCACTTCACCAGCTACAGAGGTGGAACGATTTCGCTAAACACTAAAGACTGTATATTACGATAGTCGCAGAAAGCTACCCAATTCACCAGCTACAGAGGTGGAGCGATTTCGCTAAACACTAAAGACTGTATATTACGATAGTCGCAGAAAGCTACTCACTTCACCAGCTACAGAGGTGGAACGATTTCGCTAAACACTAAAGACTGTATATTACGATAGTCGCAGAAAGCTACTCACTTCACCAGCTACAGAGGTGGAACGATTTCGCTAAACACTAAAGACTGTATATTACGATAGTCGCAGAAAGCTACTCACTTCACCAGCTTCAGAGGTGGAACGATTTCGCTAAACACTAAAGACTGTATATTGCGATAGTCGCAGAAAGCTACTCAATTCACCAGCTACAGAGGTGTATATTAAAAGACTGTATATTACGATAGTCGCAGAAAGCTACTCTATTCACCAGCTACAGAGGTGGAGCGATTTCACTAAACACGAAAGGCTATATATTACGATAGTCGCAGAAAGCTACTCAATTCACCAGCTATAGAAGTTGAGCGATTTCGCTAAACACTAAAGACTGTATATTACGATAGTCGCAGAAAGCTACTCAATTCACCAGTTACAGAGGTGGAGCGATTTCACTAAACAACAAAGACTATATATTACGATAGTCGCAGAAAGCTACTCACTTCACTAGCTGCAGAGGTGGAACAATTTCGCTAAACACTAAAGACTGTATATTACGATAGTCGCAGAAAGCTACTCAATTCACCAGCTACAGAGGTGGAGCGATTTCACTAAACACCATAGACTATATATTACGATAGTCGCAGAAAGCTACTCAATAAACCAGCTATAGAAGTGGAGCGATTTCGCTAAACACTAAAGACTGTATATTACGATAGTCGCAGAAAGCTACTCAATTCACCAGCTACAGAGGTGGAGCGATTTCACTAAACACCAAAGACTCTATATTACGATAGTCGCAGAAAGCTACTAAATTCACCAGCTATAGAAGTGGAGCGATTTCGCTAAACACTAAAGACTGTATATTACGATAGTCGCAGAAAGCTACTTAATTCACCAGCTATAGAAGTGGAGCGATTTCGCTAAACACTAAAGACTGTATATTACGATAGTCGCAGAAAGCTACTCACTTCACCAGCTACAGAGGTGGAACGATTTCGCTAAACACTAAAGACTGTATATTACGATAGTCGCAGAAAGCTACTCAATTCACCAGCTATAGAAGTTGAGCGATTTCGCTAAACACTAAAGACTGTATATTACGATAGTCGCAGAAAGCTACTCAATTCACCAGCTACAGAGGTGGAGCGATTTCACTAAACACCAAAGACTATATATTACGATAGTCACAGAAAGCTACTCAATTCACCAGCTATATAAGTAGAGCGATTTCGCTAAACACTAAAGACTGTATATTACTATAGTCGCAAAAAGCTACTCAATTCACCAGCTATAGAAGTGGAGCGATTTCGCTAAACACTAAAGACTGTATATTACGATAGTCGCAGAAAGCTACTCACTTCACCAGCTGCAGAGGTGGAACGATTTCGCTAAACACTAAAGACTGTATATTACGATAGTCGCAGAAAGCTACTCAATTCATCAGCTACAGAGGTGGAGCGATTTCGCTAAACACTAAAGACTGTATATTACGATAGTCGCAGAAAGCTACTCACTTCACCAGCTACAGAGGTGGAACGATTTCGCTAAACACTAAAGACTGTATATTACGATAGTCGCAGAAAGCTACTCAATTCACCAGCTACAGAGCTGGAGCGATTTCACTAAACACCAAAGGCTATATATTACGATAGTCGCAGAAAGCTACTCAATTCACCAGCTATAGAAGCTGAGCGATTTCGCTACACACTAAAGACTGTATATTACGATACTCGCAGAAAGCTACTCAATTCACCAGCTACAGAGGTGGAGCGATTTCACTAAACACCAAAGACTATATATTACGATAGTCGCAGAAAGCTACTCAATTCACCAGCTATAGAAGTGGAGCGATTTCGCTAAACACTAATGACTGTATATTACGATAGTCGCAGAAAGCTACTCAATTCACCAGCTACAGAGGTGGAGCGATTTCACTAAACACCAAAGACTATATATTACGATAGTCGCAGAAAGCTACTCAATTCACCAGCTATATAAGTGGAGCGATTTCGCTAAACACTAAAGACTGTATATTACGATAGTCGCAGAAAGCTACTCAATTCACCAGCTAAACAATAAAGACTGTATATGACGATAGTCGCAGAAAGCTACTCACTTCACCAGCTACAGAGGTGGAACGATTTCGCTAAACACTAAAGACTGTATATTACGATAGTCGCAGAAAGCTACTCAATTCACCAGCTACAGAGATGGAGCGATTTCACTAAACACCAAAGACTATATATTACGATAGTCGCAGAAAGCTGCTCAATTCACCAGCTATAGAAGTGGAGCGATTTCGCTAAACACTAAAGACTGTATATTACGATAGTCACAGAAAGCTACTCAATTCACCAGCTACAGAGGTGGAACGATTTCGCTAAACATTAAAGACTGTATATTACGATAGTCGCAGAAAGCTACTCACTTCACCAGCTACAGAGGTGGAGCGATTTCACTAAACACCAAAGACTATATATTACGATAGTCGCAGAAAGCTACTCAATTCACCAGCTAAACAATAAAGACTGTATATGACGATAGTCGCAGAAAGCTACTCACTTCACCAGCTACAGAGGTGGAACGATTTCGCTAAACACTAAAGACTGTATATTACGATAGTCGCAGAAAGCTACTCAATTCACCAGCTACAGAGATGGAGCGATTTCACTAAACACCAAAGACTATATATTACGATAGTCGCAGAAAGCTGCTCAATTCACCAGCTATAGAAGTGAAGCGATTTCGCTAAACACTAAAGACTGTATATTACGATAGTCACAGAAAGCTACTCAATTCACCAGCTACAGAGATGGAACGATTTCGCTAAACACTAAAGACTGTATATTACGATAGTCGCAGAAAGCTACTCAATTCACCAGCTACAGAGGTGGAGCGATTTCACTAAACACCAAAGACTATATATTACGATAGTCGCAGAAAGCTACTCAATTCACCAGCTATAGAAGTCAAGTGATTTCACCAAACACCAAAGCCTATATATTACGATAGTCGCAGAAAGCTACACAATTCACTAGCTATAGAAGTGGAGCGATTTCGCTAAACACTAAAGACTGTATATTACGATAGTCGCAGATAGCTACTCAATTCACTAGCTATAGAAGTTGAGCGATTTCGCTAAACACTAATGACTGTATATTACGATAGTCGCAGAAGGCTACTCAATTCACCAGCTATAGAAGTCAAGCGATTTCACTAAACACCAAAGTCTATATATTACGATAGTCGCAGATAGCTACTCAATTCACCAGCTATAGCAGTGGAGCGATTTCACTAAACACCAAAGTCTATATATTACGATAGTCGCAGATAGCTACTCAATTCACTAGCTACAGAGGTGGAACGATTTCGCTAAACACTAAAGACTGTATATTACGATAGTCACAGAAAGCTACTCAATTCACCAGCTACAGAGGTGGAACGATTTCGCTAAACATTAAAGATTGTATATTACGATAGTCGCAGAAAGCTACTCACTTCACCAGCTTCAGAGGTGGAACGATTTCGCTAAACACTAAAGACTGTATATTACGATAGTCACAGAAAGCTACTCAATTCACCAGCTACAGAGGTGGAACGATTTCGCTAAACATTAAAGACTGTATATTACGATAGTCGCAGAAAGCTACTCACTGCACCAGCTACAGAGGTGGAGCGATTTCACTAAACACCAAAGACTATATATTACGATAGTCGCAGAAAGCTACTCAATTCACCAGCTATAGAAGTCAAGTGATTTCACCAAACACCAAAGCCTATATATTACGATAGTCGCAGAAAGCTACACAATTCACTAGCTATAGAAGTGGAGCGATTTCGCTAAACACTAAAGACTGTATATTACGATAGTCGCAGATAGCTACTCAATTCACCAGCTATAGAAGTCAAGCGATTTCACTAAACACCAAAGTCTATATATTACGATAGTCGCAGATAGCTACTCAATTCACCAGCTATAGCAGTGGAGCGATTTCACTAAACACCAAAGTCTATATATTACGATAGTCGCAGATAGCTACTCAATTCACTAGCTACAGAGGTGGAACGATTTCGCTAAACACTAAAGACTGTATATTACGATAGTCACAGAAAGCTACTCAATTCACCAGCTACAGAGGTGGAACGATTTCGCTAAACATTAAAGATTGTATATTACGATAGTCGCAGAAAGCTACTCACTTCACCAGCTTCAGAGGTGGAACGATTTCGCTAAACACTAAAGACTGTATATTACGATAGTCGCAGAAAGCTACAGAGGTGGAGCGATTTCACTAAACACCAAAGACTATATATTACGATAGTCGCAGAAAGCTACTCAATTCACCAGCTATAGAAGTCAAGTGATTTCACCAAACACCAAAGTCTATATATTACGATAGTCGCAGAAAGCTACACAATTCACTAGCTATAGAAGTGGAGCGATTTCGCTAAACACCAAAGACTGTATATTACGATAGTCGCAGAAAGCTACTCAATTCACCAGCTACAGAGATGGAGCGATTTCACTAAACACCAAAGACCATATATTACGATAGTCGCAGAAAGCTACTCAATTCACCAGCTATAGAAGTGGAGCGATTTCGCTAAACACTAATGACTGTATATTACGATAGTCGCAGAAAGCTACTCAATTCACCAGCTATAGAAGTCAAGCGATTTCACTAAACACCAAAGTCTATATATTACGATAGTCGCAGATAGCTACTCAATTCACCAGCTATAGCAGTGGAGCGATTTCACTAAACACCAAAGTCTATATATTACGATAGTCGCAGATAGCTACTCAATTCACTAGCTATAGAAGTGGAGCGATTTCGCTAAACACTAAAGACTGTATATTACGATAGTCGCAGAAAGCTACTCAATTCACCAGCTACAGAGGTGGAACGATTTCGCTTAACACTAAAGACTGTATATTACGATAGTCGCAGAAAGCTACTCACTTCACCAGCTGCAGAGGTGGAACGATTTCACTAAACACCAAAGAATATATATTACGATAGTCGCAGAAAGCTACTCAATTCACCAGCAACAGAGGTGGAACGATTTCACTAACCACCAAAGACTACATATTACGATAGTCGCAGAAAGCTACTAAATTCACCAGCTATAGAAGTCAAGCGATTTCAGTAAACACCAAAGTCTATATATTACGATAGTCGCAGATAGCTACTCAATTCACCAGCTATAGAAGTGGAGCGATTTCACTAAACGCCAAAGTCTATATATTACGATAGTCGCAGATAGCTACTCAATTCACCAGCTACAGAAGTGGTGCGGTTTCACTAAACACCAAAGTCTAGATATTACGATAGTCGCAGAAAGCTACTCAATTCACCAGCTACAGAGGTGGAACGATTTCACCAACCACCAAAGACTACATATTACGATAGTCGCAGAAAGCTACTCAATTCACCAGCTATAGAAGTCAAGCGATTTCAGAAAACACCAAAGTCTATAAATTACGATAGTCGCAGATAGCTACTCAATTCACCAGCTATAGAAGTGGAGCGATTTCACTAAACACCAAAGCCTATATATTACGATAGTCGCAGAAAGCTACACAATTCACCAGCTATAGAAGTCAAGTGATTTCACCAAACGCCAAAGTCTATATATTACGATAGTCGCAGAAAGCTACACAATTCACCAGCTATAGAAGTCAAGCTATTTTAGTAAACATCAAAGTCTATATATTACGATAGTCGCAGATAGCTACTCAATTCACCAGCTATAGAATTGGAGCGATTTCACTAAACACCAAAGTCTATATATTTCGATAGTCGCAGATAGCTTCTCAATTCACTAGCTATAGAAGTGGAGCGATTTCGCTAAACACTAAAGACTGTATATTACGATAGTCGCAGAAAGCTACTCACTTCACCAGCTGAAGAGGTGGAACGATTTCGCTAAACACTAAAGACTGTATATTACGATAGTCGCAGAAAGCTACTCAATTCACCAGCTACAGAGGTGGAACGATTTCACTAAACACCAAAGACTATATATTACGATAGTCGCAGAAAGCTACTCAATTCACCAGCTACAGAGGTGGAACGATTTCACTAAGCACCAAAGACTATATATTACGATAGTCGCAGAAAGCTTCTCAATTCACCAGCTATAGAAGTCAAGCGATTTCACTAAACACCAAAGTCTATATATTACGATAGTCGCAGGTAGCTACTCAATTCACCAGCTATAGAAGTGGAGCGATTTCACTAAACACCAAAGTTTATATATTACGATAGTCGCAGATAGCTACTCAATTCACCAGCTACAGAGGTGGAACGATTTCGCTAAACACTAAAGACTGTATATTACGATAGTCGCAGAAAGCTACTCAATTCACCAGCTACAGAGGTGGAGCGATTTCACTAAACACCAAAGACTATATATTACGATAGTCACAGAAAGCTACACAATTCACCAGCTATAGAAGTCAAGCGATTTCACTAAACCCCAAACTCTATATATTACGATAGTCGCAGAAAGATACTTACTTCACCAGCTACAGAGGTGGAACGATTTCGCTAAACACCAAAGACTGTATATTACGATAATCGCAGAAAGCTACTCAATTCACCAGCTACAGAGGTGGAGCGATTTCACTAAAACCAAAGAATATATATTACGATAGTCGCAGAAAGCTACTCAATTCACCAGCTATAGAAGTCAAGTGATTTCACCAAACACCAAAGTCTATATATTACGATAGTCGCAGAAAGCTACACAATTCACCAGCTATAGAAGTCAAGCTATTTTAGTAAACATCAAAGTCTATATATTACGATAGTCGCAGATAGCTACTCAATTCACCAGCTATAGAAGTGGAGCGATTTCACTAAACACCAAAGTCTATATATTTCGATAGTCGCAGATAGCTTCTCAATTCACTAGCTATAGAAGTGGAGCGATTTCGCTAAACACTAAAGACTGTGTATTACGATAGTCGCAGAAAGCTACTCAATTCACCAGCTATAGAAGTGGAGCGATTTCGCTAAACACTAAAGACTGTATATTACGATCGTCGCAGAAAGCTACTCACTTCACCAGCTGAAGAGGTGGAACGATTTCGCTAAACACTAAAGACTGTATATTACGATAGTCGCAGAAAGCTACTCAATTCACCAGCTACAGAGGTGGAACGATTTCACTAAACACCAAAGACTATATATTACGATAGTCGCAGAAAGCTACTCAATTCACCAGCTACAGAGGTGGAACGATTTCACTAAGCACCAAAGACTATATATTACGATAGTCGCAGAAAGCTACTCAATTCACCAGCTATAGAAGTCAAGCGATTTCACTAAACACCAAAGTCTATATATTACGATAGTCGCAGGTAGCTACTCAATTCACCAGCTATAGAAGTGGAGCGATTTCACTAAACACCAAAGTTTATATATTACGATAGTCGCAGATAGCTACTCAATTCACCAGCTACAGAGGTGGAACGATTTCGCTAAACAATAAAGACTGTATATTACGATAGTCGCAGAAAGCTACTCAATTCACCAGCTACAGAGGTGGAGCGATTTCACTAAACACCAAAGACTATATATTACGATAGTCACAGAAAGCTACACAATTCACCAGCTATAGAAGTCAAGCGATTTCACTAAACCCCAAAGCCTATATATTACGATAGTCGCAGAAAGCTACTCAATTCACCAGCTATAGAGGTGGAGCGATTTCACTAAACACCAAAGACTATAGCAGAAAGCTACTCAATTCACCAGCTACAGAGGTGGAACGATTTCACTAAACACCAAAGACTATATATTACGATAGTCGCAGAAAGCTACTCAATTCACCAGCTACAGAGGTGGAGCGATTTCACTAAACACCAAAGATTATATATTACGATAGTCGCAGAAAGCTACTCAATTCACCAGCTATAGAAGTGGAGCGATTTCGCTAAACACTAAAGACTGTATATTACGATAGTCGCAGAAAGCTACTCAATTCACCAGCTACAGACGTGGAACGATTTCGCTAAACACTAAAGACTGTATATTACGATAGTCGCAGAAAGCTATTCACTTCGCCAGCTACAGAGGTGGAACGATTTCGCTAAACACTAAAGACTGTATATTACGATAGTCGCAGAAAGCTACTCAATTCACCAGCTACAGAGGTGGAGAGATTTCACTAAACACCAAAGACTATATATTACGATAGTCGCAGAAAGCTACTCAATTCACCAGCTATAGAAGTGGAGCGATTTCTCTAAACACTAAAGACTGTATATTACGATAGTCGCAGAAAGCTACTCAATTCACCAGCTACAGAGGTGGAACGATTTCGCTAAACACTAAAGACTGTATATTACGATAGTCGCAGAAAGCTACTCACTTCACCAGCTACAGAGGTGGAGCGATTTCACTAAACACCAAAGATTATATATTACGATAGTCGAAGAAAGCTACTTACTTCACCAGCTACAGAGGAGGAACGATTTCGCTAAACACCAAAGACTGTGTATTACGATAGTCGCAGAAAGCTACTCTCTTCACCAGCTGCAGAGGTGGAACGATTTCGCTAAACACTAAAGACTGTATATTACGATAGTCGCAGAAAGCTATTCACTTCACCAGCTATAGAAGTGGAGCGATTTCGCTAAACACTAAAGACTGTATATTACGATAGTCGCAGAAAGCTACTCAATTCACCAGCTACAGAGGTGGAACGATTTCACTAAACACCACAGACTATATATTACGATAGTCGCAGAAAGCTACTCAATTCACCAGCTATAGAAGTCAAGCGATTTCACTAAAGACCAAAGTCTATATATTAAAAAAAAAACTGTGGCGTATGATTTTTTTTTGAGTCACTGTATATATTTTTCAATAAAATCGACTTTTAACACAAATTATTAAAATTTTGCATTAAACAAGCAATTTGGAATAGATGTACACAATAAAATATTTTTGGCCGCATAAAACTTGAATATCTACCTATGTGCTATGGTTATAAATAATAATTTTCTTATATAATTTAGTTTTTTAATATTCCATTTTGACAGACATTAAGTAAAATCTCAAGTTCAGATACTCTTATACATTGCATATTTATTCCCATTGTATTATTATTATAGGGCAATACTGCACCGCGACCTCCAATGAGATCTATTGTGCTAATTCCCATTGTAGTTTATACTAATACTAGCTATACCCGGCCAAGCTTTGCTTTGGCCCACTTCCTATTATAGGTACTTGAGCGAAAAACGGCACACTTTAAAATATGTTGAAAGTATCTAGAAACCGAAATTACCTCGGGCTGCAGAGCTCAGCATAATTCAGATAAGTTCAAAAAAGTGAAGGAAAAAATTGGTATTTTCAAAAGTTTGCCCTCTTCATTATCATCATTATTTTTCTTCGTATTAGTCTCCAACTGCATTTCCCTCTATTTTTCTCTTTCTCTTTCCCTTTCAATTTACCTTTCCTTTCATTTCCGTTTCCTTTTTCCTTTCCCATCACATTTCCGCTTCCCTTTCTCTACCGCTCTCTCTCTTACCTCTCCTTTTCTGTCTTTCTCCTTTTTATTCCCCCCTCTTATTCCTTCTCTAATTCCCTGTCTTACTGTCTCCCCATGCTCTTCATTCCATTTTTATTATATTCTCCCTCTCCTTTTCCGTCCCTTTGACTTTTCCTTTCCCAGTCTCATTACTCTTCCCCTTTCCCTAGGGAACTGGGTTTAGCATAACATACCCTGCATTCCACTTCTCATTTGATACCATCATTTCTTAAAAACATTCCGTGGTGTCCGAGTCGTCTCTTTTACCCATAATTGGGTATCGGGACTAAGAATCACTATGAAAATATCTCTACACCCAGAAAAAGAAACATCAACACGATTCATGTAAAATTGAAACGATCGATCTTTACACGTAGAGCGGCAACAATTTTTTTCAAATTACACGATGTGTGAAACATGTCTTTTGATTTATAAACGTCATCAGAAATTTTGGTAAATTCAACCAAATTTTATTGTTGATAAAACATGAAGCAATTTTAAAATATACAAGATGATTCAAATAAAAAAAATTTTATTCCTAAATGTCATTTGGAATCTGTTTTATTTAACACTAGCTGACCCGGCAAACTTCGTTCTGCCGAAAATAGATTTTTTTATTAATTTCATTTCAGAAATTGTTATTACACCGGTATTATTTTTAACAGAAAATTAACGATTTTTTACTACTTCATTGTGTATACAACTTCAAAAATATATAATTTTAGTATTCAGTTTAAGGCTGCACGATACACAAAATTTTTAGTTTTCTGTTCCGGATATTTATTTTCACTGAGTATGGGCTATTTTAACTAAGTAAGAGTATTGATATAGTATACCTCCATAATGGTTTTCAGGCCCCTCCTCCAACCCTTTTAGATATATTCAGCCTCAGAAGTTTAGTACGTATGGGAGGTGCAATGCCCCATTTTTCGATAAATCTTTTTTTTTGTTGGGTGAACATGGTATTGATATCGTATATCTGCATAGTGATTTCTATGTACACGCCATGAACGCTTTTAAGGATATTTAGCCTTAAAAATTAAGAACGCATGGGAGGTGCCACGCCCCCTTTTCCCAAAACTACTGTTTTTTTCATAAGCACGCCATTGATATCGTCAATCTCCTGACCAATTTTCAGGTCCCAACCTTAAACGCTTTTATAGATATGCAGCTTGAAAAATTAAGTTTGTATGGGAGGTGCCACGCCCCCTTTTCCGATAACCTACACTTTTATGCGCAAAAATTGTTTTGATATCATATAGCTCTGTACCAATTTCCAGGTCCCTGACTTAAATCCTTTTAAAGATATTCAGCATAAAAAATTAAGTGTTGTTGGGAAGTGCCACGCCCCCTTTTCGTATAACTCCTATTATTTTGCGTTAATATGGAATTGTTATCGTTTATCTCAACACCCATTTCCAAGCCCCTAGCGTAAACAATTTTAGATATATTCAGCATGAAAAATTAAGTTTGTATGGGAGGTGCCACGCCCCTTTTTCCGATAACCCCCACTTTTATGCGTGGGAATGGTTTTGATATCATTTAGCTCTATACCAATTTTTAGCTCCCTACCTTGAACTGTTTTAGAGATAATCAGCTTTAAAAATTAAGGTTGTATGGGAGGTGCCACGCCCCCTTTTCTGAAAACGCCCACTTTTCTGAGTGAGAAGAGTTTTGACATCAGCTACCTCTATACCAATTTTCAGCTCCCTACCTTAAACTGTTTTAGAGATAATCAGCTTTAAAAATTAAGGTTGTATGGGAGGTGCCATGCCCCCTTTTCTGATAACCCCCACTTTTCTGAGTGAGAAGGGGTTTGATATCACCTACCTCTATACCAATTTTCAGCTCCCTACCTTGAACTGTTTTAGAGATAATCACCTTTAAAAATTAAGGTTGTATGGGAGGTGCCACGCCCCCTTTTCTAACAACCCCCACTTTTCTGAGTGAGAAGGGTTTTGATATCACCTACCTCTATACCAATTTTCAGTTCCCTACCTTCAACTGTTTTAGAGATAATCAGCTTTAAAAATTAAGGTTGTATGGGAGGTGCCACGCCCCCTTTTCTGAGTGAGAAGGGTTTTGATATCACCTACCACTATACCAATTTTCAGCTCCCTACCTTAAACTGTTTTAGAGATAATCAGCTTTAAAAATTAAGGTTGTATGGGAGGTGCCACGCCCCCTTTTCTGAGTGAGAAGGGTTTTGATATCACCTACCTCTATACCAATTTTCAGATCCCTACCTTGAACTGTTTTAGAGATAATCACCTTTAAAAATTAAGGTTGTATGGGAGGTGCCACGCCCCCCTAACATTTTTAAATTTTTTCTTCGACTAAACCTTCGCGAGGTAACAACAAACAAACCACCCTAAGGAAGTATTTGATTTGGTTCAGCCGTTTTCAAGTTTTAGCGTTTCAATTAAATACCAAATCATTTTTATATATGTATATAGATGACGATGGTGTAAATACAATCTCCAAAAGTGTTAAAAAAGAATGTCAAAACAATTTTGAAACATAGACAATTTTTTTTCAAGCTTTGAAGTTCTGCTGTTCGCGCATCAGGAATATTATTTATATATTTAATTTTTTTTAAATAAAAATAAAGTTTTGCGGTTTTGAATTAATGAGCTAATATTTTCAGTTTACAGGTGAGTTAAAAGAGGATTGCATTTTTGTTTTCTAAAAGTTTTTGACCTAAAATATTTTCTTTTTCCTCCTAATAGGTTATTTTAAACAATGTTCATTCAATGTTTGCCACAAGCCTCCAATTTTTACCCATTATTAACAAGGAGAAGCGGCCCTCAGAGCCGCCTGACTATCGCAGAAAAATGCTATCCTGTTTCCGACACCGGCACTTTCCGTTGCCAGTAGAGCCTTGCAGGCTTTCTGTATAGCGAAAACTTCGGATTGAAAAATGCTCGTGCGCTCCTTCCGGAGTTCAACTCTCACAGTCTAAGAGCATCTTGAGATGCCGCTTCCTTGACAATAAGTGTACATTTATAACTAGCTTACCGAATGTTATACATATACATAAATATTATTTAATTTAATAAAAATATACTTTTTAACTTATAAAATCAACCAACATCTGGTTAATTTAACAATAAATTTAAGATAAAGTCAAAAAGATGTTATTGTTAATTTAACACGACCATCTCGTGTTAATCTATATATATAAAAATGATTTGGTATTTAATTGAAACGCTAAACCTTGAAAACGGCTGAACCAAATCAAATACTTCCTTAGGGGGGTTTGTTTGTTGTTACCCCGCGAAGGTTTAGTCGAAGAAAAAATTAAAAAATATTAGGGGGGCGTGGCACCTCCCATACAACCTTAATTTTTAAAGCTGATTATCTCTAAAACAGTTCAAGGTAGGGATCTGAAAATTGGTATAGAGGTAGGTGATATCAAAACCCTTCTCACTCAGAAAAGTGGGGGTTATCAGAAAAGGGGGCGTGGCACCTCCCATACAAACTTAATTTTTAAAGCTGATTATCTCTAAAACAGTTTAAGGTAGTGAGCTGAAAATTGATATAGAGGTAGGTGATATCAAAACCCTTCTCACTCATAAAAGTGGGGGTTATCAGAAAAGGGGGCGTGGCACCTCCCATACAACCTTAATTTTTAAAGCTGATTATCTCTAAAACAGTTCAAGGTAGGGAGCTGAAAATTGGTATAGAGCTAAATGATATCAAAACCATTCCCACGCATAAAAGTGGGGGTTATCGGGAAAAGGGGCGTGGGACCTCCCATACAAACTTAATTTTTCATGATGAATATCTCTAAAATTGTTTACGCTAGGGGCATGGAAATTGATGTGGAGATAAACGATAACAATTCCATATTAACGCAAAATAATAGGAGTTATACGAAAAGGGGGCATGGCACTTCCCAACAACACTTAATTTTTTAAACTGAATATCTTTAAAAGGATTTAAGTCAGGGACCTGGAAATTGGTACAGAGCTATATGATATCAAAACAATTTTTGCGCATAAAAGTGTAGGTTATCGGAAAAGGGGGCGTGGCACCTCCCATACAAACTTAATTTTTCAAGCTGAATATCTATAAAAGCGTTTAAGGTTGGGACCTGAAAATTGATCAGGAGATTAACGATATCAATAGCGTGCTTATGAAAAAAAACAGTAGTTTTGGGAAAAGGAGGCGTGGTACCTCCCACGCGTTCTTAATTTTTAAGGCTAAATATCCTTAAAAGCGTTCATGGCATGTACATAGAAATCACTATGCAGATATACGATATCATGTTCACCCAAAAAAAAAAGATTTATCGAAAAATTGGGCATTGCACCTCCCATACGTACTAAACTTTTGAGGCTGAATATATCTAAAAGGGTTGGAGGAGGTGCCTGAAAACCATTATGGAAGTATACTATATCAATCCTCTTACTTACCTACTTATTGAAAATAGCCAATACTCAGTGAAAATAAATATCCGGAACAGAAAACTAAAAATGTTGTGTATCGTGCAGCCTTAAACTGAATACTAAAATTATATATTTTTGAAGTTGTATACACAATGAAGTAGTGAAAAATCGTTAATTTTCTATTAAAAATAATACCGGTGTAATAACAATTTTTGAAATGAAATTAATAAAAAAATCTGTTTTGGGCAGAACGAAGTTTGCCGGGTCAGCTAGTTTAACTAAAAAATCATGTTAAATTAACATTAGATCGTGTAAGTTTTTTAAAGATTTTAGTGTTAATTCTACAGTTATAATCGTGTTAAACTAACACTTGACAGTAGTGTTAAATTTACACGTTTACAGGATGGCATACATTAAGCATCGTGTTGAAAAAAATTAACCACAAAATTTGTTGATTTTTGGTTGATTTCACACGCTTTTTTTCTGGGTGTATATAGTGGCCGCTGTGGTGCAGTGGGTAGAGTGCTCGCCTGCTATGCCAGAGGTCTCGGGTTCAAACCACGGTCCGAGCCAAACAAATTTTTCTAATTAGTAAAAATCCAATTATTGGGTTTTTTAAGAGCAGCGGTCACCTCTCGGCAGTGGGCGGCATACCCTCCGAGAGTATTTCTGCCATGAAAAAGCTTCTCACAAAAAATGCATTCGCCGTTCGGAGCCGGCATAAAACTGTAGGTCCACCCAATTAGTAGGAAAAACAAAAAGGAGCACACCTCGAATTGGGAGAGAAGCTCGGCCATAAAACTCGTCAGAGTTATAATAGCGCCATTGTATTATTATATTATAGCAGACCCGGTCAACACTTTCATTTTGTATCAGTATTGCTCAGAAGCATCCCGGGCTCATCCGAGTCCACTTATTGACCCACATCTGGGAACTTGACCTAGGAACCATAATGGGTACGGTATCTGGAGACTTGACCAAGAAATCGTAATGTGTACGGCCCTACATGACAGTCCGCTCAACACCTTTCATTTGGTAACAATATCCCTAAGATATATCCCGGTGTTATCCGGGTCCACATATTGACCGATAGCTTGGGATCAAACCTAGGAATCGTCATGCGCCGTTATTAAATAACAATATCGCTGAGAAATTATCCGGGGATATCCAGATCCACATTTTGATCCACACCTGGAGACCTGAGCTAGGAATCATAATGAGTTCATCTCTATGTAAAGGCCCTGCCTTTCAGTTGACACCAATATCGTTCAGAAATTTTCCGGGGCCATCCCGGTCCACGTTTTGACCCACATTTAGGGACCAGACCTAGGAATCATAATCAGTTCATCTCTGTGTAAAGGCCCTGCTCAGCACTTTTCATTTGGTACCAATATACGTGAGAAATATCCCGGTGTTATCCGGGTCCGCGTGTTGACCCACACCTTGGGACCCGACCTAGGTATCGTAATGAGTTTATTTCTATGTAAAATCCCTGCTCAAAACCCTTCATTGGATACCAATATCACTGAGAAATATTCCGGGGTCATCCGTGTCCACGTTTTGACCAATATTTAGGGACCCATCCTAGGCATCACAATTATAATAGTTCTGTGCTGAAGTCCTCATCAAGACTTTTCATTTGATATCAATATCGCTCAGAAATATTCGAGGGTCATCCGGGTCCACGTTTTGACCAATATCTGGAGACCCAACCTAGGAATCACAATGAGTACTATTCTATGTAATTTCTCTGCTCAATACCTTTCATTTGATACCAATATCCTCCAAAAATATTCAGGGAAAGCCGGATCCACGTTTTGACCTTTTGACCTCTATTTAAGGAACCGACTTCCGGATTTGAAAAAATATGTATATAAACCATCTAGGGCAAGGTACTAAGCTGGTGTGTAAATTTGGTCAAAATCCCTCCACGCGTTTGGGCGAAAGCCGGCGACAAAGAAATGGGCTTGATTTTTATATATATATACAAGGCCGTATCTAGGGGGGGGATGGCAGGGATCAATCCCCCCCCCCCGAAATTAATGCGATTAAATTTTTTTTATAATATAAATATGCTTAATTGTATTTTTTAGAAGCATAGAAATCATCTAAAAAGTTAGTCTCAATTATTATTTGTATCTATGTATGTACTAGCAAGTACCCGGCTTACTTCGTTGCGCCGCAAAAATTAAATATACTGATGTTTAGCTTTGAGTAGAATGTAAAAATGGGTTACACATTCATATTTTGTGCTTGTTTTCTGCAAGGAATGTAATATACCACCCTCCTTTAGATGAAATGCAAACACTTTAAAATTAAACAACTTTATAAACAATACATTTATTAACAACAAAAAACTCAAAGTTATAATAATTCAAACAACGTTTGGTACCTACACAGAGTGAAAAACACCTAATAAAATAGAACAAAGGTAAGAAGATATCTCTATAGTTTTTCTTTAAGAAGAATCCCTACTTAGTTTTAATGGGATAGTCTTTTTAATAAAATCAAGAAGAAATCTTCGAATATATATGTGGATATCTCCTTGAATTAATAAAGAGGGCGTTCTTCTTATTTTTATTAGGTTATCTAATTAAATTTATTATAAAGTTAGTCTTATATACATACATATGTAAACTGAGTTAGCGGTTCACAGTCGACAAAAATAATGCGTAAAGAAAAGTTGAGTAGAAAGTTTTTTATTTATTGTAAGAAGGTAAGAAGAAATCTCTATGGAAATATCTTCGAAAAATTGAGTAAGAAGTTTTATATTTATTGTAAGAAGGTATACTTTTAAATAAAATTAAAAAGATTTACCTCCCAAAAATAAGAAGAAATCTCTATGGAAATATCTTCGTCTCTGACTTCTTTCCTCTTTTTGGGCCACGAAGCTGTTCAAAGAGACAATCTTCTTATTTTTATGAAGATTATTTGGCTCTGTGTACATTAGTAGGCAAATTAGTTCTTACGACATGACCTGCCCAGCGCAGCCGCTGGATCTTTATTCGCTGAACAATGTCGATGTCTGCGTACAGCTCGTCGTTAAATCTCCGTCGATACTCGCCCTCGCTAAGGCGTAAAGGTCCATAAATCCTCCGAAGAACTTTCCTCTCGAATACTCCAAGCGCCATCTCATCTGCTTTTGATATAGTCCATGCTTCTGCGCCATACATGAGGACTGGAACGATGAGTGTCTTGTAGAGTGTGATTTTGGTTCGTCGAGAGAGGACTTTACTTTTCAATTGCCTACTTAGTCCAAATTAGCATTTATTGGCAAGAGTGATTCTTCGTTGGATTTCAGTGCTGACATTATTTTTGGTGTTAATGCTGGTTCCCAAATAGACGAAGTCCTTAACTGTTTCGAATTTGTAGCTATCAACAGTGACGTGGCTGCCAAGGCGTGCTGTTTCTTTGTGTGTTGACAGAAGGTACTTCGTCTTGTCCTCGTTGACCGCCAAACCCATTTTCTTAGCCTCTTTATCCAGCTTGGAGAAGGCAGAACATACGGCGCGCGTGTTAGTGCCAATGATGTCGATGTCATCGGCGTACGCCAGCAGTTGCACACTCTTGTGATATAAGATGCTTCCTGTATGGTTAAGTTCTGCAGCTCGTATTATCTTTTCCAGCATCAAGTTGAAGAAATCACACAACTGAAACCTTGTTTGGTCTCGAACGGCTCGGAGAGGTTCTTCCCAATTCTGACGGTGCTGATGGTGTTAGTCAACGTCATTTGGCATAGCCGTATAAGTTTTGCAGGGAGACCAAATTCAGACATTGCGGCATATAGGCAATTCCTATTCGTGCTATCAAAAGCGGCTTTAAAATCGACAAAGAGATTGTGTGTATCGGTTCCTTTTTAATGAGCTTTTTCCAGGATTTGGCGCATTGTGAAGATCTGGTCGATGGTAGATTTACCAGGTCTGAAGCCACACTGATAAGGTCCAATCAGCTTGTTGACGGTGGGCTTCAATCTTTCGCACAATACACTTGCTAAGACCTTGTATGCGATATTCAGGAGGCTTATCCCACGATAATTGGCGCGTATTGTGGAATATCCTTTTTTGTGGATTGGGCAGAGCACACTTAAGTTCCAATCGTCGGGCATGCGTTCGTCCGACCATATTCTGCATAGGAGTTGATGCATGCTCCTTATCAACTCTTCGCCACCATGTTTGAATAGCTCGGCTGGCAAGCCGTCAGCGCCCGGGGCCTTGTTATTTTTAAGCCGAGATATTGCTATTCGCACTTCGTCATGATCGGGTGGTGGAACATGCCTACCATCATCTGCTATTGGGGATTCGGTTCGAACATCTTCTCTTTCCGCAATTTCATTGTTATCGTTATCTAGCAAGGAGGAGAAGTGGTCCCTCCACAACTTAAGTACACTGTGGACATCAGTTACCAGATCGCCGTTATCATTCCGGCAGGAATTTGTCCCGGTCTTGAAACCTTCAGTCATCCGCCTGACTTTTTGATAAAATTTTCGAACATCATTCCTATCCGCCAGCATCTCAAGCTCTTCACACTCGCGCCTTTCGGCCTCCCTTTTCTTCATTCGAAAAAGGCGCCTCTCTTCCCTCTTAGCCGTCCTCAGCGGCGGTGCGAAGTGAAAGAGCGATGTGTTCCCATTCCTCGGATACATCGTTTGGTGGAGGGTTGCTCTCAGAGAGCAGGAGTGAGAGCCGGGTGGAGTATTCATGGGCTCTCTGCGTCACGTGCAGCCTTTCGACTTCAAACTTTCCTTGCTTTCCTGTTGGCACATTCTTTGCTGCACAGAGGCGGGTGCGTACCTTGGCTGCCACAAGATAATGGTCCGAGTCAATATTGGGCCCACGGATTGTGCGCACATCTAGGATGCTGGAGCTGTGTCTGCCGTCGGTCATGACGTGATCGATCTGACTTCGCGTTTTTCGATCAGGTGACAGCCATGTGGCTTGGTGTATTTTTTTGTGCTGGAATCTGGTACTGCTAATGACCATGTTTCGGGACCCGGCGAAATCGATCAGCCTCGTCCCATTGGGACTAGTTATGTCGTGGAGACTGAATTTTCCGACTGTGCCGCCAAACATACCTTCCATTAAAATCGCCAAGCACGATCTTTTTATCGCGGCGGGGGCAGCGATCATAGGTTTGTTCTAACAGCTCATAGAAGGAGTCTTTGGTCGCATCGTCCTTCTCTTCCGTCGGGGCGTGGGCACAGATGAGCGATATGTTGAAGTACTTCGCTTTGATGCGGATGGCGGCTAGACGCTCGTTCACTGGCGTGAAACACAGTACCGGCGGGTGAGCCTCTTTCCCACCACAAAACCAACACCAAATATGTGCATGGCCACTATGGTATATGACGCAGGACCCGATTTTCTTTGGGTCATACCCCGTCCATCGTACTTCCTGTATGGCGGTGATGTCAGCTTTTACTTTATCGAGAACATCAACCAGCTGGGCAGCGGCACCTTCCCTATTAAGGGTCCGG
The DNA here is from genome assembly GCA_960531455.1 of Urophora cardui. Lineage (NCBI taxonomy): Eukaryota > Metazoa > Arthropoda > Insecta > Diptera > Tephritidae > Urophora > Urophora cardui. The sequence continues at coordinate 74,705,259 of OY482674.1, forward strand.
ACGTTCCAGGTGCATACCCTCAAATCATAGTCCTTTAAACGTTTGCCATGGTCGTCATTAAAAATAGGTGGTCTCATCCGAGGCTTTATCCATCCTCCGTGTGATATCAATCGTTATATCTAAATTCGCTTGGGACTCGTCTCGCATGCCAAGTTTAATGAAACGTCAAAATCAGACAATCTGACATTTATTTTGCAAATAAAACGCTGAAATTTAACACAAATTATGTTTCACTTGAAAAGCACCAGCGAACATACGGGCTATAACACGAATAGGTTAGGTTGGAGTGGCTGCCGTAGAGTCGCACTTAGGCCAGTGCAGAGGCCCGTTGTGATACCACAAGAAGAAAACGGATTACTCCTCCTTTTTGAACTAATTTGAGAACCTAATGCAGTTCACCAGGGCCCTCACTATGTAGTTCTATTTAAAAGCGAAATTCGATTCGAAAGCACATTCTTATTGCATAGAATATATGGAATTCGAAATCGAAGAAATTTTCTTTCGAATTAAACTACAGAGTGAGGGCCCAGGTCCTTTATGTCGACATCCGCCACTTTGCATAAGCTATCCAGGAAGGAAGTCCTAAGAAAGCGTCGTCTGCCGCTATTAAAAGCCGAGCAGTGGCAGATGAGGTATTCGATTGTCTCGTCGCCTCAAGCTTATGCAGCATCTGCGGTAGGGTGCATCTAGCCTCTCTGCGTGTTTCCCGATGAGGCAGTGTCCTGTGAGTACCCCCACAAGGTTCGAGATGTCATCTCTCTTTAGAGTACTGATGAGATCACTTGTGAACCCATTTCTGCCAGGTTTGCCTTGATGTTCGACATACTGGCTTCTGTTGCCGTCTATCGCTTGCTAGTTTATAGATATGATGTTTAAGAATTAGCTTGTTTGTGGCTAACAGCATAGCTATGCGTTCTTTGTCCGGAAGAACCTGCTCGGTAGTGCCCTGCCTCGCAAGTTCATCCGTCCTACAATTGTCATTGATATCCCTATGTTCCGGGACCTACACGAGGTGCAGACAGGTCTGTTTGGCCATCTCCTTTAGAGATCGGCGACAGTCTAGTGTTAGTTCTGAATTGAATGAGTGGGAGCCAAGATTACTTAGTATGTACATTAAGCCGTATCACGAAAATAAAGTTTGCGTGTGTCAGTTTTATTTGAACACTTACGTCGAAAAAATATTTATGGTGTAAAAATTTTTTTTTTAGGCCCGCGTTAAAAACAGCTAAATCGCGTTTTTTGTAATAACTTCCTTATTCGATGTCCGATCTCTATGATCTTAATGTCGCAGAAAAGGTCTCGCTCAGCACTATATTTGGCCCATATAAAGTTTCGACCTCAAAGGTTGTTCTGAGTTTTACCTTTAAAAATTTTGGAGTTACTATCCCTAGATTTTTTCATTTTTATCACTAATACAAAGCTCTCAAAAAACCATGAGGACTCCGCTAAAAAAGTTGTAGCCTTTACTCACAAACAAAAAAGTTATACCGTTTTAAAATCAGAGAACCTGTTTTTTGAAAAATTATCCCAAGTTCTTATTTATATGAGGCAGTAACGCCATATAGTATGAGTTTTTGATTAAAAAGTATTCTAAGTCCTCGCTTGACTTGAGAATCTTGTACCGCGATGGAACAGCTACCAATACTGGATACATGATATGCCAAAAATTATTGATGATTGGACTATTCGTGCTGATCAACGTTATTTATATTGAATGATAATGGCTGTAGTGAAGATTTGGTAAGTATTCAAGTGGGATCTCTAAGCACAACGCGCTGGCTTACAACGGCTTCACGATTTCTGCATCCGTGCGTATCGTAAAATCATCCAAGTTATTTAGAAAAACTGCTATAGTTCGTTGTAAAATTATACGCGCCTAAGAAGAGACAACGGAAGTCTAAATGTATTATCAATACTTGCGCTGGATGCGTCGTCTGCCCCTAGAAATGCAGTTAATTATTCAGCCTACAATTGAAAACAACGCACTTTACTTTAATCCCCAAAACATCTTCTTATCTATGATAACCGAGACCAAAAATGACGATGTCCTCCAAATTTAGAGATATTTATGAAAGCAGTTTCAGAGCTCTGAAAGTGAATTCTTCGTCGCTTATATTACTTTGCTCACACTCAAAAAAAAATTACTCAGATTATGGAAAAATGAGAATGATTCGCCGCTAATGACATATTTTCATTGTTTTGAATAAAATTTTCTTTCAAAACGTTGTTTTTATTCCTTGATTTAAAGAAAATTGTACATCAAAACAATGAAAATGTGTCTTAAGCGCCGAAACATTCCCATTTTTCCATAATCTGGGTAAGTTGTTTTTTCAGTGCAGGTTTCGAACGTTTAAAACAAATTGGAATTTATGTGCAGGGAATTCTCTTCCTTCCCATATGCATTTTATATACATATACTATGTACGTATAGTTTTTTCCCCTTTTCTTTATTTTTATTACCTCAACAATAGTTACTCATACGCCCCCACATCGGATCGCTTTGTATGTGAAAACTGAAAATGTTTTCTTAAATATCTCGAAAATGGGAGTGCATACACTGCACTTCTAAAAACGCCATCGTAATCTGGAGCCAAAAATTAAGTTGACGTGTTTCGCCGTTCCTCTGTGGTAATTTTTTATAAAAAAAAAACAAGTGTTTCATTTTACAACGTTATAACTTTTTTGTTTGTGAATAAAGGCTAGAATTTCTTTGGGGGATTCCTCATGGTTTTTTGAGAGCTTTGTATTAGTGATAAAAATAAAAAAATCTAGGGATAGTAACACCAAAATTTTTAAAGGTAAAACTCAGGACAACCTTTGAGGTCGAAACTTTATATGGGCCAAATATAGTGCTGAGCGAGACCTTTTCTGCGACATTAAGATCATAGAGATCCGACATCAAATAAGGAAGTTATTACAAAAAACGCGATTTAGCTGTTTTTAACGCGGGCCTAAAAAAAAAATTTTTACTCTAAAAATATTTTTTCGACATAAGTGTTCAAATAAAACTGACACACACTAAACTTTTTTTTTGTCCATATAACGTGATACGGCTTAATGTACATACTCATATTTATTTAAAAATAAATATTGTGACGGACTTTTCCTTTGAAGCTGGGGTAAGCTCAGTCCGTCCAGGATTCCTGGAAAGAGAAGGCTATAAATTCCTTTTCCACGGAAAACAACCTGTAATTTCGATTACGGTATATGTATTTATTTCATAAAAGTTTCTATTTTCTACGATTTCTAAATACTCTGATCTCTTAAAGATAGGGAGGTAAAAACCCTCTCTACCTTCCGTCACCGAGGTAAAAACCCTCTGTGAATATAACTAAGTTCGAGTGGAGTGAAAACCTCCTCCTCCTCCTTATCAGTGGTAAAAACCCACTGACAATATACCTGTCAGCTGCAGCCTATTACTGCAACTGATTTCCTCTTCGAAATGCTCGCCTTTTTATAGCGATCCTGCGCGCAGGCAGCTCGTTATCTTACAAATTAACGTCTATGTATGTACATATGTATATGCTTATATATTGACTTATTTTAACTTAACCTTAATTTAACATATGTATGTCTGTTTGTGTATCGTTGCCTTAGCTTTATTCCTTTAACCTTCATTGTGTGGACTTTCTCTTGTTTGCCAAAATGCGGTGGTGGGTTTTCTATTGGCCGTGGCTGCGCTTGAATACGTGTATGCTTGTGTGTTCGCTGTAACTCTGCGTTGACTCGGGTTTTCTGTTTGCCAGCGGCTGCGCTTGAATGCACGTGCGCTTGTGTGTTCGCTGTCACCTATCGGTCGCGCTGAGTTCAATCGCCTATGATCTGCACAATTTCCACTTACTATCTGTATGTATCTATATTAGAGTGCCCATCAAAATAAATGCGTTTTATAAAAATATATATTTTGTTGCAGTGTATATATATTATGTATATAAAATTCATTTGCATGTTGTACGTATGTATATAAATGTATATATATAATAAATGTATATATATACATATATATGTACGTATAAATTCATTATGCATTTACAAAGTATGTATGTATGTGAGTATATAAATACATATATAAATGTAAGATATTCATTTTCGCTTTGCGTATAGACATATATATAATATATGTATTGTATGTATGTAAATTGAATTTTGGGTAATATGTATGTATATTCCCTGTATATGTGTTTTTGTATTTGGGTCATTACCCAGTTGAACTTGAAGAGAGATCTACCCAAGCGAGGACTAGAAGAGTACTCCTCTTGACATCCTTTTGGAGCAATAGAACAGTTTTCTGCTCCCATGTTATTCCTTGCGGAGCAATATGGGAGATCCCTCTAACGAGGAATAGAAGATTACTCCTTTTGACATCCTTTTGGAGCAATAGAAGAGATTTCTACACTTTACTACTCCCATGTTACTCCTTGTGGAGTAATATGGGAGATCCCTCCCAACTATAAATAAAAGATAACTTATTTTGGAGCAATAGAAGAGATTTCTCCAATATGTACCCCAATCTAAAAATTTTTTGAGCAGTCGAAATTTGTTTGTAATATTTTTTCTTTCAAACAAAAGAAAAATATTTTGTATGTAGATATTTCAATTCAAATCGAATTTTACATCGTGGGATTCAATTCTTCGATTTCGGTACACCGTTTCATATGGCGACAGAGTTGTTAGACGGCAGGCTCACTACATTTTTTACAACATCCTTGCATTTGTTTAAGTTAATTAAACATGAAGAGATGAAGTCATCAACTTTTTTAAATAGCAAGGTTTATTTGAATAGGACCCATCGTGGACGCAGATACCTACTTTGGCATCCCATTATGGAAGGTAAATTATATACTGCTGGCATAAAGGCAAATAATTCACCTTCTACATTTCATAATAGCATAAAAACCGAGTAACAGTATTAACGCCATGTCACCAAGGCAGAATCTAGAAGCGGCTGTTGGAGGAAATATGTATGCTGTGCAAATGTCATTTGGTGATATAATATTCATATGGTTAAAATCGCCAAAAAGTGTAACAAGGCAGTTTAACAGTTATGGGGCAATGTAAATATAAAAATTGTTCATTTTTGAGAATCTCATAATCCACCAGAAAGCCGAAACCAACAACTGTTATAGCATTAGTGTTATACCAAATTTTGCCTCGTTACACTTTCTGGCTATTTTCATCGCGTTTTAAAATTGTGACCAAAGCATGGAACAATGAACTGTATGGACGATAATTATAAATATGTATTAATTATATGTGCATATCTTAACAGTTTTTAAAATATATATTATTTTTCGCTGGTATTAGATTTTCATATATGTATGTATGTATGTCGTAATTGTTGCAAAAACTCAGTCTATATCGATTTGTCTCTTCCAAATATACCTAGAAATAATATAATTGCTCGTTTTTAAGTTATTTGAGGTCACTCTTTCGTTACTCGCTTAGGAGGTTTCAAATGAGTACTCCTACATTGCTCGCTTGGGAGGAACGGGGAATGTTTAACAATTACTCCCTCATTACTCTTTCGGGAGGTTATTAGAGGACTCTCCAAACTCCGCCAATGCTCGATTATGAGGTATATGGGTATTAGCAAAAACTCCCTCATTGTTGTTTTGGGAGGAGAAAGGGAGTTTTATCTATTACTCCCTTCCTAGGACATACACTGTTAAAAGCGAGTACAGAAATTTGTATGAAAATACATAGAAGTAATAGGGAGTAATGGGTAGTAATCCAGTACTCGCAAGGGAGTACTTCGGGATTAATAAAACGATGATCCCCAGTCCTACTGGGTATTTTACAAATCGTACGGATTTGTTGAAAAAAAAAATTTCACATTTTTAAAAGACACCAAATTTATTTCTTGGAATCTTTTCGCAATTTAAGTAAACACCTATATCAGGATTTTGGCAAATTTTTTTTCTTTTCAGAGATCTGCATGTGTAAAGATTCGATAGTTAAGCAAACATGCTCACATTGAAAATTCCATATCTTTGGTTCGGCTCGTCGTATCTTGTTCATTTTTTTTATTTGGAAGGTAAGAATATTTACTTTATAACTGCTTTAAAGAAATATTTAATGTTACAAAATCAAAATAATGAATTCAAACTAAATATTTTAAAGCATTATTACATACTGATCGGGTCAACGAATATTTTCGAAAAAATATACATAATATGCTCTGAACTTTCATCTAAAAAACGCATTTTATTTTAAGGTGGAGACTTTTATGGTTCAAAAGATATTAACTCATTTCTAACATGACCTCGAGCAACTTGCCTACGTTCCACTAAGAGTGTACCGCCAACGTCTGCCTGTGCGCATGCATGGTGATGTTAACCACCGCATATATACCTATGTACATATGTATGTGCATGTAATTCAACCTGCTTATCACTTAATAGGTAGTTATATGTTACCAAATCATTATTGTAGCACAATAGAAGGTCTAGTAAAATAGATAATACAACTATTTATGTATTTAGGACCAAGGACGATCATTAAGATGAATATATTATGTTATACACATATTATATGTTATGCCTGCGAGCCAGTACCTTTAGTATAAGTAGATATCAGATTCTAAATATGAAATCTGACAGGGAAAAAATTAAATTTTCACTTAAATATTTTCGTGAAACTGGCTGTAAAATTTTAGTAATATTAGATATACTTATTTTATTACGACGGTTTTGAAGGGTACATCCCTATTACATTTGTCAATGAAAGTAAAATTTATAAAAGCATTAAAATAATAGAAAACATTTATTTACTTATTTGTATCCATATATATATATATCAGGGTTGGGCAAGCTGCATTCAATTTTGATTGCATTCAGCCTTGCAGCCCCCAATCAATTCAGTAGTGAATGGGAATGCAAATGTGATTTGCACTACCATTCGATAGTGAATGCGAATGCAAGGTGAATGCATTCCCATTCATTGCATTCCCACTGCAAATGTGATTTTGACTACCAATTAAAAATGAGTGCGAGGGATTTGGACAACCATTCATCATTTAATAGCAGTTAAAACCTGTGACCATAGTTAAGGTATTAAGTGGCTAATCTATTTATTAACGGAAAGGAAGTTTATGGGATATTATAAATATGGAATTAGGCTTAGCAAAGTAAAGAGAAACCAACACGGCATAGTAATATGTACATATGTTCTATGTTATACCTGTATGTAAAAGTATTTCTTTCAACTTCTGAGGTTATAATTACACAGTTCAACAAATTTGCAAAAATTTTACTCAACACGAACAAACGCTAGTTATTATAAAAGAGGATGCCTCTCAGACCAACTTTTCGGAATAGAGTACTAGTCCAGTGCAAATCACATTTACAGTGGGAATGCAATGAATGGGAATGCATTCACCTTTGCATTCGCATTCACTATTGAATGGTAGTGCAAATCACATTTGCATTACCATTCACTACTGAATTGATTGGGGGCTGCAAGGCTGAATGCAATCAAAATTGAATGCAGCTTGCCCAACCCTGATGTATATATATGGATACAAATAAGTAAATAAATATTTTCTATTATTTTAATGCTTTTATAAATTTTACTTTCATTGACACTATTACATTTGTCATGTACCCTTCAAAACCGTCGTAATAAAATAAGTATAATATTACTAAAAATTTACAGCCAGTTTCACGAAAATATTTAAGTGAAAATTTAACTTTTCCCTATCAGATTTCATATTTAGAATCTGATATCTACTTATACTAAAGGTACTGGCTCGCAGGCATAACATATAATTAGGGGATTCACAACCTGTCATATTGCGTCATATCGTCATAAGTCATAATATTTTGTTGTTGCATTCTAGGCTATATGTGTACTAAATAAGTACAACTCTGCATGATATGTTTTTGAGTCGTCGTATTTGATCAGCTGTTTTTGTTTACTTCTTCACATGGCTTCGGAAAAGTCTGTTATAACTATTTCCGTACAATATTTTAATATTACATATGACTTTATGACACTTTGTGAATCACCTAAATATGTGTATAACATAATATATTCATCTTAATGATCGTCCTTGGTCCTAAATACATACACATTTGCAATCCCATTCACCACTGAATGGTAATGCGAACCACATTTGCATTCCCGTTCACTACTGAATGGTAATGCAAACCAATTTTGCACTACCATTCACTATTGAATGGTAATGCACTTTGAATGGTAATGCAAACATGCCCATCCTTGATATATATATATACATCCATATACTAGCATCTTTGATCACACTACTGCCTCACGAAATGTACAAGAACGTCGCGCACACCCCTGCACATATTGCTTGCTGCAGGTATACATATGTATGTATGTACATAAATAGTTGCATTATCTATTTTACTAGACCGTCTATTGTGCTACAATAATGATTTGGTAAAATATAACTACTAGCTACCTATTAAGTGATAAGCAGGTTGAATTACATGCACATACATACATAGTTATGTATGCGGTGGTTAACATCACCATGCGTGCGCACAGGCAGACGTTGGCGGTACACCCTTAGTGGAACGTAGGCAAGTTGCTCGAGGTCGTGTCAGAAATGAGTTAATATATGTATATATAGCGCATATTATGTATATTTTTTCGAAAATATTCGTTGACCCGATCAGTATGTAATAATGCTTTAAAAAATATAGTTTGAATTCATTATTTTGATTTTGTAAAATTAAATATTTCTTTAACGCAGTTATAAAGTAAATATTCTTACCTTCAAAATAAAAAAAAAATGAATAAGATACGACGAGCGGAACCAAAGATATGGAATTTTGAATGTGGGCATGTTTGCTTAACCATCGAATTTTTACACATGCAGATCTCTGACAAAAAAAAAATTTGCCAAAATCCTGATATAGGTGTTTGCTAATTTCGTGCAAGTAACTTAAAAAAAGTTTGAGCCTAATCAGAAATATGAAATCCCAAAAGGTGTACGATTTGTAAAATAATGACCCATTTGTGTGGACACCTAATCCTCCGGATTGGGGTCCTCACACTCCCCCCTCACCTGCAGTAATGAGACTCGCAGTCGCCAAGCCGAAAATTGTTGTTATTGGGCTAGTTGGCGGTTTCTCGTTGTGATGTCTCCGCTGATCACTGCTGCTTAGTGTTGTAGGTTTGTGCTAGTGTTTTGTGCCAGTGTTGTGTTTAGTGTTTTCAATCCCGGAATTTGTTAACTATTTATCGGGATTCCCAATGTTCGCTGTACCCGGTCCTGTTGGTCGCTTGAAGAGTTGTGATATCACATATTTCATTGTAGCGGTCCCGAAATGGAATGATATCCCGAAAATGTCGTTCGGCGTTGATGTTATTATATATCCTTGCGCATTCAATTCTAGGGCAGATATAAAAAGTGATGGTATATTGACTCACCTCACACCCATTTTGGTTGGCGACGTTGCTAGCATATTCCATTGCTAATTCGATCCCGTTTTCCGTGGTGGGTGTGCGACAATGTATCCGCTCTATCCGCCTCATAACCGGATCCCGTCCCATTATTTGCTGATCCCGATCTCTAATTTCCTCTAAACTACTTGTGTGGTCTTCGGTAAAGAGTGAGCCATAAAGCGCGACAGCTCTACCCTCATTTTGAGTCCCTTCGTTCGGCATTTCGACTGCGGGTTGTGGGTTTATGGTGCTTACTAACACCGGTGGTGATCTCCGATCCTTTTGACACCTTTCTTCATCATTGATGTCAACGAATGCGAAATACGTGAAAAATCTGAAACGCCGTGTATGTAATTACCTTTTGACTCCGATCCTTCTCTTGCAACGTTATACTCTGATTACCAATTACTAGTTGCGCATTCGCCTTTGCTAGATAGTCTGTACCGATTACGATTTTATCGGCTAACCCTGGTAAAACCAACAACTCACTCCTGTGCTCTTGATCACCCAACTTTACCTTCGCATCCACCGCTTCTACCACCATTCTGCGTCTGCCATCGCCCATCACAACTCGCGTTTCCACTTGTTTAAACGTTCCAGCCTCCATCGCCATTGCCATCGTATCACTCACAAAACTTCTTGTTGCTCCCGTATCGATTGCTGCCATTACCTGTTTCCCATCCACTGTTACCTCCGCCAAAATTCGTCCTTCTGTCTCCCTAAAACCGCTTGTGCTTTCTACGTTCGAGGTTGCGGTTCTGGGCGCTCCACCCCTCGATACCAATGGGGCCCTTGACCGTTTCCCTGCTGTCCACGGCAGCAGTCTCGCGTCAATATGCCTCGTCGACCACAAGTCCAGCAAAAGTCTTTAATTTCGTCGCGACATCCTCGTGCAAAGTGTCCTCTTTCACCACATCGCCTGCATGCTTCTCTAACGTCTACATATCCTTGATTTGAGGTTTGTGTTTGGTTTTCTATCGATTCCCTTCTCTGTTGAGAATCGTTGTTACTTCCCGCATGTAAATAATTGTACCGCTCCTCTTGCCTTCGAGGTACGAACGGTCTTGCCGTAGGCTTTAGTTGCTCTCTGTCGGGAGTGATATTGTCATAATCTTCGATTAGACTTACCAACTCCTCAAGATTCTTGAATTCGTTTCGTTTTACGTATAGCTGGTATTCTCTGTTGTGATAGATTCGTTCTAATTTCTGCTGCTCCGTATAACCCGTGTGTCGCATCATTCCTTGCAGAACCAGTACATACTCCTTAAACTTTTCTCCTGGCCTTTGTACGCGTTGCCTTACCTCATCGTCCAACCGTTCAAAATATTTTGAGCTCAGAAAGAATTTGAGAAAATCCCTTTTGAACGCATCCCATTATTGCCAGTGCTGGTTGTTGTTTCTAAACCAACTCAACGCCTTATCCTTGAGTAGCTCCGGAAGTGCTCGTGGGATGGAATTTCTATTGATTTCGTAGCCATCTTCCAGCTCTTCGACACGTTCTATAAATTCCAGTGGATCTTTCCAGCCGTGATAACGTAATCCCCACTTCCGTACTCGGTCCATCGTGCATGTAGTTGGCTGTTGCATTGTGTACATTCGTGGCATTGCCGTGCCTCCGTATCTCGGCGCTTCTCGTGTATCCTCATACCCACTAGTATTTTGCGGCGATTGCGATCTGCTGCCACCATGTGAATCTACGTGCGTGCTCCCTATAGGTGTCGGCGGACAAACTGTAATCGTCGGCCTTGCGTGTTGGAGTGTAGCATTACATAAATACACCGCACTTACAGTTGTTGTCATATACACATAATTTATTGTGTACACATATACCGCACACATTGCCAAAACAAACTGACCCAAATAAATTCCGTTAAACCCCAGCGGGAGTTTAACATCAAATATACACACCGCCGCACATGGCTTCTCCGGTTACATTTGTTGCATTTTGTCAAGTGCATTGCCCGAGCAGTCACAATGACCAACTGAGCGACAGCGTCAGTTTGTGAATGTGCACTGACGAAACATTTATGATTCACATATGCTGACACAGCATATGTTGAACACTCATTTTCAATTATATATGTATTAGTGTAAGTTAGCGTAAGGAAATTTGTATAAATAGAGAAAGTCAATCAATAAAGAAATCAATGCTATTTTGGATTCTAAACCGAGCCTATTAAATTTACCAAATGGCGATCCGCCAGTTCTAATCGTGAACGGAAAAATTTGCTACATAGCGAAGCCGTTCACAAGAACTATTCGGTACTACAACTATCCGCATATTTTGAAGAGAAACTGAAAAAATTTCAACGCGTCCAAAAATCGAGATTTGGGCAACTTTGTGCATTACGTAACTTCGGCGTTGCGTTACTTTTTGTTACGTGGGAAACCTCATATAGATACATGTATTTTATCCCAGCTGTCACGCAGAAAGTGTCTGGTAACGCAATACGAAGTTCTAGCTGGCATCCGCTTCATTGTTGGCGTGATATAATGGTGGTAACTTCAACTTACGGCAGTAGCAGCCTCAGCTTATGGTGATATAATTGGCATCTTGATATTACGAGTTCATGTGGCGGTAACACCTCGGCGGTAACACCTCTTGCACCCCCGTACAACAGTGCTTCATCAGCTAACTAACTACAAGGATGAGCAGCATAAGTATAAATTTTAGATTAAGTTTAGAATGAATTGAGCAGCCTAACGGCCGCTATACTCAAAAGCAATTAACTTTGCTTAGGTATATTTGAGATAAGTAGATATATAATTTGCTTGCTTTCAAAAAAAAAAAAAAAAAAGGGGATAAACTTTAAAGTCAATTAAACAAATTAAACAATTGAGTAAACTCGAATGATTCTGTAAAATTTTTCCCTCATGGAAAGCGCACTGCCGCACGATCTCGACTACGGGAATATAAATTACGTTATTGATAATTTAGAGCGTGAAAACGCATATGAAATTCGTAGGTCAAGATCGCGCACAATAGGGAGTAATAGGCATCAGCTTAACTGGTTAAGGCAATTTTGGGCTTACATAGGAATGGGCAGAGCACCCACAATGACAGATTTATTGTATCCTTCCACGTTGGTAGAGGAAACAAATAGGGCAATTAGGAGAGTAATGTAGAAAATTAAAAATTTTTTTTTGCCGAATAAATAAATAATAAAAAAAAAAAAAAAATTTTAATTCGAAAATATTTCTTTTAAAATGTCACAGGACATTACAACTCAAGAGGAGTTCAATAAAATTTTTGATAGGTGCGTTAACACCATAAAGGAATTCATAAAATTTGCCGAGGAACACCTCAAAAATAAAAAAGTAGGCCCAAAACCAATCACGATACAAGAATATAGGAGTAGAAATAAGGCCAAAAGGGAAGATATCCCAAAAATACCTTCCCCAGTAATAATCAAGAAAAGAAAAAGGGCAGGTAAAAGAGTAAGGAAAAATCAAGAAATAGCCGAAGCTTATAGGTTATTAAACTTAAGTACTAATAAGGAAGATAGAATAAAATTAAGACAGAAAATTAGAGAATTAAGAAAATGAATTGAATAAATAAATTTTAAAATAAAATTTTGAAAGTTTTTCTTCTAAATATGGCATGGTGGAAAGTTGCGCTAAACAGTGTTTTAATAGCTATAGCAGGATACGAAGTAGGTAAGGAAAGCTCAGAAGGAAAAAACACTGAAAATAAAATAGTAAAATTTGAAGGAAATCCAATTGTAGAAAAAGAAGAAGAAATTTCTAGCAAATGGCTAAAAATTTTTGGATGCGTCATGACATTGTTAATTGTCACAATTGCAGTTTTGATAAAAAATTACATTAAAAATAAATTGAGACAATTGAACAATGTACAACAGCGCATATAATCTGAAATGACTAAATGGCAAGAGATATATGACTTATTACACTGCTCTACAGCCAAAAAATACTCTGAACGCGACCATCCCATCTATATGTAAAATCGGTCGCTGAATCCGAAAATCGGGTTCATTTTTAATTCTATGGGAAGGTTTTTGAGATATCGGCAATTTACCGTTATTTGGCCGATGGCTCCACTTAATCCTGAATGTATCTTTAACTCAGTGAGCTATCTTCCGTGAGGTAACACCAAACGAAAGAAAATTAAATTTCCTTTTCATGGCTCCTATAACATTTTTCCCTAACTCTTATAGTTTCTGAAATATTGACGATTAAATTTGAATTTTTTCGATTTTTTACGATTTTTTGAAGAAAAAATTGACTTTGTCAGGCAATATCTTTAAAACCAATGTTTTCATCTTCGGTTTTACTCCTTTGTCTGAAGCTCCGTTTCATTACCAAAAAAAATAAGCTATCAACGAAGAAAATCCATGGTAAAATGGAAAAGATATAGGCGATCAAGTAAATACAGCCAAGTCGCGCAATTCCTCTGGACGGGTATATTCTATGCATCAAATTTAATCGTCAATATTTCAGAAACTATAAGAGTTAGAGAAAAAAGTTATAGGAGCCATGAAAAGGAAATTTAATTTTCTTTCGTTTGGTGTTACCTCACGGAAGATAGCTCACTCTGTTAAAGAGACAGTCAGGATTAAGTGGAGCCATTGGCCAAATAACGGTAAATTGCCGATATCTCAAAAACCTTCCCATAGAATTAAAAATGAACCCGATTTTCGGATTCAGCGACCGATTTTACATATATATAGGGTAGTCACGTCCAAAGTACATACAACAAATTTCATTTTGTGATCCAGTGTTATCAGTAGAAAAAGAAAAAGCTCATAAATCTTACAAATGCATAAATAAAAGCATACCAATCACAAACGAAACATAAAGCATTTCAACATAATTTTGGATGCTCTAAAAAATATAAGACAAATAATAAACCAGAAAAATAAACTCTTTACTGAAGAACATCAAAAGGAAGCTTATTTAATTTTTGCTACAGTACGAGATAAATTAGTATCTTCTTTAGCCAGACGTAATATAGAAACTCTAATAGGAATATGGTTGATGTGAAAACACTGCCAATAGAGAAAACAGGTATACGGCTGATGTGAAAACACTGCCAAGGCTGATGTGAAAACACTGCCAATAGAGAAAATAGGAATATGGTTGATGTGAAAACACTGCCAATAGAGAAAACAGGTATACGGCTGATGTGAAAACACTGCCAAGGCTGATGTGAAAACACTGCCAATAGAGAAAATAGGAATATGGTTGATGTGAAAACACTGCCAAGGCTGATGTGAAAACACTGCCAAGAGAGAGAAATAGGAACACGGCTGATGTGAAAACACTGCCAAGACAGAAAGGTAGAAACTAAAGAAAAACAAAAAACCAATTACGACAAAAATAGTTATAGTAAGGAAATTAAGATAGGAGATTTAATTTTAGTTAGAGAAGAGGCCTCCCATAAGTTAGAAAATAGATATACAGGATATTATAAAGTTAAAAGTATTGATAGGAATAACAACTATACTCTAATTCCAAATAGCATAGGAGATAGTAATAAAAACAATAAGGAAATCATAATACATAAGAATAGGCTTAAACTAATTTAAAATTAGGCACTGCACTTTATCCAATAATAATAATAATTTAGTAATAACGAAAATACATATGCATTCCAGTTTACTCAATTTAATAAACAGGCACACGCCAAAGAAAAAAAAAAAAGAACAAATGTAATGTACTTAATGTATGTATAAATACACAATACGAACCACAGGTAAAAAGAAAAGAAAACCAATAATAACGTTCATGTCCAAATAAAAATGCAATGCAGGCAAACGAAAAGCAAATGTAACAAAAAAAAATGAATAATAAAATTTTATGCAACACAGGCAATATGAGCCGAAAAGCAATTAATAAATTTTGTCAACTCAGACAAACGTTAAGTGGGTCACTAAGTCATTCAAATAGATATATATAGTTGAATACAAATATATATCTATTTTTTTTAAGGGGGAAGGTGTAGCATTACATAAATACACCGCACTTACAGTTGTTGTCATGTACACATAATTTATTGTGTACACATATACCGCACACATTGCCAAAACAAACTGACCCAAATAAATTCCGTTAAACCCCAGCGGGAGTTTAACATCAAATATACACACCGCCGCACATGGCTTCTCCGGTTACATTTGTTGCATTTTGTCAAGTGCATTGACCGAGCAGTCACAATGACCAACTGAGCGACAGCGTCAGTTTGTCAATGTGCACTGACGAAACATTTATGATTCACATATGCTGACACAGCATATGTTGAACACTCATTTTCAATTATATATGTATTAGTGTAAGTTAGCGTAACGAAATTTGTATAAATAGAGAAAGTCAATCAATAAAGAAATCAATGCTATTTTGGATTCTAAACCGAGCCTATTAAATTTACCAAAGGAGCTCCAATTCCTCGAATCGACCCTGGAGTTTCTTGTCGTTGGCGTTTGCTTTAATAAACGTTACTAGGCGCTTACGTTGGTCGTCCATCGATCCTAATTCTTCCAACTCGAATTCCACGATGTATTTTGATAACTCCTCTCGACTGAGGTAATATACCCACGACACCTTCACCATGGCTGTGGATTATTCGCTGTCCCTTTCTTTGCAAATCGTATGTGTACGTGTATCCTCGATGCTTCTTCAATGCTTCCCAAATCTTCGTTGTATTATTACCCTTGTATTTCTGCTCCAAATCCTTGCTAGAAAAAATTTTATGTGTCTCTGTTTGTTAGTGTCCCTGATCGGGCGCCATTTGTGACGGACTTTTCCTTTGAAGCTGGGGTAAGCTCAGTCCGTCCAGGGTTCCTGGAAAGAGAAGGCTATAAATTCCTTTTCCACGGAAAACAACCTGTAATTTCGATTACCGTATATGTATTTATTTCATAAAAGTTTATATTTTCTACGATTTCTAAATACTCTGATCTCTTAAAGATAGGGAGGTAAAAACCCTCTCTACCTTCCGTCACCGAGGTAAAAACCCTCTGTGAATATAACTAAGTTCGAGTGGAGTGAAAACCTCCAGTCAAACTCCTTATCAGTGGTAAAAACCCACTGACAATATACCTTTCAGCTGCAGCCTATTACTGCAACTGATTTCCTCTTCGACATGCTCGCCTTTTTATAGCGATCCTGCGCGCAGGCAGCCCGGTATCTTACAATAATTATCCTTACAAATTAACGTCTATGTATGTACATATTTATATGCTTATATATTGACTTATTTTAACTTAAGCTTAATTTAACATATGTATGTCTGTTTGTGTATCGTTGCCTTAGCTTTATTCCTTTAACCTTCATTGTGCGGACCTTCTCTTGTTTGCAATGCGGTGGTGGGTTTTCTATTGGCCGTGGCTGCGCTTGAATACGTATATGCTTGTGTGTTCGCTGTAACGCTGCGTTGACTCGGGTTTTCTGTTGGCCAGCGGCTGCGCTTAAATGCACGTACGCTTGTGTGTTCGCTGTCACCTATCGGTCGCGCTGAGTTCAATCGCCTATGATCTGCACAATTTCCACTTGCTATCTGTATGTATGTATCTATATTAGAGTGCCCATCAAAATAAATGCGTTTTATAAAAATATATATTTTGTTGCAGTGTATATGGGTGTTTCCATGGTTATGCACGCGACATTTGTACACGTTTAATTGCGTTTGAATGTTGTAAAAATAGAAATACAATGGGAAAAAGTCACATCTTTTAGGATCGCTGCATTGCATGTGATGAGTTTTTTCCAAAAAGTATAAGTATTGGAAAATTGAGCACTGGATACCCAAGTTCCAGTCAATCAAAGTTGACTTACGCACGTGACAAAAATGGAAGTTGCTTTTAGAACCGAGAGAAAAAATGCGAAAGTAAGCGAATTGTAGGAGATTTTTATTCCGGTAAATATTTTTTTATAAAGGTTAATAATGGAGCTTCATAATGATGTTTGCTTCGAAAACAACTGATCATGGGTTGGCTAAAGAAAAAAAAAATATTATTGATTACTCACGTGACATTTCGCACGTGACACTTTTTACCTACATACATATTTTAGTAATTTTACATATATTTTCAGAAGTTTTTGACAAAAAATTAAACTTTTATTCAAAAATGGGAAATAAAAAATAAAAATTAATTCTGATACAGATACAGATACAATCATAAAGCGCTTTGCAACTACTTTCTTTTTGCAGATTAAAGTATCCTTCCGGCCGGGAGCTTGAACACTTATGTCATCTCGGATATAAAATTCGTGGACTGCTTTAATGTTTTCCAACATATTATCGTTTGAACATACTGGTTTCTCAGATTCATTATTCGAAAGTTTGGGATACTTTTTATACAAAGCTTGTAGAACTTCATATCTTTTTATTGCGTTCTTTGGTAACGCCCTCTCTACCGTCTTCATAGCTTTGCATAGTGTTTGTTTACACATGTAACCACTTTTTAATTGGGTATTTGAATTTTTCTTGGTTGCTCTACATTTTTTTTGTCGAATGCAATCTCTATTCCTTTTTTCTTTCAATATATTTGAATTATTTTTGGCCTCACATGCCTTTCTCTTGCGATATTCACGCATTCTTTCAGCTTGTTTTTATCTTTTTATGTTCTTTAAGCTTATTTTCATCTTGCTTAAGCCTCTCCCTACACCGATTTTGATTTTTCGTATTACTTGACATCTATAATATTTATTGTAAAAGTAAAATAATATTTATCAAATGGACTTTAATTAAGAGCATTAAATTTTTCGTACTTACCATTACGCACGTGACAAAGTTCAAAAGTAAAAAAAAAAATTAACTTTTGCAGAGGGCTATTTATATTAATATAATATTATAGTAAACAATAAATTTGCTTAACAAACAAAACAATAAGACACTTAAACTGATACTGCGCTAACTATGGCACTATGTAGTGCTTTTGCATTACGCACGTGACATACGAATGTTGCCAAAATAGAAATGAAAAAATACCGTTATTGATGCACAGTTTGATCTCTTCTTTCATTTTTATATTCATTTGTAGTTGTATCAATTACTTATATACCAAACTGCGATATTACATATATATTTATTTCGTCAGCAGCAATTAAAAGTAATACATTATACTGCTTTTAAATTGAATAAAAGAGTTATAAGTTTTGCATACAATTTTTTGGAATTTAAAATTATAAAGGGCTGAAATTTTTTTTTGCATAGTAAAATATCAACATTTTTCTTTTATTTTCTGTGTCTATAAAAATTCTGCGAGCGTTTTGATTTTTTAAGTCACGGTGGACCATTTCATGGAAACACCCATATATATTATGTATATAAAATTCATTTGCATGTTGTACGTACCCTGCAAAAAAATGTGCGATTAATACCGAAAGATATTTGTCCCGGATTGATCTCTTTCGAGAACAATCGGTCCACAATTAGTCCCCGATTGTTCCCGTACAGGTATAAATGTAGACTAATTGTAGACCAATTGTTCCCTAACGGGTATAAATGTAGATTAATCGCTTTCATCCCGAAAGGGGATAAATGAAGATTAATCGCTTTCATCCCGAACGGGTATAAATGTAGATTAATCGCTTTCATTCCGAACGGGTACAAATCTAGATTCCTTAAATGTAAAAATTTTACAAAAATATGCAATGTATTTAAAAAATTGTAGAACAATCGGTAAAACGAATTGAACACCCCTTCTTATAATAACAATGATGAATAATAATTTTAACAAAATGTTGTCTACAATATCCTATGAAAAAATCCTTTACATTACGCTCATATAATGCATACTCAAAACTTACAATTTTTTTTAAATTTATTTATATATTCTTTATTTAAATATCTTTATTTAAATATGCATGAACATTTACAATTTTTGAAAGATTGTTATTAAAAATTGCCTTGGCTAACAACTTGGAAAAATCTACATTTGTGCCCGTTGGGGATGAAAGCGATTGATCTACATTTGTACCCGTTCGGTATGAAAGCGATTGATCTACATTTGTACCCATTCGGGATGAAAGCGATTAATCTACATTCGTACCCATTCGGGATGAAAGCGATTAATCTACATTCATACCCGTTCGGGATGAAAGCGATTGATCTACATTTGTACCCGTTCGGTATGTTAGTGATTAATCTACATTGGTACCCGTTCGGGTATACAAGTTGAACAATTAGTCTCTTCATAGGACATGCTCGAACAAATGCGATCAATTCGCTCCATACAAAGGGATGTAAAATTGTATTAGTCGCATGCTCCCTTGCGATTTATCCCGGACACGTCCCGGATTAATCGCATTTTTTGCAGGGTATGCATATAAATGTATATATATAATAAATGTATATATATATATATATATATATATATGTATGTATAAATTCATTATGTATTTACAAAGTATGTATGTATGTAAGTATATAAATATATAAATGTAAGAAATTCATTTTCGCTTTGCGTATAGACATATATATAATATATGTATGTATGTATGTAAATTGAATTTTGGGTAATATGTATGTATATTCCCTGTATGTGTGTTTGTATTTGCGTGGACACCTAATCCTCCGGATTGGGGTCCTCACAGTATGTAATTCTATTCTAAGTTGACTTCTGATTTTTTGGCGGAATTGGGCGGTAATTTGGTCGGTAAAATTTTTTCTCAGTGGCAACACTGGTAACAACAGCTATCAAACTTGTTCTTGTACTACCACTTCTCATTTGAAGTGAGTACGAGTAGTACAGTAGTCGAAAGCAAAAACTACACGAATCTGCACTTGTACGAATGTCTCATTGCAGCGCTCTAGTACACAATCGTTAAGATTTTTCACAATTTTCTTATCGAGTTTGAATTTAGGAAATTAAAAAAAAACGATTAAAATTAATTTAAAAGAAGTTTAATTTTGACTTTGCTGAGACTTGAACCTGCGACTCCTAGTTTTTTCTATACTAAAAATGATTAAATAACATGTTGGCGTGTAAACAACAAAGCACCACTTAGATGAAACTGGTGAGTGTTTTTTATTGTTTCTAATCGAATTTTCAATTTTAATTAAATGTAATTACGAAATTTTAAAAATATAGAGATATGTTTTCTATAAAAATAATTTCTTGTCCATGTTTTGATGACCAACCATCATAAGTCTCCGAAATTATCCATACATATTTATGTATGTACGTGTGCAGGTACATAGGTAGTTTCTTATCTAATTTAATTTCACTTAATTTATTTTAATTTCACTTAATTTATTTTAATTTAACTCAATTTAATTTAATTTAATTTAATTTAATTTAATTTAATTTAATTTAATTTAATTTAATTTAATTTAATTTAATTTAATTTAATTTAATTTAATTTAATTTAATTTAATTTAATTTAATTTAATTTAATTTAATTTAATTTAATTTAATTTAATTTAATTTAATTTAATTTAATTTAATTTAATTTAATTTAATTTAATTTAATTTAATTTAATTTAATTTAATTTAATTTAATTTAATTTAATTTAATTTAATTTAATTTAATTTAATTTAATTTAATTTAATTTAATTTAATTTAATTTAATTTAATTTAATTTAATTTAATTTAATTTAATTTAATTTAATTTAATTTAATTTAATTTAATTTAATTTAATTTAATTTAATTTAATTTAATTTAATTTAATTTAATTTAATTTAATTTAATTTAATTTAATTTAATTTAATTTAATTTAATTTAATTTAATTTAATTTAATTTAATTTAATTTAATTTAATTTAATTTAATTTAATTTAATTTAATTTAATTTAATTTAATTTAATTTAATTTAATTTAATTTAATTTAATTTAATTTAATTTAATTTAATTTAATTTAATTTAATTTAATTTAATTTAATTTAATTTAATTTAATTTAATTTAATTTAATTTAATTTAATTTAATTTAATTTAATTTAATTTAATTTAATTTAATTTAATTTAATTTAATTACATATCGACCCCTTTATGCGACTTTATCGTAAGGGACAAAATCTAATTTTACAGGAGAGCATTTTGTTTTTTACTGTTTTTTATTAGTATACTTAAATATACTTAAATGAAATTGAACACGCGAATAGATAGTTCATTAATACACTGAATCTGATATTTTTTCTTGAAAAAATTTCCAGTTGGCGATAAACTCATAATTTTTTACCTTACGATAATTTCGCTCTCCATATTTTATGAGCGTATTTGAATAAAGGTCCCTTACGATAATATTTAAAAAATCTATTTTAAAAATCTAAAAAGCTAAATTTGGATTTTGGACCAACTATCCATTGTAATTTGGTTATTTTCAACTTAGATTGGACGATTTTGTTATCAATGTGATTTTTCGATGTCAATCTTCTATCCAGTGTGATACCAAGGTACGTTACGAAGTCTTTCTGGGGTATCGTTTCACCATTTATTGTAACTGAAGGGCATGTGTCTCTTTTTAGCGTAAATGTTCTTTGATGCCTTTGGACTCATTGACTTTAATTCTCAAAGTCGAAAGCCACTCCTCTAGTGTTTTTAGATGGTGCTGTAGTCGACTAGTAGCCACGATGGGATTTGAATGGACGCTTAGAATTGCTGTGTCATTCGCAAAAGTTGATGATAGATTTTCGTTTGGTGGCAGATCACTTGTAAAAATTAAGTATAGAATGGGACCTAAAACGCTTCCTTGTGGGACTCCTGCAGATATATAGTAACTTCCTGTGGTAATGGAGGGTCCTGCAGTACTGGCCTATTGAAATTTTTAAGTGCGTGCCACAGGGAGTATTCTTGGTGTGGCTCATAGTGATGTCAATCTATTTTGAAAAATTTTTTCCCTGCTAGTCTCCAATAGTTCTCGAAGTTCTTTCGTGCATTTCTTTAATTCGTATTTCAGAGATGGAGAACAGAGCCTTTACCAGTCTCTTCAAAGTTTTCTTTTCTTCAAAACTCAGTTCGTGATGGCTTCCTACTTCAGGAAACTAGGATTCTGGGAACATGTTCTATTAATCCGTGAGTTCGCTGCTACTCTTGCTGCCATTTGGAGAGCGTTGGTGAAACCGATAATCGCACTGTCCACCTCGCCAGGTGGCTTGAGGCTTACATTTAAGTTAATAATGGAACTTGTGTATTTTTTGTACTTAAGCCGGTTAGTATATTTATTAGTTAAGCTAGGATTTAGTGCGTAAAAAGTTGGGGTTGTGTTAATAGCTATAAGGCTAGGTGAGGGATCGTATGATAGATCCAAAAGTGATTTATCTGAACTCTTTCTCGCTCTAGGCCGCGAGTAACACCAAAGTCATCCCACCATAACTATCATCTATATGAACCGATGTTGAGTGGATTTAATCTTTGCAAAATTCTTCCAGAACATGGAACATTGGAACTACTTGGATCTTTGGGGTCGAAGCGCCACTAGTGGCTTTCTGAGTACCCTTTTCATTTAAGGAAGTATACACCGGGCTGCCCCTGTAATTCGCAGTGTGATTTTCTCCGCAATTGCAACATTTCTTTAATTGTGAGATGTCTCTTGGTTTCACACAATCCTTGGAGGTATGTAAATCTCCACATATACCACAAACACTAGGTAAGGTGCAGTATCGCTTATTGTGCCCAAACTCCTGACAGTTGTGGCATTGTACAGGTCCCACCCGTTTGTGTGGTTCTTCCACAGAGATACGACGGTGCAGAAGGTACCGCAGGTTGTATATGGGATGTACATTAAGCCGTATCACGAAAATAAAGTTTGTGTGTGTCAGTTTTATTTGAACACTTACGTCGAAAAAATATTTATGGTGTAAAAATTTTTTGTTTAGGCCCGCGTTAAAAACAGCTAAATCGCGATTTTTGTAATAACTTCCTTATTTGATGTCGGATCTCTATGATCATAATGTCGCAGAAAATTAGCCATGGGTAATAGCGCAATTTTTTTGGCGCTGATACAATAACTCCAGCGCCAATCCTGGCGCCGCGCACGGTACTGGCACAATAACACCTTTAGCGCAATTGTCAGGGAATAATCGATAAATAATAATTTTTCGCTTGCTACTATTTACCATTTCCGTTTTATTTCTTTTGGCGCAATTGTGCTCACATATGTATACGCGGGCACAATTAATTTTAATTTTCATAATCATTTGGAACATTCTATTCCGAATATTTTTGAAAATGTGCTGGAAATTAGAGTCACTTAGATCACTACCTAGCATACATATGTACATAATTGTGACGGTGTCATACATATACATATACATATACGATGGTGCTGTATAGGAGCCGGTGCTGGTCTTAGCGCACGAAATTGAGTCGGTTTTATATTGCAATATTGAGTTGGCGCTATATTGAGTTGGCGCATTTTCCAAATCGGAGTTAGCGCAATCACGCCAGGGTTGGGGCTGGCGCAATTGCGCGGCGCAGCGCAGTGTTACCCATACCTACAGAAAAGGTCTCGCTCTGCACTATATTTGGCCCATATAAAGTTTCGACCTCAAAGGTTGTTCTGAGTTTTACCTTTAAAAATTTTGGTGTTACTATCCCTAGAGTTTTTTATTTTTATCACTAATACAAAGCTCTCAAAAAACCATGAGGACTCCGCTAAAAAAGTTGTAGCCTTTATTCACAAACAAAAAGTTATACCGTTTTAAAATCAGAGAACCTGTTTTTTGAAAAATTATCCCAAGTTCTTATTTACATGAGGCAGTAACGCCATATAGTATGAGTTTTTGATTAAAAAGTATTCTAAGTCCTCGCTTGACTTGAGAATGTTGTACCGCGATGGAACAGCTACCAATACTGGATACATGATATTCAAAAAATTATTGATGATTGGACTATTCGTGCTGATCAACGTTATTTATATTGAATGATAATGGCTGTAGTGAGGATTTGGTAAGTATTCAAGTGGGATCTCTAAGCGCAGCGCGCTGGCTTACAATGGCTTCACGATTTCTGCATCCGTGCGTATCGTAAAATCATCCAAGTTGTTTAGAAAAACTGCTAGAGTTCGTTGTAAAATTATACGCGCCTAAAGAGACAATGGAAGGTTAAATGTATTATCAATACTTGCGCTGGATGCGTCGTCTGCCCCTAGAAATGCAGTTAATTATTCAGCCTACAATTGAAAACAACGCACTCTACTTTAATCCCCAAAACATCTTCTTATCTATGATAACCGAGACCGAAAATGACGTAGTCCTCCAAATTTTGAGATATTTATGAAAGAAGTTTCAGAGCTCTGAAAGTGAGTTCTTCGTCGCTTATATTACTTTACTTACACTCAAAAAAAAATTACTCAGATTATGGAAAAATGGGAATGATTCGCCGCTAAAGACATATTTTCATTGTTTTGAATACAATTTTCCTTAAAACGTGGTTTTTATTCCTTGATTGAAAGAAAATTGTACATCAAAACATTGAAAATATGTCTTTAGCGACGAAACATTCCCAATTTTCCATAATCTGAGTAAGTTGTTTATTCAGTGCAGGTTTCGAACGTTTAAAACAAATTGGAATTTATGTGCAGGGTATTCTCTTCCATCTCATATGCATTTTATATACATATATGTACGTATAGGTTTTTCCCCTTTTCTTTATTTTTATTACCTCAACAATAGTTACTCATACGCCCCCCCATCGGATCGCATTGTATTTGAAAACTGAAAATGTTTTCTTAAATATCTCGAAAATGGGAGTTAATACGGATCTAAAAACGCCATCGTAATATGGAGCCAAAAATTAAGCTGACGTGTTTCGCCGTTTCTCTGTGGTAATCTATATATATATAAAAATCAAGCCTATTTCTTTGTCGCCGGCTTTCGCCCAAACGCGTGGAGGGATTTTGAAAAAATTTACACACCAGCTGAGTACCTTGGCCTAGATGGTTTATATGCATATTTTTTTCAAATCCGGAAGTCGGTTCCCGAGATATAGGTCAAAAGGTCAAAACGTGCACCCGGCTTTCCCCTGATTTCTGAGCAGTATTGGTATCAAATGAAAGGTATTGAACAGGGATTTTACATAGAATACTCGTAGTACTCATTGTCATTCGTAGGTCGGGCTTCGAGATGTGGGTCAAAAAGTGAACCCGGATGACCGCGGAATATTTCTGAGCAATATTGGTATCAACTGAAAGGTATTGAATAGGGATTTTACATAGAATTGTACTCATTGTGATTCGTAGGTCGGGCCTCGAGATATGGGTCGAAACGTAAGCCCGGATGACCCCGGAATATTTCTGAGCAATATTGGTATCAAATGAAAGGTATTGAATAGGGATTTTACATAGAATAATACTCATTGTGATTTATAGGTCGGGCCTCGAGATATGGGTCAAAACGTGAACCCGGATGACCCCGGAATATTTCTGGGCAATATTACAATCAAATGATAGGTATTGAATAGGGATTTTATATAGAATAGTACTCATTGTGATTCGTAGGTCGGGCCTCGATATGTGGGTGAAAACGTGGACCCGGATAACCCTCGAATATTTCTGAGCGATATTGGTACCAAATGAAGGGTCTTGCAGAGGACCTCGACACAGAACTATTTTATTTGTGATGCCTAGGCCGGGTCCCCAAATATGGGTAAAAAGATCCGGATAACCCTCTAAAGTTTCTGAGCGATATTGTTAGCAAATGAAAGGTCTTGATGATGTCTTCGACACAGAATTATAATGTGGTGCATAGGCCGGATTCCCAAATATGGGTCACAACTTGGACCCGGATGAAACCGAGAAGTGGGAATCATGGAGATCTTCTCGATGTAATGCTCAACCTGGGCCCTCACTCTTTAGTTCTATTCGAAAGCCAGATCCGATTCGAAAGCACATTCATACTCTGTAGTTCGTTCGATTCCACTTTCGGATATTTTTATGAAAAGTAAGCAACACTGTTCGCCAAATGTCAAACACAGAACAAAACGCAAAAAGAATATTAACCAAAACAAAACGAAATAAAGATTTATTGCGATGTAATTTCAACATTTTGGTTTTTTTTTTTATTAAATTGTGTGAAATTAATATATTAAACTAGCTGTACCCGCCCAAGCTTTGCTTTGGCCCACTTCCAATTATAGGCATTAGAAGCGAAAAACGGCACACTTTAAAATAAGTTGGAAGTATCCAGAAACCGAACTTTGCTCGGGCTGCAAGACCTCAGCAAAAGTCAGATAAGTTTAAAAAAAGAAGGAAAAAATGTATATTTTCTAAAATTTGCCCTTTTCATGTCCTTATCCCATTTTTGTTCGTATTAATCTCCCACTCCTCTCCCCTCTACCAATCCCTTCTTCTTTCCCTTTCCATCTATCTTTGCCTTTCCTTTCATTGCCGTCTTCTTTTCCTTTTCCCGTTACATTTCCGCTTCCTTTTCTCTACCGCTCTCTCTTACCTCTCCTTTTCTGTCTTTCTCCTTTTTATTCCCCCCTCTTATACCTTCTGTAATTCCCTGTCTCACTGTCTCTCTCTCCATCCTCTTCATTCCATTTTTATTATATTCTCCCTCTCCTTTTCCGTCCCTTTGCCTTTGCCTTTTCCAGTCTCATTACTCTTCCCCTTTCCCTAGGGAACTGGTTTTGGCATAACATACCCTGTATTCCACTTCTCATTTGATACCATCATTGCTTAAAAAACATTCCGTGGAATCCGAATCGTCTCTTTTACCCATAATTGGGTATCGGGCCTAAGAATCACTATGAAAATATCTCTATACAGCAGACCCGGTCAACACCTTTCATTTTAGATCAGTATTGCTCAGAAGCATCCCGGGCTGACACATCTGAGAACTTGACCTAGGAACCATAATGGGTACGGTATCTGGAGACTTGACCAAGAAATCGTAATGGATACGGCCCTCCATGAGAGTCCGCTCAACACCTTTCATTTGGTACCAGTATCCCTAAGATATATCCCGGTGTTATCCGGGTCCACATATTGGCACATACCTTGGGATCTCACCTAGGAATCGTCATGCGCCATGATTTAATAACAATATCGCTGAGAAATTATCCGGGGCCATCCAGATCTACATCTTGACCCACATCTGGGGACCTGACCTAAGAATCATAATGAGTTCATCTCTATGTAAAAGCATGCCTTTCAGTTGACACCAATATCGTTCAGAAATTTTCCGGGGCCATCCCGGTCCACGTTTTGACCCACATTTAGGGACCAGACCTAGGAATCATAATCAGTTGATCTCTGTGTAAAGGCCCTGCTCAGAACTTTTCATTTGGTACCAATATCCCTGAGAAATATCCCGATGTTATCCGGGTCCGCGTGTTAACCCACACCTTGGGACCCGACCTAGGGATCGTAATGAGTCCATTTCTATGTAAAATCCCCGCTCAAAACCCTACATTTGATA
Organism: Urophora cardui; assembly: GCA_960531455.1. NCBI lineage: Eukaryota > Metazoa > Arthropoda > Insecta > Diptera > Tephritidae > Urophora > Urophora cardui. The sequence continues at coordinate 74,732,994 of OY482674.1, forward strand.
CCAATATCACTGAGAAATTTTCCGGGGTCATCCAGGTTCACGTTTTGAACCATATTTGGGAACCCGTCCTAGGCATCATAAATAAAATAGTTCTATGTTGAAGTCCCCATCAAGACCTTTCATTTGATGTCAATATCGCTTAAAAACATCCGAGGGTCATCCGAGTCCACGTTGTGGCATATACCTGGAGACCCGGGCTAGGCATCACAATTATAATAATTCTGTGCTGAAGTCCTCATCAAGACTCTTCATTTGATAATAATATCGCTCAGAAACATTCGAGGGTCATCCGGGTCCACGTTTGACCCATATCTGGAGACCCGATCTAGGAATCACAATGAGTACTATTCTATGTAAATTCTCTGCTCAACACCTTTCATTTGATAACAATATCACTCAGAAACATTCGAGGGTCACCCGGTCCACGTTTGACCCATATCTGGAGACCCGACCTAGGAATCGCAATGAGTACCATTCTATGTAAATTCTCTGCTCAACACCTTTAATTTGATACCAATATCGCTCAGAAACATTCGAGGGTCATCCGGGTCCACGTTTTGACCCATATCTGGAGACCCGACCTAGGAATCACAATTGGTACTATTCTATGTAAATTCTCTGCTTAATACCTTTCAGTTGATACCAATATCGTCCAAAAATATTCAGGGGAAAGCCAGGTCCACGTTTTGACCTTTTGACCTATATCTCGGGAACCGACTTCCGGATTTGAAAAAAATATGTATATAAACCATCTAGGGCAAGGTACTAAGCTGGTGTGTAAATTTGGTCAAAATCCCTCCACGCGTTTGGGCGAAAGCCGGCGACAAAGAAATGGGCTTGATTTTTATATATATATAGATATAGATTAATCTAAACTATGAGAAAACAACGTCAATGGATTCGGTGGCGATATGGTTGGACGAAGAAGACCAAGTGGAGGAAAGAATTCAACTAAGAGTTCTTAGAGAAAAATCAAACATTTTTAGCAGCACTGACAAAAGGTAATAAAAATTCTTTATTTGTCAACATTAAACATTAAATTACATTTTTTCTTTTATAGCTTTGTTCAAAATTTCCGGCTGAACAAGCCGGTATTCCATTACGTATTAAATGCTATTACACCGGAGCTACATACACCGCAAAAGTCGACAACGATTCCCCCAATAACAAAGTTGGCCGCCGCACTTAAGCTATTGGGACAAGGAGCATACCAACATCAGATAGGTCAAGACCAACATATCGGACTTTCGCAGCAGTCCATGTCGCGCTGCCTCATTGAAGTGTGCAAAGCCATTGAAAACACGCTTTGTCCCCAACACATACGGTTTATTAGTACGGCCGCAGAAGAAACTGAGGCAAAGCTTTATTTCTATGAAAATGTGGTATTCCGGGCGTGTTATATGCAATAGATGGCACGCACATTCAAATGATAAGACCCACAAGAAATGAGCATTTATATTTCAATCGAAAATTTAAGCACAGTATTAATGCAATGGTTGTAAGTTTTAAATTCAATATATTTAAAACAAAAATGTTAAATTAATATTTTCAGATGTGCGATCATAAGATGAGAATAAGAGCAGTTGATGCGCGATATGGTGGTGCATGCCAGGATTCCCATGTATGGAACTTGTCTAACGAAAGAAGGGCTTTACAATCTCGTTTTGATAACGGTGAAAGAGGGATACGGATTCTTGGTTAGTGGAAATTAGTACATTTATTTTTTCTATTACTAACAAAGTTTAAATAATTTCAGGAGACTCCGGGTATCCTTTGGAGCCATGGATGTTAACTCCTTATCGAAACGCAGTAGAAAATTCAGCGGAATGTCGGTTCAATAACTACCATGCCAAAGGACGGTCAATTAGCGAACGGGTATTTGGATTACTGAAAGGAAGATTTCGGTGTCTATTGGCAAAAGGTTTCAACCATAATGAATGTTTGCTGTGCTTTGCACAATATTTGTTTGCAATTCGGGGCTGAGCTGCAATCATCAGAAGTATTTCCCGCAGAAGACATACATATACTGTATATGGTGAATATTGAGGAGGGAAACGACAGTATGACAAATATTTCAAGAAATATGAGAGACGAAATAAAAAATAGATTGGTTTCATGATAATAAAAAAATTATTTCAGTTTTTAATAAAAAAAAAAAACAAAAAAGTATTCACAGCCTTCTCTTGGCTATTTAATGGTTTTAGAAAATAAAGAAAATCAACTTAAAATCTGTTCATCAGTCTTTTCACTTAAAATGGAACTAATACAAAACTAAAAAAAATTATTTGTTTTATGAAACTTACAGCTAATATCTACATGTTTTTTTTTTTGGTTTTATGATTTAAAAGCAACCATCACAACTCGTTTATATGTAACTATTGAAATATACTTAGATCTAATATCTACATCTTCTTTTTAGTTTCAACTGTTTTAGTTTTAGTTTTAGCTTTTTTTCTCAATTTTTTTTTTTTGGAATTCAAACTTCTCCCTTTTAAGTTGAAGTTTGGCTTCCTCCATCTCAATATTTTTCTTAAATAACTACTTAGCCTATTACTAATTTCCTCTAGCTTTTTTATAGAATTTTCGTGATATTTATACTGATTTTCCACTTGAAATTTTAATAAATTCTCCTTGCCTGTAGGTACTGGCTGGAAACGACTTGGCGGTGACATGGTGGTGTGTTGTGTGGTGTGATTTGTAATAGGCGGTGATACTGCAGTGTGTTGTGTGTTACGATTTGAGACAGACGGTGATATGGCAATGTGTTGTGTGTTATTGGATGAAGTAGTGATGTTTGATGGTGAAGGTAGTGTTTGGTGGTTATTAATACCATAAATCGCGACATCGATATTGCACTCTATGTTTGCACTTGTGGTTGCGCTGGCACCGAAACGCACTGTCTGTGGCACCCCATTAACTGCTTCGTCAATGCTCAACAGTGCTACAACTTCCCCCTCGATTGCGGTGAGTGTGCAAAACCTCGATGGCCCTCCCCCTGTGCCGGACATACTCTCTTTATTCTTCCGCATCTTCGTTTTGACATTACTTTTGTAATCTAAAAAATTTCGAATACGTTACATAAATATTTATAGAAATATGTATATTTTTTACATTTTTCCATCCCTCAAAATTGTGAGACGGAGATCCACATGAGTTAAGTTCAATTTCCATTCTTTTCCAAAGATTATTGGACGTTTGTTTCGCTGCTAAACCTTTAACTTGGCCCTTCGCTAGGTCAGGATGATCCTTCATGAAATTTACGATCATTTCAAATTGTCGGGGTTTCGTGTTCGGTTGCTTTACTCCAGGGCCGTGTGCACGGGGGGGGGGGGTTAAAACCCCCCATGACCAAATCTAAGTTGCAATGATTTTGCAAAAATTTTCAAAATACAGTTTATAAATTTTGCATTGAATCTTGACTCATAGTTTTTGACAAAATTAGTTACAATAATTTTACGGAAGAAGAAATTGGTGAAAGTTGCAAAAAATAAGATTGGCCAATACATAAGTTCGGCACTTTGAATTGCACTTGGAGCTTTCCGAAATTACAAAGTTGTGTAGCATATGTTCGTTTGGCATTTTAAAAAAAAATGTACTGATAACAAAAAATTTTCATTTTGTGAAAACAGTGAGCAGTTTCAATTAACAAGTACTGTAAACAGTACTATTCAGGACCTGGTTAACTAGGTGATTCATCAAATGAGTTTCAGAAAAAGTTAGAGAACATTTAAATTTATGGTGTATGGGTCTGGATATGAGTCTTTCTTTTACAAATCGTACACCTATTGTAACCTTACACCTCCGATTTGCTTGAAACTCGGTTTATAGGTTCTCCACTTAAAATAAGCTTACACGTATCCGGGGATTTAATTTAGAAATTTTTTTTTTTTTTCGGAGATATGATCTCTCAAACTTTTGATTTTTTCATGAATTAGGTAAATGTGGTACATATTCAAACCCCAATATCTCGGGAGACTTCATCTTGATACCGTTTGAAAGCTGAAGAAACAGGCTATTATTTGTTTTATATAAGATTATTTTCATCGCCTTAAAGTTTTATTAATTGCAAGCAGGTATATTTTTTGGGCCCGATTTACTTCGTGAATACTAGAAAAAAAATGATTTAAAATTATACCATCATAATCCTTGTTAAATTATCTATAAAACCAATGTTTCAACAGAATGGGCGATTTACAAGAACTATTTTTAAAATATTTTTTGTATGACGACCTGCTATATTTTATATGAAAAAAAATTTTTTTTATTTTTTTTTTTAAATAAGATTGAGCTGCTGGGTATGGTTGAAAGTGTATTTTGAAGGGAATGAATTTTAAGCGTTGTATCTTATGGCCTTTCATGCGCCGATCCTGAAAACGAGGTCCATTTTGCGACAAAAATTATTAACAATTTCAAGGTCCAATAAAATATACGGATCAAACGCATTTATACGAACAAATAAAATCAGAAATATGTCTTACCTGCATAGCGCGTTTAAGGTAAAACAAGAAATTTTATATTTTTTATATAATTATGTATACATACATATATATTTTATTTCATCACATTTATTTCTGTGGAATTTTCATATAAAGAAAAGGCTTTGCGGCTATTTAATTCTTGACAGTGGAACTATACAGTGGAGTTTTAATATACCCTTAATAGCTAATTACTTTTTAAAATGATCTTCCAGTAATTTTTCTTCCATTTCGTATTCCTCGTTTGCAACAAAACAGCAAAAAACGGCAAAGACTCGTTTGCCCAGGAAAATAAATCTTTGGGAGTTTGAATCGGATTATTAATGCGTTGTAGCTGTAACCTTTTCTGAGCTCGTTTTAAAAAGTCATTAGCTATTAAGGGTATATTAAAACTCCACTGTATAGTTCCACTGTCAAGAAATAAAATAGCCGCAAAGCCTTTTCTTTATATAAAAATAAAAAAAAATTTTTTCATATAAAATATAGCAGGTCGTCATACAAAAAACATTTTAAAAATAGTTCTTTTAAATCGCCCATTCTGTTGAAACATTGGTTTTATAGATAATTTAACAAGGATTATGATGGTATAATTTTAAATCATTTTTTTCTGGTATTCACGAAGTAAATCGGGCCCAAAAAATATACCTGCTTGCAATTAATAAAACTTTAAGGCGATGAAAATAATCTTATATAAAACAAATAATAGCCTGTTTCTTCAGCTTTCAAACGGTGCCAAGATGAAGTCTCTACGATGACTACAACCCGAGATATTGGCGTTTGAATATGTACCTCATTTACCTAATTCATGAAAAAATCAAAAGTTTGGCAGATCATTCTCCGAAAAAAAAAAATTTCAAAATTAAATCCCCGGATACATGTAAGCTTATTTTAGGTGGAGAACCTATAAACCGAGTTTCAAGCAAATCGGAGAGGTAACATTCATTTTTTCCCGAAATCCGTCCGATTTGTAAAAGAATGACTCATACCTGTTTCAGCAAATATGTTTATCTTAGCGAAAAATGTATGCGAATGCAAACCAAAATTAAAAACCCCCCAAGGCTAATTCCTGCGCACGGCCCTGCTTTACTCTTTCAGTCCTGTAAATGGTTGTATTTTTATGAAAATACTTTTTTTTTATTTAAATCAAATTTTTGTGTACCTCCGTTTGCTAATTTGTTGTCGAATAAAATTTTCTAACATTCGACCATTTTGACATTTGCTTTCGAGACAGAGAGTACCAAATGTTCGATAATCGAAAGGGGGATAAATCGCTTTCGAAGGGAACAGAATGGCATTTGGGCTTCGAACGGATTCTACTCGAAAGCACTTACAGAGTACGATTTACTCGAAAACGAATAAATTTACTTTCGAATAGAACTACAGAGTGAGGGCCCTGGTTCCCTTGGTAAAGGGCAATTAAAAGGAAAGGAAAGTCAAATGGAATGGAAAGGGAAGGGAAGGAAACGAAAATAGAATGGGAGAGGGAAGATGAGAGATAGAGATTGGGAGAGGGAAAGGAGAAACTAATAAGAAGTAGAGAGAAAAGTAGGGGTAAGGAAGACCGATAGGGAAAAGAAAGGTAAAGGAAAAGAAAAGAAAAAGTAAACGGAGATGAAAAAGAAAGGAAAAAAGGAAGTATAGGGAAAGAGAGCGGAAATCTAAGACAAATACAAAAGGGAGAAGGACATGATGCGGTAGAGGTAACGCGGCGAAGCGAGACGGATTTACTTTTTTTCTTCATCTCACAAACGGCTTAAACAATTTTCATGAAATTTGGTGTGCAAGTGGTATCTGGAGCAAACTTCTGAAAAATTTCATTCTTCCGCTCATTTTCTGTTTAACTGGTAAAGTCCCCAGATGTGGTTCAAAACGCAGAACCGGATGACCACGAACTATTTCCCAGCGATATTGCTATCAAACGAAGGGTGTTGACCAGGGAGTTTACATAGGTATGAACTCATTATTCCTAGGTCGGGTCCCCAGATGTGGGGCAATACGTGGGCCCGGATGACCCCGCGATGCTGCTAAGCAATACTGATATAAAATGAAAGGTGTTGAGCAGGGCTGCTGAATAGAGCTTTTTCATAGTGATTCTTAGGCCCGGTACTCAATTATGGGTAAAAGAGTGAACCCGGATACCGCGGAATGTTTTAAGTAGCGATGATATCAAATGAGAAGTGGAATACAGGGCTATGTTATGCTAATCCCGGTTCCCTAGGGAAAGGGGAAGGGTAATGAGAATGGGAAAGGCAAAGGCCAAGGAAGAAAAAAAGAAGAGAAAGACAGAAAAGTATAGGTAAGGGAGAGGGGTACAAAAAGGGAAGCGGAAATGTGACGGAAAAGAAAAAAGAACACGATAGCGGAAATAAAAGTAAAGGAAAAGATAAATGGGAAGGGAAAGAGAAGGAGAGTAGTAGAGGGAAAGGGAGTGGGAAATTAATACGAAGCAAAAAAGGGATAAGGACATGAGGGTGGCAAATTTTTAAAATTTTAAATTTTTTCTTTCACTTTTTTTTAAGTTATCTAACTTTTGCTGAGGGTGCAGCCTGAGGAAAGCTCGGTTTCTAGATACTTCCAACTTATATTAAAGTGTGTCAGTTTTCGCTTCTAATGCCTATAATAGGAAGTGGGCCAAAGCAAAGCTTGGCCGGGTACAGCTAGTTATTTATAAAAAAAAAAAACAAGTGTTTAATTTTCAACGTTATAACTTTTTTGTTTGTGAATAAAGGCTAGAATTTTTTTGGGGGATTCCTAATGGTTTTTTGAGAGCTTTGTATTAGTGATAAAAATAAAAAAATCTAGGGATAGTAACTCCAAAATTTTTAAAGGTAAAACTCAGGACAACCTTTGAGGACGCAACTTTATATGGGCCAAATATAGTGCTGAGCGAGACCCTTTCTGCGACATTAAAATCATAGAGATCCGACATCAAATAAGGAAGTTATTACATAAAACGCGATTTAGCTTTTTTTAACGCGGGCCAAAAAAAATTTTTTTACACCAAAAATATTTTTTCGACATAAGTGTTCAAATAAAACTGACACACACTAAATTTTTTTTGTCCATATAACGTTATACGGCTTAATGTACATTAAGCCGTATCACGAAAATAAAGTTTGCGTGTGTCAGCTTTATTTGAACACTTATGTCGAAAAAATATTTTTGGTGTAAATTTTTTTTTTTAGGCCCGCGTTAAAAACAGCTAAATCGCGTTTTTTGTAATAACTTCCTTATTTGATGTTGGATTTCTATCATCTTAAGGTTGTTCTGATTTTTACCTTTAAAAATTTTGAATTTACTATCCCTAGATTTTTTTATTTTTGTCACTAATACAAAGCTCCCAAAAAACCATGACGACACCGCTAAAAGTTGTAGCCTTTATTAACAAACAAAAAAGTTATACCGTTTTAAAATCAGGGAACCTGTGTTTTTTGAAAAATTATCCCAAATTCTTATTTATATGAGGCAGTGACGGCATATAGTATGAGTTTTTGATTGAAAAGTATTCTAAGTCCACGCTTGACTTGAGTATGTACCGCGATGGAACAGCTACCAATACAGGACACATGATATGCAAAAAATTATTGATGATTGGACTATTCGTGCTGATCAACTTTATTTATATTGAATGATAATGGCTGTAATGAAGATTCAAGTGGAACCTCTAAGCACAGTGCGCTGGCTTACAACGGCTTCACGATTTCTGCATCCGTGCGTATTTGTTCACAAACAAAAAAGTTATAACGATGTAAAATGAAACACTTGTTTTTTTTGTAAAAAAATTCCACAGTAGGGAGGCAAAAATACCACAGACAAACGGCGAAACACGTGAGCTTAATTTATGGCTTCAGATAACTATGGCGTTTTTAGAATATCCGGATTAGCTCTCATTTTCGAGATATTTATGAAAGAAGTTTCAGAGCTCTGAAAGTGAATTCTTCGTCGCTTATATTACTTTGCTCACACTCAAAAAAAATTACTCAGATTATGGAAAAACGGGAATGATTTCATTGTTTTGAATACAAAACTTTCAATACGTGGTATTCTCTTCCCTCTCATATGCATTTTATATACATATATGTATGTATATACTATGAACGATATTAAATGCAGTTTTTCCCTTTTCTTTATTTTTATTACCTAAACAATAATTACTCAAACGCCCACCCCCCCCTGAATCGGATCGCTTTGTATGTGAAAACTGAAAATTCTTTCTTAAATATCTCGAAAATGAGAGCTAATCCGGATTTTCTAAAAACGCCATAGTAATCTGAAGCCATAAATTAAGCTCACGTGTTTCCCCGTTTCTTTGTGGTATTTTTGCCTCCCTACTGTGGAATTTTTTACAAAAAAACAAGTGTTTCATTTTACATCGTTATAACTTTTTTGTTTGTGAACAAAGGATAGATTTTTTTTGGGGGATTTTTCATGGTTTTTTGAGAGCTTTGTACTAGTGGTTAAAAAGAAAAAATCTAGGGATAGTAACTTCAAAATTTTTAAAGGTAAAAATCAGAACAACCTTTGAGGTCGAAACTTTATATGGGCCAAATATAGTGCTGGGCGAGACTTTTTCAGCGACATTAAGATGATAGAGATCCGACATCAAATAAGAAAGTTATTACAAAAAACGCGATTTAGCTGTTTTTAACGCGGGCTTAAAAAATTTTTTTTTACACCAAAAATATTTTTTCGACATAAGTGTTCAAATAAAACTGACACACACTAAACTTTTTTTTTTGTCCATATAACGTGATACGGCTTAATGTACATCTCCCTTCTTTAAGAGTTGGAACTCTGGATCTATTTCTACTCGAAACATTGCCTGTGGTACGTTCAATTTATTTTTTATATTATGTACATATCGTACTTTAAACCCTTCCTTTTAGAGCATTCTCAATTTCAGTGGGACTTACGGAACTTTCTATTCCTTTTAACACAACTGACAAGCAGCGGTTAGTAATTAATTACTTTACGGAAGTATTCCTCACTGTACCTTTGGACTTTTACTTCCTGGATATTTCCCTTTTTGTTTGCATTTGTTTACAAGTATGCCAAAACTTGGTTTTCTCAGGTAGATTGGTGGAGGTTTCAATTTTTTTTGCGGTATTTCAGGAGTCTTATCATCAATTTGGGCAAGGAGGCTAAATTTGTTATTGGCTGGTGCTACTTGTGGTACATCTTTTGGTGGTTCTTTCACCGTGGAGATTTTTAAAACCTTATTTGGTTTACCACTTTTCTCCGGGGACCGCTTTCTTTTTACTAATATATAGCGGTCCATTCCGGTCTGAGCCTTTTCGTCCACTTTTTGCATTTCACTACTAGTTTTAGTGTTAGATGCGGCTGTTGTGTTCTTTGAATTCCCTAAGGATTGGGATGGAGGAAATTGCGGAATATTTCCTGGAATAGCGGAAGAGCAGGATCGTGCTCTTTGATCGTCTGTTTTATCTGAAGGCCACTTTAGATTGGTTTCATTGGTACTGCACCTCAGTGTGAAATACTCATTGTTCCTCAATATGTTCTTGTAGAGTGATTGCCTGAAGCCCTCATGTATTTTATTTTATTTTATTTTATTTTATTTTATTTAGTTTTAATTAATCTATTTAATCTATTGTTTATAATTTAGACTGCGACAGATCTCTGGTTCAGTTCTACACTCTTGAAATAGTACAGATCTTTGCACTCGGATGTTCGTGCAGCGCCACCTACCGGCCAATAGTAGAACTAAATATCGGTAGTACGAATGGCAGCGCCACTTGCTTTGCTGCACATCTGATTTGAGAAAATCTATGCGAATGAAAGAAGGAAAAAACAATTGTTGTTGCTTAATAAAATTGTTGTTGCTACATACACATGTACAATTGTAATTTTACAAGTATATTTTAAGTAAGTTTCGATACTTAGCTTTTTAATTTGTTATTTCTCCACACAGGAGGAACAGCCACTATGTGTTTTTGAAAAACACAACATTTTAAAGTCTTTCAATTATCTAAAAACTCAAATTATATAGCACCGAATAACAAGAACTTCTGCAAACTAACAGGGTTGCCGGTGAATACATTGAAATTGAACCATGTGAAAACGAAAAAAGCTGTGAAAGTCGGACCCGATTTGAAGCTTTTGTTGAGAGGGTTAGGTCACACAAATTTAATTTTTTTTATACCGGGAAATACCGCTTTTGTAACATTGTTATTTGACATCCGATTTTTAAAATTGATGTGCCATTATTTGAGTATTTGGGAGCATTATATTTCCCTGTAAAGTAATTTTGACGTATGAAGTCGTTTTCAAACAGTTTGGTCACTTGACCATCTTTTTCATCCAAAATATCCCTGTGAAAAATAAAGTATTCATCGAATCATTTTAACATTACGCTTAAAGTGTTTGCAATAGAACAGGCTAATTTTTAAAGATTAAAACTTTCCTGATTTTTACAGCTTCTTATAAAAAACCTAATTTGAAAATCAAAATTTCTTCGAAAATCGCAAAAAATCAACAAAACTTTGACTTTGATCAGCTGTCACTAAGCGATACTTGCTTCAACCACTACAAGTTTTATGTCGTTCGAAGCGTATTTTAATAGTCTTTCGAATGTGATACCGCCTGCGGGTATGGCATTTGTACCTTCAGCGAAAAAAATGTTGAATGAAGTAATCAAATAAAAACACAGAATTACCGTTATCTCAAAAACAAAAGCTGTTAGAGAAGAACTGTTTTCATATTAAAAAAATAAGCATCAATTTGAGATAGAAACGATAAAAAAACAGAGGGAATAAAACATGTGTCGATCAGTGTAATAATCGTTCACAGACTCCACATTACGGGTCCAATTTCCATACAAAAATCCAATTTCAGGGTGTGTGAGAGAGTGCCCTACAGCCATTCAATTATAAAAATATATCATCACATCCACCGGAGTCATGTATTTTTCGACCAATTTAGCTTAAAAAAACATCGATGGTTTTCTTCCAATGTTTTCTAGAAACGATCGCAATGTCCCTGTCCCTGTCACTCATCGCACAAGCTACCAGAAATACCGTACAATACAATAAACGTCGCCGAAGCGTCCGATCAACGGCCATCGCGATGAACGTCATCATGAATGTAATTTTTCTCAAAATTGAATAGTTTCATTGCCGTCTGATTTTTTTCTGAATTTTGGCTTCGGAATTTTGGATTCTGAGTTTTGGATTTCTGAAATAATTTTTCTGAAAAATAGGGTCTCGGAAAATTTGTCTTCGGAATTCATGAGGGGAACCAGGTCAAAATGTGGACCTGGATGACCGCGGAATATTTTCGAGCAATATTGGTATCAGTTGAAAGGTGAGGACAGGGGCTGAAACATAGAGCTCTTCTCAGTATGATTTTTAAGCAGGTTACCACTACAACTAGTATTTTTTTTTAAATATGACGATCTACCGAATCTACTGCATGGGGCTTACATCTACCGCATTTTAAAATTCGTTATTTGTTTAATTAAGAACTTTGTGACAACATTTGAAAATATTGTGCTAGAAAACTTAGAGGTGGGTTTTGTCGAAGGCCGGGGTAATGCTCAGCCTGTCCAAGGTCGAGTAGACCTCCCACAAACTCCTACTGGCCAGGAGTGTAGACGTTCCGAAGTGCGGTCGGCGTCGTGAATCATTTTACCTCTGTTGGGCAGCAACTGGGTAGCCTCGGACTCCTACGGGAAGAAACTAACAGACTCACGTTTACTGGCTCTCATTCTGAGCGGGCGGGGATGCACACTTATAAAAGCTGAGGAGTGGTGGGCGGAGCTGCGCCAGCCGGGACTTCGTGGGCCGATATGCGCGCTGCGGGGATATGTACGTTAAAAGTATGACAGCGGCCTTCTCGGCACACGGCCAAGGCCAGAGCGAAGTGGAGGGGATTTGTGACGTTATATTGACTGTGAGTTTACCGGCGCTGGACTGGCGCAGCAATGTGCTTGATAGCAACCTACCCCGCTGCCCCTGCCAGCGTAAGTTGACTCAGTCAGTCTGCCCTCACCCAACTGAGGCAACGGAATCCAGTCCGTTGTCCTCGTCAAGTGAAGGTTGACTTAGCCAGCCTGCCCTCACCCAACTGAGGCAACGGAATCCAGTCCGTTGTCCTCGTCAAGTGAAGGTTGACTTAGCCAGCCTGCCCTCACCCAACTGAGGCAATGCCGAACATGAATAAAGTATCCAGCCCGTTGTCTTCATCAAGGTTAACAAGCGTCTCGCCGTCAGTCCTTTCACTTCGTCAGTCGGCGGCCGGTCAGTAGCCAAAAGGCTCCAGCTCCGCCAAATTACATACGGAGACTGATTCGAGTTTGCCAGTTACTGCGCTGCGGTGAATTAGGTTGCAGTGCTTTCTGCGTGTACGAATGAACAAGTGAAACTCTGCTGTTGGTTGCTGCTAAGCAGCGTAGTTGTTGGTGTACTTAGTCGGAGTGTACAGGGGGGTCATATTATTGTAATGCAACATTACAGTCCCTCTCCAACTTCTGGTGTCGGAAAGTTTCGGTGGTAAAAGAAACAATTTCTGCCAGGCACGGCCTAGGATATATTGGTATGTGTATGCCATTCATCTTTATTAAATTTTTTTTTGGTGTACAGAGTTCAAATATTAATATTCCATTTGGATAGACATATACAAACTAAATTTGCTGATTAACATTTCATTAATTTTTCATTTGGATATGCATACATATACAAACTAAATTTGCTGATTAACATTTCATTCAAAATAGAGAAATTCATATACATAATTAATTTATTTCGTAAACTATTAATTTATTCAGCTTCAAATTGAGCCAGTCTTCTAGATCCTACTATGCGGACAGATGCCTCGCTTGCATTGCTGATGCTGGTATGGGATAGATGGCGGTACTTTCGGTGGCTCTGCTGGTACTTCCCCCTCTGTATGTACATACTTGCTGTGGTACCCTCAGGTCGCGACCAAAATTTATCTCCGCCGCCGATGTTTGTGTTGACTCATGGTACAAGGTGCTTATTGCAAATGCGATTTGTGGTATTTCTTCGGCCCAAGTTCGGTGATCTGTCTTTGATCGTTGTGCTATCATGTTTTTTACGACTCGGTTAACCTTTTCTGTCGAGAAGGCTGGTATTTCCCTATTTTGAGCGCGAAAGTGGTCCGACAAGTTACGATCACCCATGGCCGTGAGCATTGCATGGTGGCCATTAATCCGGTTGGACGTTTTGTATTCGGAGCATGTGATGCATTTTTGGACGCGTTTGCGGACATCGCGGAATATTCCCGGCCAGTAATAGTTTTGTTGTGCCCTATTAAGTGCCTTCTTCACTCCTAAGTGGCCGGCTGGTGCAGCGTGGTGTACTTCCTATAGTATATCCTCCCGTCGCACAATGGGAACGTTTCATACAAAAAACGGCCATATATAGCAAAAATGCTCAAATTTTGAAAATAAGCTTTTTTTTATGAGTATTAGTACATGGTGTAAAAATGAACTTAATCGGATGACAAATCCTCCCACCCCCCCATATAACGGGTGCCGCGAAAAACTATTTAAATTTATTTATTTTCGAAACTAATTGAGTTAGAATGCTGAAATTCAGTATGCAAGCTTCTTTGATGAATATTAGTACATGGTGTAAAAATTAACTTAATCTGATGACAATAACTCCCACCCTCCCCCCCATATAACGGCTGTCGCGAAAAACCCCTAAAATGCATTTATTTTCGAAACTAATTAAGTTACAATGCTGAAATTCAGTGTGCAAGCTTCCTTGATGATGATAATATGGCCGAGCTTCTCTCCCAATTCGAGGTGTGCTCCTTTTTGTTTTTCCTACTAATTGGGTGGACCTACAGTTTTATGCCGGCTCCGAACGGCGAATGCATTTTTTGTGAGAAGCTTTTTCATGGCAGAAATACTCTCGGAGGGTATGCCGCCCACTGCCGAGAGGTGACCGCTGCTCTTAAAAAATCCAATAATTGGATTTTTACTAATTAGAAAAATTGTTTTGGTGTTTTGCTCGGACCGTGGTTTGAACCCGAAACCTCTAGCATAGCAGGCGAGCACTCTACCCACTGCACCACAGCGGCCATGAATATTAGTACATGGTGTAAAAATGAACTTAATCTGATGACAATAACTCCCACCCCCCATATAACGGGTGTCGCGAAAAACCACTAAAATGCATTTATTTTCGAAACTAATTGAGTTAGAATGCTGAAATTCAGTATGCAAGCTTCTCTGATGAATATTAGTACATGGTGTAAAAATGAACTTAATCTGAAGACAAATACTCCCCCATATAACCATTATTTGCATTTATTTTCGAAACTAATTGAGTTAGAATGTTGAGGGGCAATAATATATATATAGGTATAAGTATATGTTTGTAACTACATACTTCAAAAATGTTTATTTAATTATCTATGTGACGTTAATGTATACTTATTTAAAATCTGTACTCTTAGGGCTTGGATCCCCAAGTAAACTCCCATTTATAAGGTAACGGCACAGGTGGGAAACGAAATAGATAAATGCAAATATCAACAAGTTTATGCGTACCAAAAACTTTATACCATTTATGAATGATAGAAATTATATTTTAATCGAATAAGTTACAAATACTCAAATTTATCTACATATGAACAATCCGTTGTATGGGAGCTATATTTTATACTTATACTTAAAAACTTACTTTTGAAGTAAATAGGCTAAAAGTAAGTATATATGTAAATATTATATAAAATTGCGTTAGTTAATATTTTAGCGATCAATGCTTTTCTCTCTAGCCACGCATGTATACATATTTATTAACGTGGAGTGAAATTTTTTTTTGGAAATTCAATTTGTTCCAAAGCCAGAACGGAACCTTTCTAGCCCAGTAATAAGCCTGTACAATTTTATTGACCTACTCGCATGTTTAGAGGTGCCCCCAGCCCCACAGAGTTGAAAAAATAGCACGATCTGGTACAAATATGAAATTTTGAAAATTATAAAATCAAAAAACGAAGTATGAGGATTGATAAAGATGGCTAAGCTGAGTGTAGCATTACATAAATACACCGCACTTACAGTTGTTGTCATGTACACATAATTTATTGTGTACACATGTACCACACACATTGTCAAAACAGACTGACCTAAATAAATTCCGTTAAACCCCAGCGGGAGTTTAACATCAAATATATACACCGCCACATACGGCGCCTCAAGTTACATTTGTTGCATTTTGTCAAGTGCATTGCCCGAGCGGTCACAATGACCAACTGAGCGACAGCGTCAGTTTGTCAATGTGCACCGACGAAATATTTATGATTCACATATGCTGACACAGCATATGGTGAACACTCTTTCTTTTTGTATATGTATTAGTGTAAGTTATTGTAATAATTTTTGGTATATAAGGAAGTGAAAGTGAATAAATAAATTAATTCATTTCGAACCTCAAACCGTGTCTTTCTATATGTAATATGGCGATCCGCCAGCTCGAAGTTATCCTTATGAACAAAAATTTGCTTACTAGCGGAATAGTTCATAAGGACTAACCAGTTCCACATACAAGGCAATTGCTTATGAAGAAATAAAAATTGGTTTAAACAACTGAACGCATATGGTATTTCGGATTGAATTAGTCAAGACGGTAGATGTTCGAAAATCAAAAAACCTATCACCACGCACCACGGTTTGGATAAAAACACATCAAGACGAAAACGATGATAGTTGCATATCTGTACTGAATCCAGCACAATTAGGCAGTCAGAGGACACCAGCAGAAGCATCCCAAAGTAACGTACCTTACATGACCGGCTATAATACACATGAGGCTATGCTATTTATATGAAGAAAGATCAAGCAACAACAAAGGGGGATAGCATAATTCTAGTGGAATAGAGGAGACTATGCTATTTATACGATCAAGCAGCAACAAAAGGGGATAACATAATTCTAATGGAATAGAGAAAGGATAACTTCATCATCACTATATCGGGTCTACTACAAACACCACCACAACAACAACAAATAAATAATATAAGTATAACTATAATATTAAGTTTATATGAATTTAGCAGCCTAACGGCCGCTTCACCAAACAGCAAGTAACATTGCTTAGGGACATTATTTTCATATACGTATATTTCCTTCCGACATTAGGGTCTCATTTTAAATAAAACAACATAAATTGAGTAAATTTGAATGCCAGTTTATTTTTAATTCGGTTTAAATACATATCCCTTATGGATAGTGCTTTGCCAGACGATTTCAATTACGAAGCCTTAAATAGGATAATAGACCAACTAGAAAACACGAACAATACTCGTAGGTCAAGAGCTCGTACAATAGGCAGTAATAGGCATCAGCTTAACTGGTTAAGGCAATTTTGGACTTTTATAGGAATGGGCAGAGCACCCACAATGACAGACTTGTTATACCCCACTACATTAGAAGAGGAAACAATTAGGACACTCAGGAGAGTAGAAAATTAAAAATAAAAAATAAAAAAAAATAAAAATAAAAAAATTTTTTAATTATTGCTGATAGAATAAATTATTTCTTTTAAAATGTCACAGGACATTACAACCCAAGAGGAATTTAATAAAATTTTCGATAGATGCGTTAGCACGATAAGAGAATTCATAAAATTTGCTGAGGACCACCTCAAAAATAAAAAAGAAGGCCCAAAACCAATAACCATAGAAGAGTATAGGAGAAGAAATAAGGCAAAAAAGGAAAATATCCCAAAAATACCTTCCCCAGCAATAATAACAAAAAGAAAAAGGGCAGGTAAAAGAGTAAGAAAAAATCAGGAAATAGCCGAAGCTTATAGGTTATTAAATTTAAGTACCAATAAGGAAGATAAAATAAAATTAAGATATAAAATTAGAGAATTAAGGAAAAAATAAATGAATAAATGGAATAAATAAAATTAAAATTTAAAATCTCAAATTATTTTTTAAATATGGCATGGTGGAAAGTAGCGCTAAACAGCGTATTAATAGCTATCGCAGGATACGAAGTAGGTAAAGAAAGCTCAGAAGGAAAAAATTCTGAAAATAGAATTGTAAAGTTTGAAGGAAATCCAATTGTAGAAAAAGAAGAAGAAATCTCTAACAAATGGCTAACAGTTTTTGGATGCGTCATGACATTGTTAATTGTCACAATTGCAATTCTAATAAAAAATTACATTAAAAATAAATTGAGACAATTGAACAATGTGCAACAACGCATATAAGCTGAAATGAATAAATGGCAAGAGATATATGAGTTATTATCAACAGAAAAAGAAAAGGCCCATAAATCTTACAAATGCATAAATAAAAGCATACAAATTACAAACGAAACTTTATTAAAGCATTTCAACATAATTTTGGAAGCTCTAAAAAACATTAGACAAATTATAAACGAGAAAAATAAATTTTTTACTGAAGAACACAGAAAAGAAGCTTATTCAATTTTCACTACAGTACGGGATAAATTAGTTTCTTCTTTAGCCAGACATAGCATTGAAACTACAATACCAACAACAGTAGAGGAGGACATTCAAATAGATTTTTCATTACTGCTATCTGTACGCGTCCCTAGCCGAACACCCTCACCTTCGTTCAGTCAAGCCACATCAGTGGAAGAATTTAAAATAAACACCCCAGAAATAAACGTCACAATGCCACAAACGGTAGTAGAATTTATCAAAACTGCTTCGTCAGTACTACCAGAGTTTGATGGTAAGCCAGAAAATCTACACAGTTTCCTAGATGCACTCGATATTCTTGAGCAAATCAAGGAGGCACACGAGGCATTGGCAATTACAATGATAAAAACAAAATTAAAAGGCACGGCAAGAAACTTTATCAGCAATGAAACTACCATAACACAGATTAAAAATAAGCTAAAAACCGCAATAAAGGGTGAATCAGTAGAAGTTTTAACTGCTAAACTCCTGAACATCCAACAGCGTAGCAAAACTGCTAACCAATACACAGCGGAAATAGAAAAAATTACCAGGTCATTAGAAGGAGCATATATCTCTGACGGATTAAATCCAGATTTAGCCACGAGATATTCAACACAGGCAGCAGTTAAAGCCATGTGTAAAAACTGCTCTAATGACAAGGTCAAAATGATCATGCAAGCAGGAACGTTCACAACCATGAACGATGCAATTTCCAAATTCACCAACAGCTGCACCGAAATAACGGGCAGCTCAAATACAATTTTAAATGTACGACAACAAAGTCAGTACCGTAGTAATTTCCGTGGAGGTTACCGAAGTAACAACTATGGGAGTTACCAAAGTAGGAGATTTAGACCACAACCAAGATACAACAATAACTCGAGGTCTAACAACAATAACAATAATAATAATCAAAGAGGGTCACAATCCCAAAATACAAACAGACCATATAATCAAACCCGTAATGTGCGCAGCTGCACCCAGACGGAAAACCAGGAAACTCCACTTCAAGATCAGTAAAAAGAAAAATATGCGTACTCAACCTCAATTTAAACAGCTATATATCAACAAGGACTTCATTAAACAATTCATACTCAAATTTTTTAATCGACACTGGAGCTGATATCTCCATAATTAAAAAACAGCAAATAAATAATAAAGAAAAAATAAATACTGAACAAATCACAGATTTGAAAGGCATTGGTCAGGGAATAACTAGCACTTTAGGCACAATCAAAGCAGATTTAAAAGGTGATGACCTTCTAATTTATCATAAATTTCACGTCGTAGACGACAACTTCCCAATCCCATGTGATGGAATAATAGGCCTAGATTTCATAAAGAAATACAATTGTATTCTAGATTATGGAAAAACAGAGGATAAACTAATCTTAAGACCATATGATTTCCCTCAAACAATAACAATGAATCTAACAAATTATCTGTCTGTCAATACAATCACAATCCCAGCTAGATCAGAGGTTATTAGACAAATTAAAATAAATACAAATAATAAAAACATTTTCATACCACACCAACAGCTATCTGAAGGCATTTTTATTGCAAATACCATTACAAATAACGAGCAAACTTTCGTTAGAATTATCAACACGACACATAATAACACAACTATTCAAAATTATAAAATTAAAACTGAAAATTTAGATGATTATACACTAGTTAAAGCAACCACACACAGTAAAAATGATACAGACACAGAAAAATTAAAAAGATTAACGAAAAACTTTCCAAATTTTGTTAAAGATCAGTTAACATCAATTTGCACAGAATTCATAGATATATTTGCACTAGAAACAGAACCAATTACTTCTAATAATTTTTATAAACAAAAATTATATATGAAGGATGACAACCCTGTTTACATTAAAAACTATAGATTACCACAGACACAAAAAGGAGAAATTACAAATCAAGTAAATAAACTAATCAAAGACGATATAATAGAACCTTCAATTTCAGAATATAATAGTCCAATTTTATTGGTTCCTAAAAAATCACTCCCAGGAAATACAGAAAAAAGATGGAGATTAGTAGTAGATTACAGACAAGTAAACAAAAAATTAGCAGCAGATAAATTTCCACTCCCAAGAATTGATGATATTTTAGACCAACTGGGAAGAGCAAAATATTTTTCATGCCTAGACCTTATGTCAGGTTTTCATCAAATCGAGTTACACCCAGATTCCAGGGATATAACCTCATTCACAGCCGAGAATGGCACATATAGATTCAAAAGATTACCATATGGATTAAAAGTAGCACCAAATTCATTCCAAAGAATGATGACACTAGCATTCGCAGGCCTAAAACCATCTCAAGCATTCTTATACATGGATGATTTAGTTGTATTAGGTTGTTCTGAAAACCATATGTTAAAAAATTTAAGAGATGTATTCTCCACTTGTAGAAAATATAACCTAAAACTACATCCAGACAAATGTTTATTTTTCAGCCAAGAAGTAACTTATTTAGGACATAAATGTACAAACAAGGGAATATTACCCGACCCAAGCAAATTTGAAACAGTTCGAAATTATCCAACACCAAAAACAGCAGACGAAGTTAAGAGATTCGTAGCATTCTGTAATTATTATAGAAGATTTGTACCGAATTTCGCAGAACATTCAAGAAAGTTAACCAGGCTTTGCAGAAAAAATGTTACTTTCGAATGGACAGAAGAATGTCAAAAAGCTTTTGTCTATTTGAAAGAAGCATTAATCAGCCCAACACTTTTGCAATACCCAGACTTCGATAAAGAATTTTGCATAACGACAGACGCTAGTGGATACGCTTGTGGAGCAGTCCTTAGCCAAGAACATGATGGCAAACAGTTACCAATTGCTTACGCCTCTAGGTCATTCACAAAAGGTGAAATAAACAAAGCCACGATAGAAAAAGAATTGGCCGCAATCCATTGGGCCATAACCTTCTTCAGACCATACATCTATGGCAGAAAATTCTTAGTAAAAACCGACCATCGCCCATTAACATACCTATTTTCAATGAAAAGTCCTTCATCTAAACTAACACGAGTAAGACTCGATTTGGAAGAGTACGATTTTGAGGTGGAGTATATAGCTGGAAAAGAAAATCACATTGCGGATGCACTATCACGCATAACAATTACAAATTTGAAAGATATGTCAGTGGAAGCAAATAAAATTTTTAAAATAACAACAAGATCAGCAGCTAAAAAGACCAGTAATAATACTGAAATTAAAGAAAGTCACAAAGAGAACCCCAAAATATACGAAGCGCTAAATAAATTTGAAGTAAAAAGACATGTCGAGCTCGTTTTCAATCCTCCGAAATTATATTTCAAAAAAGGAAAGAAAATTTGTAGCAATTTTGAGACAAGCAACCTAATTGTTGAGGATAAGATTGACTTAGGACAATTCTTTACCAGGCTCGAAAGAGAAGCCGGCAATTTAGGACTTGTACAAATACAGTTGTCCTTAGGGGACAAATTGTTTAAAAAGAATTATACTGCAGTAGGCAAATTTATAGAAATGGGTAATAAAGTTCTCAAAAAGTTAACAATCGCTCTAACCCCAGAGGTTATATATGTGACAAATCCCGGGAAAATTAAAGAAATTCTGCACAAATATCATGACGATCCTATTAGTGGTGGCCACCCAGGAATAAATCGCATGACAGATAAAATCAAGCAGAAATATAGCTGGCTGAATATGAAAAATGACATACGAAAATACATAAAGAACTCTGCATCCACTGCAAGAAAAATAAAATTCATAAACATATAAAAGAACCAATGACAATAACGGAGACACCTCCGAAGGCATTCGATATTGTACAAATTGACACAGTCGGCCCATTGCCAAAGTCGATAAATGGAAACGAATATGCGGTTACCATTATATGCGATTTAACCAAATATTTGGTAGCGATCCCAGTTCCAAGCAAACATGCAATAACTGTCGCTAAAGCCATATTCGAGCATTTCATCTTGATTTATGGCCAAATGAAAACAATTTTAACAGACATGGGCACAGAATACAAAAATACCCTATTCGCAGAACTGTGTAAACTGTTAAAAATTTAACATAAAACTTCAACACCGTATCATCACCAGACTTTGGGTACTGTAGAACGCAGTCACCGGACATTCAACGAATATATGCGTGCATATATATCCAGTGACAAAGACGATTGGGATGAATATCTCAAATATTTCGCATATTGCTACAATACAACGCCATCAACAACACATAATTATTGTCCTTTCGAACTTATATTTGGGAAAAACCCACCAAATTATGAATTTTTGACAGAAAATAAAATTAGCCCTGTATACAACCATGAGGCATATGACAAAGAAGTAAAATACAAACTTCAACTAGCACAGCAAAGAGCCAGAAAATTAATTCAAGAAGCTAAAGAAAAGCAAAAAACCAATTATGACAAAAATACTTATAGTAAGGAAATTAAAATGGGAGATTTAGTTTTAGTTAGAGAAGAGGCCTCCCATAAGTTAGAAAATAGATATACAGGACACTATAAAGTTAAAAATATTGATAAGAATAACAATTACACTCTAATCCCAAATAGCATAGGAGATAGCAATAAAAACAAAAAAGAAATAGTTATTCATAAGAATAGGCTTAAACCAATTTAAAATTAGGCACTGCACTTTTATCCGATAATAATAAATTTAGTAATAACGTAAATAAATATGCATTCCATTTTACTCAATTTAATAAACAGGCACACGCCAACGAAACAAAAAAAAATATATAAATGTAATGTACTAAATATATGTATAAATATACAATACGAACCAAATGTAAAAAGAAAAGAAAAACAATAATAACGTTCATGTACAAATAAAAAATGCAATGCAGGCAAAAGCAAATGTAACACAAAAAAAAAATTTTTGAATAATAAAATTTTATGCTACACAGGCAATATGAGCCGAAAAGCAATTAATAAATTTTGTCAACTCAGACAAACGTTAAGTGGGTCACTAAGTCATCCAAATAGATATATATAGTTGAATACAAATATATATATCTATTTTTTTTTTTAAGGGGGAAGGTGTAGCATTACGTAAATACACCGCACTTACAGTTGTTGTCATGTACACATAATTTATTGTGTACACATGTACCACACACATTGTCAAAACAGACTGACCTAAATAAATTCCGTTAAACCCCAGCGGGAGTTTAACATCAAATATATACACCGCCACATACGGCGCCTCAAGTTACATTTGTTGCATTTTGTCAAGTGCATTGCCCGAGCGGTCACAATGACCAACTGAGCGACAGCGTCAGTTTGTCAATGTGCACCGACGAAATATTTATGATTCACATATGCTGACACAGCATATGGTGAACACTCTTTCTTTTTGTATATGTATTAGTGTAAGTTATTGTAATAATTTTTGGTATATAAGGAAGTGAAAGTGAATAAATAAATTAATTCATTTCGAACCTCAAACCGTGTCTTTCTATATGTAATATGAGTATTAAAGTGAATTTTTTTTTTGGAAACAACAGCAACAAAAGTTATTAAAGGTCAAAGTTTATATTGTGTTTTTTTAAATTGCAATTACTTAAAAACTACTGAACCGATTTCGAATATTTTTATACCATTCGATAGGTGTTTTGATTTCCATTTTTTCTCGTAAGTATTGTTTATCTCCGTACTAATTTCAAGGGTCCTACCATACACTCAGAGATATTCAGCATGAAAAATTAAGTTTGTATGGGAGGTACCACGTCCCCTTTTCCAACAGCTTCCACTTTTTCTCGTAAGTATGGTAGAGTTATTGTTTATATCCTTACTAATCTCCAGGGTCCTACAATTTCCAAGATATTCAGCATGAAAGATTAAGTTTGTATGGAAGGTGCCACGCCCCCTTTTCCAATAGCTCCCATTATTTCTCGTAAGTATGATACAGTTATTGTTTATCTCCGTACTCTAATTTCCAGGGTCCTACCATAAACACTCCCAGAGATATTCAGCATGAAGGATTAAGTTCGTATGGGAGGTGCCCCCTCAATATTTTCAACTTTTTTTTAGCCTAAAACCGATTCGAGGCTATTGCGAACAAACTTGCAGAGAGAAGTATTCAGTTTAGTCCAGTAGTTTTCATGTTTTAAGGAACCGAAGAAACCGCGACTCATTTTTATATACATATATGTATAGATAATATGAAATTTGACCCCTGCGCGATACCCCTTAACCTTTTCCGATTGGGACCAAAATTTATATTGAATATTTTTAAGTGCGGGAATATCGATTTCCGGCATTAGATATAAAAAAATAATTAATTAAATTGTTTGAATCTCATAGAGTTTTCTAAACTTTGACCCCTATGCGACACCCCTTAACCATCTCCGATCGCCACCAAAATTTATATGTGATATCTTTGACTGTGCTGTAACTGATGTAATGCTAACTTTATTTTTAAGCACAACCCTAATGTATGTACCTACATATCGAGCCCTAACCGCAATAAAAGTGCATCCAACAAAATTATCGATTTTACCTTTTTTATAGAAATAGTTTATTAAATTTTTATAGAAATACATAGTTTATTAAAACCCGAATCAACTCCCAAAATTCCATAACTGTGAAATGTGCCGTTTCGAAGTTAAGTAAACAAATATTTTCTGTGCAAATTTCACTATCCGTAAAAACTCTATATAGCCGCCTGAGATATTAACTTCATAGACAGCACATTTAAAAAACAAAACAATTTTTTATTTTCGTTAGGAAAAAAATACGCAGAATAATCAATTAATATATAGATAAACAGAACGGATGGTCACCGTAGCTATTAGTAAAGAACGCCTGGACCAGGCCCAGGCAGCTAGTGGGACAATTGTCCGAAAAATTGAGAACCAAATTCACACAGATTATTACGCTCTTTGTTTGCTTCGCTAGTGTGAGCGCTACGACCAATGAAGTGCTGTCCAGCGTTGCCAGAATGACGATGGCATCGTCATTTTGACGATTTTGGACTCCATGACGATGGGACGATTTCATGTCACAAAATGACGATTTTAGGAAGTGCAGAGAAATATAGATTTATTCGTAATAAAAATTAATTACTTTATACAAATTTCCATAATTAGAAAAAAAAAAAAATTAAGGCAATCTTCAATCCTTTTCCAACACTGGTATTATGTTTTTCATAAATCCTTTTACTACATTAAAATGCAACATTGCCTTGGTTCTGAGCGCACTGCCACACGAATAGAATAAGTACATTCATTGCTCAACATAATCAACCATTCTCAGCCGTAGCTGATCTTGTAAAGTGTATAAAAAGCAGTTTCGACGATTCTAAAACGGCGGCAGCTTTATCGTGTGGAAGAACACAAGCAACAATTATTATTCAGAACGCTCTTGGGCAGTACCTACTAGACCTCTGCACAATACCATTTGCCTCTTCTATATTTGCGAATACTCTATGCATTGTACAATTAGTCACAGCACAATTTCAATGCAGATACGAATATAACCCATACTTTTCATTTGGAATACAAATACTATTTCTATTTGCTCTGTTGGAGCGATTAGTGTACACTATTCGCCACGATAGAATAGAACATAATAATAACCATGTTATGAAGTATTCGCAAAACCTTGTTGCTTCTTTGGTTTGTTTGTTTATTTAATGTGCATATGGCATTAAGGTGGACCAAAAAATAAAAGCCCAACAAACATATGTTCCATTTTTTAATGATAAGAAATGTTTTTCTTGTACATTAAGGACTTTGAATAAAATTATGTATCATCACTGATATAAAAGGAGAAAGAAATTTGGAGGCATTTGCACGACCTTTAAATTTTAATATATTAAGGAAAAATTTTAGGTATAGATTTCCGTATTATATTCGCATGAAAATCGGGTTCTTCCTCGAATGTCGGGAGAACTTTATTTCCTTCATAAAACCACCTTAATATGCCAAATAAATTTCCTAACTAATGCCGAAAAAATCAAAAGAATCGAAGTATTGGTTACCGAGTTATTTTAAAATATATAGAAAAGTTGGAAATATGTAGATCGTAAAAAGCTCTGGTTCGAAATTTATTTTAGACATATGGTTTCTTGGGCAAAAAAGCTTGAAATTACCCAAATTTTTATAATTGCGATGTGTCCCTGTTAATTTTTTTTTTGGCCCCTACCAATCGACCCGCCCTAGTGTGTATGCATATGCACATACACACACACTCACACTAGCAGCGTAATTTTGCTGAACACAATGTCTGGATGTGTGCTTATGAAAATATGTATGTACATACATACATATATTTCGATTATATTCGAAGTATTCGCAAGTAGTGTACACTATTTGCAGAACCTTTTTAAGGGCATGTAATTGTCGCTACGAATAAGTAATTGTATTGGTTCTGTTTATGGTTGTGCTCTACTTGCGTTTATTCTAAAACGACAGCAACAAATAGGTACTGTAATTGGATGGCCGCGAATATTTTGTTGGCCGTTTCGAAACCATTCGTGCAGCCTTTTAGTACCTACCAGCTAGAATCGCTATGTGCCATACTCCGAACAACTAAATTTTCATTGTGCGTTGATGAATCCATTGATATACTTAAGTAGTACGAAATTACTCAGTCTTGTAGTGAGACTCAGTGAAAGACTTTTTTTGGTTTGGTCCGTGTTGAAACCTGCGACGCTATCAGTTTACATAATGCGATAAAACAGTATTTCATCGAAAACAATGTTCCTTATGAAAACAACATGATTTCATTTGTCGCAGATGGGGCAAAAAATTTATGTCGATTTTTATTTTTAAATTGACGATTTGGGACAAAAAAAAATCTGGCAACACTGGTGCTGTCGTTTGTTTCTGTTCAGTGGCTTACTATCAAGCAACAAGACAATAGCGTATGCGGAAGGTTTTTTAAAATTCAAAATATGTATGAAAATATAATTTTAGTAAACCACAACTGCCTTTTAACGGCACGTATATTACCTGAAAAAAACATTTGTAATATGCAGTGCATTTTCTCAAGAGCATTTCATTGGTGCGCTCACTGCGCTCTTACTAACACTACCTCAGTTAGAAAAATGCCTGGGCCTGGCCTGGACCGATTACGTTCGGACGCCGGTAGAAAGAGATATTGATAGTGAAAGAGAAATAAAAAGACAAAGAGAAATAAAAAGAGAAAGAGAAAATAAAAGGGAAAATCTAGGGGGAAAAACTCATCTTTATATATATTACGCTAAGCGATTTTTTGTAAGCACCATAACTTTTACACCGTTATACCGATTTTCGAAAATGTGTTGTCAGATGAAAGGGCTTGACATGTAGATGTGCAGGAAGGTTTAATTTTTTTGAAAAGGGTTGCCAGATGTTTGAAAATTTAATTTTACTATATAGTATGTTTGATTTTAAAATTTTTGGCACCATATGAAAGGGCTTGACCTGATATTAAGTAATTTAATAAAAATTTTACAAAAAGGGTTGCCACCTGTTCAAAAATTCAGTTTTACGCCATAGTTTGTTTGATTTTTAAATTTGAGGTGTCATATGAAAGGACTTGGCATGGAAATGAGTAATTTATTAAAATTTTTACAAAAAGGGTGCCACCGTTCAATAATCCATTTTTACGATACAGTTTATCTCATTTTTAAATTTGAAGTGTCATGCAAGGCCTAGCACTGAAGATGGGTAATAAAAGTATGAGGTGGGTTTTGTCGAAGGCTGGGGTAATGCTCAGCCTGTCCAAGGTGAAGTAGGAGTCCCACGAACTCCCACTGAATAAAGAACACAGTATTTACGTGTTAAGATCGGACACACACACACACCTTGAGATGTTGAGAGGGCTGTAGCTTTCCGTCATGAGAGAGTGAGAAGGTGGAGTTGAAAGAGAGAGAGGGTTTGGTGCGATGGGCGGAGCCACCAGAAGCCAGACGTCGGAATCGGAGAGCGGATACGGTAGCTGCTGAGAACAACAATGTCGGAGCGGAGTTAACAGCAGCAACAGTGGCGGTAGCGAAGGGGAAAGTTACCAGAGGCGGAGCAGTGATGGAGCCAATAGCGATGACGAAAACCGGCTGACACGGTTGCAGGGCGGAGTTAGACGGTGTCGGCGTCGTGATTGGTCCTTTTACCTGATCTTGCCTGACGGAGGGATATCGGGGTGTCTGCGAAGACCTGGAAAAGACTACGAAGACTCGGGTTAGTTTACCTGGCTCATCCGCTGGACATCACCGCTTTCCCCGGTTGCACCTAACCTGAAGGCGCTGGGAGGGCGGAGATGTGCCAGCTGAGACTCCGTGGGTTGATTCGTGAGCACAGGAGCGCATCGTGATGGTTTCCACTGCTCCCGCATCATTCCACGGACGGAGCCAAGGCCGGGTGGAGGAGGTGTATTGTCATTTGGGCAATGGTCCACTCCGACCCAACTGGGACAGTGATGGCACCCGCCAATCACTTGTACCAGCCGAGCGGAGAGTAACCAGCGCCATGACGACAACTCTTCCATTCAGCCAATCAAAAAGTCCTGACTCTTTGGCCAACCACCGCCATCTCCATGGTTTACACTCTAACTAGTAGGTGTGGTCAAAGAGATGGCGCCGATCCACCAGAGCCAGGACAGGCGGTGGAGGGGTTGTGCCGTCATATGGGCAGTAGTCCACTTCCACTCAACTGGTACAGCGGAGCGTAGCCATCGCCAAGACGACAACTCCTCCACTTAGCCAGCTAGGCCAGCTAGCAGGAGCCTGACATATAGCCCCGACACATAGCATACGTCAATCCGTCTACGTCGACGTATGTGACTGACAGCTCAGTAAAATGTCGGCATTTAAACGTACGTCGTCGCACGTACGACGGATCCGTCGCCGCAACGTACCGAAGTTGCCCAAAAGTCAACTTTTGGTATACGTCAATCCGTCGCTATGTCAGCTGATTGCTTTTGATTATTAACCTTTAGCTACTCTTGAATTTAACTTTTTTTCCAATTTGCTTTTCGAGTTTTTTCTCATTTGTATAACATTCCTCCATAAACCAAAATGGTCAAGAATTATCAGGAGATGTGAAGTTACTGAAAACTGAATTTCAATAGGGCAACTTAAAAGAGAAATTACAAAATATTCTAAAGAGTTAAATTTTTGCCATCACCTCTGTAGTTAAAGGTTAATCAAACAGCTGATTTGTGTATATCCGCCAACGTTTCCTATGTGGCGACCTCTCCGTCAAGTACGTGAGCTGTCAGTCACATACGTCGACGTAGACGGATTGACGTATGCTATGTGACGGGCCTAATAAGCCAAGTACTCCTGCCGGCGTACCTACGAAGACTGATTTGTGCTTGGCAATTACTGCGCTTTTATATGTCCGCTGCGACGAACGGTCTGAGAATCACAACGAACAAGTGAAACACTTGTTAATGTTAAGCAGCGTAGTTGTTGGTATGTGCGTCGGCTGGCATGCAAGTGCAGTGCTGTTGTTTGTGTTTGCCTGCTTGTGTTATGTTGTTGGTAGGCAATTCAGGTTTTGACAAAGGTGGTTATTGTTGTTGTGCTGGCATTTGATTGCTATGCAAATATACTTATTAGGGTGGGACGACAGCAGGGATTTTATTATTGTAATGCAACATTACAAAAGGAAAGGGAAGAAGAAAATGAAAGGGACGGATATGGCGAAGGACAGGAAGCGAAAGAGGAAATATGAAAAATAAAATGGATAAAGGGAAAATAAAGGGGAAAGAGGAAGAGAAAGAGAACTAGAAAGAAAAGGAGGAGCGCGCCAAATGGCCTTTTGTAGGTCCCTTTAAGGTTACCATAATCTAGAAAAATATTCGGCACAAAACTTCACTATGGGGCTCCTTGGTCAAAATCTATGTATAAAAAATCTAGGTCCACAGAAAATAAAAATAACCAGTAGCTATGAAGGCATATCAAAAAATTTTCAAATGTGGTAATAAGTGGTCTTCCACCCTCAAATTGTCGCACAGTGTAATTGAAAGCCACAGCATCGCGTGGCCGGGTTTACTAGTTATGACTTAAAACTCTTACTGTGTAACCTAATACAAACGTAAGTCGTCCATTAACGCACGCACGCAAATTTTTCATATGCGTTGAATCGGAGTTATATGTAAATATTTATTAAGAGTTAAAAATTCGATTTTAAGACGATCCTTTTTTCAGTTTTCTTGCGCAAGGCTGCTCTTTGCACAGCAAATGCATGCAGTTCCGCACTGGCTTAGAAACTGCTAGAACCGTAATCTTGGAGACCTGCGTGTAATATGGCGGTACTTATCCGAATTTTATGTCAGTGTTCCCAATTAAAACGAATGGAAAAACATTGCTCGCAAATTCGAAATCGATACCGGTTTGCCCAATTGTATATGAAAAGTAAGGGTGGTAAAAGGGGGTTGACCCCCACAGGGGGTGTGTTATGGAACCTACATAAAATGTATATCATATTAAATGGAACCAAATACCTATTGAATGGTATAAAAATATTCGAAATCAGTTCAGTAGTTTTTAAGTAATTTCAATTTAAACAAGTAAGGAAGCCTAAGTTCAAGTGGAATCGAACATTAGATACTCAGCTGTATGCTTTAATTGTTTGTTTGCGTTTGATGGAAACACGGTGTATTTTATATAAAGCGAGTGCTGCATAAAGTGGGCGTAGCCACGCCCATTTTCTAAATTTTTGTCAGTCATCCAACTAAGCTTATGAATATTATTCTTTGTGCAAAATTTCATCCCTTTATGAGTTACAAAGATGTCACGTTAGAAATTCCAAAAGGGTGTTCCAGAAATATCTTTGTTAAAAAGTAGGCGTGGTCATAAACCGATTTCAATAAATTTTTGCGTGTCTATTAACACAAGTTATAAAAGTGTCTAAACCAAGTTTCGTCATAATATCTCAATTATTTGTCGAGTTATGGGCTCCGAAATCTCGTTGATTTCTTTGTCTGAAAAGAGGCGGTGCCACGCCCATTTTCCGAAATTTTTCTATTTTTTGTTTCCGATCTATTGTAGAACTCATGCCACAAAATTTCAATGAATTATCTTTATATTTGACAAAGATATCGCCTAAAATGTTTTTACTAGGCCACTTTATGATACCCATATATAAAAGTGGGCGTGGTCGTCAACCGATTTCGCTAAAATTTTGAACATGTATTACCACAAGTAATAAAAGTGTATACACCAAGTTTCGTCATAATACATCGATTATTTGTCGAGTTATGTTATCTCGTTATCTCGTATATTCGTGCTTCTAAAAGGAGGCGGTGCCACGCCCATTTTCCAAAATTTTTGTATTTTTTGTTTTATGTCTATAGTTGGACACCTTCCATAAAATTTCAATGATATATCTTTATATTTGACAGAGATATCGCTTAAAATGTTTTTATTAGGTCACTTTATAATACCCATATATAAAAGTAGGCGTGGTCGTCAACCGATTTAGGCAATTTTTCGTCCAACCATTTGCCTAAGTAAATATATCTCGCCTACCAAATTTCATCGATATATCTTCAACGGTTTCTGAGTTATGACTCATAAAACTTTCAATGTTTGCCCCTTAATAAGTGGGCGTGGCACCGCCCATTTTCCAAAATTTCACCATATTTCTTCATAAGGGCCTGAGCTCAATACGTGTGTGAAATTTTATCACTCTAGCTCTATTAGTGACTGAGATACAAAATTTCCGATTTTTACTATATAGGGGAGGTGGGCGTGGTCATGGTCCGATTTCGCCCATTTTCAATACCATCCGTTCCTGTCTTAATAACAACTTAAATTTCAAATTTTATCAAAATATCTCAATTTTTGGGCGAGTTATCGTGCTCACAGACGGACGGACGGACAGACGGACGGACATGGCTCAATCGATTTCTCTTTTCACCCTGATCATTTTGATATATATAAGTCTATATCTATCTCGATTATTTCATTCTGTTACAATCCACCGTTAGGAAATCAAAACTATAATACTCTGTGTACTAGTACAGCTGAGTATAAAAATGCATAATATAAACTTTGACCTTAAATAACTTGTTGTTGTTGTTTCCAAAAAAAAAGAAAAATTCACTTTAATACTCAGCTTAGCCATCTTTATCAATCCTCATACTTCGTTTTTTGATTTTATAAATTTAGAAATTTCACAATTGTACCAGATCGTGCTGTATTTTCAACTTTGTGGGGCTGGGGGCACCTCTAGACATGCGAGTAGGTCAATAAAATTTGACAGGCTTTTTACTGGGCTAGAAAGGTGCCGTTCTTGCTTTGGAACAAATTGAATTTCCAAAAAGAATTTTCACTCCACCTTAATGCACATATTTGAATTTTGCCAACAACTTCAGCTTCTCCAATTGAAGCACATTACGAAAGAAATCTACGGGCGTACCAAAATATTCATCAAACTCCACAGTACCTGCGTAGCTGATATAAAAGAATTAGGATCAGAGGAAAAGGAAGTCTCGTCAACGCGATCTTTAGATTACCTGTAAAACGCAATGGTAAAAGTGGTGAGAAGATGGCACCAAAACAACAATCAACGGAGCTGTTAATTAATTCTTATTTCAGATTTCGTCGCGGAATTTCGAAATGTAATGAAATTTTTTCACATTTATTATTGAAAATATATATGAAAATGTCAAAACAAAACAATAAAAAAAATAATGATGCCTACTCATTAAAATATTTATGTAAATGGGAATGAATATACAATTTTTGTATGAAATTTAGGTACGATTTGTAAAGAAAAAAACCAAGAGGGGAACATTTTTTTATAAGAGGGCGAGTGTTGTCAAAATCCACCTCCATATTGGATTACTAATAACACCTCTTTTTTATTTCACCATGTACTTACATATATACAAAAAATATAAAATAGTATTTGCGTTGGGGATAATTATAATAACTTCTTCCAGAAGGCGCAAATTGTATCACTTTCCGCTCAATGATATCTACACGATTGCGACTTCTGAACGAAACCAATGTTTCACAATTCACTATCCATAAAAACAAGATACTGAAGATGGCACATAGCCGAAACCGGTTTATAACCAAATCAAACTTGACAAGGGATGACGGAAATTCGTTCCACAATACATCCACAATACATTTCACAATTGTGTTAACTTTTTTACTTATGTACCTTTCATAATGCATGGAATCATTTAAGAATGCCATGTTCTCCTTTAGCCTCCATGTCTTCCGGAAGCTTCTTCCACTCCCGGAAGCACTCTCACTGTCGGCCAATTCCCGACGGTTCCGGTCACAGATGGAGCGCCACCTGTAGTGAGTTTCTGTAAGAAATCGAGTGGATTTGTCTATTTTGATGACGGCACGTCGATTCTATCAAAACTTCTCTATTGATCGATAGCGAGTGTTTCTACAAGCATTAATCGATAAAATTCGGAACAGTGATGGAAATGAAACGCCAATCGAGAACTTAAACGCCAAAATATATGTAATGCTCTAAGCACATTCGAACCGGCGAGCGAAAAGCAGCCAGCTGTCAAAAGTAAAATGCACACGTTCTTATGGGCGCACACATTTTAACGCCAGCACGACTTCACGGCAGAAGGGTTGCATTTGTCGCTGCCGCAAATATAGACCTATTTCTAATTTGACAAGCGACAATGCGCATGTACAGGCAGAAACGTGTGTATGTGTGCATTTTGGGAGTACAAAGACGCTCCTTAAGAGACTCTACAAATCCTTTAAATATATATTAAATATATTTAAATGTATATTCATTAA
Organism: Urophora cardui; assembly: GCA_960531455.1. NCBI lineage: Eukaryota > Metazoa > Arthropoda > Insecta > Diptera > Tephritidae > Urophora > Urophora cardui. Next base: position 74,766,644 of record OY482674.1, read on the forward strand.
TATATAGTATGTACATATATACATAAATAATTTGTTTTAATTAAAATATACTTACATTCTGGCTGAATTCGGCTGTTTTGTCCATTTTTTCGACCGGTGAAAGCTTTCTCACCGTTTAAAAAGTTGGCGAGTATATTGATAGATAATATATCGACTATTTTGCTTACAGAAACACCTTTAATCGATCATTCCTACTGAATTGGAATGGAACATATCAGCTGATTTGTCAGTTCTATCGATCCATTCGAGTCATTTTCATACAGAAACGCATGCATCGAGAATGACGTCATGATGACGTCAAATCGACTATTTCAGTAGAGAACATTGATCGATATGAGTTACAGAAACTCACTACTGGTCTTGCAGCTATAGTCTGCGAAAGAAAATGTACAAATTGAACTATATGAAAATTATACATATACATACACATAGAGAAAAATAATTGTAAAATCATAAAATCACACATAACCCAACTTAAAACTTAGGAATAATTTATTTACCAAGTTTTTTCGTCATTTTAATGATAATAACTTAGTAAAAGCTTGGCAAAGTTTCTACTTATACCATGTCTCCACATAACGTTTTTCGCTCATTTTTTCTCCATTTTCTCTCTCAATCTTGTTTCGACACGGAAACCAGTGCCGAAACTCGCCAATTTCCATACAAAATTTCTGAGAGCGAGTGAAGATTGAAACACTGTTTCATTCTGAATCATCTTGCCAACCTCGATGATATCGATGTCTTCTCTAATTTTGTATCGAAAATCTATCGAAATCTCACACAGACCAAAACAAAAACGCAAAAATAAGCAAACATACAAACATTTAAGAAGAGCAAGAAAGAAAAATTTTAAACTGAATCACGATCAGCCACGTGGAAACGGGTTATTTAGCGAGATGTTTTGCTACATGTTTCTTTGGTGAAACAAGTTATGTGGAGACGGGCTTTTAGGTAATTTTGACAAAGTCTTGTTTAATTTTCCCAAGTTGGCTTAGGCAAATTTTTAACCAAAATACTTAGTCAGCTTATTCTCTGTAATTTGCGTAATATTCAACAAAGTGCCTTTGGCTGAGTGAACAAGTATCCTAGTTATTTTAACTGCCATAACTTAGTTAATATCTTACCAAGAAACTTTGGTAACTTGAAAAAGCACTTTCGTGAAAAACTTAGCGTTTTTCAGCTATAGGTTTTAACCAGAACTTAAGGAACAAAAATAATGATGAGGAAAGACCCAGCGGAGGAATACCAAATGGCAATAAAGCGTGCAATAAAACAGGCAAATAGCAGACAACAAGATAGCCTACGCTCTCACGGCAATGAATCCAACGGCCCCGTCATTGATCGCACTACCTAAAATCCACAAAGCAGGAACACATATGCGACCAATAGTAAACCATAAATCGGCACCAGGATATAGACTATCAAAACATCTAAATATGCTACTAACCGAGAGACTGGACCTGTCCAATAAGTACACAATCAAAAACACAACGGAACTAGTAAAAAAACTGAACAACCTGAACGTACCTAAGGACTCGAAACTGGTATCGTTTGACGTGAAAGATCTATACCCTTCGATACCACTGACACTGACACTAAAGACTCTAACTAAAATATTGACAGAAAAAACCAACAGAGACATTGCATCAGAGATCGTAAATACGCTGAAAGTAACCCTGGACCAGAATTATTTAAAATTTGACAATAAAATATACAGACAAACTCACGGACTGGGAATGGGTAACGCCACATCAGCCATCCTTATGGAAGTATTTATGCAACATTTGGAGGAAAGTTACATGCAAGAACTGCCGAAAAATCTGGGGGTAAATTTTTATGCCAGGTATGTAGACGACATCATCTGCCTCATATCCGAAAATAAAGAAGAACAAATTTTGGAATACCTCAACCGCCAACACCAAAATATAAAATTCACCATGGACACAGAGATAAATGGAAAAATCAACTACTTAGACCTCAAAATTAAAATAAACAAAGAGACTAATAAATTTACTTACGAAATATACAGAAAACCCTCAGCAACAGATACAGTAACACACAATAAATCTAGCCATCCTCAACAACACAAGAACGCCGCTTTCAGACATTTATTAACACGACTTGAGCGGACCCCCTTAGAAAAAGAAGCTTACAACAAGGAACTCAACACAATATACACAATCGCAGAGAACAACGGATATCAAAAAAGTTTGGTGAAGAAAATACAGAAAAACATAATTTCAAGGAAATCGGAAAACAAAGAAAAGGTAGAAAAGAAATGGGCAGTCTTAGCATATACCGGATCAACATCCCACAAGTTAGCTAAAATTTTCCAAAAATATAACATTAATGCAGCATTTAAAACGAGGAACAACATGGGAAAACTTCTACGAAACAACATTAACAAGGAAGACCCCTTTGACAAACAAGGCGTATACAAATTGACTTGCGAATGCCAAAATAGCTATATAGGACAAACAGGACGCCAAATCAAGACGAGATATCGAGAACACGTAAGGGATTACAATAAGGAAATCATCAAAGAGAGTGGAATCAAATTTCGCCAACCACATGGCAGAAAACAAGTGTACACCCATGAAAATAGGAAAAACAGCTAAAATTCTCCACATACAACATAGGGAAAACGGCTTAACGTATTAGAAAATATGGAGATATACAAACAGAAGACATTCGTAGGTAAAATAATAAATGAACAAATAAACACCGCATCAGATACATTATTTGAACCGCTTAAGCTATTTACCGAAAAGAGGACAGGAAACCTAAAACCGACATAAACAAAACAACACACAAGAGGACAATAACGGACTTTTACCTACCTGATTAATGAGGATTCAATAATGAAAGGATAACAGAAAAATAGATTTGCATACCTAAACACACAGCACGGACTCGCACGCACGTACGCATGCTCGTCACCCGAACGCACGAATGCACGAACACATTACATGAACACGAAGTACCTGACCAAACGATGGAAGTTAGTTACTATAAGTAATATCGAACTTACACAAAATAACTCAGAACGAAAAAAGACACTGAAGATGGCACATATCAGCAGAAACCGGTTTGTCTCCAAACCAAACCTGACAAACCTGATGACGGAAAATCGTTCCACAATAGGTCATATTCCTACCCTGTCGGAAAAAGAAGCAACCAAAAAGCATTTAACAAAAATAATGTGTAATACACATTATTTTTGAACTTAAGTTGTGTGGTATAAAAAGTATGTTGAAAAAATCTAACCCCCTTATTATGGATTGTCATACGATAGCTGTCGGCCGCTTGCAAGCGTATCGTATAAAATGAGTTTCCATATTATGAATTCCACACGCCCGCTAGGTGCACTATCGTGAATGACATTTGTTTAGGGTTCAATTAATTATGCGTTAACTTTATTTCCATTACAGTCTATCGGGTTTCACACATGTATGTAGTTTGTTTACAAATATAAAGAAATACTTTATTTAAAAGTTTGGTATGCATAACTAACATCTAAAATTTGGTGCAAAGTCAAATCCAAGTTGCTCAAACGATTTTTCCTATATGGAATTGTTTCCTTCCATTTTTTATGATAATATCCCAATCTCTGATATGTTTCAGTTCACCGCTTTCAGGTTTGTGTGTAGAACGTCTTTATGCGTTGGCGGCTTTCCGAAAAACGTACCTTTTCAGAGATCTCGGAACAAATCAAAATTTGTCGGAGGTATTGATTGTTAAATTTGTAAAAATTAAAAAAACAAAATACGAAAACTGCGCACTATTATCTGGGAAAGGCACGTATAAAAACGAAGTGTTCAAAAAATATCCCTCAGTCGGCAGAATTCTCTCTATTTGATAATATCTAGCCTTCCAACTTTAACAAAATACTGTAGATCGCTTCACAAATATAAATAAAGGGAATTCTGCCGTCTGAAGGTTATTTTTTAAAGCGCAACCAAAAGTAATGAACAATTTTTTTTGTACACTTACACTTAACTTTTACTCACTCGCGATACATTCTTTATTGAAGTCAAAACACTTAGGGCCGTTTACTCAAGCTCCGGTTAAGCACTTAACCACAGATTTTTGTCCGGTTAAGCAATTTATTTGACAGCTTACCATACAATTTAAGTCAAACTAACCAGCGATTAAATTAATCAGATGTTGAGTAAACGGCCCTTAATGACGAAGCGACCTCCTCGCAGCTCACATAGTTTTAAATATTACAAGTACTTTGTTAGATTACAAAAGTGTCTTAGGTGAAAGTTCAAGCTACCTAAGTTAACTTAGTAAAAACAAATAAGAACTTGTGAAGTTAAATAAGTGGCTCTTAAAAATTACCTAAGTACTGTGCTGCTAACATAAATTACCCAAGAACACTTTATTGAATTACACAATGTCATGTCTAACAGTGATGTGATACGTAGGGAAAATTCCCTACATGTAGGGATTTTAGTCGGAAAAAAGTGACCGTGGGGAAAAAAGGACAGATTTTTTATAAAATAGCTAAATGTAGGGATTTTTTGGCAAAACTGACTGTCGATCTGACTAATTAAAACGCTGTGAAGACGAGTTAAATCGCGAACTCTTTAATGGCGTAATTGGAGACAATCTGCGTATCGTGAAGACAAGCTTTAAGATCTTTTATTGAACTATCGGATAACACGATACTTTTTATCCGTACATCGGAGCAAAATATTTTTTTATTATATTATAAAACTGTTAAAGTGGAGAAATTTTATGAAAATGGTGCAGGGACACTTGAAGAAATGGAGGTTTTATATCCCGAAACTTCCGTAAATCCTCCTTAATATTTCATCATATAATAATAAATAGCCCTTGTAGAAATATCAGGTATGTATATGCAGTAAAACAGCTGATTTCCATTACTTATATAAGAAAAAACGTTCATTTACTGCCGTGCATTTAAATCATTGTTATAACATTGAAATAAAAAAAAAAAGTGTAAGGAATTTCTTGGGGAAAATTTTAAACAGGGAAAAGTAGGGATTTTTTTCTTGCTTTGTAGTGAATTGCCAAAAAAAAGTGTCTACCATCACTGTATTACTCAAGAAAACTTTGATACATTTCCCAAGCTTTGCTTCTGCCGTTCGTATGTAAGTTTCCAAAACACTTTGTTGATTTTCACATAGTTTTCAAAGTTCATATAAAAAAATACCAAAGCTAAATTAGTCAAAACAACCCCTTTTTTTGGTAGCCAAAGTGCTTGGGTAATAAATCAACTAATACCATGTTTACATATAACGAGATTTTCAGTAAATCTCGATTCGCCAATCTACCCGTTTACATATAACATGAAATCTAGATTTGCTGGGAGAGGGATTGTGAACTGTAAATTTTCCTTACCTGCATGACCCAATAATAATATGGTCGTAGCAATCAAAAGAGAATAGGCAACTACCGTTCGATGGCTGTTTTCACGAATGTAAAAAACAGATATTTTGTTTTTATTGAACTTGAAAAACGCTAGCAAACACACAAGCTTTTGCACGATTAACACGTTAAAGAAAGTATAATTAAAAAAAAAGACGATCATTTCATAACCTACAAAACAGAAAGAAGAAGAGCGACTTACTATTGCGATACGATTCTTGTTGGGCCATACTTACTGGCGTCCATTTTGTTTACTTTTCATTTTGACGTTTCTCTCAAATTCGCCAAAAAAATATCGATAACACGAAGAACACAGGGTTGCATTGAGAAAACTATCGTGATAATCTCGGGATTCATTTTAAATCGCGAATTTTTGGTAGCGGATTTTTGTATGGCAAACCTCGAATTTCAATCGAAGATTTTGTGTCAACCTCGAAAAAAGTAGATAATCTCGTATATGTAAATGGCCTATAAGCTTTGTTTTCCAAGGCCGGGTATAAATTGTGTAAGTACTTTGGTAAGTTTCTTGGGCTCCATACAATTTTTTTTAACTAAGTCAACTTTTTTGGATTTATTATAGCTTTTCTCTGTGTGTATTTATATGTTACTTACGGGTACTTTCCATCACCACCGCCACCGCATCAGAGGCAGCCTCCCTCGGTGCCTTGTTTTTATATTCCCTGTGCGTCTTTGACAACAAACACTCGTGCTCCCGCACCGATTCAATGAGTTTTTCATTGCAAATCTGTAAATACAAAAAATAAAATAAATAAAATATGCAGATACATACCAAAAAGTATGTCTAACAATTACTTAAACAATTAATATGTACTTACCTCCATATAACAGCGTTTAATCGAATAAATTTATGAAATAATGATGACAGTTGTCAAATGGTTGTCAAATTCAACTGTGTCGAAAACAAAAATTGGGAGTTGAGTTTGCTTTTTACGCATGCCGTTCAATTTCGGTTACTCCCATACAAGTTGTATGGGCATGAGAAATTTTTGACAGTAAATTGACGGCCTGCGTTCGTATTAGGTTACACAGTTAATCGCCATCAAAGATAGGCGGGCATTTGCTAGTAAGATATGTACGAGGGTTGTTTGATAAGTCCGTGACATTTTATTTTTCAATATAATCTCATTTTAGCTCGATACACCTAGTCCAGCGTATTTCCAATTTTTTGATTTCTTCCAAAAAAGTATTTTTCAAGGAAAAAGTTGCTACACTTGAGATAACCCCTATGGCATTTCTTTATTCTGGGTACAGTGCGGGCTGTACTAATGGCTGAGTCGGTGTCTTGCACAGACTGTAAAAAAAGCTTGAATGCTTGATATACGATCCTGAACAATTTTACCACTCATGTTGGCTCCTCCATCATATGCTTATCCTAGGCACAATGTAATGTCCAGATTTAATTAATTAATTTATTTGCAAGAAAAAGCAACAGCAAAACCAAAAAAAAATGTAATCAAGAGAGTACCCTAAATAGCTTACAAACGTCAATAATGCTGAAAATGGCTGTAAGCGTTTCTAGCTTATGGATTTTTGTATCATAGTATGTACTGTACTGAAGAGTAGAAAAATACCATCTGGCGGAGGTTGGGGAACGGGCCCGAAAAAATTTCTCAATTCAATAATTTTTAGTCTATTCGGACGAAATATGTACTGTGATGGAATTTCCACAGTACAAAAAAATTTCAATCCGGACTTATCAAAATGTCACGGACTTATCAAATAATCCTCGTATAAGATTTCGTGTGTCTAAAATGGAACTATGTAGTCTGAACAACGTGAAACCCTTCTTATTTGAAAATGTATTAGTATTACAGATTGGAAGTGCAGTTTTTTAAATATTTGAAAATTCTATTGATAAGAATATATATATAATGTATTTCTCAAAACTTTTTTCTGATATATTCTTGAGCTTGCTTCATTTTTTAGCCCTTTCAACCCAGAATATAAGTTTAGTTAAATATTAACTTAAAATATTTGTTCAAATTTTAATTAGTGTAAAAACGGTACATTTGTTATTAAAACATTCACATGCTAAAATTTTGTGCTTGTAGGCAAAAATTAAGGCTGTTGACTATTAAATGTTCGTGAAGAAAAATTTACGGTTTTTAAATACAAATAACTTCTACCAGCTTTCTGTCCTTGACGCAAGAGTCAGGAAGGCTTCGAGCATTATGCAAGTTATTTAGATACATATGTACTTCTTATTGCTAAAAAGTAGATTCACGAAATTAAGGTTACGCTAATAACATAACGGAGAGACTATCTTTATATTTGACAAAGTCCTTTTTTGTTAGATAAGTAAGAAATGGAATGGTATCCGGAGGAAGAAGAAGATGCATTAATAAACTCTCCAGCCTTACTAGCAAGAAGGGCATCTGAAAGTTGGATCATTGAGCCACCAAACGAGGTTACTAAAATCCTCATTCAAATTATCTAACATACCACTAGACCTATCACAATATTGATATGTATATACATATGTAATATATTAAAAAAATCTGCTTTCAGATCACTCCAATAAATTCATCTCTTCAACGAAAAAAATCTCTACCAGATTTTCAGGACCTTCCACGTGCCACAGAGGCCATGAGTCGCGAAGAAGTATCCGCACTAGGTTCGGCAAGACGCGAGGCCTTACGTCGACAAACACACATTAATGAAAGACTGAGGGCGAATCCTCTGCTTTACCTATTTAGCCCTCAAGTAAAGGTAAATATTTATTACAGTTAAGCCTCAAATGTTTAAAGGAATCTATTCTTACAGGATTGGTTCTCTCGACAACAGCTAGTGTTACTAGTACTATTTCTAAACATTATTTTAGGATTAATATTCGTTAGAATGTTGACATAACGAGCAGAACAAACTTAACGCCGGTTAATGATTTGAATATAACTTACGGTGGATATCACATTTTTCAATCATGAACATATGTATGTATACTTGTACCTACGAACGTAGCTAATGCTATCAGATATGTGTATAATATATGTATGTATGTATGTTAGTAACTTAGCTCATAAAACTTTTCTTAGTTATGCTTTTGTATAACTCGTATTGGAAAACCTAAATAAATTTGTACATACGTGTGTGTTCTTGCATCTATTCTATATATATCTATATATTAGTAGGCTAACATTTTTTCATACAACTAATTGCCAGGCTGTTAGCACATTTAACATACTCATCTATATATATAAAAATGATTTGGTATTTAATTGTAACGCTAAAACTTGAAAACGGCTGAACCAAATCAAATACTTCCTTAGGGGGGTTTGTTTGTTGTTACCTCGCGAAGGTTTAGTCGAAGAAAAAATTTAAAAATGTTAGGGGGGCGTGGCACCTCCCATACAACCTTAACTTTTAAAGCTGATTATCTCTAAAAGAGTTCAAGGTAGGGAGCTGAAAATTGGTATAGAGGTAGGTGATATCAAAACCCTTCTCACTCAGAAAAGTGGGGGTTATCAGAAAAGGGGCGTGGCACCTCCCATACAAACTTAATTTTTAAAGCTGATTATCTCTAAAAGAGTTCAAGGTAGGGAGCTGAAAATTGGTATAGAGGTAGGTGATATCAAAACCAGTCCCACGCATAAAAGTGGGGGTTATCGGAAAAAGGGGCGTGGCACCTCCCATACAAACTTAATTTTTAAAGCTGATTATCTCTAAAAGAGTTCAAGGTACGAAGCTGAAAATTGGTATAGAGGTAGGTGATATCAAAACCATTCCCACGCATAAAAGTGGGGGTTATCGGAAAAAAGGGGCGTGGCACCTCCCATACAAACTTAATTTTTAAAGCTGATTATCTCTAAAGCTGAAAATTGGTATAGAGGTAGCTGATATCAAAACCCTTCTCACTCAGAAAAGTGGGCGTTATCAGAAAAGGGGGCGTGGCACCTCCCATACAACCTTAATTTTTAAAGCTGATTATCTCTAAAACAGTTCAAGGTAGGGAGCTAAAAATTGGTATAGAGCTAAATGATATCAAAACAATTTTTGCGCATAAAAGTGTAGGTTATCGGAAAAGGCACCTTCCATACAAACTTAATTTTTCAAGCTGAATATCAATAAAAGCGTTTTAGGTTGGGACCTGAAAATTGGTCAGGAGATTGACGATATCAATAGCGTGCTTATGAAAGAAACAGTAGTTTTGGGAAAAGGGGGCTTGGGACGTCCCATGCGTTCATAATTTTTAAGCCTAAATATCCTTAAAAGCGTTCATGGCATGTACATAGAAATCACTATGCAGATATACGATATCAATACCATGTTCACCCAAAAAAAAAAAGATTTATCGAAAAATGGGGCATTGCACCTCCCATACGTACTAAACTTTTGAGGCTGAATATATCTAAAAGTGTTGGAGGAGGGGCCTGAAAACCATTATTGAGGTATACTATATCAATCCTCTTACTTACTTAGTGAAAATAGTCAATACTCAGTGAAAATAAATATCCGGAACAGAAAACTAAAAATGTTGTGTATCGTGCAGCCTTAAACTGAATACTAAAATTATATATTTTTGAAGTTGTATACACAATGAAGTAGTGAAAAATCGTTAATTTTCTATTAAAAATAATACCGGTGTAATAACAATTTTTGAAATGAAATTAATAAAAAAAAATCTATTTTGGGCAGAACGAAGTTTGCCGGGTCAGCTAGTATCCACATAAAATTGATATGGATGTGTTCGTATGAGTCAGGAGCAGTGCATAGGCTTATAATTTTTTCTATAAATTATTTAATTTGTTTATAATTAATAAAAAAATTTTTATAACTACTTTATTATTGAGCTCTCAAGACCATTTTTTTTTTTTTTTTTTTTTTTTAAGGAAAAATTGGTATGAAAGATTAATACTTGTTTGGTAGAAGTTATAGATCCATTTCGGAGACCACCACATCTCTTCATCAGACTTCTTTTAACATTTTTTTATTCATTGGCGTCCGCCGAGATCGAACCTCGGATTTTCCGGTTGGAAGTCTAATGGCATCACCATTAGGCTACCGCCGCCTTGCATTTTGCTTGTATTAATTTTTCTTTTCATTTTTTCCTTTTTACAACCTACCATCCAGCAACAGTGACCTTGCCGACGTTATCGGTATTTGTCACTTGTATGTTGGTGTCGTTGTGTTTGTTTGGTTTGTACAAATTCTATTTTAAGCACAAGCAATGCTTTGCACTAATTACTAGAGTTTGTTTGTCGGCTGGCTCATCCGATTAAATTTTACTTTTGGTTTTTGGTCGTTTTTATTTTGATAACTACTTTATCATTGAGGTCTCAAGACCATTTTTTTTTTTTTTTTTTTTTTTTTTTTTTTTTAAGGGAAAATTGGTATGAAAGATTAATGCTTGTTTGGTAGAAGTTATAGATCCATTTCGGAGACCACCACATCTCTTCATCAGACTTCTTTTAACATTTTTTTATTCATTGGCGTCCGCCGAGATCGAACCTCGGATTTTCCGGTTGGAAGTCTAATGTCATCACCATTAGGCTACCGCCGCCTTGCATTTTGCTTGTATTAATTTTTCTTTTAATTTTTTCCTTTTTACAACCTACCATCCAGCAACAGTGACCTTGCCGACGTTATCGGTATTTGTCACTTGTATGTTGGTGTCGTTGTGTGTTTGTTTGGTTTGTACAAATTCTATTTTAAGCACAAGCAATGCTTTGCACTAATTAGTAGAGTTTGTTTGTCGGCTGGCTCATCCGATTAAATTTTACTTTTGGTTTTTGGTCGTTTTTATTTTGATAACTACTTTATTATTGAGCTCTCAAGACCATTTTTTTTTTTTTTTTTTTTTTTTAAGGAAAAATTGGTATGAAAGATTAATACTTGTTTGGTAGAAGTTATAGATCCATTTCGGGTACCACCACATCTCTTCATCAGACTTCTTTTAACATTTTTTTATTCATTGGCGTCCGCCGAGATCGAACCTCGGATTTTCCGGTTGGGAGTCTAATGGCATCACCATTAGGCTACCGCCGCCTTGCATTTTGCTTGTATTAATTTTTCTTTTAATTTTTTCCTTTTTACAACCTACCATCCAGCAACAGTGACCTTGCCGACGTTATCGGTATTTGTCACTTGTATGTTGGTGTCGTTGTGTGTTTGTTTGGTTTGTACAAATTCTATTTTAAGCACAAGCAATGCTTTGCACTAATTAGTAGAGTTTGTTTGTCGGCTGGCTCATCCGATTAAATTTTACTTTTGGTTTTTGGTCGGTTTTATTTTGATAACTACTTTATTATTGAGCTCTCAAGACCATTTTTTTTTTTTTAAAAAACTTTTTTTTTTTTTTTTTAAGGAAAAATTGGTATGAAAGATTAATACTTGTTTGGTAGAAGTTATAGATCCATTTCGGAGACCACCACATCTCTTCATCAGACTTCTTTTAACATTTTTTTATTCATTGGCGTCCGCCGAGATCGAACCTCGGATTTTCCGGTTGGAAGTCTAATGGCATCACCATTAGGCTACCGCCGCCTTGCATTTTGCTTGTATTAATTTTTCTTTTCATTTTTTCCTTTTTACAACCTACCATCCAGCAACAGTGACCTTGCCGACGTTATCGGTATTTGTCACTTGTATGTTGGTGTCGTTGTGTATTTGTTTGGTTTGTACAAATTCTATTTTAAGCACAAGCAATGCTTTGCACTAATTAGTAGAGTTTGTTTGTCGGCTGGCTCATCCGATTATATTTTACTTTTGGTTTTTGGTCGTTTTTATTTTGATAAGTACTTTATTATTGAGCTCTCAAGACCATTTTTTTTTTTTTTTTTTTTTTAAGGAAAAATTGGTATGAAAGATTAATACTTGTTTGGTAGAAGTTATAGATCCATTTCGGAGACCACCACATCTCTTCATCAGACTTCTTTTAACATTTTTTTATTCATTGGCGTCCGCCGAGATCGAACCTCGGATTTTCCGGTTGGAAGTCTAATGGCATCACCATTAGGCTACCGCCGCCTTGCATTTTGCTTGTATTAATTTTTCTTTTCATTTTTTCCTTTTTACAACCTACCATCCAGCAACAGTGACCTTGCCGACGTTATCGGTATTTGTCACTTGTATGTTGGTGTCGTTGTGTATTTGTTTGGTTTGTACAAATTCTATTTTAAGCACAAGCAATGCTTTGCACTAATTAGTAGAGTTTGTTTGTCGGCTGGCTCATCCGATTATATTTTACTTTTGGTTTTTGGTCGTTTTTATTTTGATAACTACTTTATTATTGAGCTCTCAAGACCATTTTTTTTTTTTTTTAAGGAAAAATTGGTATGAAAGATTAATACTTGTTTGGTAGAAGTTATAGATCCATTTCGGAGACCACCACATCTCTTCATCAGACTTCTTTTAACATTTTTTCATTCATTGGCGTCCGCCGAGATCGAACCTCGGATTTTCCGGTTGGAAGTCTAATGGCATCACCATTAGGCTACCGCCGCCTTGCATTTTGCTTGTATTAATTTTTCTTTTCATTTTTTCCTTTTTACAACCTACCATCCAGCAACATTGACCTTGCCGACGTTATCGGTATTTGTCACTTGTATGTTGGTGTCGTTGTGTATTTGTTTGGTTTGTACAAATTCTATTTTAAGCACAAGCAATGCTTTGCACTAATTAGTAGAGTTTGTTTGTCGGCTGGCTCATCCGATTAAATTTTACTTTTGGTTTTTGGTCGTTTTTATTTTGATAAAGAAAAATTAATACAAGCAAAATGCAAGGCGGCGGTAGCCTAATGGTGATGCCATTAGACTTCCAACCGGAAAATCCGAGGTTCGATCTCGGCGGACGCCAATGAATTAAAAAATGTTAAAAGAAGTCTGATGAAGAGATGTGGTGGTCTCCGAAATGGATCTATTCTACCAAACAAGTATTAATCTTTCATACCAATTTTTCCTTAAAAAAAAAAAAAAAAAAAAAATGGTCTTGAGAGCTCAATAATAAAGTAGTTATCAAAATAAAAACGACCAAAAACCAAAAGTAAAATTTAATCGGATGAGCCAACTCTACTAATTAGTGCAAAGCATTGCTTGTGCTTAAAATAGAATTTGTACAAACCAAACAAACACACAACGACACCAACATACAAGTGACAAATACCGATAACGTCGGCAAGGTCACTGTTGCTGGATGGTAGGTTGTAAAAAGGAAAAAATGAAAAGAAAAATTAATACAAGCAAAATGCAAAGCGGCGGTAGCCTAATGGTGATGCCATTAGACTTCCAACCGGAAAATCCGAGGTTCGATCTCGGCGGACGCCAATGAATAAAAAAATGTTAAAAGAAGTCTGATGAAGAGATGTGGTGGTCTCCGAAATGGATCTATAACTTTTACCAAACAAGTATTAATCTTTCATTCCAATTTTTCCTTAAAAAAAAAAAAAAAAAAAAAAATGGTCTTGAGAGCTCAATAATAAAGTAGTTATCAAAATAAAAACGACCAAAAACCAAAAGTAAAATTTAATCGGATGAGCCAACTCTACTAATTAGTGCAAAGCATTGCTTGTGCTTAAAATAGAATTTGTACAAACCAAACAAACACACAACGACACCAACATACAAGTGACAAATACCGATAACGTCGGCAAGGTCACTGTTGCTGGATGGTAGGTTGTAAAAAGGAAAAAATGAAAAGAAAAATTAATACAAGCAAAATGCAAGGCGGCGGTAGCCTAATGGTGATGCCATTAGACTTCCAACCGGAAAATCCGAGGTTCGATCTCGGCGGACGCCAATGAATGAAAAAATGTTAAAAGAAGTCTGATGAAGAGATGTGGTGGTCTCCGAAATTGATCTATAACTTCTACTAAACAAGTATTAATCTTTCATACCAATTTTTCCTTAAAAAAAAAAAAAAAAAAAAAAAAATGGTCTTGAGAGCTCAATAATAAAGTAGTTACCAAATAAAAACGACCAAAAACCAAAAGTAAAATTTAATCGGATGAGCCAGCCGACAAACAAACTCTACTAATTAGTGCAAAGCATTGCTTGTGCTTAAAATAGAATTTGTACAAACCAAACAAACACACAACGACACCAACATACAAGTGACAAATACCGATAACGTCGGCAAGGTCACTGTTGCTGGATGGTAGGTTGTAAAAAGGAAAAAATGAAAAGAAAAATTAATACAAGCAAAATGCAAGGCGGCGGTAGCCTAATGGTGATGCCATTAGACTTCCAACCGGAAAATCCGAGGTTCGATCTCGGCGGACGCCAATGAATAAAAAAATGTTAAAAGAAGTCTGATGAAGAGATGTGGTGGTCTCCGAAATGGATCTATAACTTCTACCAAACAAGTATTAATCTTTCATACCAATTTTTCCTTAAAAAAAAAAAAAAAATGGTCTTGAGAGCTCAATAATAAAGTAGTTATCAAAATAAAAACGACCAAAAACCAAAAGTAAAAAATTTTTAGTTAAGAGAAATAGATATCGTAAACGTGTTTACAAATATCGTAAACACAGTTGAAGAGTCGCTTTAATTTAAAACCGCTCTCTCTATTTTATATGCATTGGCCCAATTTACGCTCAGATCAAAATCAACGGGGCCAAATATCTCCTATTGCTTTTCCATTAAAGCGAAAAATGAGAGAGTGCGGGAGAGCACACAGAGTAATTTTAATTTTGACCAAGGAATATCTAACAGGTAGGCTCGGCGGCGAATTGAAAACTTCATTTTTTATTTACAAAGGTAGAGTGTAATGTCAAAATCAAAGCGAATTCACATCATGGCCAATAGGAATGGACGAGCCCCAAGCGAATTCAGATTTTAACCACGGAGAAATATCATTTTGACATTACAATTTCTGAATTCGCCACCGGGCCTACCTTCCTAGATCTGTCTTGATTTTGACCATGATTTCGCGTCGGACCGTGATCAAAAGGGCAAATCAGTGTTGCGGTACAACTGGAATTTGGAAAGTGTTGCTTTAACCGTTTGACTGTCCTTTGGGGTCTATTTGACCCCAGACCACTTTAAGTTGTTATAATTATTTTCCCCTAATTCCTACATGTTACATGTTCCAGGACATCCCTTAATACCCGATTATTGATGCTTTGAACCCGATTTGAGCCTCAGGAAAATTCCCAGTTACCACAGATTTTGATATAAAGCAAAAACTCACACTTGCTGTCCCTTGGGGTCACACTGACCCCAACAGTTTTTGAGTACAAAACTATAGAATTTTATTATCCTTAGAGGTTTATTAGTAAAATGAACACAAAATTGGTGTTATAAAATTAGATTTTCGAATAAATTTAATCCGAATCCATGTCGTTCCCATTGTTATCCTCAAATATACTTATGCATTTACAGCATATTACACTTGAATGCTCCTTACAAGTGGGTTTATTGCAAGATTTGCAAAAAGTATTCACTTTTCGATCATTTGATCGAGGACATTGGAAGCATCGTAAGCGTTTCCGAGGACCTGACGGCTCAATTGTCTCTGATACCTCCATCACTGAATATCCCATTTGCTGTATGGCGCATGCGGCTTGTCCTTTATGAATGTTGGAGCTTGCCAGTCTTTCAACAATGAGCGGATCTACTAGCTCTCGACCAAGCTTTTGTAGAAATAGTTTGCGTTTCGTGGTCCGAGTGTTCCAGTTAGGAAATTTCATGTTATACAAATTATAAGAAGCGACAGCAGCTACATCAATCATATTGTAAAATACGGTTACTGGCCACCTCAATGTTTTCCTCTTGCATGTATATGTAGAAACCAGCTGATCTAGAGTATCAACGCCGCCTTTATATTGATTATAGTCTAGGATGATGAAAGGCTTATTCTTTTTTTCGCGATCAATCTCTGAAGTGTGATGCAGCGTAGAGAGCATAATAACATTTTTGCCTTTTTTCGGTATGTAGCTAACCAGAGTCATGTCCTTGGTGAAACAAAAAAGGCTGGTTTCCGGCTGCTTTCCCTTTACGACTAAAAGCTCTTTGGGTATAACTGCCTTATTCTTCCTCATCGTTCCCACAATAGTAGTGTTTTGTGCTAGCATTTGTTCAGCTAAATCCACACTTGTAAAAAAGTTATCCATTGTTATGTTTCGCCCTATAAAAATATATGTAGAGTATAAGCCAAAAGTTTGATATTAGTCGAAAAAAAACTTACCTTTTCGGAGCCATGGTTCAGTTAGTCTGTTTACAAGGGACATTGCATAATTTTGTGCCCTGTCTGCATTTGGTTGCCGACCAATATATATTTCGCCTTTCAGTGGATAACTGTTAGTTGCGTCACAGCACCAAAATATCTTGATACCGTACTTTCCCGGTTTTGATGGCAAGTATTGGCGGAACGAACACCGACCTCGAGTGGTCACTAGCTGCTCATCTACAGTCAAATAGGCAGAAGGTTTATATATATCTTTTAGACGATACTGAAACATATCCCAAATATCTCGAACGGCAGCAAGTTTGTCTGAAGCAAGTCTCTCCTGTCGTGTTCGAAAATCGTCGAATCGTAAAAAACGCAATATCTGCTGGAAACGCTTCAAAGACATTGTTGCTCGATAAATTGGACGATTGTCTGTCTTCCACAAATCAACGAGTTCTTCGTCCCATGACTTACAGGCACCTGCATGTATCAGCAAACCAAAAAAACGCATATAACTCTTTTGAATTTGTGTCCTTCCAGGGACGGCAATCAGAACTAGGATTGTTTTGAATAAAATCAGCCGCTTTACGATTTGTCGAACGCACGATAATGTCCACTATATCGCTAGTGATTATTTGCTGAAAAACATCTTTTGGACTCAAAATATCTTGAGCGAATCGGCTGGGTATTCCTTGTTTTTCAAGCACGATGTCTGCTATTCTTGGTTGAGTCACAGGGTTGGAGACCGTACTCCATGCCCGACCATTCTTACCATAAAGCCATTCAGGCTGCGCCTCGGTTGAAGGTATGTTACTTTCGTCCTCGGAAATTTCGTCTTCTTCCTCTTCGGAAAAATTTATCATTTCGATATAATCGTAGTCGTCACAGTCAGAAAACATTTCTTCAATATCTTGAGGCACATCTTCACAGAAAACTTCCATATTTTCCTATACACACGGTATCACTCACTAGCTTATATGTTTTCACTTCAAAGAAACACTGAACTGGCACTTTCAGAGTGTAAAATAAAAAAAGAACACATTCCAGGAAATTTCTTTAATTTTGAATCTAAAACGGTCGCTATTTTTACAAGTTTCGCCTATTTTATACAGCAATTTCAATGGGGTCATATTGACCCCAAAAGACAGCGAACGTGAGTTTAAGCATAGGACAGTCAAACGGTTAAATTCAAAAACTTCTTGTTTTATTTCCAAAGGCAGGGTAATGTCAAAATCAAAACGAAATCACATCATGGTCAATAGGAATAGGCGAGTCCCAAACGAATTCAGATTTCAAGCAATGCGAAATATCATTTTGACATTACACTCTACCAATTACAATAACAAATTACATTAAAAATTTCTGAATTCACTTATGCGCCTACCTTCCTAGATCTGCCTTGGGCTCTTCTTTTTCTTCCATTTCATTTACAATAGACATTTTTCACCAGGGATGTCATTACAAAATGCTCTAATCCGCTAAAATTTTGAGGACTAACTCAAGAGATATTCCGGATTACCTCCAGTTAATTCTCAAGTTAAGTCCAAATTAGCTAGATATTCCGAATTATCGCTGCCGTCTGTCAATGCTATTACAATGCGGTCTCGACTACTGCTGCGTATAGCCAAGGTATATGTCTATTTCAACATTTTTGGTTGATAGTTGCAAAACTGACTCGAGGTGTTTGTCTGAGATCCGGTTTCTGGGTTTTGATTTTACAATTTTTGTACTCTGCTGTACTAGTACACAGAGTATTATAGTTTTGATTTCATAACGGTGGATTGTAACAGAATATTATTTCATTCATAGATATGGACTTATATATATCAAAATGATCAGGGTGAAAAGAGAAATCGATTGAGCTATCTCCGCCCGTCCGTCCGTACGCACTCTAACTCTCGCAAAAATTGAGATATTTTGATGAAATTAGGAATGCAAGTTGGTATCGTGACTGGGAAAATCCGGCCATAACCATACTCACTTAACCTACATATATAGCATATCTTGAAAAAATACGCAAAATGCTATAATTCAGTCACTAATAATTAATTAATTATTTATTTATGTATATATTTTGAAAAATTTATAGAAGGGCATTGAGAATTAATTAATAAATTCAGTAATAGTAGCCAAAGTCAAAGTCTTGTATTAAGGATGTTTTTATTTTAATTATTTATTTATAAATATTAATTTTATTAATTAAAAATATATAAGCATATTTTTATTTAATTTTTAGTTAATATCGATCAATCAGTCTGCTTTGGGTCCTAATTTTTTTACTGGGTTATCTGGATGTCAATGAAGCTGTAGAAAACTACAAAAACAAACATATAGAAAAATACTTTTATTTTTTTTTAATTATGACATCGCTCACCCGTAAGAAATGTTTGGGCATCATTGATAGATATATATAATAAAAATTAATATTGGTATATAGTATGCTTATGTACATACACATACATATTATGTAAGTACATATGTATGTTTACATAAGCATATATACAAATATTAATTGTTATTATATCAATATGCAACCGATAAAGAGCAGACATCGCACTTAAAAAAAATTCACATACGTGTTTCTGGCAGGCGAAGTTGGTTGAGGCTCTGCAAGATACACAGTTATACTGATTTCACACAGGCGGTTAATTAAGTAATTATCCACATTTTCTTCATTAAGTTGATAATGAAGCTCGATTTTCCATACAGAAGTTCAATTACACTGTCCAACAGTGATTTCTCAACACGAACAAACGCTACTAATTATTAAAGAGGATGTCTCAGACCAACTTTGCCGAACAGAGTACTAGTCCAGAGGGTCTGAGTTTTTTTTTTAGAGGGGGTTAAAGTTTTATGGTTTTATCTGGAGGTGCAATTACTTTATCGAAAATATCTTATAACAAGTAAGGAAGCCTAAGTTCGAGTGGAATCGAACATTAGATACTCAGCTGTATGTTTTCATTGTTTGTTTGCGTTTGATGGAAACACGGCGTATTTTATATAAAGCGAGTGCCGCATAAAGTAAGCGTAGCCACGCCCATTTTCAACATTTTTATCAGTCATCCAACTAAGCATATGAATATTATTCTTTGTGCAAAATTTCATTCCTTTTTGACTTCTAGTTACAAAGATGTCACGTTACAAATTCCCAAAGGGTGTTCCAGAAATATCTTTATTAAAAAGTAGGCGTGGTCATAAACCGAATTCAATAATTTTTTGCGTGTCTATTAACACAAGTTATAAAAGTGTATAAACCAAGTTTCGTCATAATATCTCAATTACACTGGTCGACAAAATTTCAACAAATTTTTGTTACAGAAATAAAATTCTACTTTTCTAAAGGATTTCGGAGCGCAGAATCCGAATCTGAAGTCAGATTTTCTGTGATACGTACAGATTTTTAGATATGCATGCCCAAATGGGCGAAAAACGCGTTTTTTGGCTATATTCACTCCTCAATATCTTTTAAATTACTTACTTATTTTAAAAATTGATTAAAGCTATTGAAAGCTCGGCCATTTCTCTTGAAGACAACGTTTTAATTTTTCGGATATCTTATTTAGGTATGTAGTAATATATGTTTTTGCAAAATAAGGTATTTGTCGTCGAAAACAGCGGCAGCATTTGTAGCATGTTATAGGCGCAATCAAATTTGGTAGTTGCTTAGCAAAACAATTTTTTTTACGAAGCCACTTATATACGTCCATAATTTATCAAACTGCCTAAAAGCGTGCTTCAAAATTTTTAATTATTTTTGTATGGAGAAAATATTCCAAAACTAATGAAGCTTAATATGCAATATTGCAAATTACAAGAAATATATCTGAAATATTAAAATGGTTTCTTCAAGAGAAATTTCCGCGTTTTCAATAGCTTTAATCAGTTTTTAAAATAAGTAAGTAATTTAAAAGATATTGATGAGTGAATATAGCCAAAAATCGCGTTTTTGGCCTCTTTAAACATGAATATCTCAAAAACTGTACGTATTAGCGAAAATCTGACTTCAGATTCGGATTCAGCGCACCGAAATCCTTTACAAAAGTAGACTTTTATTTCTGTAACAAAAACTTGTCGACCAGTGTTATTTGTCGAGTTATGGGCTCCGAAATTTCGTATATTCCTTTGTCTAAAAAGAGGCGGTGCCACGCCCATCTTCCAAAATTTTTATATTTTTTGTTTCCGGTCTATTGTGGAACTCATGCCACAAAATTTCTATGAATTATCTTTATATCTGACAGAGATATCGCTTAAAATATTTTTATTAGGTCACTTTATAATACCCATAATTAAAAGTGGGCGTGGTCGTCAAACCGATTTCGCTAAAATTTTGAACATGTATTACCAGAAGTAATAAAAGTGTACACACCAAGTTTCGTCATTATATATAAATTATTTGTCGAGCTATGGGCTCAGAAATCTCGTATATTCCTGTTTCTAAAAAGAGGCGGTGCCTCGCCCATTTTCAAAAATTTTTGTGTTTTTCGTTTTATGTCCGCAGTTGGACTTCTGCTATAAAATTTCAATGACATATCTTTATATTTGACAGAGATATAGCTTAAAATGTTTTTATTAGGCCACTTCATAATACACATATATAAAAGTGGGCGTGGCCGTCAACCGATTTTGGCAATTTTACGTCCAAACATTTGGCTAAGTAAGTATATCACGTGTACGGAATTTCATCGATATATCTTCAATGGTTTCTGAGTTATGACTCATAAAACTTTCAATGTTTGCCCCTTAATAAGTGGGCGTGGCACCGCCCATTTTCCAAACTTTTTGTGTTTTTTGTTTTACGTCCATAGTTGGACTCATGCGACAAAATTTCAATGATAGATCTTTATATATGACAGAGATATGGCTTAAAATGTTTTTATTAGGTCACTTTGTAATATACATATATAAAAGTGGGCGTGGCCGTCAACCGATTTTAACTATTTTCCGTCCAAACGTTTGCCTAAGTAAGCAAATCAGGCGTAGCAAATTTCATCGATATATCTTCAATGGTTTCTGAGTTATGACATATAAAACTTTCCATGTTTTACCCTTAATAAGTGGGCGTGGCACCGCCCATTTTCCAAAATTTCATCAAATTTCTTCCTAGGGGCCCGAGCTCAACACTTGGGTAAAATTTCATCGCTCCAGCTATATTAGTGACTGAGATACCAAATTTCCGATTTTATCTATATAGGAAAAGTGGGCGTGGTCATGGTCCGATATCGCCCATTTTCAATACCAACCGTCCCAGTCGCGATACCAACTTGCATTTCAAATTTCATCAAAATATCTCAATTTTTGAGCGAGTTAGAGTGTTTACAGACGGACGGACAGACGGACGGACATGGCTCAATCGATTTCTCTTTTCACCCTGATCATTTTTATATATATATAAGTCTATATCTATCTCGATTATTTCATTCTGTTACAATCCACCGTTATGTGATTAAAACTATAATACTCTGTGTACTAGTACAGCTGAGTATAAAAAATGACTTCAAATGAAGTTTTTGAGCTCGGACTTCTTCTACAAAATTTAATAAGGGATTTCTTTGCTGTAGACTTTAACCCTCTAACGCCCACGCAAATGGCTGTTGTTAACCCCTGTTTGGAAACACATGTGGAAAATATCAATTAGCAATGCAGATAGAGGGTTAAAATGTTCTAGAAAATTATTCGCCATAAAATTTCACTAGGGGTCCCCTCAGACAAAATCTTTGTACAAATACAATATGCAACAAATTTTACATGTATACACATTAGATTCATTTTTTGTTCTTTAGATCCTCCCTCCGTAATATGAAACTGGTTTGTTGTAGAGTAGGTAAATTGGAAAAAAGTTAACTTTTGCAAAAACTGAATGGGGCTACTACAAAAACCGCGCGATTTTCGAGAATTTCAAGGCAAGTTTAGATTTATGTATGAAAAAAGTTATGATTTTGCACAAGAAAAAAATTTGATGTCTAGCTATACGTAGAGTTAACCGCTAAAGCCAATGGCGTACTCAGTTTTTAGTACACTCCCCAGTGGAGATGATATTCAAACACTAGTTAATGCCTTTTATTTGATGCTAATATTGCCCAAAAATATTTTGCGGCCATCCGGGTCCACATTTTTTCCGCTATCCACGGTCTCGACCTTTCTACCTTTTTTTACATTTGTAGAGTTATACAGAATCATAAAACCGCCTTCAAGAGCAAAAATTGTTAACATTTTTTAGAAATTTTAAGCCAGGTCAGCCCTCTTAGGGTATATTTTACTTCACTTAAACTTGATGAGCTCATCCAAATATTAATAGATTTTCAACCATGTGTTTTTGAAAACTGCATGAAATTAAGCAGCATCCTGTGTGATTCAGATCAAAAAAAAATGTCCACAGTCAGAAAGAATATAGGGCATGAAGTTGAATGTTCGTGAGAAAAAATAAAATGTTTTATTTAGGCCGCCATATTAGCTTCCCAGGGAAGTGCACTAAAAACTGAATACGCTATTCGCTTTAGCGGTTATCTCTACGTATAGTTAGATATCAATTTTTTAATCTTGTTCAAAATCATAACTTTCTTCATACATAAATCTAAACTTGCCTTAAAATTCCTGAAAATCGCGCGGTTTTAGGAGTAGCCCCACTCAGTTTTTGTAAAAATGAATTTTTTTTATTTAACTTACTCTACGACACCCTATTTTCATATTCAGAACAAAAAAATGCATCCAATATGTATACATATAAAATTTGTTGCATATTTCATGGCGTAATTTGTAATTATTATATCCTGTGGTCTTTTGCGTTATTTGTACAAAGATTTTGTCTGAGGGGACCCCTAGTGAAATTTTATGGCGAATAATTGTCTAGAACATTTTAACCCTCTATCTGCATTGTTAATTGATATTTTCTACATGTGTTTCCAAACAAGGGTTAAAACAGCCATTTGCGCGGGCGTTAGAGGGTTAAAGTCTAACGCAAAGAAATTCTTTATTAAATTCTGTAGAAGAAGTCCGAGTTCAAAAACTTCATTTGAGATAATTTTTTATAAGATATTTTCGATAAAGTAATTGCACCTCCAGCTAAAACCATAAAATTTTAACCCCCTCTAAAAAAAACTCAGACCCTCTGGACTAGTACTCTGTTCGGCAAAGTTGGTCCGGCAGACATCCTCTTTCATAATTATTAGCGTTTGTTCGTGTTGAGTAAAATTTTTGTAAATTTGTTTGACTGTGTTATTAATGGATCCATTACTAATTAATTGAATTTTTAATCGAATAAAAATCCAATACAACTCTGGGAGGTAAGTTCGTTTTTTTTTAATTTTGAAGTTTTCAGTGTCAACCGTCAATTAGTTTTGGCATGAATTTATTATCCCATCAAACATTCTCAGAGCACCCATAATTTGGAGTCGCATATGAATCACAAACATGTGTGCAATATGTATGAGCTTTGGAAAAAATAGTTTTTCTTGTTTTTTTAAATGATAATTGTAATTTTCGAAAAATGAGAAGTAGGTATAAAAGTATAACTAAACTTCAATGTAATGTTGAATGTTCCACTATATTATGGCGTTGGATTGAATTTCAGGTTCGAATCAGGAAGAAAATAAAAATAAACAGTGGTGCCAGATTGAGGGAAATTTCCCTTTTTGAGGGATATTTCACTGCAAAATTTTTAAAGAGGGAAAAAAGGGACATTTTGTTGTCATCCATATAAAAAAAGGGATTTTTTGGTTGCAGAACTGTTTACATACCTACATATGTATAATTTATAGTATAACTTAAAATAAGCAAAACTATAGTATAACTTAAAATAATGAAAAACTCCCATTCAGTGTATGAATACACACACCTTCGCGTTAACTTATGCAGTGCAAAAAGGAGTCGGTTACATACACATATGCGTATAAGTAAACATACAGCAGGTGAAACTAATAAAAGCGTGTTAATAATCGCCACTCTTAGGTAATTTATTTTTCATTGTGCACATTCGTACTGTATTGTTATTAATCGAAAGAATTTTGGAGAATTGGGGGCCACTTAAAAGCTATTTTCGCCTGGCCTCATTTAAAGATAAGCGTAAAAAAGCAGCGGTTAATGAAGAATTGGAAAGAATTCAAAACAAGGCTTATTTAAGATTTTTGAAGTACGTTCTTAACTTTTTCAATGAATTTAACGCATTTTTCCAAAGCCGAAATGTACTTATACACCGACTAGGGCAAGAAGCTAAGACACTTGTGTTGAAAATTGCAAGAAATTTCTTAAAATCCGACTTTTTTACAATTCTGTGGGAATTACAGCTAAAAGTTTTGGAACTTCCAACTCCATATTTACTTGATGTGCATAATGAATGCGAAGATATTTTGTCAAATTTAAATTTGGAGGAAAAAATTGTATTCAAAAAAAGTGTTTGCGCTTTTATGAAGCTTCTACTTTTCAGATAATATCACGTTTTCCATTTGATATTTCTCTAAAAACAATCGTGTATCACTTCTTAATGTGTGTATCACCAACGCCGTCGGCGGCACCGAAATGCCGAAAGCCACGGCGCCGAACTCATCGAAAATGGCATCAGCAACCCCGACGGTTCGAAGTTCAGTGTAGCCAAATATGTGAACTGTGTTCGAATCAGTGTTGCCAAGTACTGATGCGAAATTCAAGACAGGTAGGCGCAGCGGCGAATTCAGAAACTACTTTTTTTATTTAGAAAGGTACAGTGTAATGTCAAAATCAAAGCAAATTCACACTATGGCCAACAGGAATGGGCAAGTCCCAAGCGAATACAGATTTTAACCAAGGCGAAACATTATTTTGACATTAAACTATACCAATTACAATATTAAAGTTCTGAATTCACGTATGCGCCTACCTTTCTAAATCTGGCTGGCGGAATTGAGCGGGATTTTCTGACGTTTCTTACCTTTTTGATACATCGTTAGTTTATTTTACTAAAAACTATTTATTTAAATAATAAAATAATGGATTCTATTGCGATAGCAGGAGGAAGAAGAGCAAAGGAATCTGATAAACGAGAGAAAGTTTTTAAAGGATCATAGCAATCCTTTTACTTTAAGTAAACAAGCGTAAATTTAATTATAGGCTGAAAATAAAAATAATAGTCTTAACTTTGCGTGAAAAAAAACCTTTACCTTGTCCTTTTTTCTGTTTTTCTTAGAATTATTTTGAACTACATAAAAGCAAATTGTATGCAAAAACAGGGGAAAATTTCAATAACAATGTACCCGGCACCGGAATTTTTCGTTTCTTTTTTTTTGCGATAGAGCACTAAAATGCAAACGAAATCTTGCGGAAACTTATAATTCATTAATAACACAGTGTTTTTGCGTAGAGCAGCTTATGCACTGCGCCGCGCTTTGAAAAGTAACCCTCAGCCGACAGAACTCCCTTTCTGGAGTTAGATCTGGAGAGATTTACAGTAATTTTGCGTAGTCGGGAGTGTTATAACTAGTAAAATTATCATTCGCAGAACTTTTCCTGAGGGATTTATTGAAACATTCTTAGTGGTTTGAAAATAAATATGGCGGGCGCATTATACTGAAGCCGACCTTCCACCACCTGCAATATTTATTTGAATGTGTCTTTATTGAGACGAAAGTTTTTACTGAAATGGTAAATTGTTGGTAATATACACTCATAATTTGTTAGTTGCTTTTTTATAGTAGTCAAACAATAGTTATTAACTTCAGAAAATGCATTATTATTCTTTGGTGAAAATATATTTTAATTTCCAAAAACTACATACACACGTATTTAAATCACTGTTATTATCATTATTTCACAATTTTTTCTCTGAAGTTTTTCTTTGCATATAAGAGCAATTCAATCTCGGTGGAAAATGCAATTGACCCACGCCATGTTTGTGGCTTCTCGCGACCGGTTGATTAATATATTTACATATATTAACACTTATTCCAACTTCATACATGCATTTACACAATTTACTTAAACTTTTATTGTAATTTTTTGATATTTTGCTAATATCGCCGCAACCAAATACTTGCGGCAAATTTCGCACGAAAAACTGTCAAAATGTTCGTTCATTCGGTGTTCATAATGCCGATTTACCGAACTTCGAAAGATTCGGCGCGCCGTCGGTTGTCATAATGCCGATTTGCCGAAAACGTAATCTCGGTACCGCCGACGGTGTAGGTGATAGTGGCATAAATCTTAATCCTGATCTCACAGAATCAGAATACAAAAGTACATATTTGTATAGTTTTAAACGAAACACAAAAAGACGATTTAAAAAAATTACCTGTTGATGGAATGTGGAGTAAAAAAATAAACTTTAAAAACTATACTGAAATTTTTGTGTTTCATAATCTTAAGCAATTGGTTGAAATTGTACTCACGTTACCCCATTCAAACGCTGAATCAGAAAGAATATTTTCAATTGTAATGGATATTAAATGTAAAAAGCGAAACAAACTATCTAGTGATATGTCAAATGGTATAAGTAAAGTAAGAGTTGCCTTTCAATCCAAAAATATCAATTGCTTCAACTTTAAAATCAACAAAAATCATATCCACTTGTACAATGCAAATAATTTGTCCAACTGATAATTTTCACTATTATAAAAAAACTGTATTTGCCTGTTATATATTCTTATATTACTGAAATAAATGCTTTAAATTCGGTGAGAATATTGTGGGATTTTTTTTATTTAAAATGTGGGAAATTAGGGATATTTTTCGAATTTCTGTGGGAATTTTAGCGGAGATTATCTGGCATCACTGATAGACAACACAGCAATGAAGGTTCCACAATGGTTGCGTTCAGAATCCCAACGGTGCGCAACAGTGTTTTTATCTTCTGAATGCAAAGTTGAGTATTTCTGATCAACACAACATGATGTGAGTTTGGACACTTTTCTGCATCATACATTTTTTATTCTCACTTCGGACAACATGCTGTACTTACGATTTTGACATATCTACAACAATATAAATACCTATATTTAAGAATTTTTGAATGTAATAAAAATGTTTCAAAGCAGCGAAATTATTGCCGATTATGTTGGGGATAGGTAATTATAATAACAATTTGTTTATTTTCTGTATTTATCAGCTCGTTCAGAAGGCGCAAATTATATCACTTTCCGCTCAGTGATATCTACACAACTGTTTTGCTCAACAGTTGGGACTTCTGAACGCAACCAATGAGAGACGAGGAGAATAAGCTGGGGTGAATGGAGAGAGAAGATGAAGAGAATTGGGTCAGGGGAAGGAAAATGCAAAAACAAAAGAATTTGTTTTTGGTTTTACCTCCTAAAAGCAGTATTCCATAAATTTTCGCGTTAGTAAACGATTTCATGGGATATATGCGTTAGCAATGAACAAAGTTATAAGGCCGGTCTATTGATTAAGATTAATCCGCGAAAGTAAAGAAAACTAACAAGAGAGATTCTGAAACATTGATACAACGCCAACATACATATGTAGGTAAGATTGCACGAAGTAATCTATTCACAAAAGGGTGAAAGACTCCACAGGAATTGGATAATAAAAAAAGAAACCATCAAAATGTTAAACATAGTGCACTTCATTTTAAAAACTGTTGCACTATATTGATAGTGGGAGTGTTGACAAATATTAGATGTAATATGCATTGTAAAACTAAAAAGGCAAAAATAAAACAAAGTAAAATAATTCTTTTAAAAAGCTTTTATTTAATATTAATATATAAATTTACTAAAAAGGAAAAAAAATTTTAATATTTTTGAACAAGATTTATATTAGTCCTTAGTTCATTTGGATCTTAATTTCAATCTAAGCATACATTTAACGTATTTCATCAAAGCATTTCTGTATATGTATCAGCTAGAGCTGTCAAACTATCGGCGATACTATCAATAGTATCGATGGTCTAGTCATTTGAAATTACTATCGATAGTTTTAATACTATCGCTTCTATCGGGTATACCTCATAATGCCTTTAATTTGATGCTAATATTGCCCAAAAATATTTTGCGGCCATCCGGGTCCACATTTTTTCCGCTATCCACGGTCTCGACTTTTCTACCTTTTTTTTACATTTGTGGAGTTTTACAGAATCATAAAACCGCCTTCAAGCGCAAAAAAGGTTACCATTTTTTAGAAATTTTAAGCCATGTCAGCCCTCTTAGGGTATATTTTACTTCACTTAAACTTGATGAGCTTATCCAAATATTAATAGATTTTCAACCATGTGTTTTTGAAAACTGCATTAAATTAAGCAGCATCCTGTGTGATTCAGATCAAAAAAAATGTCCACAGTCAGAAAGAATATAGGGCATGAAGTTGAATGTTCGTGAGAAAAAATAAAATGTTCTATTTAGGCCGCCATATTAGCTTCCCAGGGAAGTGCACTAAAAACTGAATACGCTATTCGCTTTAGCGGTTATCTCTACGTATAGTTAGATATCAATTTTTTAATCTTGTTCAAAATCATAACTTTCTTCATACATAAATCTAAACTTGCCTTAAAATTCCTGAAAATCGCGCGGTTTTAGGAGTAGCCCCACTCAGTTTTTGTAAAAATGAATTTTTTTATTTAACTTACTCTACGACACCCTATTTTCATATTCAGAACAAAAAAATGCATCCAATGTGTATACATATAAAATTTGTTGCATATTTCATGGCGTAATTTGTCATTATTATATCCTGTGGTCTTTTGCGTTATTTGTACAAAGATTTGTCTGAGGGGACCCCTAGTGAAATTTTATGGCGAATAATTGTCTAGAACATTTTAACCCTCTATCTGCATTGTTAATTGATATTTTCTACATGTGTTTCCAAACAAGGGTTAAAACAGCCATTTGCGCGGGCGTTAGAGGGTTAAAGTCTAACGCAAAGAAATTCTTTATTAAATTCTGTAGAAGAAGTCCGAGTTCAAAAACTTCATTTGAGATAATTTTTTATAAGATATTTTCGATAAAGTAATTGCACCTCCAGCTAAAACCTCTAAAAAAAAACTCAGACCCTCTGGACTAGTACTCTGTTCGGCAAAGTTGGTCCGGCAGACATCCTCTTTCATAATTATTAGCGTTTGTTCGTGTTGAGTAAAATTTTTGTAAATTTGTTTGACTGTGTTATTAATGGATCCATTACTAATTAATTGAATTTTTAATCGAATAAACATCCAATACAACTCTGGGAGGTAAGTTCGTTTTTTTTTTTTAATTTTGAAGTTTTCAGTGTCAACCGTCAATTAGTTTTGGCATGAATTTATTATCCCATCAAACATTCTCAGAGCACCCATAATTTGGAGTCGCATATGAATCACAAACATGTGTGCAATATGTATGAGCTTTGGAAAAAATAGTTTTTCTTGTTTTTTTTAAATGATAATTGTAATTCGAAAAATGAGAAGTAGGTATAAAAGTATAACTAAACTTCAATGTCATGTTGAATGTTCCACTATATTATGGCGTTGGATTGAATTTCAGGTTCGAATCAGGAGGAAAATAAAAATAAACAGTGGTGCCAGATTGAGGGAAATTTCCCTTTTTGAGGGATATTTCACTGCAAAATTTTTAAAGAGGGAAAAAAGGGACATTTTGTTGTCATCCATATAAAAAAAGGGATTTTTTGGTTGCAGAACTGTTTACATACCTACATATGTATAATTATAGTATAACTTAAAATAAGCAAAACTATAGTATAACTTAAAATAATGAAAAACTCCCATTTAGTGTATGAATACACACACCTTCGCGTTAACTTATGCAGTGCAAAAAGGAGTCGGTTACATACACATATGCGTATAAGTAAACATACAGCAGGTGAAACTAATAAAAGCGTGTTAATAATCGCCACTCTTAGGTAATTTATTTTTCATTGTGCACATTCGTACTGTATTGTTATTAATCGAAAGAATTTTGGAGAATTGGGGGCCACTCAAAAGCTATTTTCGCCTGGCCTCATTTAAAGATAAGCGTAAAAAAGCAGCGGTTAATGAAGAATTGGAAAGAATTCAAAACAAGGCTTATTTAAGATTTTTGAAGTACGTTCTTAACTTTTTCAATGAATTTAACGCATTTTTCCAAAGCCGAAATGTACTTATACACCGACTAGGGCAAGAAGCTGGCCGCTGTGGTGCAGTGGGTAGAGTGCTCGCCTGCTGTGTCAGAGGTCTCGGGTTCAAACCACGGTCCGAGCCAAACACCAAAACAATTTTTCAATTAGTAAAAATCCAATTATTGGGTTTTTTAAGAGCAGCGGTCACCTCTCGGCAGTGGGCGGCATACCCTCCGAGAGTATTTCTGCCATGAAAAAAGCTTCTCACAAAAAATGCATTCGCCGTTCGGAGCCGGCATAAAACTGTAGGTCCACCCAATTAGTAGGAAAAACAAAAAGGAGCACACCTCGAATTGGGAGAGAAGCTCGGCCATAAAACTCGTCAGAGTTATAATAGCGCCATTGTATTATTATATTAGGGCAAGAAGCTAAGACACTTGTGTTGAAAATTGCAAGAAATTTCTTAAAACCCGACTTTTTTTACAATTCTGTGGGAATTACAGCTAAAAGTTTTGGAACTTCCAACTCCATATTTACTTGATGTGCATAATGAATGCGAAGATATTTTGTCAAATTTAAATTTGGAGGAAAAGATTGTATTCAAAAAAAGTGTTTGCGCTTTTATGAAGCTTCTACTTTTCAGATAATATCACGTTTTCCATTTGATATTTCTCTAAAAACAATCGTGTATCACTTCTTAAATCTTAATCCTGATCTCACATAATCAGAATACAAAAGTACATATTTGTATAGTTTTAAACGAAACACAAAAAGACGATTTAAAAAAATTACCTGTTGATGGAATGTGGAGTAAAAAAATAAACTTTAAAAACTATACTGAAATTTTTTTGTTTCATAATCTTAAGCAATTGGTTGAAATTGTACTCACGTTATCCC
This sequence comes from Urophora cardui, assembly GCA_960531455.1. NCBI lineage: Eukaryota > Metazoa > Arthropoda > Insecta > Diptera > Tephritidae > Urophora > Urophora cardui. The sequence goes on from OY482674.1 coordinate 74,798,060, forward strand.
ATTCAAACGCTGAATCAGAAAGAATATTTTCAATTGTAATGGATGTTAAATGTAAAAAGCGAAACAAATTATCTAGTGATATGTTAAATGGTATAAGTAAAGTAAGAGTTGCCTTTCAATCCAAAAATATCAATTGCTTCAACTTTAAAATCAACAAAAATCATATCCACTTGCACAATGCAAATAATTTGTCCAACTGATAATTTTCACTATTATAAAAAAACTGTATTTGCCTGTTATATATTCTTATATTACTGAAATAAATGCTTTAAATTCGGTGAGAATTTTGTGGGATTTTTTTTATTTAAAATGTGGGAAATTAGGGATATTTTTCGAATTTCTGTGGGAATTTTAGCGGAGATTATCTGGCATCACTGATAGACAACACAGCAATGAAGGTTCCACAATGGTTGCGTTCAGAATCCCAACGGTGCGCAACAGAGTTTTTATCTTCTGAATGCAAAGTTGAGTATTTCTGATCAACACAACATGATGTGAGTTTGGACACTTTTTTGCATCACACATTTTTTATTCTCACTTCGGACAACATGCTGTACTTACGATTTTGACATATCTACAACAATATAAATACCTATATTTAAGAATTTTTGAATGTAATAAAAATGTTTCAAAGCAGCGAAATTATTGCCGATTATGTCGGGGATAGGTAATTATAATAACAATTTGTTTATTTTCTGTATTTATCAGCTCGTTCAGAAGGCGCAAATTATATCACTTTCCGCTCAGTGATATCTACACAACTGTTTTGCTCACCAGTTGGGACTTCTGAACGCAACCAATGAGAGAAGAGGAGAATAAGCTGGGGTGAATGGAGAGAGAAGATGAAGAGAATTGGGTCAGGGGAAGGAAAATGCAAAAACAAAAGAATTTCTTTTTGGTTTTACCTCCTAAAAGCAGTTTTGTATTCCATAAATTTTCGCGTTAGTAAACGATTTCATGGGATATATGCGTTAGCAATGAACAAAGTTATAAGGCCGGTCTATTGATTAAGATTAATCCGCGAAAGTAAAGAAAACTAACAAGAGAGATTCTGAAACATTGATACAACGCCAACATACATATGTAGGTAAGATTGCACGAAGTAATCTATTCACAAAAGAGTGAAAGACTCCACAGGAATTGGATAATAAAAAAAGAAACCATCAAAATGTTAAACATAGTGCACTTCATTTTAAAAACTGTTGCACTATATTGATAGTGGGAGTGTTGACAAATATTAGATGTAATATGCATTGTAAAAATAAAAAGGCAAAAATAAAACAAAGTAAAATAATTCTTTTAAAAAGTTTTTTTTAATATTAATATAAAAATTTACTAAAAAGGAAAAAAAATTTTAATATTTTTGAACAAGATTTATATTAGTCCTTAGTTCATTTGGATCTTAATTTCAATCTAAGCATACATTTAACGTATTTCATCAAAGCATTTCTGTATATGTATCAGCTAGAGCTGTCAAACTATCGGCGATACTATCAATAGTATCGATGGTCTAGTCATTTGAAATTACTATCGATAGTTTTAATACTATCGCTTCTATCGGGTATACCTCATAATGCCTTTAATTTGATGCTAATATTGCCCAAAAATATTTTGCGGCCATCCGGGTCCACATTTTTTCCGCTATCCACGGTCTCGACTTTTCTACCTTTTTTTTTTACATTTGTGGAGTTATACAGATGCTTTTAGATGATTTCATTCAAGATCAAGATGAGGCATTCGACGATGGTGGACTAAATGACATACCAACTGTCATTTAGGTACATACATGGAGCCTCATCAATATTACAACATTTTTGGAGAAGATAATACTGAAGAGGAATGTGCGGGTAAACCAGATAATGTTTGCTCGGTCCAACTAAAAGGCAACTGAGAAGTTGTAATGGCTGGTAGCTCGGCATTGCCCCATTTTGTCCAAGAAGATGAATGGGTGAAGAATATTTCACCATTTCCTCTTCCAATTTTTCCACTGGCGAATACGAAGATTGTCGTAATATACTACGTCATGTTCAATTAGAGAAGTTTTTTAATTATTGTTATTATTTATCAAGCACATTTGCGAACAAAGTGCAATATATGCTATTGGCCAGAATAGGCCAGAATAGAAAAAAAAAATATGTTATTTGCATAACTTTACTTAAAACCTACTTAAATCTCAATAAAGTGAATTAAATATGTGTTTTTTCCTGTGAAACTAAAAAAAAAAGTTTACAAACATCATTTACCCTTTAAACAAAAACCTGTACCCTAGGCGACCCACGGCTACCATATGGTAACGCTAGTTTTTCACATTTTCCGGAAAAGTGCGACAAGGTACTGGAAAACGGACTTCAATTTCATGCTCAGGAGGTCGAAATTTATTGGTGTACATACTTTTGTGAAAATCTGAAACAAAAAAAGTTCTGGGAAAATCCGGGTTAAACTTGATGAGCTTATTAATAGATTTTCAACCATGTGTTTTTGAAAACTGCATTAAATTAAGCAGCATCCTGTGTGATTCAGATCAAAAAAAATTTCCACAGTCAGAAAGAATATAGGGCATGAAGTTGAATGTTCGTGAGAAAAAATAAAATGTTCTATTTAGGCCGCCATATTAGCTTCCCAGGGAAGTGCACTAAAAACTGAATACGCTATTCGCTTTAGCGGTTATCTCTACGTATAGTTAGATATCAATTTTTTAATCTTGTTCAAAATCATAACTTTCTTCATACATAAATCTAAACTTGCCTTAAAATTCCTGAAAATCGCGCGGTTTTAGGAGTAGCCCCACTCAGTTTTTGTAAAAATGAATTTTTTTATTTAACTTACTCTACGACACCCTATTTTCATATTCAGAACAAAAAAAAATGCATACATATAAAATTTGTTGCATATTTCATGGCGTAATTTGTCATTATTATATCCTGTGGTCTTTTGCGTTATTTGTACAAAGATTTTGTCTGAGGGGACCCCTAGTGAAATTTTATGGCGAATAATTGTCTAGAACATTTTAACCCTCTATCTGCATTGTTAATTGATATTTTCTACATGTGTTTCCAAACAAGGGTTAAAACAGCCATTTGCGCGGGCGTTAGAGGGTTAAAGTCTAACGCAAAGAAATTCTTTATTAAATTCTGTAGAAGAAGTCCGAGTTCAAAAACTTCATTTGAGATAATTTTTTATAAGATATTTTCGATAAAGTAATTGCACCTCCAGCTAAAACCATAAAATTTTAACCCCCTCTAAAAAAAACTCAGACCCTCTGGACTAGTACTCTGTTCGGCAAAGTTGGTCCGGCAGACATCCTCTTTCATAATTATTAGCGTTTGTTCGTGTTGAGTAAAATTTTTGTAAATTTGTTTGACTGTGTTATTAATGGATCCATTACTAATTAATTGAATTCTTAATCGAATAAAAATCCAATACAACTCTGGGAGGTAAGTTCGTTTTTTTTTTTAATTTTTAAGTTTTCAGTGTCAACCGTCAATTAGTTTTGGCATGAATTTATTATCCCATCAAACATTCTCAGAGCACCCATAATTTGGAGTCGCATATGAATCACAAACATGTGTGCAATATGTATGAGCTTTGGAAAAAATAGTTTTTCTTGTTTTTTTTTTTTAAATGATAATTGTAATTCGAAAAATGAGAAGTAGGTATAAAAGTATAACTAAACTTCAATGTAATGTTGAATGTTCCACTATATTATGGCGTTGGATTGAATTTCAGGTTCGAATCAGGAAGAAAATAAAAATAAACAGTGGTGCCAGATTGAGGTAAATTTCCCTTTTTGAGGGATATTTCACTGCAAAATTTTTAAAGAGGGAAAAAAGGGACATTTTGTTGTCATCCATATAAAAAAAGGGATTTTTTGGTTGCAGAACTGTTTACATACCTACATATGTATAATTTATAGTATAACTTAAAATAAGCAAAACTATAGTATAACTTAAAATAATGAAAAACTCTCATTCAGTGTATGAATACACACACCTTCGCGTTAACTTATGCAGTGCAAAAAGGAGTCGGTTACATACACATATGCGTACAGCAGGTGAAACTAATAAAAGCGTGTTAATAATCGCCACTCTTAGGTAATTTATTTTTCATTGTGCACATTCGTACTGTATTGTTATTAATCGAAAGAATTTTGGAGAATTGGGGGCCACTTAAAAGCTATTTTCGCCTGGCCTCATTTAAAGATAAGCGTGAAAAAGCAGCGGTTAATGAAGAATTGGAAAGAATTCAAAACAAGGCTTATTTAAGATTTTTGAAGTAAGTTCTTAACTTTTTCAATGAATTTAACGCATTTTTCCAAAGCCGAAATGTACTTATACACCGACTAGGGCAAGAAGCTAAGACACTTGTGTTGAAAATTGCAAGAAATTCCTTAAAACCCGACTTTTTTACAATTCTGTGGGAATTACAGCTAAAAGTTTTGGAACTTCCAACTCCATATTTACTTGATGTGCATAATGAATGCGAAGATATTTTGTCAAATTTTAATTTGGAGGAAAAGATTGTATTCAAAAAAAGTGTTTGCGCTTTTATGAAGCTTCTACTTTTCAGATAATATCACGTTTTCCATTTGTTATTTCTCTAAAAACAATCGTGTATCACTTCTTAATGTGTGTATCACCAACGCCGTCGGCGGCACCGAAATGCCGAAAGCCACGGCGCCGAACTCATCGAAAATGGCATCAGCAACCCCGACGGTTCGAAGTTCAGTGTAGCCAAATATGTGAACCGTGTTCGAATCAGTGTTGCCAAGTACTGATGCGAAATTCAAGACAGGTAGGCGCAGCGGCGAATTCAGAAACTACTTTTTTTTATTTAGAAAGGTACAGTGTAATGTCAAAATCAAAGCAAATTCACACTATGGCCAACAGGAATGGGCAAGTCCCAAGCGAATACAGATTTTAACCAAGGCGAAACATTATTTTGACATTAAACTATACCAATTACAATATTAAAGTTCTGAATTCACGTATGCGCCTACCTTTCTAAATCTGGCTGGCGGAATTGAGCGGGATTTTCTGACGTTTTGATACATCGTTACTTTATTTTACTAAAAACTATTTATTTAAATAATAAAATAATGGATTCTATTGCGATAGCAGGAGGAATAAGAGCAAAGGAATCTGATAAACGAGAGAAAGTTTTTAAAGGATCATAGCAATCCTTTTACTTTAAGTAAACAAGCGTAAATTTAATTATAGGCTGAAAATAAAAATAATAGTCTTAACTTTGCGTGAAAAAAAACCTTTACCTTGTCCTTTTTTCTGTTTTTCTTAGAATTATTTTGAACTACATAAAAGCAAATTGTATGCAAAAACAGGGGAAAATTTCAATAACAATGTACCCGGCACCGGAATTTTTCGTTTCTTTTTTTTTGCGATAGAGCACTAAAATGCAAACGAAATCTTGCGGAAACTTATAATTCATTAATAACACAGTGTTTTTGCGTAGAGCAGCTTATGCACTGCGCCGCGCTTTGAAAAGTAACCCTCAGCCGACAGAACTCCCTTTCTGGAGTTAGATCTGGAGAGATTTACAGTAATTTTGCGTAGTCGGGAGTGTTATAACTAGTAAAATTATCATTCGCAGAACTTTTCCTGAGGGATTTATTGAAACATTCTTAGTGGTTTGAAAATAAATATGGCGGGCGCATTATACTGAAGCCGACCTTCCACCACCTGCAATATTTATTTGAATGTGTCTTTATTGAGACGAAAGTTTTTACTGAAATGGTAAATTGTTGGTAATATACACTCATAATTTGTTAGTTGCTTTTTTATAGTAGTCAAACAATAGTTATTAACTTCAGAAAATGCATTATTATTCTTTGGTGAAAATATATTTTAATTTCCAAAAACTACATACACACGTATTTAAATCACTGTTATTATCATTATTTCACAATTTTTTCTCTGAAGTTTTTCTTTGCATATAAGAGCAATTCAATCTCGGTGGAAAATGCAATTGACCCACGCCATGTTTGTGGCTTCTCGCGACCGGTTGATTAATATATTTACATATATTAACACTTATTCCAACTTCATACATGCATTTACACAATTTACTTAAACTTTTATTGTAATTTTTTGATATTTTGCTAATATCGCCGCAACCAAATACTTGCGGCAAATTTCGCACGAAAAACTGTCAAAATGTTCGTTCATTCGGTGTTCATAATGCCGATTTACCGAACTTCGAAAGATTCGGCGCGCCGTCGGTTGTCATAATGCCGATTTGCCGAAAACGTAATCTCGGTACCGCCGACGGTGTTGGTGATAGTGGCATAAATCTTAATCCTGATCTCACAGAATCAGAATACAAAAGTACATATTTGTATAGTTTTAAACGAAACACAAAAAGACGATTTAAAAAAATTACCTGTTGATGGAATGTGGAGAAAAAAAATAAACTTTAAAAACTATACTGAAATTTTTTTGTTTCATAATCTTAAGCAATTGGTTGAAATTGTACTCACGTTACCCCATTCAAACGCTGAATCAGAAAGAATATTTTCAATTGTAATGGATATTAAATGTAAAAAGCGAAACAAACTATCTAGTGATATGTTAAATGGTATAGGTAAAGTAAGAGTTGCCTTTCAATCCAAAAATATCAATTGCTTCAACTTTAAAATCAACAAAAATCATATCCACTTGCACAATGCAAATAATTTGTCCAACTGATAATTTTCACTATTATAAAAAAACTGTATTTGCCTGTTATATATTCTTATATTACTGAAATAAATGCTTTAAATTCGGTGAGAATTTTGTGGGATTTTTTTTATTTAAAATGTGGGAAATTAGGGATATTTTTCGAATTTCTGTGGGAATTTTAGCGGAGATTATCTGGCATCACTGATAGACAACACAGCAATGAAGGTTCCACAATGGTTGCGTTCAGAATCCCAACGGTGCGCAACAGAGTTTTTATCTTCTGAATGCAAAGTTGAGTATTTCTGATCAACACAACATGATGTGAGTTTGGACACTTTTTTGCATCATACATTTTTTATTCTCACTTCGGACAACATGCTGTACTTACGATTTTGACATATCTACAACAATATAAATACCTATATTTAAGAATTTTTGAATGTAATAAAAATGTTTCAAAGCAGCGAAATTATTGCCGATTATGTTGGGGATAGGTAATTATAATAACAATTTGTTTATTTTCTGTATTTATCAGCTCGTTCAGAAGGCGCAAATTATATCACTTTCCGCTCAGTGATATCTACACAACTGTTTTGCTCAACAGTTGGGACTTCTGAACGCAACCAATGAGAGAAGAGGAGAATAAGCTGGGGTGAATGGAGAGAGAAGATGAAGAGAATTGGGTCAGGGGAAGGAAAATGCAAAAACAAAAGAATTTGTTTTTGGTTTTACCTCCTAAAAGCAGTTTTGTATTCCATAAATTTTCGCGTTAGTAAACGATTTCATGGGATATATGCGTTAGCAATGAACAAAGTTATAAGGCCGGTCTATTGATTAAGATTAATCCGCGAAAGTAAAGAAAACTAACAAGAGAGATTCTGAAACATTGATACAACGCCAACATACATATGTAGGTAAGATTGCACGAAGTAATCTATTCACAAAAGAGTGAAAGACTCCACAGGAATTGGATAATAAAAAAAGAAACCATCAAAATGTTAAACATAGTGCACTTCATTTTAAAAACTGTTGCACTATATTGATAGTGGGAGTGTTGACAAATATTAGATGTAATATGCATTGTAAAAATAAAAAGGCAAAAATAAAACAAAGTAAAATAATTCTTTTAATAAGCTTTTATTTAATATTAATATAAAAATTTACTAAAAAGAAAAAAAATTTTTAATATTTTTGAACAAGATTTATATTAGTCCTTAGTTCATTTGGATCTTAATTTCAATCTAAGCATACATTTAACGTATTTCATCAAAGCATTTCTGTATATGTATCAGCTAGAGCTGTCAAACTATCGGCGATACTATCAATAGTATCGATGGTCTAGTCATTTGAAATTACTATCGATAGTTTTAATACTATCGCTTCTATCGGGTATACCTCATTCCTAGCGATTTTGACATTTACTCACATAGTTTTAAGGTCCCCACAAACCGAAGCGATACGATACAGCCCACACAGCAAAATCGTATCGCGTCATGCACGATTTTGCTTTGTGGGCTGTATCGTATCGCTTCTGTTTGTGGGGACCTTTATAGGGTCTATACACGATGCGTCAGATTCAAGAGTCAGTTTAGGTGTATTAGTGAAAATGTGCATGTAGTAGTTATACCGACATGACTCTGGCATGACTCAAGAAAATCAAAACTATTTTGATATTTTGCTGTGACGCGGCGAGTCAACACGTACACAGATGGCTCGCGATTCAGACGCACTGTGTATAGACCCTATAAAAGGTAAAGTGACTCAGCTCATCGAAAAATCGATTAAAAACAGTCGATATATGGTCGATGTGTCATCGACAAATGTCAAAATGACTGGCAGACCAGCATGGCAGCGATTTTTGAAGTGCAGTTCAGCATGGCGGCCGGAGGTGGTTGTTTTTAAAATACATATCGTCGTTTAAAGTGCATTTTTGCGTAAGAGGTATTTTCATTTTCGCGTAGCGGACATTGGTTGAACTTTACAGGAGATCAAAAAAACTGTTTCATTTCAAAACCGTTACTTCTTTCTGCGTACAAACTTAAATTTAAATAGTTACGTAGATCAGTTTGTTAGCTAAAACATCAACTTAGTGTAAAAAAGAAACAAATTGAATTATTAGGACTTTTTTTTATGTGCGGTAGTGCAATTTTTTTTTGGCACAAAAATCATGCACATGCGATTATGAAATGGAAAAATGTTCAATATAATTCTTTTTTTTAGTATTTTATAAAGAAAAAAAGTAACAAAACTTAAACTTATATTAAATTTAAAGCTAAAATTAATATTTTTAATTAAGAAAACGTAATTTTGTTTACACATTGCTGGAGAAGTCGTAAGGTAAATGTGGTAAATTGTCATAAAAGCTATGACAATCGTAGGGCATCACTCGTTTTAAGTATTTTAAATCTTGATATTTACTTTTTGTAATTTTGAGGTGACTTTTGTGGATTGGATTAGGAACATCCGTGTTCTATCTGGTTTATAACCTGACATGAATGTCTTATAAATTTTCGCATAAGAATCATGGCCTACAAAAAACATGTTTTTATCGCAATGTAATACATTAATTTTTATACACAACTGTAATAGTACACAGATTTAAATATTTTTATGAAATTTCGTATACAGGTTCCTATCCAGACTGGGACGGTTGTAAATGGGCGAAATCGGACCATGACCATGCCCACTTTTATATATGGGTATTACAAAGGAGCCCAATAAAAACATTTTGAGCGATATCTTCGTCAATTATAAAGATAATTCAATGAAATTTTGTGGCACAAGTACTACGATAGATAGAAAACCATAAACAGGAAAATTTTGGAAAATGGGCCTGGCACCGCCTCTTATTAGACAAAGGAATCTACGAGATTTCGGAGCCCATAACTCGACAAATAATTGAGATATTATGACGAAAATTGGTGGACTTATTTCTACCACTTGCGGTAGTATATGTGCAAAATTTTAGCGAAATCAGTTTATAACCACGACTACATTTTAGTAAAAATATTTCTCGAATGCTCTTCAGAAATTTGTAGCGTGACATCTCTGTAACTAAAAGTCATAAAGGGATGAAATTTTATAATAACAAGAATATTTATACGTTTAGTCGGATTATTGATACGAATTTTCAAAATGGGCGTGGCTGCGCCCACTTTATGCGGCACGGGCTTTATATAAATTGCACCGTGTTTCCAGCAAACGTAAAAAAACTATGAAAGCTTATAATATTTGGCTCCACTCGAACTGAGGCTTCCTTTCTTGTTTTGTTTTTTTAATTTTTGATACCTTTAGTCATAATTTTGTTGGGAAAATTGTAAAGATTGTACCAAAAAAATGTCATAATTTGGTTGGGAAAATTGTAAAGATTGTAGCAAAAAAAACGTATCATCAGAGCTTACCAATTAGCAACTTCATTTAATTTGTTTAAAATAATACCTGCTTGATATTTACCTGACATTATTTGTTTAAAATATTTAACTTTTGCTCCCTTTCATATAAATTCGCTATTTAATTTATTTATCTAATAACATATAACTTCGCTTGTATGAATGAACTGAAATCATACGCGGTAATGCTGCCAAATTTTAACAATACTCTTCATAAGCGATTATGAAATTTACTGTTATTATGCGTTTTTGTTGTTAGAATTGCAAGGTTTTGGTATGGATCGATAGAGCTGAGCGTCAGGAACTCAGGGTTGGAAAATCTCATTTTTGGCAAAAATGTCCCTTACTCGAAAATGAAAATACCTCTTACGCAAAAATGCACTTTAAACGACGATATATATTTCTCAAAAATTTAGGGTTGCTGCTCTCGTTTCTGTCTAACTCAGGGTTTCGTGGAGATTCTGCACCTCATAAACCCTGATAAAATCTGAGGAAGTGTTACCGTGTTTCAAAACTTTCGCAAATTTTTTTTCCATATTATTGTATTACCCCTTCTGTTACATTTAGGTCATTTGATGGCCTTTTTTTGGTTAATTTTCTCATAAATGCTAATATGAACAAAATCTTAGAAATTCCCTCAATGTATTTCTGTATTGAGGAAAATCCTTTCGCAAAAGCATAAAAAGATGGATTTTGCATTATCAAACAAGTGGTAACATTAAGGGTTACGTGTGCGCCCCTTCAGGTCAGTCAGTGATCGTCAGGGTTATTTTGTGCGCAAAAGCTGATTTTTATTAAATTCGTATAAAAATGAAAGAGTGCAAGCTTCGGTAAGTATTTTAACTCCAATATTTTATTATTTGTGATATATTTGCACATTAATATATGTATGGTTTAGAGCCAAATCGCCTGACACAAAGCCAAATAGAGCATATCATTGATAATGATGTGGATGTTGATGAGTAGTGAAGTCGAGGGCGAAGACAATATAGTCGATTAGTTTGAGCCCGATGGTTCTTCTTACGAATATGCAGAAAGTGATAACGACGAATTAATTGATCTTGTATTGGAAAATGAAGGTAGTACCCACTCCCGTGTATTATTCCACAGTAGAAATATTGAGTGGTCAACGTAGCCGATTAGGCAGAATAGTGGTAGGACCACAATAGAAAATATAATTTACCGAAACAGCTTCTATAATTCTACAAAATCAGAAGTGCATAAAACTGACCAACTTGTTGAAACAAATGCATACAAAAGACAAACCAATCGTTTGCCTGTATCAATTTTTGCAAATATCGTAAATATAAGCTTGCTGTCTTGTGGACGGAAATCAATCCTTTATGGTAGACTTTTCCTCGAAAATCTTGGCTTAGATCTCGATCATGGAGAAATTGAAGGCAGAAAAACTCTACCAAGAACTCAATCTTCAGCATATAATGTACGAAATATGCGGGCAAATGTAGAAAAAACAGAAGTGCTTGCAGCAGCTACTCCAAAAAAAAAGAAAAGCTAGTCAGCGAGTTATCTATGCTTTTTGCCCTAGCTCAATTAGACGCAAAATGTACGAATGCTGCTCTCTTTGTTCAAAAACCTCTGTATGGACAAAATCATGCAGAGTTACCGTTTCCACAATCTTTGGTCTTGAACATACAAATTAAAAATATATTAAATATATGCATTTAAATAAGTGTATAAACCGATAAATAATCAATTGAACTAATACATTTTGAAAATTTCCATTGAAATTATACTTCCATATCGATATATCTGAAAAACACAGGTAAGGTCATTCCGTGAAATTAATGTCATATGCGTAAGTTTTTTTGAATGTAACAGAAGGGTTACAATATGAAATAAATAAAGTTGCTTTTAATATCAAAATGTCACAAATCTTTAAGCTTTATTTTAGTTTATAGTAGTTTTAAACATTGAACAAAATGTTTGAGTGAGTTTGTTCATGCTACGCTAAGTATCAATAACTCAAGCTTTGCTTGAATACAAACTGTTTTTATTACCAAATTATTTTTCTAATTAATTTTATGTAATATATTTAATTTCGTAAACAATAGCTGTAAGTTCGATTGATAAAAGTGAATTTTGTATTTAATAAAAATTGTAGATAGGTTGGCAAATTCATGAAATTATTTCATGAATTTTCGCTGCATAAACGAATTTTCATGAATTCAATTGTTCACGAAAATTATCCATGAATTTCGCCATCATTTCATGAAATTATGAAGTACAAGTCCGGCAACGCCAACCCACAGCTGTTCATTCAGTCAAGGCAGATTTAACAGGTAGGCTCGGTGGCGAATTCAGAAATGTACAATGTATTTTGTTATTGTAATTGGTAGTGTAATGTCAAAATTATATTTCGCCGTGGTTAAATTCTGAATTCGCTTGTAACTCGCGCATTCCCATTGGCCATGATGTGAATTCGCTTAGATTGTAAATAAAACAAGTAGTTTCAGAATTCGTCACCGAGTCTACCAGCTAAATCTGCCTTGACAGCTGATGTCGCTAGAACATTGCCACTTTTAAAAAAGCTGAATTTCATTAGTTCATAAATGCTGCATAAACGAGACCATTTTCGAATTCATTAAATTAAGAGTTCACGAATTCTGCCGTATAAACGTAGTATATGATATGTTTAAAGTTGACTTACATAAGTTTGCTTCCACACTATGTAAGAATTTTGATCCAGAATAAAGTCGATTCTATGATTCCAAAATACAAGGACAAAAAAATATTTTTATTTGAGAGAAAACAATTAATAGATCAATTTCTTTATGCACCAACTAGTGAGAGAAAGCGAAATGTCAGAAAATTGAGAGAGCAAAAATTACAGTTCCACTAACTCTCCTAATTTCTGCTGAACAAATTTCAACTAGCAAATTTTACTAGCGATAATAAGAACAAAACAAAAATATGTCAGTGGCAACACTGGCAGCTTCATAAGCCAAATTGTATCGCTCCGTGATTTTGTTATTAATTTTCGTATTTTCTCATTGTTAATCGGCTTTTAAAATTTGTGCCGAGAAATTTGGGAAGCGATTTTCCTACTCCGACGGGATCGTGAAAGTTCTACAAAAGATAAGTATTTAAGAACTTAATAGTTTTAATAAATACTTATTTATATACATATATACATACATAAAGATAAACATATAAATACATACATAGTAAGCAACATTTTGTTTTGCGCAGAGTTGCATCAGCTGTGCTGTACCAGCAGGTGGCGCTGCCAACCCCTTTCGACAGTTGGATCAGCTGAAATCCTGCATTTCAGGTGAACTGCATTACCGGCAGTTAGTGCACTGCACAAGTCCAAATTGATAATATACATGATAATATACATATATAAATAAAATACAAATAAAAGGAAATAAATAAATAAAATAAAATAAAATAAAATAAAATAAAAATAAAACAGATTAAAATAAAATAAAATAAAATAAAATAAAATAAAATAAAATAAAATAAATAAAATAAAATACATGAGTGCTCCAGGCACTCACTCTAACAATAACATATTGAGGAACAATGGGTATTTCACATTGAGGTGCAGTACCAATGAAACCAACCTAACCGTGCGTAAAGATAAAACAGACGATCAAAGAGCACGATCCTGCTCACCCGCTATTCCTGGAAATATTCCGCAATTTCCTCTCCTCAATCCTTAGGGAATTCAAATAACGCAACAGCTGCATCTAACTCAAAAACGAGTAGTGAAATGCAAAAAGTGGGCGAAAAGGTTCAAACCGGAATGGACCGCTATATATCAGTAGTTAAAAGAAAGCGGTCCCCGGAAAAAAGTGGTAAACCTAATAAAGTTTTAAAGAATTCCACGGTGAAAGAACCATCAAATGATGCACCCCAAGTAGCATTAGCCAATAACAGATTTAGCCTCCTTGCGCAAAAGGATGATAAGACTCCGGAAATACCGCACAAAAAATCCAAACCTCCACCAATCTACCTGAGAGAACCAAGTTCTTGCTTACTTGTAAACAAATTGATAGCGTTGATAGGGGAAAAGAATTTCCACATTGCACCAATTAAAAAGGGAAATATCCAGGAAGTCAAAAACCAAACGTACGGCGAGGAATACTTCCGTAAAGTAACCAACGACTTTGAAAAAAACAAGAAGTCTTTCTATACATTCCAGTTGAAGAGTAGCCGCGGCTTGTCTGTTGTGTTGAAAGGAATAGAAAGTTCCGTAAGTCCAACTGAAATTGAGAATGCTCTAAAAGAAGAAGGGTTGAAAGTACGATATGTACATAATATAAAAAACAAATCGAACATAAGTACCACAGCCAATGTTTCGAGTAGAAATAGATCCAGAGTTCCAACTCTTAAAGAAGGGAGATGTACATCCCATATACAACCTACGGTACCTTCTGCACCGTCGTATCTCGGTGGAAGAACCACACAAACGGGTGGGACCTGTACAATGCCACAACTGTCAGGATACTGCACCTTGCGTAGTGTTTGTGTTATATGTGGGGATTTACATACCTCCAAGGATTGTGTGAAACCAAGAGACAACTCTCAATTAAAGAAATGTAGCAATTGCGGAGAAAATCACACTGCTAATTACAGGGGCTGCCCGGTGTATACTTCCTTAAAGCAAGAGAGTACTCAGAAAACCACTAGTTGCGCCTCAACCCCAAAGATCCAACTAGTTCCAAAACCACAAAATGTTCCAAATACGACCTATAACAACGTTCCTCAAAATCGTTTCAGGACATATTCAGAAGCGCTGAAAGGTATGAAGGAGCCAGAAACGCAGGAGATACCCACTCCATCTACAAATTTGGAAAAAACGTTAAACAGCTTTGTGCAAATGATTCAAGATCATATGAAATCAATGCAAAATATGATGCAAGAATTAATTAGGAACCAAAACCTCCTACTACAAACAATCTTAACAAGACGATGAATTCCCTCTATATAGGTTATTGGCATGCCAACGGTGTAAGCCAATACCGGAATGAACTCCAGGTCTTCCTAGAAAGCCACCAAATAGACATAATGCTATTGTCCGAAACTCACTTGACAGTTTTCAATCATTTTAGTATTGATGGCTTTGCTTTCTACGACACCAAACACCCAGAAGGAAAAACTAGAGGTGGAACCGGTATACTTATAAAAAAAAGAATTAGACATCATGTTTTGGAAGAATATTGCAAAGATTACATCCACTCAACATCCGCTCATATAGATGATAGTTCTGGTGGGATGACCATAACTGCAATATATTGTCCCCCCCGCTACAATATAACAGAATCCCAATTCACTGAATTCTTCTCCAAGTTAGGCACAAAATTCCTTGCAGCGGGAGATTATAACGCAAAACATAATTTTTGGGGATCTAGATTAATATCACCAAAGGGAAGAAACCTGTTCAAAGCTATTCAAATCAATAGTTTAGATATAATTTCCACCGGTCAACCAACATATTGGCCTGCTGATAGAAGCAAAACACCCGACCTCATCGACTTTGGTGTTACTCGCGGCCTAGAGCGAGGAAGAGTTCAGATAAAACCACTTTTCGATCTATCATCCGATCACTCACCCAGCCTTATAACTATTAACACATCCCCAACTTTTTACGAACTAAATCCTAGCTTAACTAATAAATATACTAACTGGCTTAAGTACAAAAAATACATAAGTTCCCATATTAACTTAAATGCAAGCCTCAAGTCACCTGGCGACGTGGACAGTGCGATTATCGGTTTCACTAACGCTCTCCAAATGGCACCAAGAGTAGCAACCAACTCACGGATTAAAAGAACATGTGCCCAAAATCCCAGTTTGCTGAAGGGGGAAGCCATCACGAACTTGGTATTGAAGAAAAGAAAACTTAGGAGAGACTGGCAAAGGCTCCGTTTTCCATTTCTGAAATACGAATTAAACAAATGCACGAAAGAACTTCAAGAACTATTGAAGACTAGCAGGGAAACAGATTTTCAAAATAGATTGATATCACTATCAGCCACACCTGCAACAGAATACTCCCTGTGGCGCGCACTTAAAAATTTCAAAAGGCCAGTCCTGCAGGACCCTCAATTACGGTTGCATAATGGCGACTTTGCTCGAAGCGACCAAGAGAAAGGAATCGCATTTGCAAGTCATCTTTCAACTGTATTTACATCTCATCAAGGCAACAACATCCCCCTTGAAACTGTTTCGCCCTTACCAGCAGTTGCGCTTCGATTCCATATAAACGACTTGATCAATGTTATTTCTAATGGCATTCAGAAAAACAAGGCACCTGGGTATGACAGGATAACGGGCGAAATGATAAAACAGCTCCCTCCAGTTGGAACTAAGTTATTACTATATATTTTCAACAGTCTTCTAAACCTATGCCACTTTCCTGAAACGTGGAAACTATCCGAAATAATAATGATTCCCAAACCAGGCAAAAACCCGACAGTGGTGAGCTCTTATAGACCAATAAGCCTAATCTCAATTTTTTCAAAAATATTTGAAAAATTGTTGCTGAGAAAAATGCAGTCCATCTTGGAATTGCATGGGACCATACCAAGTCACCAATTTGGCTTTAGAGAGAAACATGGTACGATAGAGCAAGTGCATAGAATCGTATCAAACATACGGTCCGCTTTTGAAACCAAACGATATTGCACTGCAGTATTCTTAGATGTGGCACAGGCCTTCAACAAAGTATGGCTGGAAGGGCTATTCTACAAACTAAGACGCGCACTTCCATATAACATTTGCGCGATTCTAGAATGCTTTCTAACGGAAAGAAAATTCCGAGTAAGGCAAAAAAGCTATACCACAGGAAGTTACTATATATCTGCAGAAGTCCCACAAGGAAGCGTTATAGGTCCCATTCTATACTTAATTTTTACAAGTGATCTGCCAACAAACGAAAATCTTCTAACATCAACTTTTGCGGATGACACAGCAATTCTAAGCGTCCACTCAAATCCCATCGTGGCTACAAGTCGACTACAGCACCATATAAAAACACTAGAGGAGTGGCTTTCGACCGGGAGAATTAAAGTCAATGAGTCCAAATGCATCCAAGTAACTTTTACGCTAAAAAGAGACACATGCCCTTCAGTTACAATAATTGGTGAAACGATACCCCAGAAAGACTTCGTAACATACCTTGGTATCACACTGGACATGGAAAAATCACACTGATAACAAAATAGTTCAATCTAAGTTGAAAATAAACAAATTACAATGGATAATTGGTCCAAAATCCAAATTGAGCTTGGAGAACAAATTACTATTATTTAACATGGTGATTAAACCTTTTTGGATATATGGGATGCAACTTTCGGGTTCTGCATCCAAATCCAACGACTGCAATCAAAAACGTTATGGTCAATATGTAGAGCGCCTTGGTATATGAAAAATTCCGCTATCCATAGCGACCTAAAGATAAACACTGTGAGTGAAGAAATGACAAAAATACAATCTGATTACACAAGCAGTCTAGTCAACCATCCAAACATATTGGCTAAGAATCTATTAGAACAGAGGTATCCTAAGCGGTTAAAAAGAGGATATTCTGCTTAATTGTGACCAAGGCTAGAGCCACTAAAATTAAAACTTCGAGGAGCCTATCCTATTAGGTCATACAACATCCAAATTTAAAAAAATGCAACTTACTGCAATTCCTTCCATTCCAAAAGCTGCAACAGCCTTTACTAATATGTACATGAGTGTTCCGTACGATCCTATCCCATTAGGCCGTAAAAACTCTCAATTTCATACATGCAGCTTATTGGAATTCCTTCCAATCCGTAAACTGCAACAGCATTTACTTTTGCAACACACAATTGTTTCCTCGAGGATCCTGTCCTCAAGTCGGTCGAACTTTTAATACTATACAACCAGCTGATTGGAATTCCACTCCATTCCGACGGCATAAATATATACTATATAATGAATATGAAAATGAAGAACATCAAGCCGAATATAAAATGAAATTACGTACATAAATACTATAATTAAAGCCAAAAAATACTCACATAAGTATACTACTACAGATATGTCTTCACAAGTATTTATTTTATATGAAATAAAATTGCTTTTCATCCAAATGTTATTTGAAGCAGTGGCAACGAATAACGAGTTGTATTCTAGGTTAAGATTTTATAAAAATTGTTTTATTCTCAAAGAATGATACAATAAAAAATATATCCGAAAAAAAAAAAAATACTAGCGATAATAAGAACAAAACAAAAATATGGCAAACAAAAAAGTAAACACAAATCAAATTAGCTATATGCTTTTATTTAAAAAAAAAGGTGAAAATGGAAGTAGTAATCCAATTTATCCCAAAAACATGGAAAACCAGCAAATTTTGATAACTTCGTGTATCCTTACTTTTTGCTAACATCTCTCATTGAGAGCAAATGTCACTTGATTCCATTCCTTGCTTGAGACCAGTAAATTTTAATTTTTGCTACAAAAATAAAAGAAAATTAGCTATTAATTCGGGAAAATTTGTTCTTTTCTTCTTCTATTGTATTATGTGAAAAATCTGAAAGAAATCGGTTCGTGGACTTAGGCGATTTTGATATGTATCGACTCATTTATCAGTCTATAAAATTTTTAAACTTGTGTCTAATAATATTAACGGTCTTCATCTAAAGTGATAAACTACTGGTAAATGGGGTAAAGTAATAAAATAACAATTGTGATAAATTATCTGTAAAAATTTGTATGAAAATATTATAATAATTAAAACGCAAAGAACTTATTTTCTTGACGTGTAAATAACGAATTCATTTTATTGTTCAAAATTTGCCTCTTTTATACAAAATTGATTCTTATGTACTACTTATTTACTATGATACATATTTACTCTAAGTACTTAAAAATTACTTGTCTTGCATTGTTGCTTGTATTGCATTCAATCATATCCCGAATACGTGGAGACGCGTCTCGGTTATATTCATTCCTAAGGCTGGGAAAGCCTCGCACTATGAGCCGAAGGATTATAGGC
Source organism: Urophora cardui (assembly GCA_960531455.1). Taxonomy (NCBI): domain Eukaryota; kingdom Metazoa; phylum Arthropoda; class Insecta; order Diptera; family Tephritidae; genus Urophora; species Urophora cardui. The sequence goes on from OY482674.1 coordinate 74,817,118, forward strand.
CAATAAGTCTTTCTTCCTTCTTGCTCAAAACTTTGGAGAGAATAATAAGTAAATTTCTCTCTATATCAATTGATAGCAAACTTCTGTCTAGCTGTCAACATGCTTACCTTAAAGGGAAATCTACTGAAACGGCACTACATAGCCTGGTTTCTACCATTGAATCATCCTTAACCGATAAGGAGTTCTGCCTGGTGGCCTTTCTAGACATCGAAGGCGCGTTTAACAATGTCACCCCAGAGGCCATAAGCAACGCTTTACGTCACTTAGGCGTTGACGTATCTCTGATTGGGTTGATTGATCAACTTTTGAGGGGAAGGATTGTACTCTCATCAATGCGCGAGGTCAAATCTACACGCTACGTCTTCAGAGGCACACCCCAGGGTGGTGTCCTCTCCCCGCTGCTATGGAACCTCACTGTCAACTCACTTTTAAAAAGAGACGCAGTTTGGGCCGGCGGGAGAGTCGTGGCATATGCGGACGACCTTGCTTTAGCATACAGAGGGAAGTTCCCACAGACCTTATGTGATCTGATGCAGGTAGCACTGCGAGAGATCTCAGCGTGGTCCTCTCGTTGTGGGCTCAGTGTCAATTCAAATAAGGTAGAACTTGTCCTCTATACTAGGCGGTATAAAATACCACCGTTAAATCTGCCAGAACTAAATGGCGTTCGCCTGACCCTGGCCGACAAGGCAAAGTTCCTAGGGGTAGTTCTGGACAAAAAGCTGAACTGGAAGGATAACATCATTCAGCGTCAAAACAAAGCATATATTGCTTTATACACATGCAAAAGAGCCATAGGCAAAAAGTGGGGACTTAGTCCCAGAATTTGCAGGTGGATTTACACTGCGATCATTCGACCAATCCTGCTATATGGGGTCGTAGTATGGTGGCCCGCTTTGAGCAAGGCGTCAAACCTTAACGTTCTGAGCAGAGTCCACAGATCTAGCATGATCAGCATAAGTGGAGCACTCAGGACGACGCCTAGTGAAGCTCTGCAGGCCATTCTAGATATCTTGCCATTGGATTTAGCAGGTTTTCAAGTAGCGGCTACGTCAGCTCTACGTTTAAGAGAGTCATCCGTTTGGCATACAAAAGCCACAGGACACTCTAGCATTCTAAGCAATTTAGGTTTTCTACCCGGTAGTACGGACCGTTGTACTACTACAATAGTTGCAGACAGCAACTACGAAACAAGGATTCCAAAAAGGGATGAGTGGGAAGAGCTAAATCGGTGCTATCCAACCCCAGGTAGCGTTTCCATCTACACCGATGGCTCGAAACTGGACAACAAAGTTGGAGGTGGAGTCTTTTCACATGACTTGAATCTACAGCTAGCTTTTAGACTACCCGACCACTGCAGCGTTTACCAGGCTGAAGTGTCAGCTATAATGGAGGCTGTCAACCGTATAGGACATGAACCTATCCACAGGGATCTATTCATCTTCAGCGACAGCCAAGCAGCAATTAAGTCTCTTGGCTCCAACTCGTTCAATTCTGAACTAACACTGGACTGTCGCCGATCTCTGCAGGAGATGGCCAAACAGACCCGTTTGCACCTCGTGTGGGTCCCGGGACATAGGGATATCGAGGGAAATTGTAGGGCAGATGAGCTTGCAAGGCAAGGCACTACCGAGCAGGTTCTTCCTGACAAAGAACGCATAGGTATGCCGTTTGCCACATGCAAGCTAATGCTTAAACAGCATATCTATAAACTAGCAAGCGATAGATGGCGACAGAACCCAGTATGTCGAACATCAAGACAAACCTGGCCGAATTGGGACCACAAGCGATCTCGTCAAATATGTACTCTAAGGAGAGAGGAAATCTCGAACCTTGTAGGGGTGCTCACAGGACACTGCCTCATCGGGAAACACGCAGAGAGACTGGGTGCACCCTACCGTAGATGCTGCAGAAGCTGCAAAGATGATGAGGAAGAGGAGACAATCGAACACCTCATTTGCCATTGCCCTGCTCTTAACAGCGCCAGACGACGCTTTCTTGGGACACCTTTCCTGGAGAGCCTAGCTAAAGTCGCGGTTGTCGACATAAAGGACCTGGTGAATTTCATTAGGTTATCAAACTGGTTTAAAAAGGAGGAGTAATCTGTTTTCTTCTTGTGGTATCACAATGGGCCTATGCACTGGCCTAAGTGTGCCCCTATGGCAGCCACTCTAACCTAACCTAACTTAAAAATAATGGGACTCTTTCCCACGGTATATTGTATATATGTATGTACCTACGTACATGTACATATGTATGCTCCTATGAGCGCTTAGGCTTAGAATAACATTGGAAGCGTGAGAATGGCAGCATCAGCAATTTTGTGTACTTACAATTTGTGTGGGGCTGACTAAGTAGTCAGGGCCAGCGCGTGACAATACAATGTATGGAAATTTATTATGTATGTATGTTTGCGCTTGTGTAACTACATTTGACGCTCTACATCACCCTTCCAAAAAAAATGCTCGCTTCATTTGTAAATTTAATGAAGCGAGTATTTCATTTCAATAAAAATTAAAATTGAACATTTATGTTCCTATTTTTATGCTTACATATTTATTGTGATGTAAAAAGTGGAAATGTCTTATGCTATTGCTTTAAGTCTATTTTTATGTACTATAATTTTCTTTTCTAAATGATTATTATTTTTACCTATACTTTCTACCTTATAGGGAGTTAAACTATAATTATTGTTCCTATCAATATTTGTTACTCTATAGGGCCCCTTATATCTACTATCTAACTTATGTCCTGCTTCGTCTCTGACTAACACTAAATCTCCTATATTTATTTCCTTAAGCTGTACATTTTTATCGTAGTTAATTTTTTGTTTTTCCTTAGCCTGCCTTATTAACCTATTAGCTCTTTCTTGGGCTATTTGTAACCTAAATTTAACTTCCTTATCATATTCCTCATAATTGTATAACGGGCTAATTGTATTTTCTTGTAGAAATTCGAATGTCGGTGCCGGTTTTCCAAATATTAGTTCAAAAGGGCAGTAACCATGAACTGTAGAAGGTGTTGTGTTATAACAATAGGTAAAGTACTTGAGGTACTCATCCCAATCGTCTTTGTCAATGGATATGTATGAACGTACATATTCATTGAATGTTCTATGGCTGCGTTCAACAGTGCCTAACGTTTGATGATGGTAAGGTGTAGAAGTTTTGTGTTCTATTTTTAATAATTTACACAGTTCTTCAAAAACGTTATTTTTATATTCCGTTCCCATATCGGTCAGTATGGTCTTCATACATCCATAAATGAGAATGAAATGTTCGAAAATAGCTTTGGCTACTGTTTTTGCATGTTTGCTTTCAATTGGAATTGCTACTAGATATTTGGTTAAGTCACATATTATGGTGACTGCATACTCATTTCCATTTAATGATTTTGGAAATGGTCCAATTGTGTCAATTTGAACTATATCAAACGCTTTTGTTGGCGTTTCCGTTATTGTCATGGGTTCTTTTAAATTTTTATTAATTTTGTTTTTGTTACATTCTGTGCATTTTTTAATGTATTTTCTAATGTAATTTTTCATGTTTTTCCAGTAAAATTTTTGTTTTATTTTATTTGTTGTACTATTGATTCCTGGGTGGCCACCATTAACAGGATCATCGTGATATTTATGAAGAATATTATTTATTTTTTCATTATCTGTCACATGCATAACCTCCGGAGTTAGTGCAATAGTTAAATTTTTGAGAACTTTGGTACCAATTTCTTTAAATGTGTCTACTCGAGTATAATTATTTTTAAACAATTTGTCTCCTAAGGACAACTGTATTTTATTAAGTCCTAGATTGCCGGCTTTTTTCATAAGCCTGGCAAAGAATTGTCCTAAGTCAATCTTCGCCTCAACAATTAGGTTATTTATATCAATTTCGCTACAAATTTTCTTTCCCTTTTTGAACTGCAGTTTCGGGGAATCGAAAACGAGCTGAGCTAGCTTTTTTACTTCACATTTATTAAGCGCTTCATATATTTTAGGGTTCTTATTGTGACATTTTTCTTCATTTTTTATATTACTGGGTTTTTGTATAGTTTCCGATCTAGTCGTAACTTTCAATATTTTACATGCTTCAATTGACATTTCTTTAAGATCTTTAATATTTATGCGCGATAGTGCGTCTGCTACGTAATTTTCTTTTCCAGCTATGTACTCCACCCCAAAGTCATATTCCTCCAAGTCTAGTCGAATTCTAGTTAGTTTTGAAGATGGGTTTTTCATCGAAAAAAGGTAAGTTAAGGGTCGGTGGTCTGTTTTAATTGTGAATTTTCTACCGTAGACGTACGGTCTGAAATAAGTTATAGCCCAATAAATGGCTGCTAATTCTTTTTCAATTGTTGCTTTATTTATTTCGCCTTTTGTAAAAGATCTAGAGGCATAAGCAACTGGTAATTGTTTTCCTTCATATTCCTGACTTAGTACTGCTCCGCAGGCATATCCACTTGCGTCTGTTGTTATATAAAATTCTTTATTGAAATCTGGGTATTGTAAAATATTTGGGCTAATTAGTGCATTTTTCAGATAATTGAATGATTTCTCACATTCTTCTGTCCAATTAAAAACAATGTTCTTTTTGCAAAGTCTTGTTAATATTCTAGAGTATTCTGCGAAATTTGGTATAAATCTTCTGTAATAATTGCAAAATGCGACGAATCTTTTAGCTTCGTCAGCATTTTTGGGAGTTGGGTAATTTTGAATTATTTTGTATTTACTGGGATCTGGTAAAATTCCTTTACTTGTACATTTGTGTCCAAGATAAGTGACTTCTTGGTTGAAAAATAGACATTTATCTGGGTGTAATTTTGAATTATATTTTCTGCAAGTTGCGAATACGTCTTTTAAATTTTTAATCATATGATTTTCGGAACATCCTAATACCACCAAGTCATCCATGTATAAGAATGCTTGTGATGGCTTTAGACCTGCGAATGCCAAAGTCATCATTCTCTGAAATGAGTTTGGTGCTACTTTGAGACCATAAGGTAATCTTTTGAAGCGGTATGTACCATTGTCTGCGGTGAATGATGTTATATCTCTTGATTCTGGGCTTAGTTCTATTTGTTGGAAACCTGACATTAAATCCAAGCAAGAAAAATATTTTGCTCTTCCTAATTGATTTAGAATATCATCAATTCTTGGTAATGGGAATTTATCTGCGGTTAGTTTTTTATTTACTTGTCTATAGTCAATAACTAGTCTCCATCTCTTGTCGTTATTACCTGGTAGTGATTTTTTCGGTACTAGTAAAATTGGACTATTATATTCGGAAATAGATGGTTCTATTAGGTCATCTTGAATTAGTTTATTGACTTGCTTATTGATTTCTTGTTTGTGCGCTTCTGGTACTCTATAATTTTTAATATAGACTGGGGTATCATCTTTCATATAAAGTTTTTGTTTATAAAAATTGTTAGTGGTTATAGGTTCTGATTCTAATGCAAATATATTTATATATTCTGAACATAAAGTATTAAGTTGAGATTTAGCAAATGATGGAAAATTTTTATTTAATCTTTCTAGTTTTTCTTTATTATTTGCTTCATTTTTCTGTTTATTATTTATAATTATGTAGTCGTCTAAGTTTTCTGTGTTAATGTTGTTATTTTGAATAGTTGCATTTTTATCTGTTGTATTAATAATTCTAACAAATGCTTGATTCGGGTTCACTATTGAATTGGCAATAAAAATACCTTCGGCTAATTGTTGATGTGGTATAAATAATTCGTTATTATTATTAATTTTAATTTGTCTAATTACTTCTGATCTTGCTGGTACTGATATACTATTGATAGTGGCTCATTTGTCATTTGAATTGCTATATTTTCTGGGAAATCATATGGACGTAATATCAAAGTATCTTTATCATTTTGATAATCTAAAATGCAATTATATTTTTTAATGAAATCTAGTCCCAAAATTCCGTCACATGGGATTGGGAAATCATCTTCTACTATGTGAAATTTATGTCGAATCAAAAGATCGTCGCCCTTCAAATCTGCTTTAACTGTTCCAAGGGTGCTTGTTATACCCTGACCAATGCCTTTTAAATCTGTTTTTTGTGAATTATCACTTGAAACATCATTTTGAATTTGACCCTTTTTAATAATGGATATATCTGCTCCTGTGTCTACTAGGAGAGTAGAAAATGAGTTATTTAATGTTGACTTGGAAGATATGTAGCTGTTCAAATGTAAATTGAATACAAAAATTTTTCTCTCTACTGTTGAAGTGGAGTCTGCTGGTTTTCCTGTTGGTTGTAGCTACGTACGTTTCGTGTGCTATTTGTATTGTTATTGTTATTGCGAGCATTTGAGCGTGTTTGGTTTCTAAAGCAGGGGTCTTCGTTTCATAGCACTGAGGTGCAACGCTCAACACACACAGATTGTTATACTCTCTCGTTTTGCCGTAGTAAGAGCGCAAAAGTTAGGTGACCATCTACGACCGTGCGACGATTCAGTTGCTTGCGGGCAAGCAAAAACATAACAACGTACACGCATACTTCGTTTTCATACGAACGTACACGCATACTTCGTTTTCATTGTGCGACGTGGTATAGCAGCGCATAAAAGCGAAAAATATATGCGTGCACGTTGTTGTCTTTTTGCTTGCCCACAAGCTACTGAACGATGCGACGGTAGTAGCTGGGCACTCAACTAGTCGTTTTTCACTAATACTGCTGCAGTTACTAACACTGCTGCAGTTACAGTTTTGGGGATCTCTGTTCTAAAGTCTCGCCTTTGCATGTTATTGTTATAAGTGTGGCGCGTGGGAAACGCGCGTCTTTTCTTACTTCTGTTATTATTACTTTGATAACTTCGACGGAAGCTACCGTGGTAATAGTTTTGTTGGCGGATGTGAAGCAATGAGTTTGGGTTTCCAGTTACTTCAGTGCAGCTATTTGTGAATTTAGAGATAGCTTCGTTCATGGAAGTGAACGTTCCTGCTTGCATTATCATTTTTACTTTTTCGTTTGAGCAATTCTTACACATGGCTTTTACATATTTGCTTGCCAAGTCTGCGGTAAGCCCATCAGATATGTATGCTCCCTCCAATGACTTTGTTAGCTCTATTTCAGTAGTGTATTGATTAGCTGTTTTACTGCGCTGTTGAATATTCAAAAGCTTTGCAGTCAATACTTCTACTGACTCGCCTTTAATTGAATTTTGCAACTTTATTTTAACTTGTTGTATTGAGTTTTCAGTACTGATGTAATTTCGTGCAGTGCCTTTAAGTTTAGTTTTTATAATGGATATCGCTAACGCTTCATGCGTGTCCTTGATCTGATCGAGAATTTCAAGTGCGTCCAAAAAACTATGTAGATTTTCCGGCTTACCATCAAATTCAGGCAAAATTGATGGCCGTTTTAATAAATTCTACCACTGTTTGTGGCATTTTGTCTTTTTCTTCCGGCTCTGGTAATAAAATGCTAAAGTCGAGTGATATAGTACTTTCGTATGTGTTTGGTACTAATGCATCAATATTGTATCTTGCTAATGAAGATACTAGTTTGTCTCTAACAATGGAAAATATTTGGTATGCCTCTAATTAGTGAGCTGCAGTGAGTTGATTGTTAACTTTGCGTATTATTTCACCTAAATTATTTAATGAATCTAGTATTGTTTTGAGGTGTTTTCTTACCGTTTCCGTTTTTATTGTTATGTTTTTGTTTATGCATTTATATGCTTTTTCTGCCGTTGTTTTTTCTTCTATAAGTGTATTAAAAATTATTTCCCATTTGGCCATTGAAAAATAATGATATCTCAAAAAAATCTGTTTATACTTTATCCAGGCCGTCAGCGCGAGAAATGTATCTCTTTTTCAAAATTTTGTTGTGGATTGAGTATATTCTCAAAAATAAATTGATGCGACTAACAATTGCAATAACAAGCAAAATGAATTTTATGGAATTCAAGGACTCAGTATGATCAACTACTTCAATGGAATTAACCACATTGGCATTTGGTTTGTCAATCTTGGATGTTTTTCCACCCATATTTGCTTATTTTAAAAAAAAAAATCTCACTAGAATCTTGGAATGCCGGAAACCTCAAACATTCGCTGTACTTCTTCTACTAGTGTTGTAGGGTTGATAACGTCCTCCATTGTTGATTCCCTAGTCATTCCTATGTTAGGCCAAAATCTTCTCAAAAATTCTAATTCCCTTTCGTAATCTCTCAAATCTCTCACTTCCACTCCGTTAGATAAATCAGCAATTGGGTTCCTAGACCTAGACATGTTCGAAAAGAACAAAAGATATTTCCACTTTTCGTTTTATTTATATTTATTTTTTTTTTCTTTTTTTTTTTTTTTACTTGAACATTTTTCTTATCTTCTTTAATTTGTTCTTTAATTTTCGCTTCTCTTCTACACTTGTTGCCAGATTTATGAGTGCATGGGTCTTGGCAAGCTCTTTTCTTTTTTTAAAAGCTTTGCCACCCCTTTTTCGTTTAAATGTTACTGGCTTCGAAACTTTGGTTCATCCACCTTATTGTTGTTTCTTTGCCTTTGCCGATATTCCTCTATCGTTATCGGCAAAGGACCTGGTCTCGAATTTTCTGGAATTTTTTCGATTCCACCGCTCGAAAATTTCGTCGACTTCTTGTTGACTGATCATGAAGAGAAGCGAGAGGAAAAAAAAGGAATACCCTAATGTTGGTATTAAATAAAGAGGTAAGAATTTTTCAATTGTTGCCACTTAGTAGGCAGCCGTGAGGGTGCCAAAAGGTTTGTTAAATATATATACGTGGATATTAAATTATATTAAGTTCTATTGCTGCTGCTTTCTTCGCTCTACCCTGTTGCCGCCGCGTGTTCTGCTGTTGCCGCTGCTGCTGTAACTGCCTCTTGTTGTTGCTGTTTCAAATGATAATTTATACCGCAATTGAAGGTTGTGACCAATCTTTTCAACTGCGTGCATTGTGTGACTGATTGTGTTATTCCACTCCAATTATGCCAATGTCCTTGGAGATTTCCTTTTCACAAAGCATATGCGGATGTGGCGTTCCATTCGTGAAATGTCTTTTTCGGGTTGGTAACGAAATCCTATGCAGGATTTTTTAACATTGTGCAGGATTTCGAGAGGTAGAATTTTCTAAAACAGGCAAACTTTACGCTTTCGTCCTTTTTAAATGTTACTTATTAATCGCGCCCGATGGTTTTCTTTGCTATGTAGATAAATTGAAGGCAAAATAAATTGCCACGACTTATCTGGCAAAGATCGCCATATAATAATTAAAACGCAAAGAACTTATTTTCTTGACGTGTAAATCACGAATTCATTTTATTGTTCAAAATTTGCCTCTTTTATACAAAATTGATTCTTATGTACTACTTATTTACTATGATACATATTTACTCTAAGTACTTAAAAATAATGGGATTCTTTCCCACAGTATATTGTATATATGTATGTACCTACGTACATGTACATATGTATGCTCCTATGAGCGCTTAGGCTCAGAACAGAGATCCCCAAAACTCTAACTGCAGCAGTGTTAGTAACTGCAGCAGTATTAGTGAAAAACGACTAGTTGAGTGCCCAGCTACTACCGTCGCATCGTTCAGTAGCTTGCGGGCAAGCAAAAAGACAACAACGTGTACGCATATATTTTTCGCTTTTATGCGCTGCTATACCACGTCGCACAATGCAATACGAAAAATACTTTATGATGCCCAATGCTTGCGCGACGTCGTATAAAAGCGTATGAAAACGAAGTATGCGTCTACGTTGTTATCTTTTTGCTTGCCCGCAAGCAACTGAATCGTCGCACGGTCGTAGATGGTCACCTAACTTTTGCGCTCTTACTACGACAAAACGAGAGAGTATAACAATCTGTGTGAGTTGAGCGTTGCACCTCAGTGCTATGAAACGAAGACCCCTGGCTTAGAATAACATTGGAAGCGCGAGAATGGCAGCGTCAGCAATTTTGTGTACTTACAATTTGTGTGGGGCTGACTAAGTAGTCAGCGCCAGCGCGTGACAATACAATGTATGGAAATTTATTATGTATGTATGTTTGCGCTTGTGTAACTACATTTGACGCTCTACAATATATTTAACCCTAGAACCATAACGATATTTCATACTACGTTATTACTAACTAGCAAATACCCGTTGCTTCGCAATGACGAATAATAGTTTCTAAGTTAAGTCAAGTCAAGTCAATTCAAGGCAAGTCAAGTCAAGTCAATTCAAGTCAAGTCAAATCAAGTCAAGTCAAGTCAAGTCAAGTCAAGTCAAGTCAAATCAATCCAACTCAAGTCAAATCAGACCAACTCAAGTCAAGTCAAGTCAAGTCAAGTCAAGTCAAATCAAGTCAAGTCAAGTCAATTCAAGTCAAGTCAAGTCAAGTCAAGTCAAGTCAAATCAAGTCAAGTCAAATCAAGCCGAGTCAAGTCAAATCAAGTCAAATCAAATCAAGTCAAGTCAAGTCAAGTCAAGTCAAGTCAGGTCAAGTCAAAAGATCAATATAATTTAATAATAAAAGAATAAGAAAAAAACAAAACTAGCGAGTGAAAGAAAGTTTAAATTAAAAAAAAAAAGGTGAAGTGCCGGGAGCCTGAGATATCCGTCAACCATCGGGTCACGTCAGAGGAGAAGATAGCCACATATCTCCACGGGTGGAGCATAAGCAGTGGTATTCTGGAATCGGAGGTAAGATAAAGTTTTGATATACGTACATACTTAAGTACGTGCACAAAGGTGTACCTCTACATACATATAATTTTGCTTACTTATAAATATGTATGCACATACGTTGGTGGGCTGGTTTTATACATATCGGTGTTCACATCGAACAGTAGCTTATGTCGAAAGGCAAATTTTCAAGATACTCGTAAGTTGGTGTAGTTTTGTAGCAGTTCCCCGTACATGATTTCTAAGTGAAATCATTAAGACTGAAGCCGGTTGAAAGCCTGAGAAATATTTTAGTCAAAAACTGCAGAATGTACTCTCTGAGATGAATTATTTCAATTTTTGGGAAAGTAACTCATTTTTTTTAAGTACACTTAAGCTACTGTTCCATATGAACACAGATGTGTGTGGGTATGTTCATAAGTGTCCGTATCATATTAATTTGTTTTTGTGTGACTTTATAGGTCGCCACAAAAAAAGACCTCCGACGAGGTTTGGGCCAACTAAACACCGAGTTGATATATTAGTCCAACTAAACCGCCAATGGTAAGATACCCAGCAACAATTGGTAACAGCGTCATACAAACATTGGTTGTGTGGGTGTTGTTGTGGTATAATAGAGGGGAAGTAGGGGTATGGAACATGGACAGTGACTGACGCTCTTCTCTGACTATGGTGACAAGATTTGGGGGCGCTGTAAGGTATTCGGAGTCAGCACAGCACCCATGGCTTTGCGTGTTCACGCTGAAGAGGGAGGGTAGACTCCACCGGACAGGACAGGGACCGATTCTAGTTTTCTCTTTTCTTTTATTTCAATAACCTTTTTATTTCTCTAGTATCCAGTATCATCTTCCTCTATAGGCATTAGTAAATTTTGTTCATGTAGCTGCGGGTAAAGGCAGGTGGAAAAGGATCCACCCACTGACGAGCTAGCTTGGGATGCAAGCATGCCTGCCCTCCACCGCGCCTCTACCCAGTGCACGCAGATACGTTACAATGGCGCCCAACGTTAAGTACATCCACGACTTTTGATTTTCTACAACGTCAGCAGTAGCACCAGACCTATTATTTTTTTATTTTATTTTATTAACTCTTTTTATCTGACTGTTTTTCTCCCCTATTCTCTTCTACTTTATCGCTTCTTTTCCTTTCCTATAGGACAGATGACAATCTGAAGAATAGCATCACTTGCTATTGCGGCAAGTGATATGTATTCCTTAGATTGGGCAAGGGGGGATTCCCGCCTCAACTACGGTGTTCCTCCTGAGTCTTCAACAGACCTAGGAGTAGACATTGAGGTTGAGACGGCGAATAATAATGATTTTTTTTAGGTGGATTTGGCTATTCAAGCTACCGAAAGTTCGGTACAACACTGGGCTAACGTGAGGCTTATGGCTTCATCCATCAGGGGGGTAAATGTTACTTTTATGTGTAGTGGCAGCCGCGTAAAGAGCCAGTGCTCTGAGCGTTTTGTGCCACACACTACAATACCGAGACAAAAACTAAAATAGACATTGACAGACAACGTTTTTTACCACTACGATGACCTCACTAGAACAACACCCATTTACACCAAGACATCACAAATATTCGTTTTAGTTTTTCTAATTTTTTTTCCAACCGAAATACAATTTTTTTTTTAATTCCGTTATTTATAGTTTTGATTGACTATAAATTTAGTTCAAATTTTTGTGAATAAGCAAATAAGTAATATTTCTTAGATATAAGCAACCATTCAAATACCACTGAAATTTTTATCGGCATTTTCTAGCAGGACACTGAATTGTATAACTTGAATTCATCTTTTCAATTAATTTTAATTAGTGCTATTAAGGCGATTAAATTCCCTATTATACAATAAATACAAATAGTTATTATTAGTTAAAATTTTTTTTTGAACAAGCCATAAATAATTAATCACTTGAATTCATTGAATTGAATAGCAATGCTTCTTTTTTTTTACTTTTGAATTGTGAGTTATATTTTTTTTTAATTATTTATTCCATTTTTTTAGGTTAATCCTACAAATACTTGAATTTTATTTGCTAATATCCTTACATTTCTTTTAGTACATAATTAAAAATTTTTGAAATTAATTTTTTTGAATAAATATATATATACCCAAACTACATATTAATTGAATTCACTTGTGCCCTTTTGTTGAATTTTCAAATTGAAGTGTTACCTCTAGCTTAAGATTAATAAAGCATTTTTTTTTATAATTTGAAATATTAGAATTTTTTTGAATTACGGCTGTATACTTGAATATACAAACAATCCTTAATAGAATTGTGTTTTTGGAGTTTTGTTGTATTGTGGATAGTTCTTTGATTGTTATTGAATTAACTTTGTTACATTCTGAGTGCTTGCTTCGGTTCGATCTGAGGTAAGGATCCAGTGAATGGACGATAAGGAAGAAGAAATCGTTCCTGGTGGTTTAGGGTTAAATTCAGAGCGCAGGGTCACACGCAGTACAACAAAAGCAAGGGCTAGGGAATTAGAAAATCAAATTGTAGGATCGATTTTCACACAGATCGATACTGGGATTCCCAAACCAATAGATTTCTGGCCCACAGATTATCTCAATCGTTGTACAGCCAGAGTGTTGAGGTCAGTGTGTAGCGGTCAACCACTAGTGACAATTTCACAAGAGGTATCAGTGAATAGTGCTGATAGCAGTGTTAATTTCTCCCGTAAGATTGACCAGCTTTTCAATATGTCGGACGATGAGCAGGAGCGTCTACCACCCAGCAACTCGGGAGCTGGAAGCTCGAAATCAGCTGACCAGGGGGCCAATTCATCAGTAACAAAAGCGGAACAGCTAACACGAATGATGGCGATGATGGCGCAGCAGAATGACATGATGGCCCAATGAATGATCGAAGTCCGGAACATACGTGATCACATGACGAGCCTAAGTTAGAGAGTTGCTGGAGTGGAGACCTCCGTGCACACCAGTCAACCAGCCATGAATTCGACTCCTGAACGCCAGAATAGCAGACCAGAAAATAGAGAACAATCTCGCGCAGGCAACGACAATCATGCTCCACCGCCTGCTTGGAAGAAAATAGACTTAGATAAGTGGCATGTGAAATTTGATGGCACCAATAAGGGCATCACAGTCGAAAGCTTTATATTTAGGGTAGAGAAGCTACGCCAGCAACACAATTTGTCACATTACCAACTATTCACTGACTTCCACTGCTTGGTGACGGGGAATGCCTTAAAATGGTATTGGCAAATTTTAGAAGACCATGCAGATGACCATACTTTTGGCTATGTTGAGCTCAAAACTGAGATGCTAAGCCATTTCAAAACTGCTGAATCCGACAACGAGATCATAAGGGAAATCATGGAAAGGAAGCAACAACCGCTGGAATCATTTGATGAATTCTATGCTGAGGTACACGACCTTACATTCCGTCTTAGGAAGAAGGTAACTGAAAAGGAATTGGTAGGCATCATGAGGAGCAATTTGAAGCCACAAGTAGCCAGTCTCACTTTCGCCTCTAAAATGGAAACTCTAGCACAGTTGAAAAGTGAGTGTAAGGGGCTGAGATGGTGATTAAAGAAAATAAGAGTCGTGGCAAAACAGTAAGCGAGCTTGAATCCCATGAATTTGAATACCCAGTGAAGGTAGAGAAGCAAATAGAAGAAATAGGTAGAGGTCAGCGTAATAAGCCACCACAGCAAATAGGAGTTAGCCATAGTAATATGTCCTCGTCCCATCGTCCGAATACGTCTCCGTCAACAATTAAAGCTTTCTGTCCGTCACCGTTTCACTTACTGTTGTGCTTTTCGTGTGGTATGCCTGTCGACCACTTTGCAAAAAATACAACAGGAGCTCAAAATGAGAATATATATAAGTTGCCCTTCCACAATATGGTCTGTTTTTCATGTGGAGATAATTCATCGTTTTGTGTGTTCAACCCGGGGAAGGGAAACTTGAAAGTGGCAGAGTATTCCGGGGACTCGCGCTAGGGGCAAACACCCCCGGAAACCAAGAAATGAAGATATTGAGAAGAAGTGAAATTAATGTAGAAATTAAACAGAAAGAAGAAGAGAAAGTAACAATCCCTAGGAAAAGTTTACACCAGAGGAAAAAAGAGTATGAAGGGGCCAGGAAACGCATTTTTGGGGAAGAGATAGTTAATAGGAAAAGGAAAAGAAATTTTGTAAAAATACAAAAGATGAGAGAAAAGGAAGAATTTCAAAAGGATTCAGAGTAACAGTAAGAGTTACAGTAAAGGGAGACAACAGATTTTTCGCAAAAGTCAAGATCGGAGGCGAAGAAACATTAGCGCTTCTTGACTCTGGGGCAGGAGCAAGCTGTTTAGGGAAAAACAGTGATAAATTACTAAAAGGCAAAGAAAATCTGATAACGCCAATTAAAGGTCAAAACATAAAAACGGCCAACGGGGTTGAAACAATAGTATCCGGTGTAATAATACTACCAATAGAATGGAATAATGTTACTAAAGAGATGGAGTTCTTAATTGTGCCAGGTTTGCAACAGGAGGTTTATTTAGGAGTAGACTTCTGGAAAGTGTTCGGTATGAATGTTGTGAACAGAATGAATGAAGGGTCAGCAAAGGTTGTCGTGGCAGAACTCGTACCCTCGGAGGGAGACTTATCCTTCGAGGCAGTACAACATACACTGAGTACAAAAGAGGAGTTAGCACTAGAGAGGGTAAAAGCTAAATTTCCATCATTTGCGGTGTTAGGTTTAGGAAAAACGGATGTAGAAGAACACGTAATAGAAGTTACAAATGAACATTTACCAGTGAAACAGAGATTCTACCCAATATCACCCGCAATTCAAAAGTTGGTATACAGCGAATTAGATCGAATGTTAGAACTAGGGGTAATCGAGGAGAGCAACAGTAGCTGGAGCTCACCAGTCTCTCTAGTCATTAAAGGCACCAAAAATCGGTTATGTTTAGATGCGCGAAAAGTCAACGCACGCACAATTAAAGACGCCTACCCTCTCCCACACATAGATGGTATTCTTAGCCGTTTGCAAAACACTCGGTACATTTCTGCGATCGACTTAAAAAATGCATTCTGGCAAATACCACTGGAGCCAAAATCGAGAGAAAAAACGGCTTTCACAGTACCTGGTAGGCCGCTATACCACTTTACTGCGATGCCATTTGGCTTGTGCAATGCTGCACAAAGAATGTGTAGGCTTATGGACAAGGTTATACCCGCTTCCCTTCGTGAGTCCGTGTTTGTATACTTAGATGATTTGCTTGTTTGTTCTGACGATTTTGTGTCTCATTTGTGTTTGTTAGAAAAGGTCGCTAAATGTCTACGCGAAGCCAAGTTGACTATAAATGTAGAGAAGAGTAAATTTTGTTTTAAAGAGGTTAGATACCTTGGTTATGTGGTAGGCGATGGATGCATTCGTACAGATTCGAATAAAGTTGCCGCAATGAGGAATTTCCCTGAGCCAAAGACCCCGAAGCAACTCAGGAGGTTCTTAGGGATGACGGGCTGGTACCGAAGATTCATTAAAGATTACGCAACTATCGCTGCACCGTTACATGACTGTTTGACCAAAGAAAAAATAAAGAAATTTACGATGACTGACGAGGCTAAGGATGTATTTGATACGTTAAAACAAAGCCTCATATCGGCTCCAGTATTGACTCACCCAGACTTTAACAGACGTTTTTATATACAGTGTGACGCATCTACGGACGGGGTGGGGGAGTATTATTCCAGCTAGACGAAGACAACAACGAACGACCGATTGCTTATATGTCCGCGAAGCTCAATAGAGCGCAGCGCAATTACAGCATCACTTAGCTAGAGTGTTATGCAGCTGTATTAAGCATAAAGCGATTCCGACCATATGTGGAGGGGTTACCGTTTACTGTCATCACCGATCATGCGAGTTTGAAGTGGTTGATGAACCAAAAGGATCTTTCGGGTAGACTTGCAAGGTGGAGTTTAAAGTTGCAAGGGTATGATTTCGACATCGAGCATAGAAAAGGTTCTCAGAATGTGGTGCCTGACGCGTTATCGCGAGTAAACATGGACGAATTGAATTCGAACGAAGGCATGTTGGACATATGTCTTAATTCGCCAAGTTTTTATACGACTGAATATGAAGAACTAAAGAAGACAGTGACGGACAATGAAACGACGTGACACAGGAGGACCATGTCTGGAAACTCTGGGTGCCGACTGAGTTGCGGCAGGGTCTAGTAGAAGCTTCGCATGCCTCACCATCATCAGGACATGGTGGCATTCACAAGACGTTGGCTAAAATAAGAGAAAAATATTATTGGCCTGGCATGGTAACTGACGTGCAGGAGTACATAAACAACTGCGAAAATTGTAAAAGTAACAAAACTCAAAATGCCTTTAAAAAGCCAACGATGGGCAAACAACACTTGACAGAGCGACCTTTTCAGCGTTTATATATTGATTTCATGGGTCCCTATCCACGTTCGTCCAATGGTAATGTGTATTTGTTTGTGTGTCTAGACCACTTTTCGAAGTTCGTGTTTTTAAAGCCGCTACGAAGAGCGACAGCAAGAGAAGTAATTAAGTTCCATGTATCTTCTGGACGAAACGCTGACCGTACCACTTATGAACTTGACTGTATAGTATCTATTGCTATGTATATACTTGACTTACCTTACATCTGTGACATTTTATTTTACTTTTTATTTATTATTTTAAATATTCTTATAGATACGTATGTATATGCTTGGATACACCCATACATAGGTGTATAAAGCTGCCCTGCAGTAAATTTGTTTCACTGCTGAAGGATCAGTGATGATTCTTTGTTGAATATTCATCACTGTCGTCATAACTCAGTATATTTTTATTTGTTTTTGTTTTTTTTTTTCTGAGGAAAGCAAACCATTTATATGAAAAGTTCAGCAGTCTTTATATGAAAGTATTCACTGATGCCTCCTCGTCATAGGTGAATTGCATCAATGATTCATTAAGGATTCATTGCGGATTTTTACTGCAGGGTGGATGTGTTTTATCTGTGATATTTTTTTTTGGCATGGCCTACCGGTGATAATTGATCTGTGATAGATAAGTATCGACAATTATATAAGCCATTATTTATTTATACCCATCTACCAATTTACTTATTTATTTAGTTATTTATTTTTATCTACATATATATCTTAGTTATCTACCACTTGACGTAGCATTATGTATTTTTATTGTAATTATTTGTGCAATTATGTAGTCATATGATTTACATACATATAACCGGACAACATGACATACCAACGGTGATATATTATCAGAAATCGGTAACAGAAAGGTAGACGTAAACATAGCAAACGTGAATAGATCCCAGTGTAAGTGAATGCGTAGAATAGAGTAGCCCGGCTTTAGGTCGTGGGTCGAGGCCACACATTGGGCGAAACACAGGAAAGGCTGCGTCGGAAATCCTCTACGCATACGTTCCATGATGCAGGCAACATCGACGATTGCGAGCCTGTTACGGCAGCCTTTGCCACAAATGTTAAATGTTGCTTAATGTAGGTTTGTGCATGTGTGAAGATGTTTCAAACGTGAATGTTATTAACAGTGTGGGGTCGTAGGCGTATCGATCATCAAACCTCAGATCGAACACGAAGAAAGGATTACACCTATATGTACATGCATATGTGTCTATCTGTGTGTTTTTCTTTCCTCGGAGGAAAGTAAAGCCCAAATTACATCAGCGATGTGGCAGCGGGCAGCGCGGTTTTCGAAATCAGCTGATGCGTCTAATATGAGCAGTGACTGCCAGACCAAACACAATAGAGCGATCGCAGTATTTGGCAGTGACTGCTTTATATATTAGGTCTGTTTCCTTTTACCTTGGACACGTGGTGACATAAATTTACTTACCATTTTCATGTCCATTTTTATACCTTTCATGAGAATGAAATGGTATTATAACTTTGTGCCGAAAATCAGATCTTGAAAGTACTAGAAGGAGGCGTGACAGACCCATCAATATATATACCGATATAATCAGAATCATGAGCTGAGTCGTTTAAGCATTGTCCGTCTGTCCGTCCGTCCGTCCGTCTGTGTGAACGCAAACTAGTCCCTCAGTTTTTGAAATATTTGATTGAAATTTGGAACACGGGTGAGTTTTGATGCTCAATCGATCATTTGTCGGAATTGGCCGAATCGGACCACTATAACATATAGCTCCCATACAACCGATTGTTCATATATGGACATTTTGGGATATAACTTCTCCCTTTTTACAGCTAAGGACACGAAACTTTGGGGTATTTGTACCCATATTGACCCAAACAAGGTTACCGAAAATTATCAAGATCGGACCACTATAACATATAGCTGCCATACAACCGATCGTTCAGATATACACATTTTGGTGTATAACTTCCCCATTTAAACAGCTAAGGACATGAAATTTTGAAGTATTTGTACACATGTTGGCCTTAACAAGGTTAACGGAAATTGTCAAGATCGGACCACTATAACATATAGCTGCTATACAACCGATTGTTCAGATATACACATTTTGGTATATAACTTCCCCATTTAAACAGCTAAGGACATGAAATTTTGAAGTATTTGTAAACATGTATTTGTACACACACAAGGTTACCGAAAATTGTCCAGATCGAAGCACTATAACATATATCTCCCATACAACCGATTGTTCAGATATGTACATTGTGGGATATACATAACTTCTCCATTTTAACAGATAATGACATGAAACTTTAAAGTACTTGTACCCATATCGGCCCAAATAGAGTTACCGAAAATTGTCAAGATCAGACCACTATAACATATAGCTCCCATACAACCGATTGTTCAGATATACACATTTTGTCGTATAACTCCTCCATTTAAATAGCCCAGACACCATTTTTTCTAATAAATCGTTCCATAAATAACCCACAAAATTGAGATTATAAATTATACTAAATCAGGCTATGTACAACATATATACATATGTAGGTAGCTTTTCATTTCCCCACTCATGAAAGGTATGAAGTCTTCGGTACGGCCGAAGACAGCCGCGCTCTTACTTGTTTCAATTAAAATAATCAATCTTGTTTCATTTTTTCCTCTGCTCTTTCTTCTTCTTTGCTTTTTCATTCCGCCAGCAATATTTGATAGTGGAAATCAATTAAGTAAAAATTAAATTCTCTCCTGCTTGCTGGCATCAAAGTACGGAAACACAAAATTAGTAAAAAATATATTGCATTGGATAGTACGGAAACAGACATAAGTTCACATCAACACTTGAATATGGCTGCGATTCAAGGCAGCGGCAGCGAATTTAGAATTTGGGCTAAACGGAGCGGTGCTGCCAGCTGCCTCTGCTGTATTATGTGCCGCTTCATTGCAAACCGTAGTTTCTAAAAATCAGCTGATTTCGAAAAACAGTCGCTGCCACAGCCACAGTGCTATTGTAATTCCGGCTTAACATTTCTTTATGTATATAATAGCCCGTTAATCTTTTTGCGAGTCCGAGGATATAAAAGGGCGGCGAACGTGGAAAACGGTTCAGAAAAAGTTAGTTGCGGTCTGTGCGGGTTTTAGGAATAAAGTTTTAAAGTTTAAGTTTAAGAAATAAAGTTTTAAAGTTTACATCTGTTTTAGGTAGGAAGGTTGAAGATCAATATAATTTAATAATAAAAGAATAAGAAAAAAACAAAACTAGCGAGTGAAAGAAAGTTTTTAAAAGAAAAAAAAGGTGAAGTGCCGGGAGCCTGAGATATCCGTCAACCATCGGGTCACGTCAGAGGAGAAGATAGCCACATATCTCCACGGGTGGAGCATAAGCAGTGGTATTCTGGAATCGGAGGTAAGATAAAGTTTTGATATACGTACATACTTAAGTACGTGCACAAAGGTGTACCTCTACATACATATACTTTTGCTTACTTATAAATATGTATGCACATACGTTGGTGGGCTGGTTTTATACATATCGGTGTTCACATCGAACAGTAGCTTATGTCGAAAGGCAAATTTTCAAGATACTCGTAAGTTGGTGTAGTTTTGTAGCAGTTCCCCGTACATGATTTCTAAGTGAAATCACTAAGACTGAAGCCGGTTGAAAGCCTGAGAAATATTTTAGTCAAAAACTGCAGAATGTACTCTCTGAGATGAATTATTTCAATTTTTGGGAAAGTAAATCATTTTTTTTTTAAGTACACTTAAGCTACTGTTCCATGTGAACACAGATGTGTGTGGGTATGTTCATAAGTGTCCGTATCATATTAATTTGTTTTTGTGTGACTTTATAGGTCGCCACAAAAAAAGACCTCCGACGAGGTTTGGGCCAACTAAACACCGAGTTGATATATTAGTCCAACTAAACCGCCAATGGTAAGATACCCAACAACAATGGTAAAAGCGTCATACAAACATTGGTTGAAAAGTTGGGTTCGCGGCCTAAAACTTAGCGGAGATCCGCACCACAATATACAAACATACATAGAACACACAGATATTGATTGCATCGAACCAATCTTGGTTGGAGTATTTTGGTGTTGCTGGACCAAATCCCAGCCAGCATCGATATACATCCAGACATACATCCATAATTAAACAACATTTGTGGGACAGAAACCTAAAAAGAGAATAGCTGGGATACAAGAGGAGAGCATCAAACACACCAAACGAAGGGAAGGACGCACACATTCATACATACATACATACTTATCTCGAAGCAACAGGAGGCAGAGGAGAGCATCGGCAGCAGTTCGACGGCGACCACAATTTTGTCCAACTTACATGATATTACCTTTTTTTTTTTTTGATATTTTTTTAATATTTTGATTTGTAATTAATTTTTTTGTAGATATCTTTTAGTTCATTACTAGCATTTCACTTTTTTTGATAGGCATTGCCAAGCGCAAGAAAATTTAGGTGCGAGTAGATACATGTATACTAGTTACCTCGCGCTTCTCGCAGGTTTGTTGTTGTGTTGCGCACCTCGTGTGCATCCAAATTGTTTTCTGAATCGGTCACCTTATGTTTGAATTAATTGATTAATTTCTGTTAGTCCTTTTGCACTTTATAATTTTACAAGTAGTTTATTTATTGTGCCCAATAGTTTATATTTTTTTTACTTCTATTTTTTTGTTTGTGGTTATGGGCCTTGTGATCCGGTCGCCTTGCTCGCTGCATCTAAATTCGGGCGAGTAATTGGGCTCATACCTTTGACAGGTGCATTCAAAGAAAATTACTCTTTGAGAGTCTATTGTATGTATATATGCACTCAAGAGGATAGGTACGTATGGAATATTGGAAACGCCTATTTCTTCTTCCACTCCAGGTTCGCGTAGCTTTGTTGGTACCTTCAACGCTGGACGGGCCAAGGTGAGTTTGGTTTAACAGTATATTTACATATCTATTCTCTATTACGTACATATATACTTGTCTACTCCACGGAAATTGTTAGTGGGCTGAAATTGGGCTATCGTTTTGTTTTGCTAACAATTTTCGTGCCAGTGGCCCACTTTTACAATTAGATACACATGTATATGCATATACATATACATACATACATTTATTATCATCTGAATTCCATAGATACCTTTTGTTTTCTTTTTTTGTACAATCTTTTGAGTTGAGATATGTAGATCGAATAGGCCTCACTAGAGAGAGATATTGATTTTTTGAATTATTGAATTCTGCTACATTAGAATTAAGAATAGGGAAACGCGAGAGCTAAACATAATACTTGTACATACCTAGTTATATTGAAGAAAATAAGTAGGTTGTATAGAATAAAAAAAAAAAAATAATAGCTGAAATAAAGTTGCAGTGAATTTGTACGAATATGAAAATATGTGCTTATCTGTTTCCATTTTGAGATTTGAGACCGATTAGTTCCAGGATGCAGTGCTAAATTTATAGCGTTTTGGTGTGGGTGTTGTTGTGGTATAATAGAGGGGAAGTAGGGGTATGGAACATGGACAGTGACTGACGCTCTTCTCTGACTATGGTGACAAGATTTGGGGGCGCTGTAAGGTATTCGGAGTCAGCACAGCGCCCATGGCTTCGCGTGTTCACGCTGAAGAGGGAGGGTAGACTCCACCGGACAGGACAGAAACCGATTCTAGTTTTCTCTTTTCTTTTATTTCAATATCCGTTTTATTTCTCTAGTATCCAGTATCATCTTCCTCTATAGCCATGAGTAAATTTTGTTCATGTAGCTGCGGGTAAAGGCAGGTGGAAAATGATCCACCCACTGACGAGCTAGATTGGGATGCAAGCATGCCTGCCTTCCACCGCGCCTCTACCCAGTGCACGCAGATACGTAACAATACCAATATTGCTCAGAAACATTCCGGGCCATCCGGTTCCACGTTTTGACCCATTTGTGGGGACCCGGCCTAGGCATCGCTATAAAAAGAATTCTGTGCTGTATTCCTGATCAAGACCTTTCATTTAACACCCACATCGCTCAGAAACATTCGATGGTCAGCCGAGTATACGCTTTGATACATATCTGTGGACCCGGCCTGCGAATCACTATTAAAAGACCTCTATGTTGAAGAGCAGATCAAGACCTTCCATTCGATACGAATATCGCTCAGATACATTCCGTGCCATCCGGTTCCACGTTTTGACCCATATTAGAAAACCCGTCATGGAAGTCACAATGAAAATAGGTCTGTATTAAAGCCCTGCTCAATACCTTTAATTTCATACCAATATCGTTCAACCACATTCCGGAGTAATCCGGGTCCACATTTTAGCCCATACTTGGCGAGGATGTCTAGGCATCACAAGAACTCTATGTTCAAGTCCTGTTCAACACCTTTCATTTGATGCTAATATCGCAGGTGTGGGTGCAGGCGTTCTTGAGTTATAGCATAGTATGCATGCATAAACAGGTTTTTGATTGCAATGAAACAAACCTAAACGTGCGTAAATATAAAACAGACGATCAAAGAGCACGATCAACGATACCCCAGAAAGACTTCGTAACATACCTTGGTATCACACTGGACATGGAAAAATCACATTGATAACAAAATAGTTCAATCTAAGTTGAAAATAAACAAATTACAATGGATAATTGGTCCAAAATCCAAATAGAGCTTGGAGAACAAATTACTATTATTTAACATGGTGATTAAACCTTCCTGGATATATGGGATGCAACTTTCAGCTTCTGCATCCAAATCCACCTTAGAAAGAATCCAACGACTGCAATCAAAAACGTTAAGGTCAATATGTAGAGCGCCTTGGTATATGAAAAATTCCGCTATCCATAGCGACCTAAAGATAAACACTGTGAGTGAAGAAATAACAAAAATACAATCTGATTACACAAGCAGTCTAGTCAACCATCCAAACATATTGGCTAAGAATCTATTAGAACAGAGGTATCCTAAGCGGTTAAAAAGAAAGGATATTCTGCTTAATTGTGACCAAGGCTAGAGCCACTGAAATTAAAACTTCGAGGAGCCTATCCTATTAGGTCATACAACCTCCAAATTTAAAAAAATGCAACTTACTGCAATTCCTTCCATTCCAAAAGCTGCAACAGCCTTTACTAATACATGAGTGTTCCGTACGATCCTATCCCATTAGGCCGTAAAAACTATCAATTTCATACATGCAGCTTACTGGAATTCCTTCCAATCCGTAAACTGCAACAGCATTTACTTTTGCAACACACAATTGTTTCCTCGAGGATCCTGTCCTCAAGTCGGTCGAACTTTTAATACTATACAACCAGCTGATTGGAATTCCACTCCATTCCGACGGCATAAATACATACTATATAATGAAAATGAAAATGAAGAACAGAGAACAGAGCCGAATATAAAATGAAATTACGTACATAAATACTATAAGCAAGCATGGGCAGAGAATGTAAATTGTGCAAAGAGCGTAAAAAAGTTGTATACGTACACAAACGCAGAGCATAATTATTTCAGCGGGGAAACCATTCAGTTCGCCTTCAACAGTGATGGAAGCAGGTTGATGCCTTTTTTTCGTCCGTAACTACAGTGGGCGATTGATGTATGAAATTTTTTTTAAATGTTTGAGACTAGTTGGGAATTTGATTATTTTTTTATTTTAAATATCTCTAACAGGGCACAATGCTTGATTTGCTCTAAAGAATTGAGCTGTATTAGAGAATCTAATATAAAGCGGCATTTTTTGGTATTTCATCGAAATATCAACGATTTGAGTACTGAAGACAGAGTAATTAAACTGTACGAATGCAAACTTGTGTCAACCGATATGGCATCTCCCTCTGACAAACAACAGCAGTAAGAAGAAGATGACAGCCGTCAGTTGAAATATATATATACAATGTATGAAGCATGTTTGAATTATCAGTTTGAGTACGAACATTGAAGCTAACACATCGACTAATAATTAAACAGCATAAAACCTATTCGGTACTAATTGTCTTTCTTTTATTTAAAAATAACTTTCGGTTTATCGGTAAGTCCTGACAATATTCAGAAGCGGTATGAATCCCGACGCCAAAGTTAAATTTAGTAGTTGGAAAGTGGAAAAACTACGTAATAAATTACGCGAATTAAATTTGCCATGCGGCGGTAACAAAGCGCAGCTCGTAGAAAGACTGCACGAACATTTCGCGGTAGCGACCGTCGCCGGCGACGTCAACGAAAGTGTACAAAACTCTACAGAGAAACTTGGTGAAACTGCATCAGCGTATGCTACTGTGTGTAGCGATGGAAGTGTTCCACTAAGTCGATCTTCGCCATGCGTTCCAACGACGATGTGTGGTGCTGCGATTATGGCCCCAATACAGTTGGAAGCAGAGCGACGTGTACATTGGGGCGCAGTAACTGACGATATACTGCCGACGCATCATGGTAGTTCAGTGGTGTACCCAGAGAAATCGAGGCATGGTGACATGGAAGCATACACTTAATCGGCTGATGCAATAAATCGTCAGTATTGGGGTGCTCCTTCTATGAATTCGCAACCGACGCCAATAAACAGCGCAGCTAGCAGCGCATTCGTGTCTCTGTCCAACGATCAGTGGCAGAGCAATTTGCAGTCGAACGCGACTGTTACGAGCCGATGTTCAAATTTCGACAGACATACATACACACGTGCGATGCCAAATGGGTCGCTGTATAACAAACAGTGCGAGTGTACAACAACAATAAAAGACACTATGAGAAATTGTAATGGCATGTACGGTCATGCACGCATAAATGAATCAAACATGTTTGACAACATACAAAATGAATATACAGTGCCACGAGCAACCGAAGCAAATGCGTTTAATAACATACGAAATGAATATATAACGCCACGGGCAAACGAAGTAAATATGTATAACAATATATATACACATACGGGTAATTCGGAGCCGTATATGTCGCATTATATAAATAACGAGCAGAGGCCATATTATCATCGTTCTTGGTTCGGTGACGTGCGCGATATAGCATCTATTTTACCAACATACGATCCCAGTAAGAAAACAATAACGTCGGTTCAATTTGTGAAACGTATCGAACAATTGCGAAGTGCTTACCGTTGGGATGATAAAATGTTACTATTTATTCCTGGAAATATTCCGCAATTTCCTCTCCTCAATCCTTAGGGAATTCAAATAACGCAACAGCTGCATCTAACTCAAAAACGAGTAGTGAAATGCAAAAAGTGGGCGAAAGGTTCAAACCGGAATGGACCGCTATATATCAGTAGTTAAAAGAAAGCGGTGGAAAAAAGTGGTAAACCAAATAAAGTTTTAAAGAATTCCACGGTGAAAGAACCATCAAATGATGCACCCCAAGTAGCATTAGCCAATAACAGATTTAGCCTCCTTGCGCAAAAGGATGATAAGACTCCGGAAATACCGCACAAAAAATCCAAACCTCCACCAATCTACCTGAGAGAACCAAGTTCTGGCTTACTTGTAAACAAATTGATAGCGTTGATAGGGGAAAAGAATTTCCACATTGCACCAATTAAAAAGGGAAATATCCAGGAAGTCAAAATCCAAACGTACGGCGAGGAATACTTCCGTAAAGTAACCAACGACTTTGAAAAAAAAAACAAGAAGTCTTTCTGTACATTCCAGTTGAAGAGTAGCCGCGGCTTGTCTGTTGTGTTGAAAGGAATAGAAAGTTCCGTAAGTCCAACTGAAATTGAGAATGCTCTAAAAGAAGAAGGGTTGAAAGTACGATATGTACATAATATAAAAAACAAATCGAACATAGCACAGCCAATGTTTCGAGTAGAAATAGATCCAGAGTTCCAACTCTTAAAGAAGGGAGATGTACATCCCATATACAACCTACGGTACCTTCTGCACCGTCGTATCTCGGTGGAAGAACCACACACACGGGTGGGACCTGTACAATGCCACAACTGTCAGGAGTTTGGACACACTACGCGATACTGCACCTTACCTAGTGTTTGTGTTATATGTGGGGATTTACATACCTCCAAGGATTGTGTGAAACCAAGAGACAACTCTCAATTAAAGAAATGTAGCAATTGCGGAGAAAATCACACTGCTAATTACAGGGGTTGCCCGGTGTATACTTCCTTAAAGGAAGAGAGTACTCAGAAAACCACTAGTTGCGCCTCGACCCCAAAGATCCAACTAGTTCCAAAACCACAAAATGTTCCAAATACGACCTATAACAACGTTCCTCAAAATCGTTTCAGGACATATTCAGAAGCGCTGAAAGGTATGAAGGAGCCAGAAACGCAGGAGATACCCACTCCATCTACAAATTTGGAAAAAACGTTAAACAGCATTGTGCAAATGATTCAAGATCATATGAAATCAATGCAAAATATGATGCAAGAATTAATTAGGAACCAAAACCTCCTACTACAAACAATCTTAACAAGACGATGAATTCCCTCTATATAGGTTATTGGAATGCCAACGGTGTAAGCCAACACCGGAATGAACTCCAGATCTTCCTAGAAAGCCACCAAATAGACATAATGCTATTGTCCGAAACTCACTTGACAGTTTTCAATCATTTTAGTATTGATGACTTTGCTTTCTACGACACCAAACACCCAGAAGGAAAAACTAGAGGTGGAACCGGTATACTAATAAAAAAAAGAATTAGACATCATGTTTTGGAAGAATATTGCAAAGATTACATCCACTCAACATCCGCTCATATAGATGATAGTTCTGGTGGGATGACCATAACTGCAATATATTGTCCCCCCCGCTACAATATAACAGAATCCCAATTCACTGAATTCTTCTCCAAGTTAGGCACAAAATTCCTTGCAGCGGGAGATTATAACGCAAAACATATTTTTTGGGGATCTAAATTAATATCACCAAAGGGAAGAAACCTGTTCAAAGCTATTCAAATCAATAGTTTACATATGTGGCCGCTGTGGTGCAGTGGGTAGAGTGCTCGCCTGCTATGCCAGAGGTCTCGGGTTCAAACCACGGTCCGGGAAAAACACCAAAAAATTTTGTCTAATTAGTAAAAATCCAATTATTGGATTTTTTAAGAGCAGCGGTCACCTCTCGGCAGTGGGCGGCATACCCTCCGAGTGTATTTCTGCCATGAAAAATCTTCTCACAAAAAATGCATTCGCCGTTCGGTGCCGGCATAAAACTGTAGGTCCACCCAATTAGTAGGAAAAACAAAAAGGAGCACACCTCGAATTGGGAGAGAAGCTCGGCCATAAAACTCGTCAGAGTTATAATAGCGCCATTGTATTATTATTAGTTTAGATATAATTTCCACCGGTCAACCAACATATTGGCCTGCTGATAGAAGCAAAACACCCGACCTCATCAACTTTGGTGTTACTCGCGGCCTAGAGCGAGGAAGAGTTCAGGTAAAACCACTTTTCGATCTATCATCCGATCACTCACCTAGCCTTATAACTATTAACACATCCCCAACTTTTTACGAACTAAATCCTAGCTTAACTAATAAATATACTAACTGGCTTAAGTACAAAAAATACATAAGTTCCCATATTAACTTAAATGCAAGCCTCAAGTCACCTGGCGAAGTGGACAGTGCGATTATCGGTTTCACTAACGCTCTCCAAATGGCAGCAAGAGTAGCAACCAACTCACGGATTAAAAGAACATGTGCCCAAAATCCCAGTTTGCTGAAGGGGGAAGCCATCACGAACTTGGTATTGAAGAAAAGAAAACTTAGGAGAGACTGGCAAAGGCTCCGTTCTCCATTTCTGAAATACGAATTAAACAAATGCACGAAAGAACTTCAAGAACTATTGAAGACTAGCAGGGAAACAGATTTTCAAAATAGATTGATATCACTATCAGCCACACCTGCAACAGAATACTCCCTGTGGCGCGCACTTAAAAATTTCAAAAGGCCAGTCCTGCAGGACCCTCAATTACGGTTGCATAATGGCGACTTTGCTCGAAGCGACCAAGAGAAAGGAGTCACATTTGCAAGTCTTCTTTCAACTGTATTTACATCTCATCAAGGCAACAACATCCCCCTTGAAACTGTTTCGCCCTTACCAGCAGGTGCGCTTCGATTCCATATAAACGCCTTGATCAATGTTATTTCTAATGACATTCAGAAAAACAAGGCACCTGGGTATGACAGGATAACGGGCGAAATGATAAAACAGCTCCCTCCAGTTGGAACTAAGTTATTACTATATATTTTCAACAGTCTTCTAAACCTATGCCACTTTCCTGAAACGTGGAAACTATCCGAAATAATAATGATTCCCAAACCAGGCAAAAACCCGACAGTGGTGAGCTCTTATAGACCAATAAGCCTAATCTCAATTTTTTCCAAAATATTTGAAAAATTGTTGCTGAGAAAAATGCAGCCCATCTTGGAATTGCATGGGACCATACCAAGTCACCAATTTGGCTTTAGAGAGAAACATGGTACGATAGAGCAAGTGCATAGAATCGTATCAAACATACGGTCCGCTTTTGAAACCAAACGATATTGCACTGCAGTATTCTTAGATGTGGCACAGGCCTTCGACAAAGTATGGCTGGAAGGGCTATTCTACAAACTAAGACGCGCACTTCCATACAACATTTGCGCGATTCTAGAATGCTTTCTAACTGAAAGAAAATTCCGAGTAAGGCAAAAAAGCTATACCACAGGAAGTTACTATATATCTGCAGGAGTCCCACAAGGAAGCGTTTTAGGTCCCATTCTATACTTAATTTTTACAAATGATCTGCCAACAAACGAAAATCTTCTAACATCAACTTTTGCGGATGACAAGTCGACTACAGCACCATCTAAAAACACTAGAGGAGTGGCTTTCGACCTGGAGAATTAAAGTCAATGAGTCCAAATGCATCCAAGTAACTTTTACGCTAAAAAGAGACACATGCCCTTCAGTTACAATAATTGGTGAAACGATACCCCAGTAAGACTTCGTAACATACCTTGGTATCACACTGGACATGGAAAAATCACATTGATAACAAAATAGTTCAATCTAAGTTGAAAATAAACAAATTACAATGGATAATTGGTCCAAAATCCAAATTGAGCTTGGAGAACAAATTACTATTATTTAACATGGTGATTAAACCTTCCTGGATATATGGGATGCAACTTTCAGCTTCTGCATCCAAATCCACCTTAGAAAGAATCCAACGACTGCAATCAAAAACGTTAAGGTCAATATGTAGAGCGCCTTGGTATATGAAAAATTCCGCTATCCATAGCGACCTAAAGATAAACACTGTGAGTGAAGAAATAACAAAAATACAATCTGATTACACAAGCAGTCTAGTCAACCATCCAAACATATTGGCTAAGAATCTATTAGAACAGAGGTATCCTAAGCGGTTAAAAAGAAAGGATATTCTGCTTAATTGTGACCAAGGCTAGAGCCACTGAAATTAAAACTTCGAGGAGCCTATCCTATTAGGTCATACAACCTCCAAATTTAAAAAAATGCAACTTACTGCAATTCCTTCCATTCCAAAAGCTGCAACAGCCTTTACTAATACATGAGTGTTCCGTACGATCCTATCCCATTAGGCCGTAAAAACTATCAATTTCATACATGCAGCTTACTGGAATTCCTTCCAATCCGTAAACTGCAACAGCATTTACTTTTGCAACACACAATTGTTTCCTCGAGGATCCTGTCCTCAAGTCGGTCGAACTTTTAATACTATACAACCAGCTGATTGGAATTCCACTCCATTCCGACGGCATAAATACATACTATATAATGAAAATGAAAATGAAGAACAGAGAACAGAGCCGAATATAAAATGAAATTACGTACATAAATACTATAAGCAAGCATGGGCAGAGAATGTAAATTGTGCAAAGAGCGTAAAAAAGTTGTATACGTACACAAACGCAGAGCATAATTATTTCAGCGGGGAAACCATTCAGTTCGCCTTCAACAGTGATGGAAGCAGGTTGATGCCTTTTTTTCGTCCGTAACTACAGTGGGCGATTGATGTATGAAATTTTTTTTAAATGTTTGAGACTAGTTGGGAATTTGATTATTTTTTTATTTTAAATATCTCTAACAGGGCACAATGCTTGATTTGCTCTAAAGAATTGAGCTGTATTAGAGAATCTAATATAAAGCGGCATTTTTTGGTATTTCTTCGAAATATCAACGATTTGAGTACTGAAGACAGAGTAATTAAACTGTACGAATGCAAACTTGTGTCAACCGATATGGCATCTCCCTCTGACAAACAACAGCAGTAAGAAGAAGATGACAGCCGTCAGTTGAAATATATATATACAATGTATGAAGCATGTTTGAATTATCAGTTTGAGTACGAACATTGAAGCTAACACATCGACTAATAATTAAACAGCATAAAACCTATTCGGTACTAATTGTCTTTCTTTTATTTAAAAATAACTTTCGGTTTATCGGTAAGTCCTGACAATATTCAGAAGCGGTATGAATCCCGACGCCAAAGTTAAATTTAGTAGTTGGAAAGTGGAAAAACTACGTAATAAATTACGCGAATTAAATTTGCCATGCGGCGGTAACAAAGCGCAGCTCGTAGAAAGACTGCACGAACATTTCGCGGTAGCGACCGTCGCCGGCGACGTCAACGAAAGTGTACAAAACTCTACAGAGAAACTTGGTGAAACTGCATCAGCGTATGCTACTGTGTGTAGCGATGGAAGTGTTCCACTAAGTCGATCTTCGCCATGCGTTCCAACGACGATGTGTGGTGCTGCGATTATGGCCCCAATACAGTTGGAAGCAGAGCGACGTGTACATTGGGGCGCAGTAACTGACGATATACTGCCGACGCATCATGGTAGTTCAGTGGTGTACCCAGAGAAATCGAGGCATGGTGACATGGAAGCATACACTCAATCGGCTGATGCAATAAATCGTCAGTATTGGGGTGCTCCTTCTATGAATTCGCAACCGACGCCAATAAACAGCGCAGCTAGCAGCGCATTCGTGTCTCTGTCCAACGATCAGTGGCAGAGCAATTTGCAGTCGAACGCGACTGTTACGAGCCGATGTTCAAATTTCGACAGACATACATACACACGTGCGATGCCAAATGGGTCGCTGTATAACAAACAGTGCGAGTGTACAACAACAATAAAAGACACTATGAGAAATTGTAATGGCATGTACGGTCATGCACGCATAAATGAATCAAACATGTTTGACAACATACAAAATGAATATACAGTGCCACGAGCAACCGAAGCAAATGCGTTTAATAACATACGAAATTAATATATAACGCCACGGGCAAACGAAGTAAATATGTATAACAATATATATATACATACGGGTAATTCGGAGCCGTATATGTCGCATTATATAAATAACGAGCAGAGGCCATATTATCATCGTTCTTGGTTCGGTGACGTGCGCGATATAGCATCTATTTTGCCAACATACGATCCCAGTAAGAAAACAATAACGTCGGTTCAATTTGTGAAACGTATCGAACAATTGCGAAGTGCTTACCGTTGGGATGATAAAATGTTACTATTTGGGGTACAAACAAAATTAGAAGGTGTGGCAAAATTATGGATTGATTCGGGTCGGGAAATTTTCATAAATTGGCAACATTTTGTTCACGATTTTCTAAGAGAATTTCCGTGTGTAATAATTCCGGCAGACATTCATATGGAACTCATGAACATGCGTAGAGCATATAACGTAAGTGCGGAAACATTTTACTACAAATGTATTTCGGTCGGTCGTCGCGGTAATATTGACGACGAGTCATTGATTAAATACATTATAAACGGAATTAAGGATTTAGACATGAAACGAAGTCTATCGGTAAGAAAATATACTACGTGTAATGAACTGTTGACTACGATCATAAATTATAACACATATAACAAATCGAAGGTTACTACGAATTCGAAAAACTCCTCGTTAAGTGAGTCAAAAGTGTTGCAAAGCGAAAAAGAAAATAAAAAGATAATTTGCTACAATTGTCGTAAGCCTGGACATTTGTCGCGAGAATGTTCAGAGCCGCAGAAACGTGAACGTAATGCAAAAACAGAAAATTCGGTAAACGATAAAAATAAAAGTGATGTAAAAGCTAAATGCAATACAATCGAAAGCGATGAACATGGCTTTTCCCTTAAGAAAATACAAGTGAATGGATACACTGTAAGTGCATTGATTGATACTGGAAGTAAGCGTACACTGATTAAAAAGTCATTGGCAAACAAAATCGGGAAAAGTGAAGAGTGCTGTGTGACGCTCAAAGGTTTTGGTGGTGGGCAGTATCAATGTATATCGAAACTAAAAGCAATTTTGACAATCGATGGTAATGATTGTCCCACTGAGATATTGATTGTTGACGATGATATGATCGAGTACCCGATACTTATCGGTATCGATGTATTGAGTTCTAGCGAAAATAAATTCGTAATTGAAGGCCAAAATATGTGGTTAATAAAAAAGAACGAAAACAGTGTAATGAAAATAACAGACGGTGAGTTCGGTAACTTAAACGAATTGTTACGCAAATTTGAATGTTGTTTTTCCGAAAATAAAATGGTAGGAAAAACCGGTTTAGTGAAAATGAAAATTGGACTATCGTCGGATGTGCCGATCAATATGAAACCTTATCGAATTCCTTTCGCTCGAAGACCGGTCGTAAAAGAAATAATAAACGATTTGTTACGGTGTGAAATTATTAGACCGTCGAATTCACCATACGCATCACCGATCGTATTGGTGGAAAAGAAAAATCACGAATTCAGACTATGTGTCGACTATCGGCAATTGAATAACATTACAGTAAAGCAACCATTTCCAATGCCAGTAATCGATGAATTGTTTGCACAATTATCGGGTAACGAATATTTTACGAATCTAGACTTTAACATGGGTTACCACCAGATCGAGGTGGATGATGATTCGCGTCGTTTTACAGCATTTGTGACAACCGAAGGGCACTACGAATACAACCGTATGCCATTTGGGCTAGTAAATGCCCCGGCTGTATTCCAAGAGGCCATGAATAAATTAATTAAACAATGTTCGGCTAATAATATTATTCCATATTTGGATGATGTTATCATTCCAAGCCATACTGTCGATGAGGGTATACGAAAATTAGAAGAATTTTTGCGGGTCGTAAAATCAAACGGATTAACATTGCGTTTAGATAAATGTAATTTTCTCTGTGACGAAATAAATTTTCTGGGACATAAAATTGGTTATTACGGTATAAAACCAGGTGAAAATAAAGTCGCCGCGATCAAAAACTTTAAAACTCCAAAAACGCAGACGGAAATGCGACGGTTTCTCGGTCTGACGGGATTTTTCCGGAAATTTGTTGAGAACTATTCGTTGATAGCGCGACCGTTAACGAGACTTACTACAAAGGCAGCAGCCCAAAAATTCGAGTGGGGTGAATGCCAACAGTTAGCATTTAACACGCTGATAGAGAAACTTTGTGCCGAACCGGTGTTGGTGTTGTATGATTTTAAAGCACAGCATCAAGTCCACACTGACGCAAGTAGTGTTGGTCTCGCGGGGGTGCTTCTACAATCGTCAGATGAGGGTGCCGAATGGAAAGCGGTGATGTATTTTAGCCGTCATTGCACTCCAGCTGAAGCAAACTACCACAGTTATGAGCTGGAAGTTTTGGCGGTAGTCGAAGCTCTACGACGTTTTCGTATCTACTTACTGGGTAAGTCGTTCCAAATTATAACTGATTGTTCCGCAATTTCTACACTTAAAGCAAAATCACCAGGCATACCTCGCATTAATAGGTGGCTGGTGCGGTTAATGGAATATAACTATGAAATAATTCATCGGGCTGGGTCTCGTATGGCTCATGTTGACGCGCTGAGCCGAGCGCCAGATGAATCTGCATCGATGTTACAAGTTGAGGTTTTAGATGATGATTGGTTGTTAACCATGCAAATGCAAGACCCGGATTTACAAAGTATTATCATGGTTTTGAAGGGTGTGAAAGAGTCACCTCAATCAAAGCAATTACATAAAGAGTATAAGCTAGTACAAAATCGATTGTATCGACGATATGGCAGCAAGCTGTTGTATGTTGTCCCAAAGGGAGTACGATGGCGTGTAGTACGTTATTGCCACGACGAGTTAGGCCACTTTGGTGTGGAAAAGACGATGGAAAGGGTACTCCAGAATTTTTGGTTCTCTCGAATGAGAAAATATACTAAGGACTACATATCTTCGTGTATCGACTGTTGCTATAATAAAGTTAGAGGCGGTAAACCTGAGGGGACACTCCACATCGAACCTACTGAAGCAATACCTTTTCAGTTGTTGCATTTGGATCATTTAGGTCCTTTTATTAAAAGTAAAAGGGGGTATACACATATTCTCGCTATCAGTGATGGATTTACGAAATATTTGATCGTGAAACCTGTTCGTAACACGAAAACATTACCGGTGTTGCAAACGTTGAATGAGGTATCTGGTTATTTTGGATTACCTGCACGGGTGGTTACTGACCGTGGAACTGCATTCACCTCTAAACAATTCACCCAGTATTGCGACGACAATGGTCTCCAACATATAAAAACAGCCGTACGTACTCCTCGCGCCAACGGCCAAGTGGAGCGAGCAAATCAAACTATTTTAAATTATTTACGAACTTCGATATCGGATCCTAAGGATTGGGATGAGCAGCTACGCAAGCTACAGTGGTGCGTAAACTCGCAGAAAAATTCGACAACGAACTTTACACCGAACGAATTGATATTTGATTTCAAATTGAATGATATTACACGTAATCAACTAACTGCTGCTATAGTTGCAGCCGACAACGATATATCTATCGGCGAAAAGCGAGTTATGGCGCTGACGTCTATACAAGAACAGCGGAATAAGTGGAAAGAGCGCTTTGATAGTAAACATAAAGCGCCAACTAGTTACAAATTAGGTGACCTAGTTGTAGTACACAACGAACCTGCTGCGACTGGGGAATCACGCAAACTCGAGCCAAAATACCGAGGACCATACGTCATTTCTAAGGTTCTCGGTAAGGATCGGTATCTACTTCGTGATATTGATGGTATGCAAGTGAGTCAGAAAAAGTTCACATCGGTTTATTCATCCGACAAGCTCAAACCTTGGTGTTCCTTGCCTCCTGAAATTGATGGGTATGATAACGACGATGATGAAGAACCTACAGACATCGGGGCGATGTCACTGTCAGGAGAGGCCGAGCTGTCAACCGATATGGCATCTCCCTCTGACAAACAACAGCAGCGCCGTTAAAGTGCCCCAAAATTTTTTTTTTGCTAATAGTTACTAATGGAATGCCCAACAACATCATACAAAAGCGACATCCGACCGCGGTCCAGAACATAAAAATTGCGAATAATGTTTGCAAAAAAAATTATTTGCAAAAATAAGAAATGCAGTTTTCTAGAAGATATCATCTTTTATATATATATCAAAATTTAGCAAAATCGGACCAATCGTGAGAAAATCGGCAAAAACTGAGGAACTTCGAAAAGTGTTGATAGCTATAACTTTGAAAATAATTCGAATTTCGAAAAATTGTTAAATACGTATTTTTGTTTAAGCGTTGTGAGCCATACTACCCACTTTCATTAAAATACATGACCGTCGAAAAAATTTTAGGTGGCCCACTTCAAAAAATTCAACTCATTTGCAAAAAATATAGTTGATTCTAAATTTTATTCCATTGCTTTGGACGAGAGTACAGATATTAGTGACGTATCTCAGTTAATAGTCTGTATAAGAATGGTAGATAAGGACCTTAACATTAAAGAGGAGATGTTGTGTTTGCCAGGACTGCACGGCCACGCTACGGGAAAAAATTTTTATGAAGTGGTTGAGCGACAGTTGTTCTCCTTTGCCAACAAAAACAAGCTTTCGTCAGTTTGCACAGACGATGCTCCTGTTATGACGGGAAAAAGAGAAGGATTTGTTGGTAATCTTATACGTAATGTCATTAATGTGCCAATATTCCATTGCATGCTGCACCAACAACAATTGTTAGCTAAAAGCTTTAAAATAAATGACACAATGCAAACTGCAATTAAAATTATAAAAAAAATTCGTGGAGGGCACAGCGCATTAACTCATTGGAAATTTCGATCATTTTTGGAAGAGGTCGATGCTGAATTTGAAGACGTCTTGTTGTACTCCGAAGTACGATGGCTCAGTAAAGCGAAATGCCTTGAAAGAATTTTTAAGTTAAGGGGGGAAATTATCACTTTTTTTGCAGATGATTCTTCCCCAGACACAAGAGAAATCGTTAGCAATTTAAGTAACCCAGATTTTTTATTAAATTTGGCTTTACTTTCCGATATTTCATTGCTTTTCTTTCAATGGAATTTAACCATGCAAGGAAAAAATAAATTTATATTTGATTTTATAAAAGGCATGGAAACATTCAAGAAACGTCTTCATTTATTAGTTAACCAATTCTCTGAAGGAGTTTTAGAAAATTTTAAAGCTACTAAGGAGATATGCGAAAAATTTCAAATGCAAAGCAAGCTTGCACAATATCTCGATGCCTTCGCTGATCTGCAACACAATTTCGAGGTCAGATTTCTTGACTTCATTGTCATTCAGCCATTAATAAAATTATACGATAATCCACTTCTTTGTGAAGTTGAAGAACAACAACCCCATTTACAAGAAGAATTAAGAAGGCTTCAATGTGATATTGAACTCCCTTTAGAAATTGACCTCAACTTTTGGAAGAATTTAAGTGAAAATAAATAACCGCGTTTAAAAAATGAAATTTACAGATTATTTTCAATGTTTGGTAAAACATACATTTGCGAATCAGCATTTTCCACAATGGCGCTTATTAAAAATGCACAACGTAAAAGACTTACTGATGATCATTTAGAAGATCTAGTCAGAATAAAACTAAATGACACAGCATTTGATTACCACGATATTGTAAAATATCTTTCGTAGTTTTTACCTTTTCAATGCAATTTTCCATATTTCTATATTCAAATTAAGTATTATTTTCTGTGCGATTTTCAATATTTTAAAATTTGATTGGGCGATTCGACGTGGATGAATCGAAATTAATACTTTTACTGAAGTATTATTTTGAATGCCACTTTAAACTCTAAATTTCAAAATTTATTTCTTACTTTCTTAATTTTTTTATGCAAGTGTCAATATTTTATATTGAAATTGCTATTCGACGTTAGTGAATTGAAATGAATAATTATAAAAAACAAAACACAAAAAAAAATAATTAAAAAAAACAAAAAACGAAAAAAAAAAAATATTTATCGAAATTATACATTTATATTGAAATCGCAATACGATGTGAGTGAATGCTATTTTAAACACTAAATTTGAAAATGTATTTCTTAGTTTCTTAATTTTTTTCGTACTAAGCACTAAAACCCATTCAAGTATGAAATACATATTTTTTATGCAATTCCCAATAGTGTTAAATGGAGCCATTTGAAATCAAATGAAGTATTATTTTTTATGTTTTTTTCAACTCTTTAAATTTGAAAATGGGTTAATTTTTTATGTTTTTATATTGAAATTGCAATTAATTCGAATGTGAATCGAAATAAATCAACATATATTTTTTATTAAATGTTTATGTACAAACATACATATTTATAATATAAACTCTATTTTCATGCTATAAAATCTGATATAATAAAATTTTCATCAACACACGAAGCTACGAAAAATTTTTGAATTTTGCCTCACTGTTCAATTTTAAGCACACTACTACATGCTCACGTTATCTGCTTGTTCGCTTGTAGTGGTGCCCATCATTGACTATAAGTACCCTCACGGAAAAAAAAAGTTAGTTGCAAAAATAAATATATTAAAAAGTGATTTATATTCAACTAATTTTAAAGTAGCTTTAAACAAATGCAGCGCGAGACAGTTTCTTGTATATGTACATATTTATATGTAAACACATGTTTTCAGATCTAAGTATGCCAAGATTGTTTTTTCCATTTTTTGGTTACCGTTTTTCAGCTTCACTTTCCATTAAACACTGAAAACGAAATTCTCAAACGGAGAAAATATTGTTTCATATTTATCATTTGAAAATTAACATAAATTCAATTGTTTCTCAAATATTGTTTATCAACTTGAGAACGATTTGCGAAATTTGAGGAAAATTTGTTTCGCATTTTTACCATTTCTTGAATTTCGACATCAAATGCAGGATTAAGTTATTTATATTAAACTACAAATAAAGTAGTTGAAAAGAAACTCAAGATAAAGTTATTTATTTTAAACTACTAGTAAAGTAGTTGAAAACAAATGCAGGATAGGGCAATTGACTGCTTGCTATGACATCGCCGTGTTAAAAAAGTCAGTTCATTGCAAAGGAAAAAGTCACATTTTCAATTAGTTGTTATTGAAAATAAAGTAGTTTTTAAAGTGATTTAAAATTAATTAAATTTCCTACAGGGTAAAGCCAAAAAATACTCACATAAGTATACTACTACAGATATGTCTTCACAAGTATTTATTTTATATTAAATAAAATTGCTTTTCATCCAAATGTTATTTGAAGCAGTGGCAACGAATAACGAGTTGTATTCTAGGTTAAGATTTTATCAAAATTGTTATATTCTCAAAGAATGGTACAATAAAAAATATATCCGAAAAAAAAAAAATTTACTAGCGATAATAAGAACAAAACAAAAATATGGCAAACAAAAAAGTAAACACAAATCAAATTAGCTATATGCTTTTATTTAAAAAAAGGTGAAAATGGAAGTAGTAATCCAATTTATCCCAAAAACATGGAAAACCAGCATATTTTGATAACTTCGTGTATCCTTACTTTTTGCTAACATCTCTCATTGAGAGCAAATGTCACTTGATTCCATTCCTTGCTTGAGACTAGTAAATTTTAATTTTTGCTACAAAAATAAAAGAAAAT
This sequence comes from Urophora cardui, assembly GCA_960531455.1. Classification (NCBI taxonomy): domain Eukaryota; kingdom Metazoa; phylum Arthropoda; class Insecta; order Diptera; family Tephritidae; genus Urophora; species Urophora cardui. The sequence goes on from OY482674.1 coordinate 74,857,090, forward strand.
TAGCTATTAATTCGGGAAAATTTGTTCTTTTCTTCTTCTATTGTATTATGTGAAAAATCTGAAAGAATTCGGTTCGTGGACTTAGGCGATTTTGATATGTATCGACTCATTTATCAGTCTATAAAATTTTTAAACTTGTGTCTAATAATATTAACGGTCTTCATCTAAAGTGATATACTACTGGTAAATGGGGTAAAGTAATAAAATAACAATTGTGATAAATTATCTTTCAAAATTTGTATGAAAATATATTTAACCCTTGAAAGAGTTTTTAGTGCTTAGCACGAAATTTTTATTTTTTAATTCAATTTTTAATTGTTGGGGTAAGTGGAAAAAAATTCAACAACTATTTACAGCGAAGGTTGAGTGTATAGCTATTTCACGAAAAACCATTTTCGATCATCAGCACTCTTTTCGGAAGTGGATGCACCGGGGATTGAACCCGAGTCCATTCCAACTTCAGCCGCAATGACCCAACGGATAAACACACTCGGCCATTGAGACTCTGTGCAAGCTGTTGGATTTTCCCCACTTTTGCCTTTTTCATTTTCAACATTAACGTTAGTGTGTATATGCTTTTGCATATATTCTCCACAAACGTGCTGAATTTTTGTTGTAGGCAGTTCGCAATGAACATTGTTGTTGGTATTTATTTTATGTATATACCAAACAACGTTAACAATTTTACTTGAAAGAGTTTTTAGTGCTTAGCACGAAATTTTTATTTTTTAATTCAATTTTTAATTGTTGGGGTAAGTGGAAAAAAATTCAACAACTATTTACAGCGAAGGTTGAGTGTATAGCTATTTCACGAAAAACCATTTTCGATCATCAGCACTCTTTTCGGAAGTGGATGCACCGGGGATTGAACCCGAGTCCATTCCAACTTCAGCCGCAATGACCCAACGGATAAACACACTCGGCCATTGAGACTCTGTGCAAGCTGTTGGATTTTCCCCACTTTTGCCTTTTTCATTTTCAACATTAACGTTAGTGTGTATATGCTTTTGCATATATTCTCCACAAACGTGCTGAATTTTTGTTGTAGGCAGTTCGCAATGAACATTGTTGTTGGTATTTATTTTATGTATATACCAAACAACGTTAACAATTTTACTTGAAAGAGTTTTTAGTGCTTAGCACGAAATTTTTATTTTTTAATTCAATTTTTAATTGTTGGGGTAAGTGGAAAAAAATTCAACAACTATTTACAGCGAAGGTTGAGTGTATAGCTATTTCACGAAAAACCATTTTCGATCATCAGCACTCTTTTCGGAAGTGGATGCACCGGGGATTGAACCCGAGTCCATTCCAACTTCAGCCGCAATGACCCAACGGATAAACACACTCGGCCATTGAGACTCTGTGCAAGCTGTTGGATTTTCCCCACTTTTGCCTTTTTCATTTTCAACATTAACGTTAGTGTGTATATGCTTTTGCATATATTCTCCACAAACGTGCTGAATTTTTGTTGTAGGCAGTTCGCAATGAACATTGTTGTTGGTATTTATTTTATGTATATACCAAACAACCCCAACAATTAAAAATTGAATTAAAAAATAAAAATTTCGTGCTAAGCACTAAAAACTCTTTCAAGTAAAATTGTTAACGTTGTTTGGTATATACATAAAATAAATACCAACAACAATGTTCATTGCGAACTGCCTACAACAAAAATTCAGCACGTTTGTGGAGAATATATGCAAAAGCATATACACACTAACGTTAATGTTGAAAATGAAAAAGGCAAAAGTGGGGAAAATCCAACAGCTTGCACAGAGTCTCAATGGCCGAGTGTGTTTATCCGTTGGGTCATTGCGGCTGAAGTTGGAATGGACTCGGGTTCAATCCCCGGTGCATCCACTTCCGAAAAGAGTGCTGATGATCGAAAATGGTTTTTCGTGAAATAGCTATACACTCAACCTTCGCTGTAAATAGTTGTTGAATTTTTTTCCACTTACCCCAACAATTAAAAATTGAATTAAAAAATAAAAATTTCGTGCTAAGCACTAAAAACTCTTTCAAGTAAAATTGTTAACGTTGTTTGGTATATACATAAAATAAATACCAACAACAATGTTCATTGCGAACTGCCTACAACAAAAATTCAGCACGTTTGTGGAGAATATATGCAAAAGCATATACACACTAACGTTAATGTTGAAAATGAAAAAGGCAAAAGTGGGGAAAATCCAACAGCTTGCACAGAGTCTCAATGGCCGAGTGTGTTTATCCGTTGGGTCATTGCGGCTGAAGTTGGAATGGACTCGGGTTCAATCCCCGGTGCATCCACTTCCGAAAAGAGTGCTGATGATCGAAAATGGTTTTTCGTGAAATAGCTATACACTCAACCTTCGCTGTAAATAGTTGTTGAATTTTTTTCCACTTACCCCAACATATTTAACCCTAGAACCATAACGATATTTCATACTATGTTATTACTAACCAGCAAATACCCGTTGCTTCACAATGACGAATAATAGTTAATCTAAGTTAAGTCAAGTCAAGTCAAGTCAAGTCAAGTCAAATCAAGTCAAGTCAAGTCAAGTCAAGTCAAGTCAAATCAAGTCAAATCAAGTCAAGTCAAGTCAAGTCAAGTCAAATCAAACCAACTCAAGTCAGGTCAAGTCAAGTCAAGTCCCCATTAAACACTGAAAAAGAAATTATCAAACGTTTGAGAAAATATTGTTTCTAAAGTTGAGAATCATCATATATATCATTTGAAAATAAACATATTTGCAAGTGTTCATCAAGCATTGTTTATCAATTTTAGATTAACTTACAACACATTTGAAAAAAGACTTGTTTCGTATTTTGTACTATTTCACGAATTTCAACATGTGAAGCGTTCGTTGTTCTACTCGAGCGGTCCCTTAACGGTTGAAATGATGATGGTTGAAAATAATAGTGTGTTATAATGATTCTGGGTGTGTGTTGAAGTCCTGATCAAGGCCTTTCTTTCGATACCAATATTGCTCAGAAACATTCCGGGCCATCCGGTTCCACGTTTTGCCCCATATGTGGGGACCCGGCCTAGGCATCGCTATAAAAAGAATTCTGTGCTGAATTCCTGATCAAGACCTTTCATTTAACACCCAGATCGCTCAGAAACATTCGATGCCCAGCCGAGTATACGTTTTGATCCATATCTGGGGACCCGGCCTGCGAATCACTATTAAAAGACCTCTATGTTGAAGTACAGATCAAGACCTTCCATTCGATACCAATATCGCTCAGACACATTCCGTGCCATCCGGTTCCACGTTTTGACCCATATTAGAAGACCCGTCATGGAAGTCACAATGAAAATAGGTCTGTATTAAAGCCCTGCTCAATACCTTTAATTTCATACCAATATCGTTCAACCACATTCCGGAGTAATCCGGGTCCACATTTTAGCCCACACTTGGCGAGGATGTCTAGGCATCACAATGAAAAGAACTCTATGTTGAATTCCTGTTCAATACCTTTCATTTGATGCTAATATCGCAGGTGTAGGTGCAGGCGTTCTTGAGTTATAGCATAGTATGCATGCATAAACAGGTTTTTGATTGCCACCGAGCTTGCGCTTTTTTGAGTTTTTCGAAATTTAAAACCGGGAAAAGGTATTAAAGTCTCAGAAATGCGCAAAAAAAAAGTACATGGTTGTCGAGAATTCACCATTTATGACATTTTAAAAAAAGAATTATTATAATCGGTCCAGTACTTTTTGAGTTATTGCGTTACATACATTTTCCATACAATCAATTTTATATAATTAGTATAGATGTACGTAAATTTTACGTAGTGATTAGAACCCGCTTGATACAACTCTCATTGTTCATCATTTTGCAGCCAAAGTTGATTACACTTCTTTACAAATAATTAATTTGAATAAAATACCAAGAAATTTCTGATCTCAAAACTTGACAATGACATACAGCTTGTAGCGGTCGAATAAAACCTCTCTGAGCGATAGCTGGTTAAAAATTTGTTCATTTTTTTGCAATTTTTTTTTATTGTTTTACCAATTTTTGTTCAGGGTCCCGAGATATAGTTCAAATCGTGGACCCGGAGGACCCCGGAAATTTTTTGAGCAACATTGATATAAAAAGAAAGGCTTTGAGAAGGGATTTTACATGAAGCTGTACTCATTATGATTCCTAGGTCGGGTCCCCAGATATGGGTCAAAACGTGAACCCGGATGACCCCGGAACGTTTCTGAGCAATAATAATATAATATACTGTCGCGTTATACAAAAATACATGAGAATATTACACTTTCATATTAAATACTATACATTATTTTTTCGCTTATTACTAACTATACGTAAATTTTACGTATAGGGATTTGCGCCAATCGCTCTCACACCTTCAAATGACAACATTTGCTGTACTTTTATATTCATTTATACGTAAAAATACATGCTGCAAGCACTGCAGGAGTTAGGTACCGTTGCACTCCATCACGTTGGTCTCCTGGTCGTTGGGGATGGGGCTTAAATGGGGACCAGGGTGTAGTCCCCGCGAGGGACTTGCCCTGTCTCTCCATGAACTAAGAGGGAAGCTCCGTATGGTACCCTTGGGCGCATCCTGCTTGTTGCGGCAAGCAGGCTGTATCCCAGGTGTCCTATGCGGAGATCACCGCACCAACACACACACAAAAACCCCTAATCCAGGGTGTCATGCGTTTCCGTGCCCATTGGATGGTTTGCAGTCAGGGGTAACCGACTGTATTCTTACGGAGCCTCCCGGATACCGGTCCACCTCCGGGAGTAACGGTGGACTTGCTGCGGTAAGGGGCTCTGCCGTAGTCGACCGTTCCCTTTCCCCCTTTCCTTACTTCAGGTCGCCGAAAGGTCTCGTCTCAGTAGGCGACCGCACAAAACAGATGAATATGCACAAAAACCAAATAGCCTCGGATCCCTGCACGGGTAACGATGCCGCCGTTGGACTTGGCGATAAAAAAGTAACCAACCCCTCGGGTACCGCTATGACGGCGCCGAGCGGGCCTTCACGGCCCACATCCCAAATTCGACCACCTACGCAAGCAGGCAGGAAGACTAAACCCCTTGAGGGTAAGCCGACTACTGCCGTCAAAGCTGGTACAGCTAAGCCCCTTGAGGGTAAGCAACCACCAGCTGAGCTGGCACGGGTGGTCACCCCAGCCCCTCAATCGGGCACCTCTAAACGGCAGGCAGTGGATAGCGGCACCAAGTCCTCAACGGGCGAAGTGCAAGCCCCTGCTCCTGCCGGGGATGCTCTTACCAAGCCCGCTGAACACCCCGAGTGTTCTAAGGCTAGTAAGAGGATTCCGATGTCGGTGCGCAGCCAGCGAAATGTTCGCAACGCCGCCAAGATCGTAGAGAGGACTAGCAATCTTCCCTACGACAAATTGACGGCGGAGCAGAAGGGTTCGTTGGCCTGGGCAAAGAAGATTCTCGCTGCCAAACAGGCTAAGGCGACTTCCGGTCCGACAACCACCCCCCAGTCTGGTCCCTCTACTTCAAACCAGGCACTGGCCTCAAAGAGACCCCGATCTCTAGAGAACGCTTCGAACGTTCCAAAGAGGCACAAGCCGTCAAACACACCTCCTGCCCTGACCAAAACGTTCAGCGAGGCGGCGAAAGCCAACTTAACGCTGGCCGTTATGGACCGCGGCCACCCGGATGGGAACCTGTCCCCGGAAAAGTGGAAGATGATCCTCATAGGTCTCCTCAGGAACTATGAGGAGCTTCTGGACCGTTTTCCTGAACCTACTCTAACCCCAGAACATTTAATGACTTGGAGCACATAATTACTAATACAAGGGTAAAATGGGCAATTAAATCCTTCAAACCCTTCAAATCTCCGGGAATAGATGGGATCTTTCCTGCTGAATTACAGGCAGCAAGTGATACTCTAATCCCTCTTCTTGTTCCTATCTATAAAGCCTGCCTCAACCTGTCGTACATTCCTCTGGAATGGACCAAGGCGAAGGTGATCTTTATTCCTAAAGGGGGCAAAGCCTCCTACAGCAGCCCAAAGGATTTCAGGCCGATAAGCCTGACCTCTTTTCTACTCAAAGTTCTTGAAAGATTGCTGGATGTCTATATCAGGCTCCGTGCGAATACTCTATCTCCTTTTCAACACGCTTATTCCAAAGGCAAGTCCGTAGAGACTGCTCTACACGCTATCACTTCCAAGATAGAAAAGGGGCTAGCCTTTAAGGAATTCACACTGGGCATCTTTCTCGACATAGAAGGAGCTTTCAACAATGTTCTCCCGGGAGCCGTTACCACCGCCCTACGGGACTTGGAGGTAGAGGAGGCTCTCGTGAGGTTTGTTGAACTTCTTCTTAGTAGAAGAGCCATTATTTCTGTAATGGGTAATTCATCGAAAACTAGGTATGCCAACAGGGGAACACCCCAGGGTGGAGTTCTGTCTCCTCTGCTTTGGAACCTAACGGTGAACACCCTGCTCTCTAAACTTCAGCACACGGGCTGCCAGGTCATTGCGTACGCCGATGACATCGCCCTGACAGCGACTGGCAAGCATATACCGGTGCTGAGCGATCTTTTGCAAAATGCACTCAATATTGTAAAAACCTGGTCTCTGAAATGCGGGCTAAGTGTCAGCTCTGAGAAAACGGAAATGGTTCTGTTTACCCGCAAACATAAGATACCTGAATTCAAACCTCCGTCCATAAATGGGAAGGAGATTAAACTCTCTACCGAGGTTAAATACCTTGGTGTTATTCTAGACAGAAAATTAAACTGGAAACGGAACGTAGAAGTACGATCCCAAAAAGCCATGCTAGCACTTTACGCATGTAAATCAGCGATAGGCAAGAGATGGGGACTTAACCCCCAAATCGTCCATTGGCTGTACACAGCGGTAGTGCGTCCTATTCTCTTCTATGCAGTCACCATATGGTGGCCAGCACTGGAACTCGAAACCAATAAGAGCAAATTAACTAGAGTGCAGCGAATGGCTTCCATGCTTATTAGCGGAGCCCTTCCCTCCACCCCAACTAAAGCTCTCGAAACCATCCTATTTCTTCTCCCCACGGATATACAGGGGAAACTCATTGCCAGCTGCAACGCGGCAAGGCTCAATGCAACCGAACCCTGGAAGGACACCAGATTCGGGCACGCTCAAATTCTTAGTAACGTCCCTGCCAATTTTCTAAAGCTGGACTATGCAATACCAGCCTTCTGTTGGGATAACAAATTCTCCACAAGAATCCCGGAGAGGAGGGAGTGGAAGAACTTGGGGGATCCCGACCCTAATACACTGCACCTTTACACGGACGGCTCTAAATTGAACAATAGAGTTGGAAGTGGGTTTTTCTGCGAAAAGCTTCATCTGAAAGTAAGTTTGCGCCTACCTGATCACTGCAGCGTCTATCAGGCTGAGCTCATAGCCATATGGGAAGCAGCTCGTCGCCTGACAGATCTGCCAGACATAAATTCTATCAAAATCTTCTCTGACAGCCAAGCTGCCATAAAATCCTTACAGAGTAACAATGCTACATCTATAGTTGCAATGAAATGTAGGGAGTCTTTGAACAAACTAGCCGAAAGGTGCGACCTGAACGTCATTTGGGTTCCAGGCCATAGCAACGTTCGGGGCAACTGCATTGCAGATGAGTTGGCAAGGGAGGGCACAAGCTTGCAGGATATCACATCTGCGACATGGGTTGGCCCCCCGCTTAACTCATGCAAGCACTGGTTGAGATCTCGCTCCATTGAACAGGCTAACGCTAGATGGGCCAGGGAGTCAACTTGTGTGATTTCTAGGCAAATCTGGCCTAGACTGGATGAGGCTAGGTCTGTATCGGTGCTGCATCTGAATCGGCTCTCTATAGGTCCGCTGGTGGGACTTCTAACAGGCCATTGTCTTATGGGCACTCACGCCTCTCGCATGGGCCTATATAAAAACGACTTCTGCCGCAGCTGCAGGGACGTGGAGGAAATAGAGAGTGTTGAGCACTATCTATGCCACTGCCCCGCACTGTCGCAATCCAGGTACCGCTTTCTCCATAAACACTTTTTCGAGTGCCTGGCGGAGATGGAAAATGCAAGGACACTAGATTTTCTGCGCTTCATGAAACAAACGCGCTGGTTTAGCTTAACGGGCATCTAATCTTATCATACTTTCGAATCTAATTTTTCCGGAAAGGTTTGTAAACAGGGATAAGGAAGCTAGGGCTCCCGTGTGGTATCACAATGGGCCACCTCGGCCTAAGTGTGTCCCCGCTTTCATGAATTGCGGAGACAGCCACCTCAACCTAACCTAACCTAGGTACCGTTGCAACATGGTATACTTGTGCAATCGCAATTTGAAAATTCTATATACGTAAAATTTACGTACATTATGGTTCTAGGGTTAAGCAAACTTTATCACTTTACCGAACGATTTTGTTGCATAAATTTATAAATTTCGGTAAAATTCAAGTCTGACACATTGTCAATTCACCTTTTCAATTTAAAAGAAGAAATTGTGCTTTCCTTCGGCATTTTAGCACGAATTATTAAAATAATTTCTACAAAAATGTTATATGCATTTTTGTTTATTTTATTGTGTTCTTTATTTATTAATCAAGTTGACACTGGCAGCTGACAAGAGTTTAAACAATTATTTAACAAGGTGCGTTCATATAAAAATGCGGATAAACTGATAAGCTTTTGCAAAAAGACATGTTAAAGGGGGTGGGGAACTTTTTTCGGTCCATATAAGGCGTGACCGCCTAATGTACGTGCCCTTAAAGTAGAATGAGAACAGAAAAATCTACTTTTTTGTCCAACTACATTTTTAGAATTGGAATATAGATTTTATTGTATCATTAAATTAATTAGAAAGTAACAATTTTTATGAAATCTTAAAACTAATTAGAAAGTAACAATATATATAAAATTTTTAAACTAAGGTACCATGTCGTATCGTCCATTAACATATTTATCTTCCATTAGAATTGCATAAGTACATATATTAATTACGTGTGGATGTACATTCAATGTTTTTAATATTAAAAAATAAATCTCACACTGAGGGAAAAGGCAATTGTAAAAATAACTGCCAACGGTGACAATGTTACATTTTTCAATGTCGAATAATTTTTTGTTAAATCACACTTTTTTATAGTTAAAGTAAATATTTTTCTGTTAGTTTAAATGTAAAATAGTCAAATTAGCAATAATTCGTAGTTAAAAATAATCTAACAATGGGCCATATTAATAAAATCTAAGCAAATGCTTTTACTCAAAATTTCAGAAATTTGACATTGGGTCATATTAATAAAAGCTGAGCATTTGCTTTTACTTAAAATTTGAGACATTTTACTGAAATTTTGAAATTTGTTTCATACAAATTGATGTCAAATTTCTAAAATCTTGAGTAAAAGTATTTACTTCGTTTTTATTAATACGCCCCATTAATTTGTATGAACCAAATTTCAAAGTTTGAGTAAAAGGCCAGAAATCTTAAGCAAAACCAAATTCTTGGCTTTTATTAATATGACCCAATATAAGCAATTTCATTAGGTTAGGTTAGAGTGGCTGCCATAGGGGCACACCTAGGCCAGTGCATAGGCCCATTGTGATACCACAAGAAGAAAACATATTACTCCTCCTTTTTAAACCAGTTTGATAACCTAATGAAATTCACCAGCTCCTTTATGTCGACAACCGCGACTTTAGATAGGCTATCCAGGAATAGTGTCCCAAGAAAGCGTCGTCTGGCGCTGTTAAGAGCCGGGCAATGGCAAATGAGGTGTTCGATTGTCTCCTCTTCCTCATCATCTTTGCAGCTTCCCGATGAGGCAGTGTCCTGTGAGCACCCCCACAAGGTTCGAGATTTCCTCTCTCCTTAGAGTACATATTTGACGAGATCGCTTGTGGTCCCAATTCGGCCAGGTTTGTCTTGATGTCCGACATACTGGGTTCTGTTGCCATCTATCGCTTGCTAGTTTATAGATATGCTGTGTAAGCATTAGCTTGCATGTGGCAAACGGCATACCTATGCGTTCTTTATCAGGAAGGACCTGCTCGGTAGTGCCTTGCCTTGCAAGCTCATCTACCATAAAATTTCCCCCTCGATATCCCTATGTCCCGGGACCCACACGAGGTGCAGACGGGTCTGTTTGGCCATCTCCTGCAGAGATCGGCGACAGTCCAGTGTTAGTTCAGAATTGAACGAGTTGGAGCCAAGAGACTTAATTGCTGCCTGGCTGTCGCTGATGATGAATATATCCCTGTGGATAGGTTCATGTCCTATACGGTTGACAGCCTCTATTATGGTTGATACTTCAGCCTGGTAAACTCTGCAGTGGTCGGGTAGTCTAAAAGCTAGCTGTAGATTCAAGTGATATGAAAAGACTCCACCTCCAACTTTGTTGTCTAGTTTCGAGCCATCGGTATAGATGGAAACGCTACCTGGGGTTGGGTAGCACCGTTTTGGCTCTTCCCACTCATCCCTTTTTGGAATCCTTGTTTCGTAGTTGCTGTCTGCAACTATTGTAGTAGTACAGCGGTCCGTACTACCGGGTAGAAAACTTAATTTGCTTAGAATGCTAGAGTGTCCTGTGGCTTTTGTATGCCATCCGGATGACTCTCTTAAACGTAGAGCTGACGTAGCCGCTACTTGAAAACCTGCTAAATCTAATGGCAAGATATCTAGAATGGCCTGCAGAGCTTCACTAGGCGTCGTCCTGAGTGAGCCACTTATGCTGATCATGCTAGATCTGCGGACTCTGCTCAGAACATTAGGTTTGACGCCTTGCTCAAAGTAGTCCACCATACTACAACCCCATATAGCAGGATTGGTCGAATGATCGCAGTGTAAATCCACCTGCAAATGCTGGGACTAAGTCCCCACTTTTTGCCTATGGCTCTTTTGCATGTGTATAAAGCAATATATGCTTTGTTTTGACGCTGAATGATGTATTCCTTCAAGTTCAGCTTTTTGTCCAGAACTACCCCAAGGAACTTAGCCTTGTCGGCCAGGGTCAGGCGAACGCCATTTAGTTCTGGTAGATTTAACGGTGGTATTTTATACCGCCTAGTATAGAGGACAAGTTCCACCTTATTTGAATTGACACTGAGCCCACAACGAGAGGGCCACGCTGAGATCTCTCGCAGTGCTACCTGCATCACATCACATAAGGTCTGTGGGAACTTACTTCTGTATGCTAAAGCAAGGTCGTCCGCATGTGCCACGACTCTCCCGCCGCCCCAAACTGCCTCTCTTTTTAGAAGTGAGTTGTCAGTGAGGTTCCATAGCAGCGGGGAGAGGACACCACCCTGGGGTGTGCCTCTGAAGACGTAGCGTGTAGATTTGACCTCGCCCATTGATGAGAGTACAATCCTTCCCCTCAAAAGTTGATCAATCAACCCAATCAGAGACACGTCAACGCCTAAGTGACTTAAAGCGTTGCTTATAGCCTCTGGGGTGACATTCTTAAACGCTCCTTCGATATCTAGAAAGGCCAAAAGGCAGAACTCCTTATCGGTCAAGGATGATTCAATGGTAGAAACCAGGCTATGTAATGCCGTTTCGGTTGATTTCCCTTTAAGATATGCATGTTGATATCCAGAGAGAAGTTTACTATCAATTGTAATAGAGAGGTAATTACTTATTATCCTCTCCAGCGTCTTGAGCAAGAAGGAGGAAAGGCTTATTGGCCTATAATCCTTCGGCTCATAGTGCGAGGCTTTCCTAGCCTTAGGAATGAATATAACCGACACGCGTCCCCACGTATTCGGGATATGATTGAAAGCAAGACAAGCAACGAAGATGCGTTGAAGCCAGCTTGTTGATGTCTCCAGGGTATATAGGAGTTGTGCAGGAATGATCCCGTCTGGTCCCGCACCTTTGTAGGGTTTGAAGCCTTTGATTGCCCACCTAACCCGTTCCTCAGTCACAGGTACCCGTTGATGATATCGCCAGTCCGTTTCGCGAGCTACCAGGAAAGTGTGTGTCCAGCAGCAGCTCTAGAGTTTCCTTTTCCGAATTGGACCAGGATCCATCAGGCTTCCGAAGGTAGCCCAATGACGTCTGTGTCCTTGAGAGCACGCATCTAAGTCTTGCCGTCTCATCGACGCTTTCGACTCCGGTACAGAAGTTCATCCAAGAGCTTCTCTTCGATTGTCTCAGGGCTTTTTTATAAGCCCTTAGATTTTCTTTATATTGCAGCCACTCGGGCTCATTTTCGAGTCGTTTGGCTCTATTGAATTGCTTCCTGCAAGATTTTCGAAGTGAGTCCAGATCGCAGGACCACCAATGAGGTTTCCGCTTGCCACGCGGTCTTGGTTCCGGACAAGCTAAGTTAAAAGCGTTTGAAAGTGCATTACTGAAGGTACCGACCAAATCCTCCAACTCCCCTGTCGATGAGGGATTACAGGGTGGAAGATCCGGTAGCCCCTTAACAAATAGTTCATTGTGAAGATCCCAGTTCGTGTTACGTGGGTTCTTTTTAAAACGGATTGTTGAATGGAGAAATCTAAAGTTATTTCTATATATCGGTGGTCAGAGAAAGAGTGTTCATCAAAAACGCGCCAACCTTTGACACCCTCATAAGTTTTTTCACTACATAAAGTGAGGTCTAGTACCTCTCTTCGATTTTTAGTAATAAATGTTGGTTCATTACCTATGTTACACACTACCATGTTAGTTGTCAAAATGTTAGCAAAAAGTCACTCGCCCTTTCATTTGTGTCAGAGCTGCCCCATTGTACATGATGCGAATTTGAGTCCGCTCCGATGAGTAGATGGCCGGGGCAATATTTGGCCACCAGGTCCATCATCAAGCCTTGTGGTGGAGGTGTGTGTGAATCATAGGGCATATACACCGATGCCAGAGTTACCGGTGTGCCCTTGATCGTTGTGCTGCCGCAGTAATGTCGCCGTCGCTGAAGTTAGGCAAGAGAAACATTGTTAGCTCGTACTTAACCAATACACAGGTTCTTATATTACCTTCAACACAAGCTCGGAGCCTGTAACCAGTGGCCCCCAGTCCGCAAATCCTCAAGTTATTCACCCAAGGTTCTTGGATGAGGACCACATCAACGTCGCCTTGAGAAAGGCGACTCATGAGAGCGGCTGAAGCCGCTTTAGATCGGTGGAGGTTTATCTGTAGCACTCTCATGAGTATCTACAGCCCCCACCCCCTCAACCACCGTGACGTCGGCAGCCTCTTCGTCGCTGTCCAGCACGACATCCTCCATTGTCAAATCATGCAGAGCATCTGCACAATTAGACGTGGCGGACTTCACGCTGTCCACGTCGGAGAAATCCGCCTCCGCTTCGGGCGCCTCGATGTCCGAGTCCACCTAGGTTTTCGGAGCGGCGGCGCGCTGAGCGTCGCCACGGTACACGTGAATTATGACATCCCCGACGCCATAATTCACCCTACCCTGGCACTGTTTAAGTGGCTCGAGAGCCTCCTTATTTAGCGCCAGGACCACCTCCCTTCTCGGGCCCACTGCGTCTTCGACTCGAATGACGCTCCAGTCCTGCGTAGGGAGGGATGGGTTCATAACCTGCAGCATCGTGAGTATTCGCTCAGGAGCTGCTGGGGTTACAGGAACCCATACCCTGGCCCTAGGCCGAAGCGGAACGTCCTTCCAGTCGACGACCTCTAGTCGCGCACCGGGGTACACCTCGACGACCCTCGCGACCGCAGCCATATACAGGCTAACGGTCCTTGCGTCATCGCAAGCGAGCACCTTAACCTTAGGTTTACCAATACCCAGCCGGGTGACCTTTCTCGTTTTCTTTTTGCGATTACTTAGCAACTATTGGACCGATTTTAAAATGCCTTTTACTCACTGATCAAGTTTTCGATTTCTTTCAGATAATAACAAGTTTGAACTTTTCTTTCATCTGGAATATGCTTTTTTTGCGATTTTGACTTTTTATGTACGTAGTTTACCAATACACACCCGGGTGACCCAGTATACTTTTCTATGAAAAGACGTGTATATGCACATATTCTTGTTGCTATAACTTTATAAATTTATTGTTTAACTATATTTTGATTGTTTTTACAAATTTTGTAGAAAATTTATAGAATAAAAATTTATTTCAAACAATGCGAAATACACTGAGAGAAAAAAAAATATATGGAGGGGTCAAAGAAATTGTTTACCTATTTTGAACACTACTTTCTTTGTTTTGAGTAAATTTTCCTTAAAACATGTTAAAAGGTTTATAAAATATTGTTGTTACATGCGTTACCATGGTTTCATATACTTGTTTTGAAAAAATTCATACATTAAAATAATGAAAAATTCTTTAAGCGCCATTCCATTCCCAACTTTCCTTGTTTTGAAGACTTGATTTCTTTAATTTTGAGAAATTAAATTCCCATACAAATCCCCATGGCAACGAATTTGTTTGAAAGTTTTTTTTATGTTTTTTCCACATTTTTGATAAAATTTACACAAAACAAAGAAAATTTTATATTGGGACGCGTGTTCAAAATAAGGAAAATTATGTCTTTGATCGAGAGAAATTTTTTTTTTGAGTGTACCGAAGGATCTATACAACAATTTATGCATTTTGTTTGGCTGATACTTTGTTCATCGCAAATGGGTTTATTGCATTTTATGCATAATTGACTAGTGTTTGCTTTAATTTTCATATCAAAACACTTATAACATTTTCCTTTCATCTTTACTCTAGTCAACGTGCTGGAAGGTTGTCCTTTTTATTAGAAATAAGGAAGGACATTGATAAATTCATTCTTTCTAGCAAATAGTTCCCAAGATACATACAATTACCGATTTTATGTAGAATCTTCATGTAATATTATGCCCAATGGACTTCAGTATAATTTAGATATGACAGGGCTTTCTGAGAAAGCCTATGACTGAAGAACCTTGATATTACCTGGTCGATTTCCTCCGTATATTATAAATGCAGCTAGTGTTGCTACTTCTAGAAGCAAGGTCGGCAAAATTGTGAAAGATATTGTATTGGGGAGCACAGAGCGGTTTCCGCTACATTGGTTAAAATTTATGTGATGTTTTTTTTTTTTTTTTTTTTTTTTTTTTTTTTTTTTTATTTTTTAGAAACTAGAAAAAAACTTTTTAAGCATGGATGTAACTACAGCTGTTTCACCTTAGATCCCTCTAAGACTCATCAGGTTACTTTTGCTTCTGCCAAGACTCGAACTTGCGCACCTTGCAGTACAATAACTACAGTTCTGTGATGTTTTTTTATTTACTCATATGGATCAAAGTGCCGATGACTGATCTAGAGCATTAAAAGATAATGCCAAGGCAGAGAAAATATCCTCTGATGTTTCTGACGGTTTGAATTCATTTAGAATATAATATGTACAAACACACATTTTATTGTTGATTATTCTTCTCTTCATAAACATCATCCCACTAATCTTTGGTTAATGATAATTTAGTAAAAAAAAGGTATATATGGCGATATTTCTACAGGAATCCTTTTACGGGTCAATAAAGTCCTTCACAACTCGCTCGCCTTGTTTTGATCGGTTTTTTTTTTAATAATGGTATTTTGGATTTGAATGCTTCAACGCCAAATTAAGTAGATAATTAATGTGTCTTAATCGTATTATTCACTCAACCTTTGCCTTAGGTTTCAAAATTTTGAATTTTTCACTTTATATACACCCATTACGGGGTGTTTGTTTTTTTTGTTGGCTTAATTTCACTAAATATAGTTAAATTAAATATAGTAATAAATATGTTTGGGCAATAAAAAGTTAAGGCACGCGAAAGCGCCCGTAATGTAAGAATATGTATATGGGTCACCCGGGTGGGTATTGGTAAACCTCGTACATAAAAATCTCTGGTAATCGTAAGGTTAATCTGGCCCTGGTACCATCCCGCGTCTCTACCACGTGGGGGTGGTCCTGGAGACTCCAGCACGACGTTAAGGATGGCGTCGGTGATGGCGGCCAGGACCCACAACCACTTGTCCTTCGGGATGGCCCCACGGTCATTTCCGCGGTCCAGGACCCCAACGAGGATCCTCATTGGGGTTTATTATCCAGGGAGAGGCGGCTCGTAGTTTCCCTCGCTGCCGCTCCCCCGGTAGAAGTATTAGCTTTGGCTACCTCCCCTTCGGATCAGCATGGCCAGGTCGTGAAACCACTGCCGCTGACGTCGGGGGAAAAGTTGCCTTTAAGGCGCTTGATGGACCCCTGGCCTCAGCAGGAGATGGACGGCTCGCCGTTTCCAGCGTTGCCGTCACAGCAGCCCTGCTGGCGCTGGGCTCCATCGTATCACCCTTCAGTGTGTTGAAGAAGGCTACCTTCTCCTTTGGCGTACTATGGCCAGGTCGCGAAACCACTGCCACCGCCTCTGTGAGAAAGGTCGCCGTACAAACACTCGATGGACCACCCGCATCAGTGAGGGCTGGGCGCCTCGCCGTTTCCAGCGCTACCGTTCCAGCATTCCCACTGGAGTTGGGATCCATCGGGCGTCGATCGTCCCTACTTTCGGCTACCTTCTCCTTTGGCTCGGTGTGGCCAGGTCGTGAAACCATTGCCACCGCCTCGGCGAGAAGGTACGCCGTTCCAGCACCTGGGAGGTGTCCAGCATCAGCAGGAGCTGGATGGTTCGCCGTTTCCAGCGCTACCATTCCGGCGGTCCTACTGGTGCTCCCCAAGCTGCCAGTCAAAGTTGTTGTTGTTGTTGTTTGGTGAGAGGCAAGCCCACATGCAGTCCTCCTCCGAGAGGAAGAGGACGTGTTTGCAATAGAACAGTCTAATTTTAAATAAATAAAAGTTTCCTGATTTTTTAAAACTTCTTACAAAAATCCTAATATGAAAATCAAGTTTTGTAAAAAAAAAATTTTCTTCTAAATTGAACTTTAGAAACCAGAATTTTTTTTATTATTTTTATTTAGTGCACGAAATAGGTTATATATTTTTCTCAAGAAAAAAAAAAAAAATCCACGACGAAACCCCTCCCCCCACGAAAAAAAAAATCCTGGCTACGGCCCTGGCTACATTGTCAGCTTAAAGTGAGCATTGTTCATCTGATGTCCAGAAATTTTAGCTCGGTATGAAAACACTTTCAATTTAAAGTGGGCATTGTTGATCTAACAAATTTCAAATGTAGGCAAGTACGCAAAGTTAGAAATACAATTAAATTTGGATCGGGACAAAAATAAAGAATTGCGGTGTTTTAAAAACTCCAATGTTGTTAATTTTGCGTGCTATGGGCATTTATCGCGCTTCAAATCACATACATATTTAATTCGCCTTTTAATATTTCGCTTTACTGCTGCAAACGGGCGTTTCATTCCAACGTGAATCTACTTGAATATTGTCAGTTCGGTGTTGATTTCTGTGGGCATGTCCATTTGCTTGTTTATTGCGGGTGCGCATGAAATTATGACGCAATTAAGTTATGCCACTACAACGGGTTCATTTTTGTACATTGCGTTGGCGCATCTTGTTCCGGCAATGGGTGATGTGGAGAATCATGCGGCGGATGCTAATGGCAAACTGAAAGGCATATTAATACAGATTGGTGGCATGTTATTGGGTGGTTTGGGTCGGCTTTATATTAAGGAACCATAGCCCGAGAAAAATTACTTTTTCGTATTCGTATTCTACACGCAAATTACTTTAGCAAGGAATATCTCCTGAGCTATAAGCATCCGACAGGGCAACTTTTGTTTTTGTTTTTATCGGACCGTGGTTCCTTAACCCGCCGTTACTCGCGCGGGGTGTAAATTGCACCCAACACTATTAATTACCGTCATACATTTTTTGCTGGTTGTACCAGAGCCGCAATTTTTCCAATAGCTGAGTATATTTACACACTTTATTAGTAGGTTAATGCTGGTTAGTTTCACTTTTATCGTTTAGCTAAACGGAGCATCTAAATTTCAATTGGGGCGTCAGTTGCACCCCGCGAGTAAACGCGTAAAAAAGTGTTCAATAGTTCATATATGCAATATTTGCAAGGATTGCACTACCTTGGAGTGAGTTACCGTTCTACTTCTTTTTATTAATAAATAACTTATGTTCATTATTATTACTTGCTAAGGCGAAAATCAGTTAATTTTTCACTCAGTTGAGGGTTTTTATAAAATGAAGTCTTATTTCTTAATTTTTTGTACCTTGTTTTATGTCTAAAATTGTTCAATAAAAATCGATCCTTATTTATTAACAAGTAAGGAAGCCTAAGTTCGAGTGGAATCGAACATTAGATACTCAGCTGTATGCTTTCATTGTTTGTTTGCGTTTGATGAAAACACGGTGTATTTTATATAAAGCGAGTGCTGCATAAAGTGGGCGTAGCCACGCTCATTTTCAACATTTTTATCAGTCATCCAACTAAGCATATGAATATTATTCTTTGTGCAAAATTTCATTCCTGTATGACTTCTAATTACAAAGATGTCACGTTACAAATTTCCAAAGGGTGTTCCAGAAATATCTTTGTTAAAAAGTAGGCGTGGTCATAAACCGATTTGAATAAATTTTTGCGTGTCTATTAGCACAAGTTATAAAAGTGTATAAACCAAGTTTCTTCTTAATGTCTCAATTATTTGTCGAGTTATGAGCTCCGAAATTTCGTATATTCCTTTGTCTAAGAAGAGGCGGTGCCACGCCCATTTTCCAAATTTTTCTATTTTTTGTTTCCGGTCTATTGTGGAACTCATGCCACAAAATTTGAATGAATTATCTTTATATTTGACAAAGATATCGCTTAAAATATTTTTATTAGGCCCCTTTATAGTTCCCATATATAAAAGTGGGCGTGGTCGCCAACCGATTTCGCTAAAATTTTGAACATATATTACTAATAAAAGTGTACACACCAAGTTTCGTCATTATATTTAAATTATTTGTCGGGTTAGGGGCTCAGAAATCTCGTATATTCCTGCTTCTAAAAAGAGGCGGTGCCACGCCCATTTTCCAAATTTTTTGTGCTTTTCGTTTTATATCCGCAGTTGGACTCCTGCCATAAAATTTCAATGATATACCTTTATAATTGACAGAGATATCGCTTAAAATGTTTTTATTAGGTCACTTTATAATACCCATATATAAAAGTGGGCGTGGTCGTTAACCGATTTTGGCAATTTTTCGTGCAAACATTTGCCTAAGTAAGTATATCACCCCTACCAAATTTCATCGATATATCTTCAACGGTTTCTGAGTTATGACATATAAAACTTTCAATGTTTGGCCCTTAATAACCGCCCATTTTTCAAAATCTCACCAAATTTCTTCATAAGGGCCTAAGCTCCACACGTGGTTGAAATTTTATCACTCTAGCTCTATTAGTGACTGAGATACAAAATATCCGATTTTTACTATATAGGGGAAGTGGGCGTGGTCATGGTCCGATTTCGCCCATTTTCAATACCATCCGTTCCAGTCTTGATACCAACTTGCATTCCAAATTTCATCAAAATATTTCAATTTTTGCGCGAGTTATCGTGCGTACAGACAGACAGACGGACGGACATGGCTCAATCGATTTCTTTTTTCACCCTGATCAATTTGATATATATAAGTCAATATCTATCTCGATTATTTTATGGTGTTACAATCCACCGTTATGTGATTAAAACTATAATACTCTGTGTACTAGTACAGCTGAGTATAAAAACATATTAATTCGTATTTTCGTGACCTTATATACAACATGTATTAGTTATCGATCCGTAAGTTTTCACAATTCCAAGAAATAATACATTTTAGCTTGGGGTGTATATGACACCCCGCGAGTAACGACGTCCTAAAATAAGTGCGCGAGTAACGGCGGGTTAATGCAAAGCCGATCATTTTGGTAGGCAGATGGAAATCTCAGCCAAAATTTTATAAATTACTAGCGTTTGTTCGTGTTAAGTGAAATTTTTGTAAATTTGTTGGAATGTGTAATCTATTAAAATAACCCAATGTACATAGTATTTACATATTTGTTATTAATTTTATTAACATGAATATAAGATAGTTATAAATACAACCAACAACTTTATTAGAAGGGTTCTCTCCATAAGTTACAAACCTTATCATACCAAAAATATTGAGATTATCAAAAGAACCCTGGAACATAATGATTTCCCATCAAAATTGATAAACAGAATGATTCGCCAATACTATGCTGGCAACAATAAGGAGAGAACCACGATAGACCATAACAATAGAATTTACAAATCATCGACGTACGTTCCAGGTATATCTGAAAGAATCAAAAGGTCTAATATATATATTTTTTTTTCTCGGATATAGTTTTATTGTATCATTCTTGGAGAATATGACAATTTTTATAGAATCTTAACCTAGAATACAATGACGTTATTCGTTGCCACTGCTTCAAATAACATATGGATGAAAATTTTATTTTATTTGATATAAAGTAAATACTTATGAATACATTTATTATGTGTATGTACGTTATTTTATTTTATATTCGTTCATTATGTTATTAATTTTCATTATATATGTATTTATGCCGTCGGAATGGAATGGAATGGAATTCCAAGCAGCTGATTGTATAGTATTAAAAGTTCATATGGCCTGACAGGACAGGCTTATCGATGACACAATCGTGTGTTGCATTAGTAAGTGCTGTTGCAGCTTTCGGAATGGAAGGAATTCCAATAAGCTGCGTGTATGAACTTAGGAATTTTTACGTCCTAATGGGATAGGCTCGTCCGGAACACAATCATACATATGTTATACATGTGTATTAGTAAATGGTGTTGTAGCTTTCTGAATGGAAGGAATTTTAGTAAGCTGCTTTTTGTAATTTACAGGTTTTACGGCCTAATAGGATAGGCTCTTCGAAGTTTTAATTTTAGTGGCTCTAGCCTTGGTCACAATTTAGCTGGATATCCTTTCTCTTTAACCGCCTGGGATATCTCTGTTCTAGCAGGCTTTTAGCCAGTATGTTTGGATGATTGCCTAGTCTTGTGGTGTAGTTAGTTTGTATATTTCTTACTTCTTCAACAACTGTGTTAATCTTTAGATCCCTGTGTATAGCGGAATTTTTCACGTACCAAGGCGCCCGGCATATTGATCTTAATGTCTTAGATTGTAGCCTTTGTATTCTTTCTAGACTAGATTTGGATGCTGAACCCCAAAGCTGTATTCCATATATCCAGGATGGTTTTATCACCATATTAAATAAAAGTATTTTGTTGTCTAGGCTTGATTTAGATTTTGGACCAATGATCCATTGTAAATTGCTTCTTTTCAGCTTTGCTTGCATTATCTTATTATCAATATGATATTTCCAGGTAAGCCTTCTGTCTAAGGTAACACCAAGGTAGGTGACGTAATCTTTTTGGGTTACTATTTTGCCATTAATTGAGACAGAGGGGCAGGTATCTTTTTTAGAGTAAAAGTGACTTGTACACACTTAGATTCATTGACCTTAATTCTCCAATCTGAAAGCCATTGTTCTACAATTCTTAGATGGCTTTGCAACCGTCTGGCAGCCGTTGAGGGATTTGAGTGCACACTAAGTATTGCTGTGTCATCCGCAAATGTTGAGGTAACGAGATTTTCATTAGTGGGCAAGTCACTTGTGAACATTAAATATAGAATGGGTCCCAAAACACTACCTTGTGGAACTCCTGCGAAGATTGGATAGCTTTCAGTGGTATAACTTTTTTGCCTTACTCGAAACTTTCTTCCCGTTAGAAAGTTCTCTAAAATAAGGCATATATTGTACGGAAGTGTACGTCTTATTTTAAATAATAGTCCTTCTAGCCATATCTTGTCGAAAGCTTGTGCTACGTCTAGGAACAGTGCAGTGCAATACTTTTTGGTTTCAAAAGCCGACCGTATTTGAGTTACTATTCTATGCACTTGCTCTATCGTACCATGTTTCTCCCTAAACCCGAATTGGTGACTTGGTATAGTCCCGTGTGTGTCTAGGATGGGCTGCATTTTTTTCAGCAACAACTTTTCAAATAGTTTGGAAAATATTGAAATTAAGCTAATTGGCCTATAAGAGTTTAACAGGGTTGGGTTTTTCTCTGGTTTTGGAATCATAATGATTTCGGAAAGTTTCCAAGATTCAGGAAAGTAGTTTAGTCGCAGGAGACTATTGTAAACGTATAATAATAACTTGGTAGCAACTGGGGGGAATTGTTTTACCATTTCACCGGTTATTCTGTCGTGTCCGGGTGCCTTATTTTTCTGGATGTCGTTACAGATAACATTATTCAGGTCATTTATATTGAATTGGAGAGAGACTGTTGGTAAGCGAAGGGCATGGTCTGGGAGGAAATTACTCCCTGGATTAGGAGTAAATACCCGCGAAAGGTGGGCTGCAAATGCGGTTCCTTTTTCCTGGTCGCTTCGAGCAAATTCACCGTTTTCGATTCGTACTGGAGGATCCTGCAAAACTGGCCTTTTGAAAGTTTTCATTGACCGCCACAGTGAGTAGTCTGTAGAAGATGTGGCTGTCAAGGACTTAATTCTGTTTTGGAAATCTGCTTCTTTTTTATCCTGCAATAGCATCTGGAGCTCTTTCGTGCATTTTTCCAGTTCGTATATCAAAGTTGGCGAGCGTAACCTCTGCCAGTCTTTCCTAATTTGCCTTTTCTTGTGAATGAGATCGGTGATATCGTTTCCTTTGAAATAGTTAGGGACACTCCTCTGGGTAGTGTTAGGCTGTGGGCGAGTTGATACCTTTACTGCTACTTGAAGGACATTTGTGAAGTCAGTAATCGCGGAGTCTACTTCGGCTGCTGATTTAAGGCTTGAATTTAAGTTGGTATGAGAACTGATAAATTTTTTGTACTTAAGCCAGTTTGTAAATTTATTGGTTAAGCTCGAATTCAATTCGTTGTAAGATGGGATTATATCAATAGTGGTAACACAAGGAGAGTGATCAGATGATAGATCGAAAGCCGATTTTATCTTAATTAATTGTCTTTCGATTCCACGAGTTACACCAAAATATATATGATAAAGAAAAGTACACAATGGCTTTTTCTTATAAAAACACACTTAAGCAAATATACAGCAATACGAAGGACAGGATTCCGAATAATGAGAAATCTAATTTAGTTTACAAAATTCCGTGCAATGGTGACGGGTCCCACTTATGCGATGCGAAAAGGTATATTTTGGGATAACTAAATCAAAATTAAATACAAGAATTTCGGCTCACAAGTCAAATGTTAAATTACGGAACGAATCTTCAGACAATAAGACGGCCTTGTCATACCATTGTACACTATCCAAATTTCGACGGTGCAGCCGTTTTAGCACAACAAATGCTACATATAGTGAACACTCCTAATGCTAAAAGGATGAACTACAAAACAGATACAGACAACTGTGCACACGTTTATCGGAATTTACTTCTGCAGCGCAACAACAATTTGTAATGTATGTATGTATATATATGTATGTTATTTGTTGGTGCACAGTTTCTCAGCCCATCCTGTTTCCAATGTGTTCCGGACAACAACAAAAAGAGAAGCTGCAATATTATGCAAACATATAAATGTACATAGTATGTCCTACTCTTCGTTTTTCTATGTATTGTTGTTCTTGCATTTTTGTTTACAATTGCGGTATTTTTAATTGTTTATATTTTCATGTTCTTATGTCTCCGAATTCGCCTATGTAAACTTTGCTTTTCGCACATATGATCAGTCGATCCAACATAGACAATTGTGTAAGTTTATTTTTGTTTATGTTTATATATATATATATATATATATATGTACATATGTTTTTCAGTCCTGAAGATGACTCCAGATTGGAGCCGAAATATCGACCAATAAAGGAAAAATAAAAATTTGAAAACTTTGTTTGAATTTTTCATGGTGGCCAAAGCTCAAATATATGAACAAAATATGTTATTAATTTATATAATACTAGCATACCCGGCCAAGCTTCGCATTGGCTTTCAGTTATCAATAGTCATCATCATGTTATTTGTGATTTGATTTTCAAAATAAAAAATACTTTTATTTTGCGATTTGTTTCGGCATCCTGATAAAACAAACTTTTTATTCTTTCCTGCCATACAAAAGGACTCGTGTTCTATCCCAAGTCCGGACAAACACCGAACATTTTTTTTTTATATAATTAGCACCCAATTATTGGGTTTTCAGAAATAGCCGTTACCCCTCGGCAGTGGGCGGCATACTACCTTCTCACAAAAAATACATTCGCCGTTCGGAGCCGGCATAAAATTATAGGTCCACCCAGTTAGCAGGAAAAAACACAAATTAAGGAACGCGCCTCAATTTAGGAAGATAAGCTCGTTCTTAAAACTCGTAATAGCTATATCAGCGCCATTGTGTTATGTATACTATTATATTCTAGTCAAAGATATTATTAACAAACATTTTGTAACAATTCCTAAGTTTTCGGTTATGGAAGGTATCTAAAATTTGCTCGAGGAATTAAATTTGGACCGATACTTTGGTGTAAATAGAAATAAAATACAACAGGTCAAACTTTAAAAATAATTTTCCAACTTTCATTTCTGTTGTAAAAGAAAAATGATTGTTCATAATATTAGGAAAATACCTTTCCAGATATTGTAAATACTTAAATTGAAAAATAAGGTGAAATTCAAAAAACCAAAATATTTTAATGTTAATCGAACCTACCATTTGCATGCAAAACGAATCTAATCCGTTTGTATCATTTAAACCAGGGCTGCTCACCTCATAGGCACTCAAAGCACAATTGTTTTTGTTTTGTACCGAATCATAGGCACAGATACATATTTGCACTTCAAATATGAAAATAAAATTTTCTTTGCACTGCCATAAGCACTGAGATATAAAAAATTTTATATGTACTATGTGCCTATGATTCATATTGAATGTGCAGAGCAAAGGCACTTTGTATAGGAGCTCGAGCACTGCCGTAAGAAATCGAAATTTACAATAACAAATGTGTAATGAAAAAAAAAATTCAAAAAATGAAAGCACTGTAAAAAATTTGTATTCAAAAAATCTTCATATAAAAAATAAAAAAATTTGTATGTATGTGATACTACCATTTGAAAATAAATTCTAAAATAATATTTTATTGGAATTCATAAAAAAATTTAAATGAGCAAAAAAATGTTTCAGTGCATATACAAAATTTGTAGATGTATTGAGCTTTGTACTTTCAATACAAGAGCGTTGAGCAGCCCTGATTTAAACGAATTGCTTTACTTTTGGTCGTATATATGTATGTATCTTCATGTCATTTCTTTGCTTATGTACATACATATATACGTAGGTATGTATTGTTCTCGTTGTGTTGTCTTCTGCCTTACCGATTACTTGTGGCGACCAACCACTCTTTTCACAAAAATTGATACTATTCTATATAATATTTTTGTTATTTAAAAAGAGGATTCATTAATTTTTTGAATGTAGAACTTTAGAAAAGGTTCAAAGTTTCATTTCCAGGAAGAAATATTTTGAATCGGTTGATCCGGTTTTGATTTATGGCCGTATAAAGCTAAGTTTGGTCGGTTTTTTACACATTTTTACATAAATTTACGCTATTTGACCAAAAATTTAAATAAAAACTTTTGTTTTTTGGTCGTTTTTATTTTGATAACTACTTTGTTATTGAGCTCTCAAGACCATTTTTTTTTTTTTTTTTTTTAAGGAAAAATTAACGTCGGCAAGGTCACTGTTGCTGGATGGTAGGTTGTAAAAAGGAAAAAATGAAAAGAAAAATTAATACAAGCAAAATGCAAGGCGGCGGTAGCCTAATGGTGATGCCATTAGACTTCCAACCGGAAAATCCGAGGTTCGATCTCGGCGGACGCCAATGAATAAAACAATGTTAAAAAGAAGTCTGATGAAGAGATGTGGTGGTCTCCGAAATGGATCTATAACTTCTACCAAACAAGTATTAATCTTTCATACCAATTTTTCCTTAAAAAAAAAAAAAAAAAAAAAAAAAAATGGTCTTGAGAGCTCAATAACAAAGTAGTTATCAAAATAAAAACGACCAAAAAACCAAAAGTAAAATTTAATCGGATGAGCCAGCCGACAAACAAACTCTACTAATTAGTGCAAAGCATTGCTTGTGCTTAAAATAGAATTTGTACAAACCAAACAAACACACAACCACACCAACATACAAGTGACAAATACCGATAACGGCCAAATGCAACAACGGCAACAACAACAGCCACAAAAACAGCAACAACAACAAAAGAGGCAACAATCGCATCAAGGTGCATTACAAACAGCGCAACTGCCAAATCAATCCCCCCAATGGCAACAACGCCTGGAGCAGCAGCGGCAACAACAGCAACCGCATCAACACGCACCGATGGTAGTGCAACAGTTGCAACAATCGCCGCAACAAGCACAACAGAAGCGCCTGGCGCAGCAATGGCAACAACAACAACCTCATCAAAAGGCGCAGCAAGCAGCGCTTCTGGTACAACAATCACCGCAACACCAACAGCGCCAGGTGCAGCAGTGGCAACAACACCAGCCGCATCAACAACAAAAACTAAAAATAAACCAATCACCTCAATGCACGCAAATAGTGCATCAAGGTGCAACACAGCAGCTGTCACAACAACAGTCGCATCGGCAGCAGCGCACACCGCAGCGGAAACAGCAACAAACATCTCCGCAAAACCAACCGCCACCAAAACAATCGCCGCAGTACCAACCCAGACTACAACAGCTGGAGCAGGTTCTGCAACAACAACAGCAAGAATTGCGACAAAAGCTATACGAGCTGCAACAACAACGACAACAGCTGCGCAAAGACATGCTCCCCCCCCCCCCCCTACAGCAGACCAGACAAACTGACAGATTAACGAAGGCACAGCAACAACAACGGGACAAAAGACAGAGGCTACAACAAACGAACAGGGCCAGGAATGCACCAAGCTTTCTGGAGGCACTAACCTCCGAGGAAGCGGCGCTTTTCACGGAGCATATGAGGGGCGACGACGATGATGAAGACGACAAGCCGTCCACCAGCAAGGAAGCAGCACGTAAAGCAGCGGCGCGGAGAGCTGCGGGCACCGAGGGAGCAAGCCCTATTGCCACAGGCGCAGGGCAATCGAACAATGGGAAGAGGGTGATACGAGGGTCGGGGGGGCATGGCCCCTCTGAAGACCCAGACGTAGAAACCCGAACGTTAGGACCGGGGAACTCATCTTCTCAGGAAGGGGCACTCTCGCACACCCAAACCTTAAAACGTGACAATCCAGGGTCATCTCTGAGTCACGTCGCGGAAGGGGCGGGTGAGCGAGCGCCTTATACTGAGCATGCACAACCTTTTGTCACCCAAGACCGACAGGGGGAAAATAATAAAAAACGCCAGAACAAAAACAAACACAGAAGGGCAAAAGTGCCTGGGCTTCCCCCCAAGGGCTCACCTGGCGGTATGGGAGACAAAAGGAGGCTGGGGATGAGCGGTGCTACCGCCAAGTGGTACGTACGGTACCTACAATGGGGAAAGACCCCGGATGAAGCTCGCGACTTGGCACTCAACAGGCTTGCTGGGCAAATGACTCCCCCCAACTCTGCTACCGCTATCGAGCGTGGAAGCAGGCTGGAGGAAGGCAGGGCCCAGCAGGCAAAGACCGCACCTGCTGAAAAGCGGATGAGCGGGGCAAAAATAGAGTCAAGCGCGAGCAAGCCGCCTGCACACGGTCAGCAGCGTAGCAGCAGGCAAAAAATTAAAATGAAGGGCAACGGTGAGACCGCACCTGCTGCAAAGCGGAGAAGCGGGCAGATAGCACCTGAGAAGAGAACCCACACAAAGAGGCAACGGGCCACTCCCTCCTTGACCATATCGTCAGGGGCGAGAGACCAGCAGATCAATCGTGGGCCGAGGGTCTCGCGGGAGGCGGAGCAACGAAGCTATGCGGACACCCTCAGGGGTATGCGAGTAGCAGTGCTACCGACCAACTACCCGTTTGAAGCCCTCAGCCACGATGACCTTACAAGGCTCCAGGACGCCATCTTGGACGAGGTGTTCAAGGGGGGAGATCACCCAATTGCTTTCACGGGTGTGCTCTTCAGGGCGAGCATGCTCTGGGTAGACTGCAAGGACGAAGCGACGGCAACTTGGCTAACCAGAGTTACTCCGACTCTGGGAAACTGGCAAGGGCCGGCCCTGAGCACGAGGAGAGGAGATGATATACCGCTCACGCATTTCGTAACGGTATATCTCCCGAGGAGTGCTGACAAAACCTCGGAGCATGCCTTTAGGATGCTCCAGGTTCAGAATGAGGGCCTTAACACTAATATGTGGCGCCTCACAAGCAGCACTGTGGAGGACTCGGGACTTCGTCTAAACTTATCCGTGGACGAAGGCTCCTTTGCCGGCATGCACAGGGCGGGATTCGTCCTGAACTATCGTTTTGGTCACGTCTCGGTGAGGCCTAGAGGAATCAGGCATGTAGCAAGAGATGAGACAGAAGCAGGAACAACAGCAGGGGGTGGGGAGGAAAATCGGGGGGAAGGGGGCATTGTAACCCTACCAGTAATGGCCCCTCAGCCATCCTCTCCATCAAATGAGAGCGCTCCCGACACCCAAACCGGGCTAGGTACCGGGTTCCAGTCGGCGGCTTCTAGCCTCCAGAGTATTCAAGATCTGCTAGAGAACACCAGAGCGGCATCCCCTAATCTCCTGAGTGATCAGGAAATGATGGAGGATGTCCCGATGGTGTCTTCGGGGATCATGAATACTCAGGAGATGCTGGAGGACCTCCAATTCCTGGGACTAGGAGACGGGAGTGAAAGGGACACCGCACCCTCGGTGGA
The DNA here is from genome assembly GCA_960531455.1 of Urophora cardui. Classification (NCBI taxonomy): domain Eukaryota; kingdom Metazoa; phylum Arthropoda; class Insecta; order Diptera; family Tephritidae; genus Urophora; species Urophora cardui. Next base: position 74,885,781 of record OY482674.1, read on the forward strand.
GGACGGGCGGATGGACGAATAATGACCACTGTAACCAGGAGGACACGTGTGGCCCAGATCAATCTACACCATGCTAGGGCTGCATCCGCGGTCCTAGCAAACATGTTTAACATGGACGATCTGGGCATTGCACTGGTGCAGGAGCCCTGGGTGTACCAGGGAAAGATCAGGGGCCTGGAAGCAGGCAATAATAAGGTAATTTGGGATCTGTCGCACGATAGACCTAGAACATGTGTAGTGTTGAATAAGTCGATTGATTATTTCTGCATTACAGAATTTCTAAGCGAGGATATGGTTGCGGTGCAAGTGGGCCTGGAAGTGGAGGGCAGGAACCTCGACGTTGTCATTGCAGCAGCCTATTTCCCAGGGGAAACACCGGAATCCCCCCCAGAAAATGTACAGAAGCTGGTGGAGCACTGCAGGAAGGCAAGACTTCCTTTTGTGATAGGGTGTGATGCCAACGCACATAGCACGCAATGGGGCAGCTCAGATACAAATAAGAGAGGTGAGTCCCTACTAGAGTTTATTATTAGCAATGACTTAAGTATTTTTAACGTCGGCCGTACTCCGACGTTTGTAACTAGAGTCAGGGAGGAGGTTTTAGATATCACCCTAGGCAATATCTTGGCTGATAATTTGGTCTCGGGGTGGAGGGTCTCCAGTGAGCACTCCCTCTCGGACCATAGAATCATCCGTTTTGAACTAGGGGCACAAACTATTAATAAGCCACCTAAGAGGAACCCCAGGCATATAGACTGGGCTATATTTAATGAGGTAATCGAGTCTAACTTAGGCTCGATGAATAGGATTAACAGAGGCACCAGTTGTATGGAGTTGGAAAGCAGAGTGGATGAGCTGAATCACCTAATGATTGAAGCCTTCCACGAAAGCTGTCGACTACCCAAAGGCACTCCCAGGAAGACTAAATGGTGGTCCACGGATCTATCAAAAATGAGGAAAGAAGTGCGCAGGCTGTTTAATAAGGCCAAGCGCACCGGTCACTGGGAGGAGTATTCGATACATCTAACTGCGTACAACAAGGAAATAAGAAGGGCTAAACGCGAAAGCTTTAGAAGCTTCTGCGCAGAAATCGCATCTACTCCAGCAGCCGCGAGGCTTCACAAAGCCCTGGCCAAGGAGCAGAGAGAAACTAAGTTGTCGCTCAAACTCCCAGATGGTGCCTTTACGGCGACCGAGGAGGAAAGAGCAAGAGCACTACTAGCTGCACACTTTCCGGATGCACATCCACTCGAACAGGGTACTGATACGGAAACTAGAGTACGTAGACCAAGACCATCTGACTGGAGATTTGCTAGAGATCTCTTTTCAACTAATGCAGTAAGATGGGCACTGAAATCCTTTGAAAGGTACAAGTCCCCAGGAGTGGATGGCATATATCCAGTCTTTCTGCAGCAAGTAGAAAGTATTGTCCCGCACCTAAAGAAAATTATGACGGACAGCCTAGCGCTGGCGTACGTCCCAACGGTGTGGAGAAGGGCTAAGGTTGTTTTCATACCTAAAGTAGGCAAAAAAGACTACTCTCTAGCAAAGTCCTTCAGACCCATAAGTCTAACCTCCTTCGTCCTAAAAGCGATGGAGAAGATTGTTGATAATGAAATCAGGACGAACACTCTGAAAAGATATCCGTTGCACCCAAATCAGCATGCGTATAGAGCAGGCAGGTCTACTGACACAGCTCTGTACCAACTGACAACGGAGATACAGAGTGCTTTCGAACAGGGGGAAACTGTGATATGCGCTTTCCTAGACATAGAAGGAGCCTTTGACAACACTGACCATAATAGTGTATGTCGGGCACTAGAAAAGCGAAAAGTTCAGAGACCAATCTGCATGTGGATAGACTCTGTTCTTCGCACCAGGATAGCTGAGACTTCAGTAGGTGAAGGCATTGTACAGCTTAAAACCACCAAAGGTTGTCCGCAGGGGGGAGTCCTATCCCCTCTCCTATGGAGTCTAGTGGTGGATGAGCTTCTGCAACTGCTAACTGATAACGGTATACGCTGTCAGGGATATGCAGATGACATAGTGATAATAGCACGGGGCAAATTCGAAAGTACTCTCTGTGATATAATTCAGAGGGCTCTTCGATTAACGGAGAGATGGTGTGCTGGAGTGGGCCTAAATATTAACCCACGTAAGACGGCCATCGTCCCTTTCACGAAAAGGCGGACCCTTAGGGGAATGAGAGGTATACTCGTGGACGATGTTGTGGTGGACACTGTATCAGAAGTAAAATACTTGGGAGTCACTTTTGACTCCAAGTTATTATGGAAGAAACATGTGGACAACACTACATCTAAAGCCACGAGGGCTATAATGGTGTGCAGACGACTTTCAGGCAAATCGTGGGGATGTAACCCACACATGCTAAGATGGATGTACACCATGATAGTAAAACCGATCATCACCTACGGGGCAGTAGCCTGGTCCTCAAGAGCAAATCTGTCAACGGTGAGACAATCGCTCACCAAAGTGCAACGGCAGGCGTGCGTTTGTATAACGGGAGCTATGCGCACCTGCCCAACGGCAGCAATGGAAGTGCTACTTGAGCTAACCCCGCTGCACATAGTTATTGAACAAAGTGCCAAGCGTTCCCTAATGAATATAGTAAGGGAAGGCTATGGAAGAGGCAAAATTGTATCATCGCAAAATATGGTCAAGTTGAGGGAGAAACTCCCGCTCCCTCAATTTCCTAGAGATGATATAAACAGGGTCACAATTTTTGAAAAGAGGTTCAATATAGAGCTTGGAGACAAAAAATCATGGAACGTCTCTAGTATCGAGAGCTACCCACAATCAAACCACTTAATATGGTACACCGACGCACACTGGGGTCGAGGGTGCTCAAAATTCAGTTTTTAAATAATGAGTTTTTCAACAAAATAAAAACGCAGTATTGTTCCCTATAAAATTCTACACTCCTGGCTTAATTTTCAGCTTTCTATCGTTTTTCAGTTGGGAGTTATCCATACACAAACATGGCAAATTTTCCAAAAAATAATTTTTTTCCAAAGTGTGAAATTTTAATGTGTATTTGAAATAGTTGGTGTAAGAGAAGGATATAAAATTTTATTATTCTGCTATTTCCATAACATTAATTGAAGCTTACATAATCGATGAGTGTGTTTTTTTGGAACTAGATGTTTTAAAAAATTAATTTTTAATATAAAACTAAACGTACCTCTTTTTTTTAAATATTTTTTTTCAAAATGGATTTTTTTTAATTTGCGCAAAAAAGTAGCAAATCTAAAAATGTAGCAGTAAAATATGGTCCTTTGTGACAAAGAATCCGAGTTCAGAACCAAAAGCAAAGTGCGCATTTTAAAAAAAAGTGAGTTTAAAAATAGCATTCCAATTTTAGTTAAAAAAAAAACACCTATATCTGGTTGAATTTGATTCTGTTCTATCTTAAATTTAGTTGATCCATTATTTACTGGTTACTTTAATTACAAATTGTGGTTAAGGCTACTTGTCAAGCCAGGTTTCTTTAATTTAGACTTGTAAGTTGGATTACAATATGAGTTCTTTGAAGCACAAGTTGTGTTACTCCAATTTTGTTTTTTTTTATGTTAGGCGAGAAAATGTGTGGGGAAATACGTTTTCTGCTTAAAACGCTAACGGTGAAACTCCTAATTCCCATAAACATACTTGTGACCACAGAAAATTTTTAATATCTCGAAACAAAAAATTGGAGAAAACCATTTTTGTATACATACATATGTACCTGCACCTGCATATTTCATAAATGGGTTAATAAATAGCCGCTAATGGGTTAATACAATACACATTGGCTATTTTTGTACAGACATACTAATATAATAATAAGTTAATACAATGGCGCTATAATGACTCTGACGAGTTTTATGGCCGAGCTTCTGTCCCAATTCGAGGTGTGCTCCTTTTGTTTTTCCTACCAATTGGGTGGACCTACAGTTTTATGCCGTCTCCGAACGGCGAATGCATTCTTTGTGAGAAGCTTTTTCATGGCAGAAATACTCTCGGAGGGTATGCCGCCCACTGCCGAGAGGTGACCGCTGCTCTTAAGAACCCAGTAATTAGATTTTTACTAATTAGAAAATTTTTTTTGGTGTTTGCTTGGACTGGGGTTTGAACCCGAGACCTATGGCATAGCAGGCGAGCACTCTACCCACTACACCACAGCGGCCACCATACCACAGACATACTAATTGTGATTTAAATAATTTATTTACAGATATTAAAAAAAGCTGGTCGCCAATGGGTTAATTCATGACCGTTTTAATGGGTTAAGATTCCAAAGATTACTAGTTTTAGTGTAGATACAACTAATATGATTTAAATATTTTGATCTAAGAATTAAGTGAAAAAATTTGGTTAAAAATGGGTTAATGCGTGGTCGTTAAGGGGTTAAAATTCTTGGGATTTACTATTTTAGTATCGATATACCGATTCTGATTCAAAAAAATTAAACTCGAAACTAAAATAAAAAACATAGGTCACCAACGGGTTAACTCATGACCGTCAATGGGTTAAGATGCTATAGATTAACTGCTTTAGTGCATATAAAGCGATTCTGATGTAAAAAAGTTGATTTCAGAATTTTGAGCGTCCTCATATATATAAGTGGCCCCAGTGTGCGACGGCTCGAAAACACCTGAAGGCATTGGAGCTGGAATTTTTGGCCCCAGGTCAAAGATCTCTCTACCCATGGGGGTTTATCCGAGCATATTCCAAGCGGAGGTGTATGCCATAAGTGAATGCGCAGGCATGTTACTGCGACGTGGGTACTCAAATGAAAGAATAGTAATACTAAGTGACAGTCAGGCAGCACTTAAAGCAATCTCTTCTTTCGAGGTTAAATCCTCGACTGTGCTTGAGTGCGTAAACAGATTGAACGAACTGGTAACTCGGAACTCTATCCTACTGGCCTGGGTCCCAGGCCATAGAGGTATAGAGGGCAATGAGCAGGCGGACAGCCTGGCCAGGCAGGCAGCGGCTTCCAAACCAATAGGACCTGAGCCATTCATAGCAATAGGCCCACATACTATCAGGAATGAACTCAGGAACGAGGAAAGGAAGCTAAGGGAACAGTACTGGCGGCAAACCATTGGAATGCGGCAGGCGAAGTCACTAATAGGGGGGTACAACACGAGTCGATTCAAAGGGCTTCGGAACCTCTCTAAGAACAAATTGAGAATATTGACAGGAATTCTCACAGGACACTGCAGGCTAAGGAATCATATGCATAGACTAGGTATCCTGTCTAGCAGTCTATGTCGCTTCTGTGACAGAGAAGATGAGTCTGCAGAGCATATACTGGTCGAGTGCGATGCCATTGCAAGGAAGCGTGAAAGATTCCTGGGCTCGCCTTGGCCAGGTCAGGGGCACATTCAGTCTCTAAAGCCGAGCGATATCCTTCGATTTCTGGAGGAGCTCGGGTTGGACGAGATAATGTGATAAAGGAGAGGGTACAATAGACCTAGTGGTCGCAGTACAATCCTCAGTCCAATCTAATCTAATCTAATACCGATAACGTCGGCAAGGGCACTGTTGCTGGATAGTAGGTTGTAAAAAGGGAAAAATGTAAAGAAAAATTAATACAAGCAAAATGCAAGGCGGCGGTAGCGTAATGGTGATGCCATTAGACCTCCAACCGGAAAATCCGAGGTTCGATCTCGGCGGACGCCAATGAATAAAAAAATGTTAAAAAGAAGTCTGATGAAGAGATGTGGTGGTCTCCGAAATGGATCTATAACTTCTACCAAACAAGTATTAATCTTTCATACCAATTTTTCCTTAAAAAAAAAAAAAATGGTCTTGAGAGCTCAATAACAAAGTAGTTATCAAAATAAAAACGACCAAAAAACCAAAAGTAAAATTTAATCGGATGAGCCAGCCGACAAACAAACTCTACTAATTAGTGCAAAGCATTGCTTGTGCTTAAAATAGAATTTGTACAAACCAAACAAACACACAACCACACCAACATACAAGTGACAAATACCGATAACATCGGCAAGGTCACTGTTGCTGGATGGTAGGTTGTAAAAAGGAAAAAATTAAAAGAAAAATTAATACACGCAAAATGCAAGGCGGCGGTAGCCTAATGGTGATGCCATTAGACTTCCAACCGGAAAATCCGAGGTTCGATCTCGGCGGACGCCAATGAATAAAAAAAAAATGTTAAAAAGAAGTCTGATGAAGAGATGTGGTGGTCTCCGAAATGGATCTATAACTTCTACCAAACAAGTATTAATCTTTCATACCAATTTATCCTTAAAAAAAAAAAAATGGTCTTGAGAGCTCAATAACAAAGTAGTTATCAAAATAAAAACGACCAAAAAACCAAAAGTAAAATTTAATCGGATGAGCCAGCCGACAAACAAACTCTACTAATTAGTGCAAAGCATTGCTTGTGCTTAAAATAGAATTTGTACAAACCAAACAAACACACAACCACACCAACATACAAGTGACAAATACCGATAACGTCGGCAAGGTCACTGTTGCTGGATGGTAGGTTGTAAAAAGGAAAAAATTAAAAGAAAAATTAATACAAGCAAAATGCAAGGCGGCGGTAGCCTAATGGTGATGCCATTAGACTTCCAACCGGAAAATCCGAGGTTGAATCTCGGCGGACGCCAATTAATAAAAAAAAATGTTAAAAAGAAGTCTGATGAAGAGATGTGGTGGTCTCCGAAATGGATCTATAACTTCTACCAAACAAGTATTAATCTTTCATACCAATTTTTCCTTAAAAAAAAAAAAAAAAAAAAAAAATGGTCTTGAGAGCTCAATAACAAAGTAGTTAAATAAAAACTATTTGACTACTCAATCGGAGCAATATTACATGTTACTACGAAATATTATCAAAATTGGTTCAGTAGTTTAAAAGTTTATCCCGCACAAAGAATGTTACATGAGATTTTTATATATATAGATATATTTACATATCGTCGCTGCGCCAACTAATTGAGGTATATGTTTTTTTTTAGATTTTTTATTACATATTTATTTAGCACTATCTGCTAGCCACATTTCTGTATTTGCCGGTTTCTGATATCTTTCTATGGTTAGAAGTTATCAAACACAGCTATATGCTCTGAGTACCCAGCAAAACCAACTGCGCATTGAAAGCCTTTTGGGGCGCTTCTTAGAAGCAGCGAAGCGCTCCACTCTCACTGCCAATAGCGCCTTTTTTCCATTAGCATGTCCTAGGAAATTAGCGCATCAATTTTTTTAAATAATTGCGCAATCCAAGCGGCGAAGTGATTCAATAAAAGATGCGGTTCGTTTAAGTGGAACCTCAGCGTTTAAAACGCGCCTCGGTAAGTGCGTGAATGATGCGCATGTGTATTGCTGAAAAATTAGTACATATGTAGCGCTTCTTTATTTGAATTTAAAATTCGAACCGATTTTGTACTTAGATCCATTTTTTAAAGTTAATTAAAGCATTTTTTACCTCGTATATTTTTACAGTTTTAATTAATTTTTGTACTCTTTAAGTTAACTATGAATGTACATAAACTAAAAATTTACTTCAGTCATGAATGCAAATCAAATAAAAATAAATATAGGTACATATTACATATATATATATAAAATATTTACGAATTATTTGTTTTGTTTTTGTACATTTTATTTTTCATGGTTCGAAATCCTTTTCTCATTTGAATGTCATATTGTTCGAAATCCATTTCGGAGCCGCGAACAGCAACTGTTAAAATAGTATTTTGATCCACTAAAATATGAACTTTGAATTATATTACAATATACACTTACAAAAAACAATTTCTTTGAAGAATGTTAAAGATTTAACAGCAAACTTCTTTTGACGCCCATCCCAGTTTATATAAGGCAAAGTACTTTCAGTGAAAAATAACGGCAAAGATTTTTTAACCGAGGTAGAGCCCACAACACTACGAACATATGCAATCTGAAGTAATACAATTTAAATAGATCAAAACTGAAGGCATTACCATTAAATAAGCATACCAATTCATCATGAGAATGTTGCTTTAAAATGTTGTCCGCAGTCTTGATGTCATCAATGTTTTTAAACGGTAACAATTTTATACTTGGTATTTGCGGCAGGAGCTTTTGTGCCAGTTTATCCAAAAGAATATCTTGTTTGGCCAGAATGGGTTTTAAGGATATTATTTCAGTTTGCATTTCACCCATCGCGGATTTAATATCTGCGATTTCTGTTCTCATTTCTTTCAAAAGCCGCGTTTTCTCTTCGCTTTCACGTTCTCTATATAAAAAAGAAAAATGTAAGATAAAAATTTAGGTACTGCAATAAATTTAATCCAGATACATAGATATACATATATTATTACCAAGTCTTGCACACATTGTTTTCAATTCTGTATTTTCTTCCATTAGTTGGCAATGCTGTTCTTTTTGCGCGGCTTTTGTCAAGAAATTCGTCTTCATGCCCTTCATTCTTCAAATGGTATCTTTGGCTATTAAAAATTGTGCAAAATGGGTACAAACACTCCTTTATCTTCTATTGGCAAAAATAGGCACTTGCTGATCAAATCTTTAACAGAAAATATTTCTTCATTTACACTTAGATTGCTAACATATGCTATTCCTAAAGATGTCATAGAATCCAGGGGCTCAGTAAAACAGCTACTTTTATCAAGGAAAGCCTTTCCTATAATAAATTCCTGGTTATCATCATTTTTAAAAAATCCGGTTACTTTTATAGGAACGAATGGCTTAAAACAAGCGTAACAATCAGGTGAATCAATAGACAAAAAGAACTCGTTGAAATCATAAGTTGAATATAAAGGAGAATTCGAGTACACTGATATATAGCTAAAGATTTTCCCCATTCCAGTTTTTTTATTTAACGACATTTCTTTGCGATCGTTCAATATATTAGATATTTGTTGTAATATATGGTTAGGCTTACGACAATCTTTCCTTAAAAGCTGCAACAAATTTTCATATCTGTAGGCTGAAAACGAATTAACATTTCCAAATGACCTAACACAGTTTGAAATATGTAGCAAATTATGAACATTATAACTTATTCTGTTCTTGCCATAAATAAATTGGAAATTATGTACAAACACCTCTAGCATATTCTGCACACAATTTAAGTTGGCTTGGCAACTACTGCATGAAAGAAGTCTATAAGCAGAATGTAGTAATAAGAAATGAATATATAAGGTCTCAGAAAAGAAGTTTTTAAATAATACAGGTCCCAAATATAAAACAACCATCCGAAACTCTGTTGCTTTCCACCGACATAAGTCGTTAAATGATCGAGGTTTCCGTTGAAACTCTTTTGGAATACACGTTCTAAAAGATAAAAAAAGATTATCTAATAGCACTGACAGACGGCAGCGATAATCCGGAATATCTAGCTAATTCGGACTTAACTTGAGAATTAACTGGAGGTAATCCGGAATATCTCTTGAGTTAGTCCTCAAAATTTTAGCGGATTAGGGCCGTTTACTCAACCTCTGATTAATACTAACCGGAGGATAAAGGTCCGGTTAACTTATGGACTGCATTATCGACCACATGGTAAATGTATGGTTTGATGAAGTCGATAATGATGTTTAACCGGACTTTAACCGTGATTAGCGTTAATCAGAGGTTGAGTAAACGGCCCTTAGAGCATTTTGTAATGACATCCCTGCTGAAAAATGTCTTTTGTGAATGAAAGGGAAGAAAAAGAAGAACCCAAGGCAGATCTAGGAAGGTAGGCGCATAAGTGAATTCAGAAATTTCGAATGTAATTTGTTATTGTAATTGGTAGAGTGTGATGTCAAAATGATATTTCGCCTTGGTTGAAATATGAATTCGTTTAGGACTCGCCCATTCCTATTGACCATGATGTGATTTCGTTTTGATTTTGACATTACCCTCCCTTTGGAAATAAAACAAGAAGTTTTTGAATTCGCCGCTGCGCCTACCTTCCTTCAGCTGTTTTGTTAATCCGCAATACTTGCCGTCTGTCAAGGTAAAATTTTTATCGAATTAAGTGTTGCTGTAATCGGGATTATCGCTGCCATCTGTCAATGCTATAACTCCTATTTAGATTAGAAACATTTTCCACGCAAAGATTGTTCCATATTAAATATAACATCTTCTTTTCTACCCCCAAATCAATTAGGTGCATTACATCCAACGGAAATTGACTGATCATCTTAACATAAATTTTTTCTAGGATATGTTCATTGCCAATGAATTCTTTTAAATGAAATGTGGGAAATCTTCTAAGCTTAAAATCTTCGTCTGTTCTTAAATGATCAATAATTACGCTATATGTTAAATGTTTCTTAATTTTCATACCACGTTGTGTGCACTTGGAGCAACCACTACTAGAAGTATGACGTACAGTTCCGGTAACGAACGCGCGAGCCGGTGTATCGCAAACAATGGCTCGTAACATAACGCTAACCTTAGCACACCCTAGATAAATTCCCTTTTCATTCAAGCTTAAGAATTCTTCTACAAAATCGTGCAGTGTTAATGACTCTTTCTGGTTTTTTTGGTCCAATGTAGCAGCCAATAAGAAAAGGAAGTAGATGTGCGTTGTTTGCTATTGAGCCAATGATAGGCCATAATGAAGTGGTGGAGCTTTTATATAAAGGAATGCCATCGATACCAAGGTCTAGCTCAATATTTTGCTGATCATGGGGTACTTCCAATTGAAAGCAATTTTTAATACTTTCTTCTAGCCCATAGTGAAAATATTTTTCTGGCTTCACTTCACGAATACAAATTGGTTTATATTTGAAGATACCATTTGTTGAACTAGGGACCTTTAGACCCGATTTATTTAACAAGCCTAGCATATCGTTGGTAGCAGCTTGTCGTATCCTTGTCGTATGCTTTACAACACATTCCTTAAAATAAGGGAGAATGTCGTATGGCCGTTCAATGGGCGATGGTGTATTTTTTCGGCATTCGACGATGGTCGGAGAATATCTTGTACAAGCGGCAGAATTTATGTTGTCGTTGGGAGAAGGATATGGTTGACGTCGCTCCTGTCGCGCTTCATCAAGCCTTTCAAAACCCTGCAGTTCTTTTCTCACCAGTCGTCTAAAATGTCTTTTGTTGTAACCCAAACTATGGCTCATTTTACCTAATTTATTAGAAAGGTATAATGAAAATGAGGTGAATCAGATTTCGGAAATTAATTTGAGTATGTACGTACCTTTAAATCCAGCACTGAGTTATCTTCTTTTAGATGGGCTATTGGTTTATTATGTGCACAGTTTTTATTTAGTTTAAACCTTTTAAACAACTTATTAGCGAATTTGCTTTTTTTTCTTAAAGAAATTGCAGAGACGCGCACATGAAACCACAAACTTAACAAATTAATAAGAAAAACTGAACAACTGACGCGTTCGTTCAATTTAACGAAATTGAACGGTAAATCAAAGCGCATAACTTGCATCGCTTTAGGTAGTGAAAACAGAGCGTTCTGTTTTTAGAAATGAACGATAGTATAAAGCACAGAATTTTCAGCGCTATATGCAGTCAAAGCGATGCACATAGATCCCGTTTCCATGGCAGTCAAAAAGAAGCGCATATAATTCCGCAGTGGGAGCAGTTAAAATGAAGCGCTTCACAAGTGCAAAGGGGAGATGCGCTGAAAAATATTTTGCTGGGTAGTAGAAATGCTCTGTAAAATCAGGGTACGTTCGCGACGGCAATCACCACAGTGTTGCAAGTATCACGTTCTTCGCGTGTTTGTGGCAACACCTGCAAAAGTCAAGCGTTCGTTTGACACATCAACCGTGCAGTTTGCTTGAATAATCGGCAACAGAAAATTTGTGTCTGCAATTTTTGCTTTAAAAAAATGGAAAGAGAAGGGTAAGCATGATTGCTATATATTTAATGGAATATGCAATAATGTAATTTTAATAACAGAAATTAATTGCAAATACTTTTAATAATGCTGTTATAGCAATATATCAGCTGAGTATCAGCAGGCAAGTGCAAAATAAGCAACGGGGTTGCTGTACTGCTGCAATTGTACATTTTCATGAACGTACCCTCAGTTATACTTACATCTACTTGTGTATAATTGTTTTCGATTGCAGGCGAACCTGCTTTTATTTTTGTGTAAAAAAAATATTCAAAAAAAGCGTATCTGACCACTTTTCAAAATAGGGGGGAACTGGTCAATTAAATAATGCAGTTCCAAGCTATCGCTAATTGCATCGGACCCTAGCGCAGAATTGTATACACATCTTTCACGATTTCTTACCCCCACAAGCAAATTGAAATAATTTGTAAAAAGAGCTATGTACTGTAAAACGGCGCAAATGCTTCATGCGAAGTGGTTGGTCAAAAAAAGTAAAAAAAAACAAATTGCACAAGTCTATTACATATCTATGTGTGGTATCATTAGTTCACAATGCAAACTAGAAAAAATATTCTCTAGGATTACCAGAAAGCGTTTTTTTTTGCTCTCCTGAAAAGTTTCTGAAAAACGTATAGCTCTTTTTGTTGGTGCAGCGACGATATGTTACATATGTGTTTATTTCAATAAATAAAAAATTCTACAACAAATATTCAATAAAAGCGCTTTTACTTAACATTCAAACAATTTCAAATTAAAATTTCAATTTTGATTCAAATAATCTTAAGTGTAAAATAATACGATTCCTACGTAGCATCAACGTATCATTGTTAGACCATCAATAAAAGTGCTTCTACCTAACATCACAGCAATTTGAAATTGACATTTCAATTTTGATTCAAATAATCTTCACTTTAAAATAACTACGATTCCTACGTTGCATCAACATATCATTGTTAGCTCATCAATAAAACGCTTTTACTTAACATTCAAACAATTTCAAATTGATATTTCAATTTTGATTCAAATAATACTCCCTTTAAAATAACAACGTTACCTACTTTACATCAACGTTTTATTGTTAACCCATCAATAAAAGCGCTTCTACCTAACATCACAACAATTTCAAACTGACATTTCAATTTTGTTTCAAATAATCTTCACATTAAAATAACTACGATTCCTATGTTGCATCAACGTATCATTCACTTCTACCTAACATCACAACAATTTGAAATTGACATTTCAATTTTGTTTCAAATAATTTTCACTTTTAAATAACTACGATTTCTACGTTGCGTCAACGTATCATTGTTAGCTCATCAATAAAAGCGCTTTTACTTAACATTCAAACAATTTCAAATTGACATTTCAATTTTGATTCAAATAATCCTCACTTTAAAATAGCTATATGCTCTGAGTACCCAGCAAAACCAACTGCGCATTGAAAGCCTTTTGGGGCGCTTCTTAGAAGCAGCGAAGCGCTCCACTCTCACTGCCAATAGCGCCTTTTTTCCATTAGCATGTCCTAGGAAATTAGCGCATCAATTTTTTTAAATAATTGCGCAATCCAAGCGGCGAAGTGATTCAATAAAAGATGCGGTTCGTTTAAGTGGAACCTCAGCGTTTAAAACGCGCCTCGGTAAGTGCGTGAATGATGCGCATGTGTATTGCTGAAAAATTAGTACATATGTAGCGCTTCTTTATTTGAATTTAAAATTCGAACCGATTTTGTACTTAGATCCATTTTTTAAAGTTAATTAAAGCATTTTTTACCTCGTATATTTTTACAGTTTTAATTAATTTTTGTACTCTTTAAGTTAACTATGAATGTACATAAACTAAAAATTTACTTCAGTCATGAATGCAAATCAAATAAAAATAAATATAGGTACATATTACATATATATATAAAATATTTACGAATTATTTGTTTTGTTTTTGTACATTTTATTTTTCATGGTTCGAAATCCTTTTCTCATTTGAATGTCATATTGTTCGAAATCCATTTCGGAGCCGCGAACAGCAACTGTTAAAATAGTATTTTGATCCACTAAAATATGAACTTTGAATTATATTACAATATACACTTACAAAAAACAATTTCTTTGAAGAATGTTAAAGATTTAACAGCAAACTTCTTTTGACGCCCATCCCAGTTTATATAAGGCAAAGTACTTTCAGTGAAAAATAACGGCAAAGATTTTTTAACCGAGGTAGAGCCCACAACACTACGAACATATGCAATCTGAAGTAATACAATTTAAATAGATCAAAACTGAAGGCATTACCATTAAATAAGCATACCAATTCATCATGAGAATGTTGCTTTAAAATGTTGTCCGCAGTCTTGATGTCATCAATGTTTTTAAACGGTAACAATTTTATACTTGGTATTTGCGGCAGGAGCTTTTGTGCCAGTTTATCCAAAAGAATATCTTGTTTGGCCAGAATGGGTTTTAAGGATATTATTTCAGTTTGCATTTCACCCATCGCGGATTTAATATCTGCGATTTCTGTTCTCATTTCTTTCAAAAGCCGCGTTTTCTCTTCGCTTTCACGTTCTCTATATAAAAAAGAAAAATGTAAGATAAAAATTTAGGTACTGCAATAAATTTAATCCAGATACATAGATATACATATATTATTACCAAGTCTTGCACACATTGTTTTCAATTCTGTATTTTCTTCCATTAGTTGGCAATGCTGTTCTTTTTGCGCGGCTTTTGTCAAGAAATTCGTCTTCATGCCCTTCATTCTTCAAATGGTATCTTTGGCTATTAAAAATTGTGCAAAATGGGTACAAACACTCCTTTATCTTCTATTGGCAAAAATAGGCACTTGCTGATCAAATCTTTAACAGAAAATATTTCTTCATTTACACTTAGATTGCTAACATATGCTATTCCTAAAGATGTCATAGAATCCAGGGGCTCAGTAAAACAGCTACTTTTATCAAGGAAAGCCTTTCCTATAATAAATTCCTGGTTATCATCATTTTTAAAAAATCCGGTTACTTTTATAGGAACGAATGGCTTAAAACAAGCGTAACAATCAGGTGAATCAATAGACAAAAAGAACTCGTTGAAATCATAAGTTGAATATAAAGGAGAATTCGAGTACACTGATCTATAGCTAAAGATTTTCCCCATTCCAGTTTTTTTATTTAACGACATTTCTTTGCGATCGTTCAATATATTAGATATTTGTTGTAATATATGGTTAGGCTTACGACAATCTTTCCTTAAAAGCTGCAACAAATTTTCATATCTGTAGGCTGAAAACGAATTAACATTTCCAAATGACCTAACACAGTTTGAAATATGTAGCAAATTATGAACATTATAACTTATTCTGTTCTTGCCATAAATAAATTGGAAATTATGTACAAACACCTCTAGCATATTCTGCACACAATTTAAGTTGGCTTGGCAACTACTGCATGAAAGAAGTCTATAAGCAGAATGTAGTAATAAGAAATGAATATATAAGGTCTCAGAAAAGAAGTTTTTAAATAATACAGGTCCCAAATATAAAACAACCATCCGAAACTCTGTTGCTTTCCACCGACATAAGTCGTTAAATGATCGAGATTTCCGTTGAAACTCTTTTGGAATACACGTTCTAAAAGATAAAAAAAGATTATCTAATAGCACTGACAGACGGCAGCGATAATCCGGAATATCTAGCTAATTCGGACTTAACTTGAGAATTAACTGGAGGTAATCCGGAATATCTCTTGAGTTAGTCCTCAAAATTTTAGCGGATTAGGGCCGTTTACTCAACCTCTGATTAATACTAACCGGAGGATAAAGGTCCGGTTAACTTATGGACTGCATTATCGACCACATGGTAAATGTATGGTTTGATGAAGTCGATAATGATGTTTAACCGGACTTTAACCGTGATTAGCGTTAATCAGAGGTTGAGTAAACGGCCCTTAGAGCATTTTGTAATGACATCCCTGCTGAAAAATGTCTTTTGTGAATGAAAGGGAAGAAAAAGAAGAACCCAAGGCAGATCTAGGAAGGTAGGCGCATAAGTGAATTCAGAAATTTCGAATGTAATTTGTTATTGTAATTGGTAGAGTGTGATGTCAAAATGATATTTCGCCTTGGTTGAAATATGAATTCGTTTAGGACTCGCCCATTCCTATTGACCATGATGTGATTTCGTTTTGATTTTGACATTACCCTCCCTTTGGAAATAAAACAAGAAGTTTTTGAATTCGCCGCTGCGCCTACCTTCCTTCAGCTGTTTTGTTAATCCGCAATACTTGCCGTCTGTCAAGGTAAAATTTTTATCGAATTAAGTGTTGCTGTAATCGGGATTATCGCTGCCATCTGTCAATGCTATAACTCCTATTTAGATTAGAAACATTTTCCACGCAAAGATTGTTCCATATTAAATATAACATCTTCTTTTCTACCCCCAAATCAATTAGGTGCATTACATCCAACGGAAATTGACTGATCATCTTAACATAAATTTTTTCTAGGATATGTTCATTGCCAATGAATTCTTTTAAATGAAATGTGGGAAATCTTCTAAGCTTAAAATCTTCGTCTGTTCTTAAATGATCAATAATTACGCTATATGTTAAATGTTTCTTAATTTTCATACCACGTTGTGTGCACTTGGAGCAACCACTACTAGAAGTATGACGTACAGTTCCGGTAACGAACGCGCGAGCCGGTGTATCGCAAACAATGGCTCGTAACATAACGCTAACCTTAGCACACCCTAGATAAATTCCCTTTTCATTCAAGCTTAAGAATTCTTCTACAAAATCGTGCAGTGTTAATGACTCTTTCTGGTTTTTTTGGTCCAATGTAGCAGCCAATAAGAAAAGGAAGTAGATGTGCGTTGTTTGCTATTGAGCCAATGATAGGCCATAATGAAGTGGTGGAGCTTTTATATAAAGGAATGCCATCGATACCAAGGTCTAGCTCAATATTTTGCTGATCATGGGGTACTTCCAATTGAAAGCAATTTTTAATACTTTCTTCTAGCCCATAGTGAAAATATTTTTCTGGCTTCACTTCACGAATACAAATTGGTTTATATTTGAAGATACCATTTGTTGAACTAGGGACCTTTAGACCCGATTTATTTAACAAGCCTAGCATATCGTTGGTAGCAGCTTGTCGTATCCTTGTCGTATGCTTTACAACACATTCCTTAAAATAAGGGAGAATGTCGTATGGCCGTTCAATGGGCGATGGTGTATTTTTTCGGCATTCGACGATGGTCGGAGAATATCTTGTACAAGCGGCAGAATTTATGTTGTCGTTGGGAGAAGGATATGGTTGACGTCGCTCCTGTCGCGCTTCATCAAGCCTTTCAAAACCCTGCAGTTCTTTTCTCACCAGTCGTCTAAAATGTCTTTTGTTGTAACCCAAACTATGGCTCATTTTACCTAATTTATTAGAAAGGTATAATGAAAATGAGGTGAATCAGATTTCGGAAATTAATTTGAGTATGTACGTACCTTTAAATCCAGCACTGAGTTATCTTCTTTTAGATGGGCTATTGGTTTATTATGTGCACATTTTTATTTAGTTTAAACCTTTTAAACAACTTATTAGCGAATTTGCTTTTTTTTCTTAAAGAAATTGCAGAGACGCGCACATGAAACCACAAACTTAACAAATTAATAAGAAAAACTGAACAACTGACGCGTTCGTTCAATTTAACGAAATTGAACGGTAAATCAAAGCGCATAACTTGCATCGCTTTAGGTAGTGAAAACAGAGCGTTCTGTTTTTAGAAATGAACGATAGTATAAAGCACAGAATTTTCAGCGCTATATGCAGTCAAAGCGATGCACATAGATTCCGTTTCCATGGCAGTCAAAAAGAAGCGCATATAATTCCGCAGTGGGAGCAGTTAAAATGAAGCGCTTCACAAGTGCAAAGGGGAGATGCGCTGAAAAATATTTTGCTGGGTAGTAGAAATGCTCTGTAAAATCAGGGTACGTTCGCGACGGCAATCACCACAGTGTTGCAAGTATCACGTTCTTCGCGTGTTTGTGGCAACACTTGCAAAAGTCAAGCGTTCGTTTGACACATCAACCGTGCAGTTTGCTTGAATAATCGGCAACAGAAAATTTGTGTCTGCAATTTTTGCTTTAAAAAAATGGAAAGAGAAGGGTAAGCATGATTGCTATATATTTAATGGAATATGCAATAATGTAATTTTAATAACAGAAATTAATTGCAAATACTTTTAATAATGCTGTTATAGCAATATATCAGCTGAGTATCAGCAGGCAAGTGCAAAATAAGCAACGGGGTTGCTGTACTGCTGCAATTGTACATTTTCATGAACGTACCCTCAGTTATACTTACATCTACTTGTGTATAATTGTTTTCGATTGCAGGCGAACCTGCTTTTATTTTTGTGTAAAAAAAATATTCAAAAAAAGCGTATCTGACCACTTTTCAAAATAGGGGGGAACTGGTCAATTAAATAATGCAGTTCCAAGCTATCGCTAATTGCATCGGACCCTAGCGCAGAATTGTATACACATCTTTCACGATTTCTTACCCCCACAAGCAAATTGAAATAATTTGTAAAAAGAGCTATGTACTGTAAAACGGCGCAAATGCTTCATGCGAAGTGGTTGGTCAAAAAAAGTAAAAAAACAAATTGCACAAGTCTATTACATATCTATGTGTGGTATCATTAGTTCACAATGCAAACTAGAAAAAATATTCTCTAGGATTACCAGAAAGCGTTTTTTTTTTGCTCTCCTGAAAAGTTTCTGAAAAACGTATAGCTCTTTTTGTTGGTGCAGCGACGATATGTTACATATGTGTTTATTTCAATAAATAAAAAATTCTACAACAAATATTCAATAAAAGCGCTTTTACTTAACATTCAAACAATTTCAAATTAAAATTTCAATTTTGATTCAAATAATCTTAAGTGTAAAATAATACGATTCCTACGTAGCATCAACGTATCATTGTTAGACCATCAATAAAAGTGCTTCTACCTAACATCACAGCAATTTGAAATTGACATTTCAATTTTGATTCAAATAATCTTCACTTTAAAATAACTACGATTCCTACGTTGCATCAACATATCATTGTTAGCTCATCAATAAAACGCTTTTACTTAACATTCAAACAATTTCAAATTGATATTTCAATTTTGATTCAAATAATACTCCCTTTAAAATAACAACGTTACCTACTTTACATCAACGTTTTATTGTTAACCCATCAATAAAAGCGCTTCTACCTAACATCACAACAATTTCAAACTGACATTTCAATTTTGTTTCAAATAATCTTCACATTAAAATAACTACGATTCCTATGTTGCATCAACGTATCATTCACTTCTACCTAACATCACAACAATTTGAAATTGACATTTCAATTTTGTTTCAAATAATTTTCACTTTTAAATAACTACGATTTCTACGTTGCGTCAACGTATCATTGTTAGCTCATCAATAAAAGCGCTTTTACTTAACATTCAAACAATTTCAAATTGACATTTCAATTTTGATTCAAATAATCCTCACTTTAAAATAACAACGTTACCAACTTAACATCAACGTATTATTGTTAACCTATCAAAAAAAAGCGCTTCTACATAACATCACAACAATTTCAAATTGACATTCAATTTTAATTCAAATAATCTTCATTTTAAAATAACTACGATTCCTACGTTGCATCAATAAACGCGCTTCTACCTAGGTTAGGTTAGGTTAGAGTGGCTGCCATAGGGGCACACTTAGGCCAGTGCAGAGGCCCATTGTGATACCACAAGAAGAAAACAGATTACTCCTCCTTTTTAAACCAGTTTGATAACCTAATGAAATTCACCAGGTCCTTTATGTCGACGACCGCGACTTTAGATAGGCTATCCAGGAAAGGTGTCCCAAGAAAGCGTCATCTGGCGCTGTTGAGAGCCGGGCAATGGCAAATGAGGTGTTCGATTTTCTCCTCTTCCTCATCATCTTTGCAGCTTCTGCAGCATCTACGGTAGGGTGCACCCAGTCTCTCTGCGTGTTTCCCGATGAGGCAGTGTCCTGTGAGCACCCTCACGAGGCTCGAGATTTCCTATCTCCTTAGAGTATATATTTGACGAGATCGCTTGTGGTCCCAATTCGGCCAGGTTTGTCTTGATGTTCGACATACTGGGTTCTGTTGTCATCTATCGCTTGCTAGTTTATAGATATGCTGTTTAAGCATTAGTTTGCATGTGGAAAACGGTATACCTATGCGTTCTTTGTCAGGAAGAACCTGCTCGGTAGTGCGTTGCCTTCCAAGCTCATCTGCCCTACAATTTCCCTCGATATCCCTATGTCCCGGGACCCACACGAGGTGCAGACGGGTCTGTTTGGCCATCTCCTGCAGAGATCGGCGACAGTCCAGTGTTAGTTCAGAATTGAACGAGTTGGAGCCAAGAGACTTAATTGCTGCTTTGCTGTCGCTGAAGAAGAATAGATCCCTGTGGATAGGTTCATGGCCTATACGGTTGACAGCCTCCATTACGGCTGACACTTCAGCCTGGTAAACGCTGCAGTGGTCGGGTAGTCTAAACGCTAGCTGTAGATTCAAGTCATGTGAAAAGACTCCACCTCCAACTTTGTTGTCTAGTTTCGAGCCATCGGTATAGATGGAAACGCTACCTGGGGCTGGGTAGCACCGATTTGGCTCTTCCCACTCATCCCTTTTTGGAATCCTTGTTTCGTAGTTGCTGTCTGCAACTATTGTAGTAGTACAGCGGTCCGTACTACCGGGTAGAAAACCTAATTTGCTCAGAATGCTAGAGTGTCCTGTGGCTTTTGTATGCCATCCGGATGACTCTCTTAAACGTAGAGCTGACGTAGCCGCTACTTGAAAACCTGCTAAATGTAATGGCAAGATATCTAGAATGGCCTTCAGAGCTTCACTAGGCGTCGTCCTGAGTGCGCCACTTATGCTGATCATGCTAGATCTGTGGACTCTGCTCAGAACATTAAGTTTTGACGCCTTGCTCAAAGCAGGCCACCATACTACGCCCCATATAGCAGGATTGGTCGAATGACCGCAGTGTAAATCCACCTGCAAATGCTGGGACTAAGTCCCCACTTTTTGCCTATGGCTCTTTTGCATGTGTATAAAGCAATATATGCTTTGTTTTGACGCTGAATTATGTTATCCTTCCACTTCAGCTTTTTGTCCAGAACTACCCCAAGGAACTTAGCCTTGTCGGCCAGGGTCAGGCGAACGCCATTTAGTTCTGGTAGATTTGACGGTGGTATTTTATACCGCCTAGTATAGAGGACAAGTTCCACCTTATTTGAATTGACACTGAGCCCACAACGAGAGGACCACGCTGAGATCTCTCGCAGTGCTACTTGCATCAGATCACATAAGGTCTGTGGGAACTTGCCTCTGTTTGCTAAAGCAAGGTCGTCCACATATGCCGCGACTCTCCCGCCCTAAACTGCGTCTCTTTTTAGAAGTGAGTTGAAAGTGAGGTGTTGAATATGAGCTCACTCATATTTCGTCTACATTCTTTACATTACACTAAGTCACCGGTGCACTGATTCGCGTTGAACAAATTATGCTTAAGCTGCAATTATGTGCATATGAAGAAGTGACTGCAGCTACAAAGCGTGAAAATTTACAATGCCGGTATCAGCCATATCATCTTCTTACCCTACTTTCCTTGGTCTAATTACACAAAATGTGGGAACATCGTTTTGCCTAATAAGCATTCTGTTTTTAGTTGTAAATATGTAGGTATATGCATATATGTATTGTCCAAATGATATTTATGTACATATGTATGTATGTGTTTGTGCATTATGAGAATTGTACGTTTGCTTGTATAAGTGCACGTTTAATTTGTATAAAAGGCAAATGTCTTTGCAATAAAAAAAGTATTCAGTTGAAAACATCAAGCCAATCGCTTCATCTAAACATCTGGTGACCCCAAGTAAAAAGACACGACTAAAATGAAGTTTGAGGATTTAATTCAACAACAATTGGGAACTGGAGAAAACATCCAGACCATTGTAAGAAACTATAAAAAAGATCCTCAAGCAAGGAAGACAGCCGCCTACTATGAAGAGCGCTTAAGGAGGTTGGAGAGCGAGTGGTCAACATTCGAAACCACAGATAACAAAATTCGTCTACTCGAAGACGCTCCAGCCGACCACGATTACTTCAAAAAGGACTACTATGGGTCTATAATTAACGTCGTCAACGAATACCGAGAGTTGTTCGAGTCGGTATTGCTTCAAGCGGCTCAGAACCAACAAAGGGAACCAATTACTGCAACAGCTAGCGGGCTAGGGAACACAGCTTCGAACAATCAGCAGCCCAAGCCGGATTCAGAAACAGACAGTTTCACAAAGCTAGTTCTTAGACAGAACATAGTGATGGCTTCGTTGCGGCGAGCATTAATGGACCACCGTTCACCAAGATGTGAGCCCGTAATAAATAAATTATGGAGTACCATCGAGGACATTCATTTCAAATTGTATGAAATGTTCGACGACCCCACTGAGCGAGGTTACGATCTCATTCAATTTATTACACTGGAGGAAATGGTTCGAAACGCCCTGCAGGAATCATGCAATAACAACGTAACGGCAAACCCAATAGCGTTCAAACCACAATCAATCACATTGCCAAAAATAACAATACAAAAATTCGATGGCAATTATCTAAAATGGCAGGAATTTTGTGACTTGTTCACACAGTTGGTAATAAGTCAACCTTTATCAAAGGTCCAAAAAATGTATTATCTCAAGACTCACGTGGTGGGGGAGGCTGGAAACTTGATAAAACATTTCACCTCAACTGAGGAAAATTTCGAAACTGCGTGGCTTGTGCTTCTAGAAAGATACAACAATAAACGTTTGCTTGTTAGTTAGCTTTCACGTTCTCTATATAAAAAAGAAAAATGTAAGATAAAAATTTAGGTACTGCAATAAATTTAATCCAGATACATAGATATACATATATTATTACCAAGTCTTGCACACATTGTTTTCAATTCTGTATTTTCTTCCATTAGTTGGCAATGCTGTTCTTTTTGCGCGGCTTTTGTCAAGAAATTCGTCTTCATGCCCTTCATTCTTCAAATGGTATCTTTGGCTATTAAAAATTGTGCAAAATGGGTACAAACACTCCTTTATCTTCTATTGGCAAAAATAGGCACTTGCTGATCAAATCTTTAACAGAAAATATTTCTTCATTTACACTTAGATTGCTAACATATGCTATTCCTAAAGATGTCATAGAATCCAGGGGCTCAGTAAAACAGCTACTTTTATCAAGGAAAGCCTTTCCTATAATAAATTCCTGGTTATCATCATTTTTAAAAAATCCGGTTACTTTTATAGGAACGAATGGCTTAAAACAAGCGTAACAATCAGGTGAATCAATAGACAAAAAGAACTCGTTGAAATCATAAGTTGAATATAAAGGAGAATTCGAGTACACTGATCTATAGCTAAAGATTTTCCCCATTCCAGTTTTTTTATTTAACGACATTTCTTTGCGATCGTTCAATATATTAGATATTTGTTGTAATATATGGTTAGGCTTACGACAATCTTTCCTTAAAAGCTGCAACAAATTTTCATATCTGTAGGCTGAAAACGAATTAACATTTCCAAATGACCTAACACAGTTTGAAATATGTAGCAAATTATGAACATTATAACTTATTCTGTTCTTGCCATAAATAAATTGGAAATTATGTACAAACACCTCTAGCATATTCTGCACACAATTTAAGTTGGCTTGGCAACTACTGCATGAAAGAAGTCTATAAGCAGAATGTAGTAATAAGAAATGAATATATAAGGTCTCAGAAAAGAAGTTTTTAAATAATACAGGTCCCAAATATAAAACAACCATCCGAAACTCTGTTGCTTTCCACCGACATAAGTCGTTAAATGATCGAGGTTTCCGTTGAAACTCTTTTGGAATACACGTTCTAAAAGATAAAAAAAGATTATCTAATAGCACTGACAGACGGCAGCGATAATCCGGAATATCTAGCTAATTCGGACTTAACTTGAGAATTAACTGGAGGTAATCCGGAATATCTCTTGAGTTAGTCCTCAAAATTTTAGCGGATTAGGGCCGTTTACTCAACCTCTGATTAATACTAACCGGAGGATAAAGGTCCGGTTAACTTATGGACTGCATTATCGACCACATGGTAAATGTATGGTTTGATGAAGTCGATAATGATGTTTAACCGGACTTTAACCGTGATTAGCGTTAATCAGAGGTTGAGTAAACGGCCCTTAGAGCATTTTGTAATGACATCCCTGCTGAAAAATGTCTTTTGTGAATGAAAGGGAAGAAAAAGAAGAACCCAAGGCAGATCTAGGAAGGTAGGCGCATAAGTGAATTCAGAAATTTCGAATGTAATTTGTTATTGTAATTGGTAGAGTGTGATGTCAAAATGATATTTCGCCTTGGTTGAAATATGAATTCGTTTAGGACTCGCCCATTCCTATTGACCATGATGTGATTTCGTTTTGATTTTGACATTACCCTCCCTTTGGAAATAAAACAAGAAGTTTTTGAATTCGCCGCTGCGCCTACCTTCCTTCAGCTGTTTTGTTAATCCGCAATACTTGCCGTCTGTCAAGGTAAAATTTTTATCGAATTAAGTGTTGCTGTAATCGGGATTATCGCTGCCATCTGTCAATGCTATAACTCCTATTTAGATTAGAAACATTTTCCACGCAAAGATTGTTCCATATTAAATATAACATCTTCTTTTCTACCCCCAAATCAATTAGGTGCATTACATCCAACGGAAATTGGCTGATCATCTTAACATAAATTTTTTCTAGGATATGTTCATTGCCAATGAATTCTTTTAAATGAAATGTGGGAAATCTTCTAAGCTTAAAATCTTCGTCTGTTCTTAAATGATCAATAATTACGCTATATGTTAAATGTTTCTTAATTTTCATACCACGTTGTGTGCACTTGGAGCAACCACTACTAGAAGTATGACGTACAGTTCCGGTAACGAACGCGCGAGCCGGTGTATCGCAAACAATGGCTCGTAACATAACGCTAACCTTAGCACACCCTAGATAAATTCCCTTTTCATTCAAGCTTAAGAATTCTTCTACAAAATCGTGCAGTGTTAATGACTCTTTCTGGTTTTTTTGGTCCAATGTAGCAGCCAATAAGAAAAGGAAGTAGATGTGCGTTGTTTGCTATTGAGCCAATGATAGGCCATAATGAAGTGGTGGAGCTTTTATATAAAGGAATGCCATCGATACCAAGGTCTAGCTCAATATTTTGCTGATCATGGGGTACTTCCAATTGAAAGCAATTTTTAATACTTTCTTCTAGCCCATAGTGAAAATATTTTTCTGGCTTCACTTCACGAATACAAATTGGTTTATATTTGAAGATACCATTTGTTGAACTAGGGACCTTTAGACCCGATTTATTTAACAAGCCTAGCATATCGTTGGTAGCAGCTTGTCGTATCCTTGTCGTATGCTTTACAACACATTCCTTAAAATAAGGGAGAATGTCGTATGGCCGTTCAATGGGCGATGGTGTATTTTTTCGGCATTCGACGATGGTCGGAGAATATCTTGTACAAGCGGCAGAATTTATGTTGTCGTTGGGAGAAGGATATGGTTGACGTCGCTCCTGTCGCGCTTCATCAAGCCTTTCAAAACCCTGCAGTTCTTTTCTCACCAGTCGTCTAAAATGTCTTTTGTTGTAACCCAAACTATGGCTCATTTTACCTAATTTATTAGAAAGGTATAATGAAAATGAGGTGAATCAGATTTCGGAAATTAATTTGAGTATGTACGTACCTTTAAATCCAGCACTGAGTTATCTTCTTTTAGATGGGCTATTGGTTTATTATGTGCACAGTTTTTATTTAGTTTAAACCTTTTAAACAACTTATTAGCGAATTTGCTTTTTTTTCTTAAAGAAATTGCAGAGACGCGCACATGAAACCACAAACTTAACAAATTAATAAGAAAAACTGAACAACTGACGCGTTCGTTCAATTTAACGAAATTGAACGGTAAATCAAAGCGCATAACTTGCATCGCTTTAGGTAGTGAAAACAGAGCGTTCTGTTTTTAGAAATGAACGATAGTATAAAGCACAGAATTTTCAGCGCTATATGCAGTCAAAGCGATGCACATAGATCCCGTTTCCATGGCAGTCAAAAAGAAGCGCATATAATTCCGCAGTGGGAGCAGTTAAAATGAAGCGCTTCACAAGTGCAAAGGGGAGATGCGCTGAAAAATATTTTGCTGGGTAGTAGAAATGCTCTGTAAAATCAGGGTACGTTCGCGACGGCAATCACCACAGTGTTGCAAGTATCACGTTCTTCGCGTGTTTGTGGCAACACCTGCAAAAGTCAAGCGTTCGTTTGACACATCAACCGTGCAGTTTGCTTGAATAATCGGCAACAGAAAATTTGTGTCTGCAATTTTTGCTTTAAAAAAATGGAAAGAGAAGGGTAAGCATGATTGCTATATATTTAATGGAATATGCAATAATGTAATTTTAATAACAGAAATTAATTGCAAATACTTTTAATAATGCTGTTATAGCAATATATCAGCTGAGTATCAGCAGGCAAGTGCAAAATAAGCAACGGGGTTGCTGTACTGCTGCAATTGTACATTTTCATGAACGTACCCTCAGTTATACTTACATCTACTTGTGTATAATTGTTTTCGATTGCAGGCGAACCTGCTTTTATTTTTGTGTAAAAAAAATATTCAAAAAAAGCGTATCTGACCACTTTTCAAAATAGGGGGGAACTGGTCAATTAAATAATGCAGTTCCAAGCTATCGCTAATTGCATCGGACCCTAGCGCAGAATTGTATACACATCTTTCACGATTTCTTACCCCCACAAGCAAATTGAAATAATTTGTAAAAAGAGCTATGTACTGTAAAACGGCGCAAATGCTTCATGCGAAGTGGTTGGTCAAAAAAAGTAAAAAAACAAATTGCACAAGTCTATTACATATCTATGTGTGGTATCATTAGTTCACAATGCAAACTAGAAAAAATATTCTCTAGGATTACCAGAAAGCGTTTTTTTTTTGCTCTCCTGAAAAGTTTCTGAAAAACGTATAGCTCTTTTTGTTGGTGCAGCGACGATATGTTACATATGTGTTTATTTCAATAAATAAAAAATTCTACAACAAATATTCAATAAAAGCGCTTTTACTTAACATTCAAACAATTTCAAATTAAAATTTCAATTTTGATTCAAATAATCTTAAGTGTAAAATAATACGATTCCTACGTAGCATCAACGTATCATTGTTAGACCATCAATAAAAGTGCTTCTACCTAACATCACAGCAATTTGAAATTGACATTTCAATTTTGATTCAAATAATCTTCACTTTAAAATAACTACGATTCCTACGTTGCATCAACATATCATTGTTAGCTCATCAATAAAACGCTTTTACTTAACATTCAAACAATTTCAAATTGATATTTCAATTTTGATTCAAATAATACTCCCTTTAAAATAACAACGTTACCTACTTTACATCAACGTTTTATTGTTAACCCATCAATAAAAGCGCTTCTACCTAACATCACAACAATTTCAAACTGACATTTCAATTTTGTTTCAAATAATCTTCACATTAAAATAACTACGATTCCTATGTTGCATCAACGTATCATTCACTTCTACCTAACATCACAACAATTTGAAATTGACATTTCAATTTTGTTTCAAATAATTTTCACTTTTAAATAACTACGATTTCTACGTTGCGTCAACGTATCATTGTTAGCTCATCAATAAAAGCGCTTTTACTTAACATTCAAACAATTTCAAATTGACATTTCAATTTTGATTCAAATAATCCTCACTTTAAAATAGCTATATGCTCTGAGTACCCAGCAAAACCAACTGCGCATTGAAAGCCTTTTGGGGCGCTTCTTAGAAGCAGCGAAGCGCTCCACTCTCACTGCCAATAGCGCCTTTTTTCCATTAGCATGTCCTAGGAAATTAGCGCATCAATTTTTTTAAATAATTGCGCAATCCAAGCGGCGAAGTGATTCAATAAAAGATGCGGTTCGTTTAAGTGGAACCTCAGCGTTTAAAACGCGCCTCGGTAAGTCCGTGAATGATGCGCATGTGTATTGCTGAAAAATTAGTACATATGTACGCTTCTTTATTTGAATTTAAAATTCGAACCGATTTTGTACTTAGATCCATTTTTTAAAGTTAATTAAAGCATTTTTTACCTCGTATATTTTTACAGTTTTAATTAATTTTTGTACTCTTTAAGTTAACTATGAATGTACATAAACTAAAAATTTACTTCAGTCATGAATGCAAATCAAATAAAAATAAATATAGGTACATATTACATATATATATAAAATATTTACGAATTATTTGTTTTGTTTTTGTACATTTTATTTTTCATGGTTCGAAATCCTTTTCTCATTTGAATGTCATATTGTTCGAAATCCATTTCGGAGCCGCGAACAGCAACTGTTAAAATAGTATTTTGATCCACTAAAATATGAACTTTGAATTATATTACAATATACACTTACAAAAAACAATTTCTTTGAAGAATGTTAAAGATTTAACAGCAAACTTCTTTTGACGCCCATCCCAGTTTATATAAGGCAAAGTACTTTCAGTGAAAAATAACGGCAAAGATTTTTTAACCGAGGTAGAGCCCACAACACTACGAACATATGCAATCTGAAGTAATACAATTTAAATAGATCAAAACTGAAGGCATTACCATTAAATAAGCATACCAATTCATCATGAGAATGTTGCTTTAAAATGTTGTCCGCAGTCTTGATGTCATCAATGTTTTTAAACGGTAACAATTTTATACTTGGTATTTGCGGCAGGAGCTTTTGTGCCAGTTTATCCAAAAGAATATCTTGTTTGGCCAGAATGGGTTTTAAGGATATTATTTCATTTTGCATTTCACCCATCGCGGATTTAATATCTGCGATTTCTGTTCTCATTTCTTTCAAAAGCCGCGTTTTCTCTTCGCTTTCACGTTCTCTATATAAAAAAGAAAAATGTAAGATAAAAATTTAGGTACTGCAATAAATTTAATCCAGATACATAGATATACATATATTATTACCAAGTCTTGCACACATTGTTTTCAATTCTGTATTTTCTTCCATTAGTTGGCAATGCTGTTCTTTTTGCGCGGCTTTTGTCAAGAAATTCGTCTTCATGCCCTTCATTCTTCAAATGGTATCTTTGGCTATTAAAAATTGTGCAAAATGGGTACAAACACTCCTTTATCTTCTATTGGCAAAAATAGGCACTTGCTGATCAAATCTTTAACAGAAAATATTTCTTCATTTACACTTAGATTGCTAACATATGCTATTCCTAAAGATGTCATAGAATCCAGGGGCTCAGTAAAACAGCTACTTTTATCAAGGAAAGCCTTTCCTATAATAAATTCCTGGTTATCATCATTTTTAAAAAATCCGGTTACTTTTATAGGAACGAATGGCTTAAAACAAGCGTAACAATCAGGTGAATCAATAGACAAAAAGAACTCGTTGAAATCATAAGTTGAATATAAAGGAGAATTCGAGTACACTGATCTATAGCTAAAGATTTTCCCCATTCCAGTTTTTTTATTTAACGACATTTCTTTGCGATCGTTCAATATATTAGATATTTGTTGTAATATATGGTTAGGCTTACGACAATCTTTCCTTAAAAGCTGCAACAAATTTTCATATCTGTAGGCTGAAAACGAATTAACATTTCCAAATGACCTAACACAGTTTGAAATATGTAGCAAATTATGAACATTATAACTTATTCTGTTCTTGCCATAAATAAATTGGAAATTATGTACAAACACCTCTAGCATATTCTGCACACAATTTAAGTTGGCTTGGCAACTACTGCATGAAAGAAGTCTATAAGCAGAATGTAGTAATAAGAAATGAATATATAAGGTCTCAGAAAAGAAGTTTTTAAATAATACAGGTCCCAAATATAAAACAACCATCCGAAACTCTGTTGCTTTCCACCGACATAAGTCGTTAAATGATCGAGGTTTCCGTTGAAACTCTTTTGGAATACACGTTCTAAAAGATAAAAAAAGATTATCTAATAGCACTGACAGACGGCAGCGATAATCCGGAATATCTAGCTAATTCGGACTTAACTTGAGAATTAACTGGAGGTAATCCGGAATATCTCTTGAGTTAGTCCTCAAAATTTTAGCGGATTAGGGCCGTTTACTCAACCTCTGATTAATACTAACCGGAGGATAAAGGTCCGGTTAACTTATGGACTGCATTATCGACCACATGGTAAATGTATGGTTTGATGAAGTCGATAATGATGTTTAACCGGACTTTAACCGTGATTAGCGTTAATCAGAGGTTGAGTAAACGGCCCTTAGAGCATTTTGTAATGACATCCCTGCTGAAAAATGTCTTTTGTGAATGAAAGGGAAGAAAAAGAAGAACCCAAGGCAGATCTAGGAAGGTAGGCGCATAAGTGAATTCAGAAATTTCGAATGTAATTTGTTATTGTAATTGGTAGAGTGTGATGTCAAAATGATATTTCGCCTTGGTTGAAATATGAATTCGTTTAGGACTCGCCCATTCCTATTGACCATGATGTGATTTCGTTTTGATTTTGACATTACCCTCCCTTTGGAAATAAAACAAGAAGTTTTTGAATTCGCCGCTGCGCCTACCTTCCTTCAGCTGTTTTGTTAATCCGCAATACTTGCCGTCTGTCAAGGTAAAATTTTTATCGAATTAAGTGTTGCTGTAATCGGGATTATCGCTGCCATCTGTCAATGCTATAACTCCTATTTAGATTAGAAACATTTTCCACGCAAAGATTGTTCCATATTAAATATAACATCTTCTTTTCTACCCCCAAATCAATTAGGTGCATTACATCCAACGGAAATTGACTGATCATCTTAACATAAATTTTTTCTAGGATATGTTCATTGCCAATGAATTCTTTTAAATGAAATGTGGGAAATCTTCTAAGCTTAAAATCTTCGTCTGTTCTTAAATGACCAATAATTACGCTATATGTTAAATGTTTCTTAATTTTCATACCACGTTGTGTGCACTTGGAGCAACCACTACTAGAAGTATGACGTACAGTTCCGGTAACGAACGCGCGAGCCGGTGTATCGCAAACAATGGCTCGTAACATAACGCTAACCTTAGCACACCCTAGATAAATTCCCTTTTCATTCAAGCTTAAGAATTCTTCTACAAAATCGTGCAGTGTTAATGACTCTTTCTGGTTTTTTTGGTCCAATGTAGCAGCCAATAAGAAAAGGAAGTAGATGTGCGTTGTTTGCTATTGAGCCAATGATAGGCCATAATGAAGTGGTGGAGCTTTTATATAAAGGAATGCCATCGATACCAAGGTCTAGCTCAATATTTTGCTGATCATGGGGTACTTCCAATTGAAAGCAATTTTTAATACTTTCTTCTAGCCCATAGTGAAAATATTTTTCTGGCTTCACTTCACGAATACAAATTGGTTTATATTTGAAGATACCATTTGTTGAACTAGGGACCTTTAGACCCGATTTATTTAACAAGCCTAGCATATCGTTGGTAGCAGCTTGTCGTATCCTTGTCGTATGCTTTACAACACATTCCTTAAAATAAGGGAGAATGTCGTATGGCCGTTCAATGGGCGATGGTGTATTTTTTCGGCATTCGACGATGGTCGGAGAATATCTTGTACAAGCGGCAGAATTTATGTTGTCGTTGGGAGAAGGATATGGTTGACGTCGCTCCTGTCGCGCTTCATCAAGCCTTTCAAAACCCTGCAGTTCTTTTCTCACCAGTCGTCTAAAATGTCTTTTGTTGTAACCCAAACTATGGCTCATTTTACCTAATTTATTAGAAAGGTATAATGAAAATGAGGTGAATCAGATTTCGGAAATTAATTTGAGTATGTACGTACCTTTAAATCCAGCACTGAGTTATCTTCTTTTAGATGGGCTATTGGTTTATTATGTGCACATTTTTATTTAGTTTAAACCTTTTAAACAACTTATTAGCGAATTTGCTTTTTTTTCTTAAAGAAATTGCAGAGACGCGCACATGAAACCACAAACTTAACAAATTAATAAGAAAAACTGAACAACTGACGCGTTCGTTCAATTTAACGAAATTGAACGGTAAATCAAAGCGCATAACTTGCATCGCTTTAGGTAGTGAAAACAGAGCGTTCTGTTTTTAGAAATGAACGATAGTATAAAGCACAGAATTTTCAGCGCTATATGCAGTCAAAGCGATGCACATAGATCCCGTTTCCATGGCAGTCAAAAAGAAGCGCATATAATTCCGCAGTGGGAGCAGTTAAAATGAAGCGCTTCACAAGTGCAAAGGGGAGATGCGCTGAAAAATATTTTGCTGGGTAGTAGAAATGCTCTGTAAAATCAGGGTACGTTCGCGACGGCAATCACCACAGTGTTGCAAGTATCACGTTCTTCGCGTGTTTGTGGCAACACCTGCAAAAGTCAAGCGTTCGTTTGACACATCAACCGTGCAGTTTGCTTGAATAATCGGCAACAGAAAATTTGTGTCTGCAATTTTTGCTTTAAAAAAATGGAAAGAGAAGGGTAAGCATGATTGCTATATATTTAATGGAATATGCAATAATGTAATTTTAATAACAGAAATTAATTGCAAATACTTTTAATAATGCTGTTATAGCAATATATCAGCTGAGTATCAGCAGGCAAGTGCAAAATAAGCAACGGGGTTGCTGTACTGCTGCAATTGTACATTTTCATGAACGTACCCTCAGTTATACTTACATCTACTTGTGTATAATTGTTTTCGATTGCAGGCGAACCTGCTTTTATTTTTGTGTAAAAAAAATATTCAAAAAAAGCGTATCTGACCACTTTTCAAAATAGGGGGGAACTGGTCAATTAAATAATGCAGTTCCAAGCTATCGCTAATTGCATCGGACCCTAGCGCAGAATTGTATACACATCTTTCACGATTTCTTACCCCCACAAGCAAATTGAAATAATTTGTAAAAAGAGCTATGTACTGTAAAACGGCGCAAATGCTTCATGCGAAGTGGTTGGTCAAAAAAAGTAAAAAAACAAATTGCACAAGTCTATTACATATCTATGTGTGGTATCATTAGTTCACAATGCAAACTAGAAAAAATATTCTCTAGGATTACCAGAAAGCGTTTTTTTTTTGCTCTCCTGAAAAGTTTCTGAAAAACGTATAGCTCTTTTTGTTGGTGCAGCGACGATATGTTACATATGTGTTTATTTCAATAAATAAAAAATTCTACAACAAATATTCAATAAAAGCGCTTTTACTTAACATTCAAACAATTTCAAATTAAAATTTCAATTTTGATTCAAATAATCTTAAGTGTAAAATAATACGATTCCTACGTAGCATCAACGTATCATTGTTAGACCATCAATAAAAGTGCTTCTACCTAACATCACAGCAATTTGAAATTGACATTTCAATTTTGATTCAAATAATCTTCACTTTAAAATAACTACGATTCCTACGTTGCATCAACATATCATTGTTAGCTCATCAATAAAACGCTTTTACTTAACATTCAAACAATTTCAAATTGATATTTCAATTTTGATTCAAATAATACTCCCTTTAAAATAACAACGTTACCTACTTTACATCAACGTTTTATTGTTAACCCATCAATAAAAGCGCTTCTACCTAACATCACAACAATTTCAAACTGACATTTCAATTTTGTTTCAAATAATCTTCACATTAAAATAACTACGATTCCTATGTTGCATCAACGTATCATTCACTTCTACCTAACATCACAACAATTTGAAATTGACATTTCAATTTTGTTTCAAATAATTTTCACTTTTAAATAACTACGATTTCTACGTTGCGTCAACGTATCATTGTTAGCTCATCAATAAAAGCGCTTTTACTTAACATTCAAACAATTTCAAATTGACATTTCAATTTTGATTCAAATAATCCTCACTTTAAAATAACAACGTTACCAACTTAACATCAACGTATTATTGTTAACCTATCAAAAAAAAGCGCTTCTACATAACATCACAACAATTTCAAATTGACATTCAATTTTAATTCAAATAATCTTCATTTTAAAATAACTACGATTCCTACGTTGCATCAATAAACGCGCTTCTACCTAGGTTAGGTTAGGTTAGAGTGGCTGCCATAGGGGCACACTTAGGCCAGTGCAGAGGCCCATTGTGATACCACAAGAAGAAAACAGATTACTCCTCCTTTTTAAACCAGTTTGATAACCTAATGAAATTCACCAGGTCCTTTATGTCGACGACCGCGACTTTAGATAGGCTATCCAGGAAAGGTGTCCCAAGAAAGCGTCATCTGGCGCTGTTGAGAGCCGGGCAATGGCAAATGAGGTGTTCGATTTTCTCCTCTTCCTCATCATCTTTGCAGCTTCTGCAGCATCTACGGTAGGGTGCACCCAGTCTCTCTGCGTGTTTCCCGATGAGGCAGTGTCCTGTGAGCACCCTCACGAGGCTCGAGATTTCCTATCTCCTTAGAGTATATATTTGACGAGATCGCTTGTGGTCCCAATTCGGCCAGGTTTGTCTTGATGTTCGACATACTGGGTTCTGTTGTCATCTATCGCTTGCTAGTTTATAGATATGCTGTTTAAGCATTAGTTTGCATGTGGAAAACGGTATACCTATGCGTTCTTTGTCAGGAAGAACCTGCTCGGTAGTGCGTTGCCTTCCAAGCTCATCTGCCCTACAATTTCCCTCGATATCCCTATGTCCCGGGACCCACACGAGGTGCAGACGGGTCTGTTTGGCCATCTCCTGCAGAGATCGGCGACAGTCCAGTGTTAGTTCAGAATTGAACGAGTTGGAGCCAAGAGACTTAATTGCTGCTTTGCTGTCGCTGAAGAAGAATAGATCCCTGTGGATAGGTTCATGGCCTATACGGTTGACAGCCTCCATTACGGCTGACACTTCAGCCTGGTAAACGCTGCAGTGGTCGGGTAGTCTAAACGCTAGCTGTAGATTCAAGTCATGTGAAAAGACTCCACCTCCAACTTTGTTGTCTAGTTTCGAGCCATCGGTATAGATGGAAACGCTACCTGGGGCTGGGTAGCACCGATTTGGCTCTTCCCACTCATCCCTTTTTGGAATCCTTGTTTCGTAGTTGCTGTCTGCAACTATTGTAGTAGTACAGCGGTCCGTACTACCGGGTAGAAAACCTAATTTGCTCAGAATGCTAGAGTGTCCTGTGGCTTTTGTATGCCATCCGGATGACTCTCTTAAACGTAGAGCTGACGTAGCCGCTACTTGAAAACCTGCTAAATGTAATGGCAAGATATCTAGAATGGCCTTCAGAGCTTCACTAGGCGTCGTCCTGAGTGCGCCACTTATGCTGATCATGCTAGATCTGTGGACTCTGCTCAGAACATTAAGTTTTGACGCCTTGCTCAAAGCAGGCCACCATACTACGCCCCATATAGCAGGATTGGTCGAATGACCGCAGTGTAAATCCACCTGCAAATGCTGGGACTAAGTCCCCACTTTTTGCCTATGGCTCTTTTGCATGTGTATAAAGCAATATATGCTTTGTTTTGACGCTGAATTATGTTATCCTTCCACTTCAGCTTTTTGTCCAGAACTACCCCAAGGAACTTAGCCTTGTCGGCCAGGGTCAGGCGAACGCCATTTAGTTCTGGTAGATTTGACGGTGGTATTTTATACCGCCTAGTATAGAGGACAAGTTCCACCTTATTTGAATTGACACTGAGCCCACAACGAGAGGACCACGCTGAGATCTCTCGCAGTGCTACTTGCATCAGATCACATAAGGTCTGTGGGAACTTGCCTCTGTTTGCTAAAGCAAGGTCGTCCACATATGCCGCGACTCTCCCGCCCTAAACTGCGTCTCTTTTTAGAAGTGAGTTGAAAGTGAGGTGTTGAATATGAGCTCACTCATATTTCGTCTACATTCTTTACATTACACTAAGTCACCGGTGCACTGATTCGCGTTGAACAAATTATGCTTAAGCTGCAATTATGTGCATATGAAGAAGTGACTGCAGCTACAAAGCGTGAAAATTTACAATGCCGGTATCAGCCATATCATCTTCTTACCCTACTTTCCTTGGTCTAATTACACAAAATGTGGGAACATCGTTTTGCCTAATAAGCATTCTGTTTTTAGTTGTAAATATGTAGGTATATGCATATATGTATTGTCCAAATGATATTTATGTACATATGTATGTATGTGTTTGTGCATTATGAGAATTGTACGTTTGCTTGTATAAGTGCACGTTTAATTTGTATAAAAGGCAAATGTCTTTGCAATAAAAAAAGTATTCAGTTGAAAACATCAAGCCAATCGCTTCATCTAAACATCTGGTGACCCCAAGTAAAAAGACACGACTAAAATGAAGTTTGAGGATTTAATTCAACAACAATTGGGAACTGGAGAAAACATCCAGACCATTGTAAGAAACTATAAAAAAGATCCTCAAGCAAGGAAGACAGCCGCCTACTATGAAGAGCGCTTAAGGAGGTTGGAGAGCGAGTGGTCAACATTCGAAACCACAGATAACAAAATTCGTCTACTCGAAGACGCTCCAGCCGACCACGATTACTTCAAAAAGGACTACTATGGGTCTATAATTAACGTCGTCAACGAATACCGAGAGTTGTTCGAGTCGGTATTGCTTCAAGCGGCTCAGAACCAACAAAGGGAACCAATTACTGCAACAGCTAGCGGGCTAGGGAACACAGCTTCGAACAATCAGCAGCCCAAGCCGGATTCAGAAACAGACAGTTTCACAAAGCTAGTTCTTAGACAGAACATAGTGATGGCTTCGTTGCGGCGAGCATTAATGGACCACCGTTCACCAAGATGTGAGCCCGTAATAAATAAATTATGGAGTACCATCGAGGACATTCATTTCAAATTGTATGAAATGTTCGACGACCCCACTGAGCGAGGTTACGATCTCATTCAATTTATTACACTGGAGGAAATGGTTCGAAACGCCCTGCAGGAATCATGCAATAACAACGTAACGGCAAACCCAATAGCGTTCAAACCACAATCAATCACATTGCCAAAAATAA
Source organism: Urophora cardui (assembly GCA_960531455.1). NCBI lineage: Eukaryota > Metazoa > Arthropoda > Insecta > Diptera > Tephritidae > Urophora > Urophora cardui. The sequence continues at coordinate 74,922,755 of OY482674.1, forward strand.
CAATACAAAAATTCGATGGCAATTATCTAAAATGGCAGGAATTTTGTGACTTGTTCACACAGTTGGTAATAAGTCAACCTTTATCAAAGGTCCAAAAAATGTATTATCTCAAGACTCACGTGGTGGGGGAGGCTGGAAACTTGATAAAACATTTCACCTCAACTGAGGAAAATTTCGAAGCTGCGTGGCTTGTGCTTCTAGAAAGATACAACAATAAACGTTTGCTTGTTAGTTAGCTTTCACGTTCTCTATATAAAAAAGAAAAATGTAAGATAAAAATTTAGGTACTGCAATAAATTTAATCCAGATACATAGATATACATATATTATTACCAAGTCTTGCACACATTGTTTTCAATTCTGTATTTTCTTCCATTAGTTGGCAATGCTGTTCTTTTTGCGCGGCTTTTGTCAAGAAATTCGTCTTCATGCCCTTCATTCTTCAAATGGTATCTTTGGCTATTAAAAATTGTGCAAAATGGGTACAAACACTCCTTTATCTTCTATTGGCAAAAATAGGCACTTGCTGATCAAATCTTTAACAGAAAATATTTCTTCATTTACACTTAGATTGCTAACATATGCTATTCCTAAAGATGTCATAGAATCCAGGGGCTCAGTAAAACAGCTACTTTTATCAAGGAAAGCCTTTCCTATAATAAATTCCTGGTTATCATCATTTTTAAAAAATCCGGTTACTTTTATAGGAACGAATGGCTTAAAACAAGCGTAACAATCAGGTGAATCAATAGACAAAAAGAACTCGTTGAAATCATAAGTTGAATATAAAGGAGAATTCGAGTACACTGATCTATAGCTAAAGATTTTCCCCATTCCAGTTTTTTTATTTAACGACATTTCTTTGCGATCGTTCAATATATTAGATATTTGTTGTAATATATGGTTAGGCTTACGACAATCTTTCCTTAAAAGCTGCAACAAATTTTCATATCTGTAGGCTGAAAACGAATTAACATTTCCAAATGACCTAACACAGTTTGAAATATGTAGCAAATTATGAACATTATAACTTATTCTGTTCTTGCCATAAATAAATTGGAAATTATGTACAAACACCTCTAGCATATTCTGCACACAATTTAAGTTGGCTTGGCAACTACTGCATGAAAGAAGTCTATAAGCAGAATGTAGTAATAAGAAATGAATATATAAGGTCTCAGAAAAGAAGTTTTTAAATAATACAGGTCCCAAATATAAAACAACCATCCGAAACTCTGTTGCTTTCCACCGACATAAGTCGTTAAATGATCGAGGTTTCCGTTGAAACTCTTTTGGAATACACGTTCTAAAAGATAAAAAAAGATTATCTAATAGCACTGACAGACGGCAGCGATAATCCGGAATATCTAGCTAATTCGGACTTAACTTGAGAATTAACTGGAGGTAATCCGGAATATCTCTTGAGTTAGTCCTCAAAATTTTAGCGGATTAGGGCCGTTTACTCAACCTCTGATTAATACTAACCGGAGGATAAAGGTCCGGTTAACTTATGGACTGCATTATCGACCACATGGTAAATGTATGGTTTGATGAAGTCGATAATGATGTTTAACCGGACTTTAACCGTGATTAGCGTTAATCAGAGGTTGAGTAAACGGCCCTTAGAGCATTTTGTAATGACATCCCTGCTGAAAAATGTCTTTTGTGAATGAAAGGGAAGAAAAAGAAGAACCCAAGGCAGATCTAGGAAGGTAGGCGCATAAGTGAATTCAGAAATTTCGAATGTAATTTGTTATTGTAATTGGTAGAGTGTGATGTCAAAATGATATTTCGCCTTGGTTGAAATATGAATTCGTTTAGGACTCGCCCATTCCTATTGACCATGATGTGATTTCGTTTTGATTTTGACATTACCCTCCCTTTGGAAATAAAACAAGAAGTTTTTGAATTCGCCGCTGCGCCTACCTTCCTTCAGCTGTTTTGTTAATCCGCAATACTTGCCGTCTGTCAAGGTAAAATTTTTATCGAATTAAGTGTTGCTGTAATCGGGATTATCGCTGCCATCTGTCAATGCTATAACTCCTATTTAGATTAGAAACATTTTCCACGCAAAGATTGTTCCATATTAAATATAACATCTTCTTTTCTACCCCCAAATCAATTAGGTGCATTACATCCAACGGAAATTGGCTGATCATCTTAACATAAATTTTTTCTAGGATATGTTCATTGCCAATGAATTCTTTTAAATGAAATGTGGGAAATCTTCTAAGCTTAAAATCTTCGTCTGTTCTTAAATGATCAATAATTACGCTATATGTTAAATGTTTCTTAATTTTCATACCACGTTGTGTGCACTTGGAGCAACCACTACTAGAAGTATGACGTACAGTTCCGGTAACGAACGCGCGAGCCGGTGTATCGCAAACAATGGCTCGTAACATAACGCTAACCTTAGCACACCCTAGATAAATTCCCTTTTCATTCAAGCTTAAGAATTCTTCTACAAAATCGTGCAGTGTTAATGACTCTTTCTGGTTTTTTTGGTCCAATGTAGCAGCCAATAAGAAAAGGAAGTAGATGTGCGTTGTTTGCTATTGAGCCAATGATAGGCCATAATGAAGTGGTGGAGCTTTTATATAAAGGAATGCCATCGATACCAAGGTCTAGCTCAATATTTTGCTGATCATGGGGTACTTCCAATTGAAAGCAATTTTTAATACTTTCTTCTAGCCCATAGTGAAAATATTTTTCTGGCTTCACTTCACGAATACAAATTGGTTTATATTTGAAGATACCATTTGTTGAACTAGGGACCTTTAGACCCGATTTATTTAACAAGCCTAGCATATCGTTGGTAGCAGCTTGTCGTATCCTTGTCGTATGCTTTACAACACATTCCTTAAAATAAGGGAGAATGTCGTATGGCCGTTCAATGGGCGATGGTGTATTTTTTCGGCATTCGACGATGGTCGGAGAATATCTTGTACAAGCGGCAGAATTTATGTTGTCGTTGGGAGAAGGATATGGTTGACGTCGCTCCTGTCGCGCTTCATCAAGCCTTTCAAAACCCTGCAGTTCTTTTCTCACCAGTCGTCTAAAATGTCTTTTGTTGTAACCCAAACTATGGCTCATTTTACCTAATTTATTAGAAAGGTATAATGAAAATGAGGTGAATCAGATTTCGGAAATTAATTTGAGTATGTACGTACCTTTAAATCCAGCACTGAGTTATCTTCTTTTAGATGGGCTATTGGTTTATTATGTGCACAGTTTTTATTTAGTTTAAACCTTTTAAACAACTTATTAGCGAATTTGCTTTTTTTTCTTAAAGAAATTGCAGAGACGCGCACATGAAACCACAAACTTAACAAATTAATAAGAAAAACTGAACAACTGACGCGTTCGTTCAATTTAACGAAATTGAACGGTAAATCAAAGCGCATAACTTGCATCGCTTTAGGTAGTGAAAACAGAGCGTTCTGTTTTTAGAAATGAACGATAGTATAAAGCACAGAATTTTCAGCGCTATATGCAGTCAAAGCGATGCACATAGATCCCGTTTCCATGGCAGTCAAAAAGAAGCGCATATAATTCCGCAGTGGGAGCAGTTAAAATGAAGCGCTTCACAAGTGCAAAGGGGAGATGCGCTGAAAAATATTTTGCTGGGTAGTAGAAATGCTCTGTAAAATCAGGGTACGTTCGCGACGGCAATCACCACAGTGTTGCAAGTATCACGTTCTTCGCGTGTTTGTGGCAACACCTGCAAAAGTCAAGCGTTCGTTTGACACATCAACCGTGCAGTTTGCTTGAATAATCGGCAACAGAAAATTTGTGTCTGCAATTTTTGCTTTAAAAAAATGGAAAGAGAAGGGTAAGCATGATTGCTATATATTTAATGGAATATGCAATAATGTAATTTTAATAACAGAAATTAATTGCAAATACTTTTAATAATGCTGTTATAGCAATATATCAGCTGAGTATCAGCAGGCAAGTGCAAAATAAGCAACGGGGTTGCTGTACTGCTGCAATTGTACATTTTCATGAACGTACCCTCAGTTATACTTACATCTACTTGTGTATAATTGTTTTCGATTGCAGGCGAACCTGCTTTTATTTTTGTGTAAAAAAAATATTCAAAAAAAGCGTATCTGACCACTTTTCAAAATAGGGGGGAACTGGTCAATTAAATAATGCAGTTCCAAGCTATCGCTAATTGCATCGGACCCTAGCGCAGAATTGTATACACATCTTTCACGATTTCTTACCCCCACAAGCAAATTGAAATAATTTGTAAAAAGAGCTATGTACTGTAAAACGGCGCAAATGCTTCATGCGAAGTGGTTGGTCAAAAAAAGTAAAAAAAACAAATTGCACAAGTCTATTACATATCTATGTGTGGTATCATTAGTTCACAATGCAAACTAGAAAAAATATTCTCTAGGATTACCAGAAAGCGTTTTTTTTTTGCTCTCCTGAAAAGTTTCTGAAAAACGTATAGCTCTTTTTGTTGGTGCAGCGACGATATGTTACATATGTGTTTATTTCAATAAATAAAAAATTCTACAACAAATATTCAATAAAAGCGCTTTTACTTAACATTCAAACAATTTCAAATTAAAATTTCAATTTTGATTCAAATAATCTTAAGTGTAAAATAATACGATTCCTACGTAGCATCAACGTATCATTGTTAGACCATCAATAAAAGTGCTTCTACCTAACATCACAGCAATTTGAAATTGACATTTCAATTTTGATTCAAATAATCTTCACTTTAAAATAACTACGATTCCTACGTTGCATCAACATATCATTGTTAGCTCATCAATAAAACGCTTTTACTTAACATTCAAACAATTTCAAATTGATATTTCAATTTTGATTCAAATAATACTCCCTTTAAAATAACAACGTTACCTACTTTACATCAACGTTTTATTGTTAACCCATCAATAAAAGCGCTTCTACCTAACATCACAACAATTTCAAACTGACATTTCAATTTTGTTTCAAATAATCTTCACATTAAAATAACTACGATTCCTATGTTGCATCAACGTATCATTCACTTCTACCTAACATCACAACAATTTGAAATTGACATTTCAATTTTGTTTCAAATAATTTTCACTTTTAAATAACTACGATTTCTACGTTGCGTCAACGTATCATTGTTAGCTCATCAATAAAAGCGCTTTTACTTAACATTCAAACAATTTCAAATTGACATTTCAATTTTGATTCAAATAATCCTCACTTTAAAATAGCTATATGCTCTGAGTACCCAGCAAAACCAACTGCGCATTGAAAGCCTTTTGGGGCGCTTCTTAGAAGCAGCGAAGCGCTCCACTCTCACTGCCAATAGCGCCTTTTTTCCATTAGCATGTCCTAGGAAATTAGCGCATCAATTTTTTTAAATAATTGCGCAATCCAAGCGGCGAAGTGATTCAATAAAAGATGCGGTTCGTTTAAGTGGAACCTCAGCGTTTAAAACGCGCCTCGGTAAGTCCGTGAATGATGCGCATGTGTATTGCTGAAAAATTAGTACATATGTACGCTTCTTTATTTGAATTTAAAATTCGAACCGATTTTGTACTTAGATCCATTTTTTAAAGTTAATTAAAGCATTTTTTACCTCGTATATTTTTACAGTTTTAATTAATTTTTGTACTCTTTAAGTTAACTATGAATGTACATAAACTAAAAATTTACTTCAGTCATGAATGCAAATCAAATAAAAATAAATATAGGTACATATTACATATATATATAAAATATTTACGAATTATTTGTTTTGTTTTTGTACATTTTATTTTTCATGGTTCGAAATCCTTTTCTCATTTGAATGTCATATTGTTCGAAATCCATTTCGGAGCCGCGAACAGCAACTGTTAAAATAGTATTTTGATCCACTAAAATATGAACTTTGAATTATATTACAATATACACTTACAAAAAACAATTTCTTTGAAGAATGTTAAAGATTTAACAGCAAACTTCTTTTGACGCCCATCCCAGTTTATATAAGGCAAAGTACTTTCAGTGAAAAATAACGGCAAAGATTTTTTAACCGAGGTAGAGCCCACAACACTACGAACATATGCAATCTGAAGTAATACAATTTAAATAGATCAAAACTGAAGGCATTACCATTAAATAAGCATACCAATTCATCATGAGAATGTTGCTTTAAAATGTTGTCCGCAGTCTTGATGTCATCAATGTTTTTAAACGGTAACAATTTTATACTTGGTATTTGCGGCAGGAGCTTTTGTGCCAGTTTATCCAAAAGAATATCTTGTTTGGCCAGAATGGGTTTTAAGGATATTATTTCATTTTGCATTTCACCCATCGCGGATTTAATATCTGCGATTTCTGTTCTCATTTCTTTCAAAAGCCGCGTTTTCTCTTCGCTTTCACGTTCTCTATATAAAAAAGAAAAATGTAAGATAAAAATTTAGGTACTGCAATAAATTTAATCCAGATACATAGATATACATATATTATTACCAAGTCTTGCACACATTGTTTTCAATTCTGTATTTTCTTCCATTAGTTGGCAATGCTGTTCTTTTTGCGCGGCTTTTGTCAAGAAATTCGTCTTCATGCCCTTCATTCTTCAAATGGTATCTTTGGCTATTAAAAATTGTGCAAAATGGGTACAAACACTCCTTTATCTTCTATTGGCAAAAATAGGCACTTGCTGATCAAATCTTTAACAGAAAATATTTCTTCATTTACACTTAGATTGCTAACATATGCTATTCCTAAAGATGTCATAGAATCCAGGGGCTCAGTAAAACAGCTACTTTTATCAAGGAAAGCCTTTCCTATAATAAATTCCTGGTTATCATCATTTTTAAAAAATCCGGTTACTTTTATAGGAACGAATGGCTTAAAACAAGCGTAACAATCAGGTGAATCAATAGACAAAAAGAACTCGTTGAAATCATAAGTTGAATATAAAGGAGAATTCGAGTACACTGATCTATAGCTAAAGATTTTCCCCATTCCAGTTTTTTTATTTAACGACATTTCTTTGCGATCGTTCAATATATTAGATATTTGTTGTAATATATGGTTAGGCTTACGACAATCTTTCCTTAAAAGCTGCAACAAATTTTCATATCTGTAGGCTGAAAACGAATTAACATTTCCAAATGACCTAACACAGTTTGAAATATGTAGCAAATTATGAACATTATAACTTATTCTGTTCTTGCCATAAATAAATTGGAAATTATGTACAAACACCTCTAGCATATTCTGCACACAATTTAAGTTGGCTTGGCAACTACTGCATGAAAGAAGTCTATAAGCAGAATGTAGTAATAAGAAATGAATATATAAGGTCTCAGAAAAGAAGTTTTTAAATAATACAGGTCCCAAATATAAAACAACCATCCGAAACTCTGTTGCTTTCCACCGACATAAGTCGTTAAATGATCGAGGTTTCCGTTGAAACTCTTTTGGAATACACGTTCTAAAAGATAAAAAAAGATTATCTAATAGCACTGACAGACGGCAGCGATAATCCGGAATATCTAGCTAATTCGGACTTAACTTGAGAATTAACTGGAGGTAATCCGGAATATCTCTTGAGTTAGTCCTCAAAATTTTAGCGGATTAGGGCCGTTTACTCAACCTCTGATTAATACTAACCGGAGGATAAAGGTCCGGTTAACTTATGGACTGCATTATCGACCACATGGTAAATGTATGGTTTGATGAAGTCGATAATGATGTTTAACCGGACTTTAACCGTGATTAGCGTTAATCAGAGGTTGAGTAAACGGCCCTTAGAGCATTTTGTAATGACATCCCTGCTGAAAAATGTCTTTTGTGAATGAAAGGGAAGAAAAAGAAGAACCCAAGGCAGATCTAGGAAGGTAGGCGCATAAGTGAATTCAGAAATTTCGAATGTAATTTGTTATTGTAATTGGTAGAGTGTGATGTCAAAATGATATTTCGCCTTGGTTGAAATATGAATTCGTTTAGGACTCGCCCATTCCTATTGACCATGATGTGATTTCGTTTTGATTTTGACATTACCCTCCCTTTGGAAATAAAACAAGAAGTTTTTGAATTCGCCGCTGCGCCTACCTTCCTTCAGCTGTTTTGTTAATCCGCAATACTTGCCGTCTGTCAAGGTAAAATTTTTATCGAATTAAGTGTTGCTGTAATCGGGATTATCGCTGCCATCTGTCAATGCTATAACTCCTATTTAGATTAGAAACATTTTCCACGCAAAGATTGTTCCATATTAAATATAACATCTTCTTTTCTACCCCCAAATCAATTAGGTGCATTACATCCAACGGAAATTGACTGATCATCTTAACATAAATTTTTTCTAGGATATGTTCATTGCCAATGAATTCTTTTAAATGAAATGTGGGAAATCTTCTAAGCTTAAAATCTTCGTCTGTTCTTAAATGACCAATAATTACGCTATATGTTAAATGTTTCTTAATTTTCATACCACGTTGTGTGCACTTGGAGCAACCACTACTAGAAGTATGACGTACAGTTCCGGTAACGAACGCGCGAGCCGGTGTATCGCAAACAATGGCTCGTAACATAACGCTAACCTTAGCACACCCTAGATAAATTCCCTTTTCATTCAAGCTTAAGAATTCTTCTACAAAATCGTGCAGTGTTAATGACTCTTTCTGGTTTTTTTGGTCCAATGTAGCAGCCAATAAGAAAAGGAAGTAGATGTGCGTTGTTTGCTATTGAGCCAATGATAGGCCATAATGAAGTGGTGGAGCTTTTATATAAAGGAATGCCATCGATACCAAGGTCTAGCTCAATATTTTGCTGATCATGGGGTACTTCCAATTGAAAGCAATTTTTAATACTTTCTTCTAGCCCATAGTGAAAATATTTTTCTGGCTTCACTTCACGAATACAAATTGGTTTATATTTGAAGATACCATTTGTTGAACTAGGGACCTTTAGACCCGATTTATTTAACAAGCCTAGCATATCGTTGGTAGCAGCTTGTCGTATCCTTGTCGTATGCTTTACAACACATTCCTTAAAATAAGGGAGAATGTCGTATGGCCGTTCAATGGGCGATGGTGTATTTTTTCGGCATTCGACGATGGTCGGAGAATATCTTGTACAAGCGGCAGAATTTATGTTGTCGTTGGGAGAAGGATATGGTTGACGTCGCTCCTGTCGCGCTTCATCAAGCCTTTCAAAACCCTGCAGTTCTTTTCTCACCAGTCGTCTAAAATGTCTTTTGTTGTAACCCAAACTATGGCTCATTTTACCTAATTTATTAGAAAGGTATAATGAAAATGAGGTGAATCAGATTTCGGAAATTAATTTGAGTATGTACGTACCTTTAAATCCAGCACTGAGTTATCTTCTTTTAGATGGGCTATTGGTTTATTATGTGCACATTTTTATTTAGTTTAAACCTTTTAAACAACTTATTAGCGAATTTGCTTTTTTTTCTTAAAGAAATTGCAGAGACGCGCACATGAAACCACAAACTTAACAAATTAATAAGAAAAACTGAACAACTGACGCGTTCGTTCAATTTAACGAAATTGAACGGTAAATCAAAGCGCATAACTTGCATCGCTTTAGGTAGTGAAAACAGAGCGTTCTGTTTTTAGAAATGAACGATAGTATAAAGCACAGAATTTTCAGCGCTATATGCAGTCAAAGCGATGCACATAGATCCCGTTTCCATGGCAGTCAAAAAGAAGCGCATATAATTCCGCAGTGGGAGCAGTTAAAATGAAGCGCTTCACAAGTGCAAAGGGGAGATGCGCTGAAAAATATTTTGCTGGGTAGTAGAAATGCTCTGTAAAATCAGGGTACGTTCGCGACGGCAATCACCACAGTGTTGCAAGTATCACGTTCTTCGCGTGTTTGTGGCAACACCTGCAAAAGTCAAGCGTTCGTTTGACACATCAACCGTGCAGTTTGCTTGAATAATCGGCAACAGAAAATTTGTGTCTGCAATTTTTGCTTTAAAAAAATGGAAAGAGAAGGGTAAGCATGATTGCTATATATTTAATGGAATATGCAATAATGTAATTTTAATAACAGAAATTAATTGCAAATACTTTTAATAATGCTGTTATAGCAATATATCAGCTGAGTATCAGCAGGCAAGTGCAAAATAAGCAACGGGGTTGCTGTACTGCTGCAATTGTACATTTTCATGAACGTACCCTCAGTTATACTTACATCTACTTGTGTATAATTGTTTTCGATTGCAGGCGAACCTGCTTTTATTTTTGTGTAAAAAAAATATTCAAAAAAAGCGTATCTGACCACTTTTCAAAATAGGGGGGAACTGGTCAATTAAATAATGCAGTTCCAAGCTATCGCTAATTGCATCGGACCCTAGCGCAGAATTGTATACACATCTTTCACGATTTCTTACCCCCACAAGCAAATTGAAATAATTTGTAAAAAGAGCTATGTACTGTAAAACGGCGCAAATGCTTCATGCGAAGTGGTTGGTCAAAAAAAGTAAAAAAACAAATTGCACAAGTCTATTACATATCTATGTGTGGTATCATTAGTTCACAATGCAAACTAGAAAAAATATTCTCTAGGATTACCAGAAAGCGTTTTTTTTTTGCTCTCCTGAAAAGTTTCTGAAAAACGTATAGCTCTTTTTGTTGGTGCAGCGACGATATGTTACATATGTGTTTATTTCAATAAATAAAAAATTCTACAACAAATATTCAATAAAAGCGCTTTTACTTAACATTCAAACAATTTCAAATTAAAATTTCAATTTTGATTCAAATAATCTTAAGTGTAAAATAATACGATTCCTACGTAGCATCAACGTATCATTGTTAGACCATCAATAAAAGTGCTTCTACCTAACATCACAGCAATTTGAAATTGACATTTCAATTTTGATTCAAATAATCTTCACTTTAAAATAACTACGATTCCTACGTTGCATCAACATATCATTGTTAGCTCATCAATAAAACGCTTTTACTTAACATTCAAACAATTTCAAATTGATATTTCAATTTTGATTCAAATAATACTCCCTTTAAAATAACAACGTTACCTACTTTACATCAACGTTTTATTGTTAACCCATCAATAAAAGCGCTTCTACCTAACATCACAACAATTTCAAACTGACATTTCAATTTTGTTTCAAATAATCTTCACATTAAAATAACTACGATTCCTATGTTGCATCAACGTATCATTCACTTCTACCTAACATCACAACAATTTGAAATTGACATTTCAATTTTGTTTCAAATAATTTTCACTTTTAAATAACTACGATTTCTACGTTGCGTCAACGTATCATTGTTAGCTCATCAATAAAAGCGCTTTTACTTAACATTCAAACAATTTCAAATTGACATTTCAATTTTGATTCAAATAATCCTCACTTTAAAATAACAACGTTACCAACTTAACATCAACGTATTATTGTTAACCTATCAAAAAAAAGCGCTTCTACATAACATCACAACAATTTCAAATTGACATTCAATTTTAATTCAAATAATCTTCATTTTAAAATAACTACGATTCCTACGTTGCATCAATAAACGCGCTTCTACCTAGGTTAGGTTAGGTTAGAGTGGCTGCCATAGGGGCACACTTAGGCCAGTGCAGAGGCCCATTGTGATACCACAAGAAGAAAACAGATTACTCCTCCTTTTTAAACCAGTTTGATAACCTAATGAAATTCACCAGGTCCTTTATGTCGACGACCGCGACTTTAGATAGGCTATCCAGGAAAGGTGTCCCAAGAAAGCGTCATCTGGCGCTGTTGAGAGCCGGGCAATGGCAAATGAGGTGTTCGATTTTCTCCTCTTCCTCATCATCTTTGCAGCTTCTGCAGCATCTACGGTAGGGTGCACCCAGTCTCTCTGCGTGTTTCCCGATGAGGCAGTGTCCTGTGAGCACCCTCACGAGGCTCGAGATTTCCTATCTCCTTAGAGTATATATTTGACGAGATCGCTTGTGGTCCCAATTCGGCCAGGTTTGTCTTGATGTTCGACATACTGGGTTCTGTTGTCATCTATCGCTTGCTAGTTTATAGATATGCTGTTTAAGCATTAGTTTGCATGTGGAAAACGGTATACCTATGCGTTTTTTGTCAGGAAGAACCTGCTCGGTAGTGCGTTGCCTTCCAAGCTCATCTGCCCTACAATTTCCCTCGATATCCCTATGTCCCGGGACCCACACGAGGTGCAGACGGGTCTGTTTGGCCATCTCCTGCAGAGATCGGCGACAGTCCAGTGTTAGTTCAGAATTGAACGAGTTGGAGCCAAGAGACTTAATTGCTGCTTTGCTGTCGCTGAAGAAGAATAGATCCCTGTGGATAGGTTCATGGCCTATACGGTTGACAGCCTCCATTACGTCTGACACTTCAGCCTGGTAAACGCTGCAGTGGTCGGGTAGTCTAAACGCTAGCTGTAGATTCAAGTCATGTGAAAAGACTCCACCTCCAACTTTGTTGTCTAGTTTCGAGCCATCGGTATAGATGGAAACGCTACCTGGGGCTGGGTAGCACCGATTTGGCTCTTCCCACTCATCCCTTTTTGGAATCCTTGTTTCGTAGTTGCTGTCTGCAACTATTGTAGTAGTACAGCGGTCCGTACTACCGGGTAGAAAACCTAATTTGCTTAGAATGCTAGAGTGTCCTGTGGCTTTTGTATGCCATCCGGATGACTCTCTTAAACGTAGAGCTGACGTAGCCGCTACTTGAAAACCTGCTAAATGTAATGGCAAGATATCTAGAATGGCCTTCAGAGCTTCACTAGGCGTCGTCCTGAGTGCGCCACTTATGCTGATCATGCTAGATCTGTGGACTCTGCTCAGAACATTAAGTTTTGACGCCTTGCTCAAAGCAGGCCACCATACTACGCCCCATATAGCAGGATTGGTCGAATGACCGCAGTGTAAATCCACCTGCAAATGCTGGGACTAAGTCCCCACTTTTTGCCTATGGCTCTTTTGCATGTGTATAAAGCAATATATGCTTTGTTTTGACGCTGAATTATGTTATCCTTCCACTTCAGCTTTTTGTCCAGAACTACCCCAAGGAACTTAGCCTTGTCGGCCAGGGTCAGGCGAACGCCATTTAGTTCTGGTAGATTTAACGGTGGTATTTTATACCGCCTAGTATAGAGGACAAGTTCCACCTTATTTGAATTGACACTGAGCCCACAACGAGAGGACCACGCTGAGATCTCTCGCAGTGCTACTTGCATCAGATCACATAAGGTCTGTGGGAACTTGCCTCTGTTTGCTAAAGCAAGGTCGTCCACATATGCCGCGACTCTCCCGCCCTAAACTGCGTCTCTTTTTAGAAGTGAGTTGAAAGTGAGGTGTTGAATATGAGCTCACTCATATTTCGTCTACATTCTTTACATTACACTAAGTCACCGGTGCACTGATTCGCGTTGAACAAATTATGCTTAAGCTGCAATTATGTGCATATGAAGAAGTGACTGCAGCTACAAAGCGTGAGAATTTACAATGCCGGTATCAGCCATATCATCTTCTTACCCTACTTTCCTTGGTCTAATTACACAAAATGTGGGAACATCGTTTTGCCTAATAAGCATTCTGTTTTTAGTTGTAAATATGTAGGTATATGCATATATGTATTGTCCAAATGATATTTATGTACATATGTATGTATGTGTTTGTGCATTATGAGAATTGTACGTTTGCTTGTATAAGTGCACGTTTAATTTGTATAAAAGGCAAATGTCTTTGCAATAAAAAAAGTATTCAGTTGAAAACATCAAGCCAATCGCTTCATCTAAACATCTGGTGACCCCAAGTAAAAAGACACGACTAAAATGAAGTTTGAGGATTCAATTCAACAACAATTGGGAACTGGAGAAAACATCCAGACCATTGTAAGAAACTATAAAAAAGATCCTCAAGCAAGGAAGACAGCCGCCTACTATGAAGAGCGCTTAAGGAGGTTGGAGAGCGAGTGGTCAACATTCGAAACCACAGATAACAAAATTCGTCTACTCGAAGACGCTCCAGCCGACCACGATTACTTCAAAAAGGACTACTATGGGTCTATAATTAACGTCGTCAACGAATACCGAGAGTTGTTCGAGTCGGTATTGCTTCAAGCGGCTCAGAACCAACAAAGGGAACCAATTACTGCAACAGCTAGCGGGCTAGGGAACACAGCTTCGAACAATCAGCAGCCCAAGCCGGATTCAGAAACAGACAGTTTCACAAAGCTAGTTCTTAGACAGAACATAGTGATGGCTTCGTTGCGGCGAGCATTAATGGACCACCGTTCACCAAGATGTGAGCCCGTAATAAATAAATTATGGAGTACCATCGAGGACATTCATTTCAAATTGTATGAAATGTTCGACGACCCCACTGAGCGAGGTTACGATCTCATTCAATTTATTACACTGGAGGAAATGGTTCGAAACGCCCTGCAGGAATCATGCAATAACAACGTAACGGCAAACCCAATAGCGTTCAAACCACAATCAATCACATTGCCAAAAATAACAATACAAAAATTCGATGGCAATTATCTAAAATGGCAGGAATTTTGTGACTTGTTCACACAGTTGGTAATAAGTCAACCTTTATCAAAGGTCCAAAAAATGTATTATCTCAAGACTCACGTGGTGGGGGAGGCTGGAAACTTGATAAAACATTTCACCTCAACTGAGGAAAATTTCGAAGCTGCGTGGCTTGTGCTTCTAGAAAGATACAACAATAAACGTTTGCTTGTTAGCAAATTAATCAACGAGCTTCTAGCAACAACTGGTGGTACAACGGTGGATAACATAAAAAAGCTGCATGATAACACAAAGGAGTGTTTATTGGCATTACAAAATTTGCAGATAGACACTTCCACCTGGGACCCTTTGCTGCTTCATCTACTCCTGAAGAAACTAGATCAACCAACAAGGCTACGATATGAGCAATCCTTAGAAAAGCCGCGAGAGGTACAAACTATTAAAGAATTCCTCCAATTCTTGGAAAAACATTTCCAATCTATGGAGGTAATGGGCGCCAAAACTCCACACCCTGCCGCAAAGGTCTGCACTTCAGTCACATCAAAACCACAAAGCAGTGACACTTGCACCAATTGTTTTCCTGCAGGGACTTTCTGCAACAATCTCCATCGGCCCGATTTCAATTTATCCAAAAACAAAAATATTGCCACAATTGCCTTAGACCTGGACATGCATCCAAAACCTGCGCATCAAGATGCTGTCTTAAGTGCAACAAAAAACACAATACGTTGCTACATTTTGGGGAGACAATCAAAGACGACCCACCAACATCTGCAAGTAAATCAGCAGAAGGCCATAGACCAAAAACCACACAAACGCATACAAAACAAGAAGCAGCTTCACTGGCAACCGCCAAACAATCAACATCAAAGGCCTATGTACTGCTCAGCACAGCCATGGTAAAAATCAAGGGAAATGGAAGGGGAATACATTGCCGGGCAATTCTGGATTCAGGCTCACAAGTAAATTTTGTTACGGAACGGCTGGTAAAGCGACTGGGAATCTCGACGAAACCTTCATTCATCTCTATCAACGGCATTGGTTCGAGCAATACCAAGGTACAGCATCGCGTCAATGTAGCATTACATTCAAGAATCAACAGCTTCACAACACGCGCCGAAGCAGCAGTATTATCTCATATCATAGCCCCCCAGCCTTCTCAAGAAATCAATATCGATGATTGGAAAATTCCAGCTAACATCACGCTAGCCGATCCAACATTCAATCATCCTGATAAAATCGACATGTTATTAGGGGCGGAGTTTTACAATCAGCTTATGGCAACAGGACATATCAAGCTATCAGATGACCTACCCAGTTTACAAAATACGGTTTTGGGGTGGATCATCGCAGGAAAAATTAGTGGAAACCACCCACAGAACGCTGCATGCGGAATCTGCACAAACGATGACATCAATCTGGAAGCGGCCCTTGCTCGTCTGTGGGAGCTCGAGGATGTGGCAAAATCGAAAAAACAGCTTTCTATAACAGAAAAAGAGTGCGAAGCTCATTTTGCGCAAAGTACAACTGTTGCCAAAAATGGCAGATTCATTGTAAGGCTACCATTTCATGACAATCCGGGGGCCTTGGGTGAATCGTATGAAATCGCGTATAATCGATTTCTATCACTGGAACGTCGATTGGCAAAATCAACCGAAATAAAGGATCAGTATGTGAAATTTATGGAAGAATATAAAAGACTGGGCCACATGACGCCAGTGAATATTGACAGCATCAATGCACCCAATGCTCATTCCCCACCATTGTATCGTCAGACCCGAAAGCCGCACTACAAAATTACGTGTGGTATTCGACGCATCTGCCAAAACATCGTCAGGACTTTCCTTAAACGACCTTATGTACACTGGACCCACAGTTCAGAGCGATCTGTTTGCTATTTTACTTCGTTTCCGTCTACCTAGGTACGTTTTTACCACAGATGTAGAAAAAATGTATCGACAGATTTTCGTGCATCCGGAGGATAGAAGGTTCCAACTCATCATTTGGCGACAAGATCCGAGTATGCCAATAACACATTATCAGCTGAACACAGTTACTTATGGAACAAGATCTGCTCCATACTTGGCAACAAAATGTTTGCAGTCAATCGCGAATGAAAATCTGACACAATATCCTCTTGGTGCTCAATTTCTTCAGGACAATTTTTATGTGGATGACGGAATCGGTGGGTCAGACAGCCTAACCACAGCAATAGAACTCCAACAGCAATTGATTAATATTTTGAACCAACGGGGCTTTAATCTACAAAAATGGTGTGCCAATCATCAAAACTTACTACAGAATATCGGCATGGATGAAAATGAAGTCGACGTAGACTTTGACAATAACGTAAATCAAACCATTAAAACCTTGGGATTAACATGGATGCCCAAGGTTGATCAATTTTGCGTAAAGGTATGTTTAGAAACTGGCACTCTGACAACCAAACGTTCAGTAAGCGCCGACCTAGCTAGGCTCTTCGATCCTTTGGGCATACTGGCACCGGTGGTGGTAATGGCCAAAATGTTCGTTCAAGACCTTTGGAAGCTAAATTTAGTTTTATAAAACTCACATGGGACGAAGCGCTGCCCGACCAATTACATGAAAAGTGGACGGCATTCAGAACAGATTTGGAAAAGCTGAACAATATGAAGATATCACGTCACATATTTGAAGGGCACATCCCAGCAAGTGCACAAATTCATGTGTTCGTAGAAGCATCTGAAAAGGCATATGGTACTGCGATTTACCTCAGATCGGAACTGGACGATGGACACGTAATAGTACGCCTACTGTTTGCAAAATCGCGTGTTGCACCTTTGAAACGACAAACTCTTCCCCGTCTGGAACTATGTGCAGCAGTATTGGGATCCCAACTAAGTGCAAGAATCAAGACAGACCTCAAACTGGATGTCCTTACTCACTATTGGACAGATTCGCAGATAGTGTTGGCGTGGATCAACTCATCTTCAGCATCTTACCAAACTTTTGTAGCAAATCGAATAGCGGTTATTCACGAACATACCATCCCTGAACAATGGCGGCACATTGGTTCAAAGGAAAACCCAGCTGATATTATTTCGCGAGGATTGCCGCCAGGCAAACTCGAAGCCTGTAACTTGTGGTTCTACGGGCCTAAAATCTTGCTAAAGCAAGAAGCATACTGGCCTCCAAAACATTCGAACGCGTTGCCACCAATGAACCAGAGTATTAATCTGGAACTGAAGAAGGTAACGTCGGTACCCATTACAACAAATGACATTGAGGAAAACATTCTTATTGGCATCCGACATAATGGCTCGTTTAAAACCCTACAAAGAACTGTAGGTTACATGCTGAGATTTATTAACAAATCGCGGAAAAAATCGTCGCAATCTGAGATTACATTGAATGTCCAAGAACTTAACAATGCGCTTGTGACAATCGTTCGAACAATACAGCGACTGACATTTGCACAAGAGCTTAAGGATCTTCAAAAATCCAACGAAGTTCACAAAAACAGTTCTTTCCGCAGCCTATCACCATTTCTAGACAATGATGGCATCATTCGCGTTGGAGGACGACTACATGAATCAACACTCACGTATGACGCCAAACATCCAATGCTACTTCCCTACAACAATCCTATTACAGAGCTATTGATACAAATGATTCAAAAGAAAATCGTCACTGTGGACCTCAAGCCTTGTTGGCTCACACCAGACAAAAATTCTGGCCAATAAAGGGAAAGATATTAACACGATCAGTTGTGCTTAACTGTGTAAGATGCACCAAGGCCAAACCCAGATTGCTGACTCAAATCATGGGCAACCTTCCTTCTGTAAGAGTAACTCAAGCAAGACCGTTCATTAACTCAGGTGTTGACTTCTGTGGACCATTTTGGGTGCACTTCAAGATAAGAGGGAAAAGGCCACAAAAGGCATATATAGCCGTATTTTGCTGTTTTGCAACAAAGGCAATACATTTAGAGCTGGTTAGCGACCTTACGACTGAAGCTTTCATTGGTGCATTAAAGCGATTTATGAGCCGAAGAGGACATTGCCAAAATTTATATTGCGACAACGCACACTGGGGCCGAGCGTGCTCAAAATTCAGTTTTTAAATAATGAGTTTTTCAAAAAAATAAAAACGCAGTATTGTTCCCTATAAAATTCTACACTTCTGGCCCAATCTTCAGCTTTCTATCGTTTTTCAGTTGGGAGTTATCCATACACAAACATGGCAAATTTTCCAAAAAATAATTTTTTTTCTAAGTGAGAAATTTTAATGTGTATTTGAAATAGTTGGTGTAAGAGAAGGATATAAAATTTTATTATTCTGCTTTTTCCATAACATTAAGTGAAGCTTATATAATCGATGAGTGTTTTTGTTTTGGAACTAGATGTTTTAAAAAATTAATTTTTAGTACAAAACTAAACGTACCTCTTCTATTTAAATATTTTTTTTCAAAATGGATTTTTTTTAATTTGCGCAAAAAAGTAGCAAAAGTAAAAATGCAACAGTAAAATATGGTCCTTTGTGACAAAGAATCCGAGTTCAGAACCAAAAGCAAAGTGCGCATTTTAAAAAAAAGTGAATTTAAAAATTGCATTCCAATTTTAGTTAAAAAAAAATACCTATATCTGGTTGAATTTGATTCTGTTCTATCTTAAATTTAGTTGATCCATTATTTACTGGTTACTTTAATTACAAATTGTGGTTAAGGTTACTTGTCAAGCCAGGTTTCTTTAATTTAGACTTGTAAGTTGGATTATAATATGAGTTCTTTGAAGCACAAGTTGTGTTACTCCAATTTTGTTTTTTTTTTTATGTTAGCCACGAAAATGTGGGGGGAAATACGTGTTCTGCTTAAAACGCTAACGGTAAAACTCCTAATTCCCATATAAACATACTTGTGACAACAGAAAACTTTTAATATCTCGAAGCAAAAAATTGGAGAAAACCATTTTTGTATACATACATATGTACCTGCATCTGCATAATTCATCAATGGGTTAATAAATAGCCGCTAATGGGTTAATATAATACACATTGGCTATTTTTGTACAGACATACTAATATAATAATAATATAACACAATGGCGCTATTATAACTCTGACGAGTTTTATGGCCGAGCTTCTGTCCCAATTCGAGGTGTGCTCCTTTTTTTTTCCTACCTATTGGGTGGACATACAGTTCTATGCCGGCTCCGAACGGTGAATGCATTTTTTGTGAGAAGCTTTTTCATTGCAGAAATACACTCGGAGGGTATGCCGCCCACTGCCGCGAGGTGACCGCTGCTCTTAAAAATCCAATAATTGGATTTTTACTAATTAGAAAAATTTGTTTGTTGTTTGCTCGGACTGGGGTTTGATCCCGAGACCTCTGGCATAGCAGGCGAGCACTATACCCACCGCACCACAGCGGCCACCATACCACAGACGTACTAATTGTGATTTAAATAATTTGTGTACAGATCTTAATAAAAACTGGTCACCAATGGGTTAATTCATGACCGTTAATGGGTTAAGATTCCAAAGATTACTGGTTTTAGTGTAGATACAACAAATATTATTTAAATATTTTGATCTTAGAATTAAGTGAAAAAATTTGGTTAAAAATGGGTTAATGCGTGGTCGTTAAGGGGTTAAAATTCTTGGGATTTACTATTTTAGTATCGATATACCGATTCTGATTCAAGAAAATTAAACTCGAAACTAAAATAAAAAACATAGGTCACCAACGGGTTAACTCATGACCGTCAATGGGTTAAGATGCTATAGGATAACTGCTTTAGTGCAGATAAAGCGATTCTGATGTAAAAAAGTTGATTTCAGAATTTTGAGCGTCCTCATATATATAAGTGGCCCCAGTGTGCGCCGCAAAGGGAATAGAATTTCATTTCATTCCCCCAAGGACTCCACATTTTGGTGGCTTATGGGAAGCTGCAGTAAAATCAGCCAAACACTTACTAATAAGAAGTGTTTCTACAGCATCTCTCACATATGAAGAAATGGAAACAGTGATCATTGAGGTAGAAGGAATCCTTAATTCCAGGCCAATCAGCCCAATGTCAGATAATCCAAATGATTTAGCAGCGCTAACTCCTGGCCATTTTCTCATAGGAGAACCAATAAATGCACAAATTGATGTAAATTGCAAGCCACAAAAGGTCAGTCTACTAACAAGGTGGAAGCTGGTTTCTCAACTTAAACAAGAGTTCTGGAAGCGATGGTCTCGCGAATATTTATCGGAACTCCAACTTAGAAATAAATGGAAGGTCAAGCAGAACAACGTCAACATTGGTGATATGGTGATAATTAAGGAAGACAATACTCCGGTACTTCATTGGCCGTTAGGAAGAATCATCAACGTTTTTAAGGGAAATGATGGTATTGTGCGAGTGGCGGAGGTAAAGACGGCAACTGGCACGTGCAAGAGGCCAATTCATCGGCTGGCACTACTACCAGTAAATGAAGAGAGTGCGGCGGAGCCAAAGAATCAATCAACAACAACACCATCCGAAGAAGACAAAATTCCAGCAAAACGAGGCGGTCCTGTGTTGCATCAAGGACTTACAACCCTATTAATTACACTACTAATTCTGCCAATAGTTTTGGGGGCTCAAATTCAAAACAAGCGATTTGGATCAAGGCTCGGTATTCACTTTGAAGGATTGGGGTCGGCCGCTCTTTCGACAACAGAATGGAACCTCCTTATATATTACGACCTGGAGGGCTTCTCAACGGAGTTAGCTTTGCTGGCGAATGGTACCAAGGTTCTGCGTCAGCTGTGCCAAGAAAGCAAACAGATTAGTGCATGTCAATCTCTGGTAACACACTTCAAACAAATTCAAGGAGAGCTGCAGTTGGACAATCTAATCTTGAAGTCCAATCGCTGGAAAAGAGGCGCGATAGACGTGGTCGGGAATTGTTTGGCATTCTGGATTCAGAATACGCAGAGCAAATGTCCAGCACAGTCACACAAGTCAAACATAATGAAGATTACCTACTAAATCTCATCAAAAATCAAACATCCGTTGTAGACTCCACAATCAACATCCTAAAGCGAGACCAACACACTGTCAGGGAAAAATTCGACGTCATTGATCAGGAAATCAGTCAGATATTCAACACAGTACGCAACGAAACGGACGAAATATACGAAGGAAAAATATATCGCATGTTTTTGACTTTATCTGTTCAACTAACCCTTATTGCTACCAACTTACAAAGATTGCAATCTTCAATATTCGATGTTCTAACCGACTCTCATCACGGGAGAATAAGTCCTTTGCTCCTGACGCCAAGCCAATTACAACTCGAAGTGAGCAAAATTAAGTTCCACATCTCAACATCATTGGAATTACCTGTCCACCAGGATGATTTGCTTCAGTTATACCAGCTAATGAGGGTAAAAGGAGGACTCACCAAAAAGCATGCCGTGTTCAGCATCACCTTGCCTCTGGTGGAACGTGATCAATACGACCTGTTCAGTATGGTTCCAATACCCAATTGGATAAATAAGACCATGATCGAAATTCAACCATGTGCTTCAATTTTGGCCATAAACACAGCGCTCGACCAATATTTTCCGATGAGCAAGTCTGAGTTTCAATCATGCGAAAACATCAACAATGGGAGTTATATTTGTCCCAAGGTTCAACTAAGATATACCCGCGGAGCATCTATGTGTTCATGTGAAGCCAATCTATTTTTAAATAGTACTCAGTCAAGTTGTCAATTGCGGAAAACACCAAATAATTCCGCATGGATACCATTACAGCACGAGAACCAATGGATATATGCTACATCAATGACAACCCGCGTAACAGCTGTATGTGGAAAGGAAGTTACACAACTTACCCTAAAGGGATCGGGATTGTTGTCACTACAACCAGAGTGCATACTTAGGCAAAATTTTGTGTCACTTCAAGCACATCAGAAGATAACCAGGAGGGTGTGGTCATCTTACACTAGCCTAGGTGATATCTCCAAGCTGGCCGCGCCAGACCACTTGAGTAGTCTCAACATAACGAAAACCACAGAATACGTGCCATCGGAGCAAAATTTAACACTATTGCAATCCGCGTTGGCTAATCATCGCTTGTGGGAGCTACCAAACAAATTGGAATCACAAAACACCCACCACATTGCCGTTGGTTATACAGCATTGATAATAGCGGTGTGTCTTTTAATATTCATGATGGTCAAAGAAAAAATAAAATACGCAAAACAAAGAGTGACAACTCCTACGGCGACGAACACATCAAGCCCAAATCAGAGGCCCACACCTATGCCGCGAAATCTTAGACAAGTTTCGGACTTTACAGTGCACATTTAGTGTTGGCCAAACCAAACCATCGAGCTGCGCTCACCGGGGGGAGGATGTTGAATATGAGCTCACTCATATTTCGTCTACATTCTTTACATTACACTAAGTCACCGGTGCACTGATTCGCGTTGAACAAATTATGCTTAAGCTGCAATTATGTGCATATGAAGAAGTGACTGCAGCTACAAAGCGTGAGAATTTACAATGCCGGCATCAGCCATATCATCTTCTTACCCTACATTCCTTGGTCTAATTACACAAAATGTGGGAACATCGTTTTGCCTAATAAGCATTCTGTTTTTAGTTGCATATATGTATTGTCCAAATGATATTTATGTACATATGTATGTATGTGTTTGTGCATTATGAGAATTGTACGTTTGCTTGTATAAGTGCACGTTTAATTTGTATAAAAGGCAAATGTCTTTGCAATAAAAAAAGTATTCAGTTGAAAACATCAAGCCAATCGCTTCATCTAAACATGAGGTTTCATAGCAGCGGGGAGAGGACACCACCCTGGGGTGTGCCTCTGAAGACGTAGCGTGTAGATTTGACCTCGCCCATTGATGAGAGTACAATCCTTCCCCTCAGAAGTTGATCAATCAACCCAATCAGAGATACGTCAACGCCTAAGTGACTTAAAGCGTTGCTTATAGCCTCTGGAGTGACATTGTTAAACGCGCCTTCGATATCTAGAAAGGCCACAAGTAAGAACTCCTTATCGGTAAAGGATGATTCAATGGTAGAAACCAGACTATGTAATGCCGTTTCTGTTGATTTCCCTTTAAGATATGCATGCTGATATCCAGAGAGAAGTTTACTATCAATTGTAATAGAGAGGAAATTACTTATTATCCTCTCCAGCGTCTTGAGCAAGAAGGAGGAAAGACTTATTGGCCTATAATCCTTCGGCCAATAGTGCGAGGCTTACCCAGCCTTAGGAATGAATATAACCGAGACGCGTCTCCACGTATTTGGTATATAATTGAAAGCAGGACAAGCAACGAAGATGCGTTGAAGCCAGCTTGCTGATTTCTCCAGGGTATATAGGAGTTGTGCAGGAATGATCCCTTCTGGTCCCGCAGCTTTGTAGGGTTTAAAGCTTTTGATTGCCCACCTAACCCGTTCCTCAGTAACAGGTATATTAACAGCGATACCCGTTGATGATATCGCCAGTCCGTTTCGCGAGCTACCAGGAAAGCAGCTCTAGAGTTTCCTTTTCCGAATTGGTCCAGGATCCATCAGGCTTCCGAAGGTAGCTCAATGACGTTTGTGTCCTTGAGAGCACGCATCTAAGTCTTGCCGTCTCATCGACGCTGTCGACTCCGGTACAGACGTTCCTCCAAGAGGTTCTTTTCGATTGTCTCAGGGCTTTTTTATAAGCCCTTAGATTTTCTTTATATTGCAGCCACTCGGGCTCATTGTCGAGTCGTTTGGCTCTATTGAATTGCTTCCTTCAAGATTTCCGAAGTGAGTCCAGATCACAGGACCACCAATGAGGTTTCCGCTTGCCACGCGGTCTTGGTTCCGGACAAGCTAAGTTAAAAGCGTTTGAGAGTGCATTAGTGAAGGTACCTACCAGATCCTCCAACTTCCCTATCGATGAGGGATTACAGGGTGGAAGTTCCGGTAGCCCCTTAACAAATACTTCATTGTGAATATCCCACTTCGTGTTACGTGGGTTCCTTTTTAAAGCGGATTGTTGAATGGAGAAATCTAAGATTATTTCTATATATCGGTGGTCAGAGTGTTCATCAAGAACGCGTCAGCCTTTGACACCCTCGTAAGTTTTTTTCACTTCTACTTAACATCACAACAATTTCATACTGACATTTGAATTTTGTTTCAAATAATCTTCACCTTAAAACAACTACGATTTCTACGTTGCATCAACCAAAAACACATTGAATTAAAATTTTATTTGTTCTTTCATAATGGAATGTGTTAAAATTAGCAATGTCCTGGCGCATTATCCACTCACATGGTAACTAAAATTGACAATCGTCACAGTCAGTTAAATATAAATGCGGTTGTTTTCATTTTAGTATTTGTAAAATCGGAAAATACCAATTATTATAGTCGATGCAACAATTTTCAAGGTAGACTGACTATCATGACTGTTTTTTGTTGAGTTGACGTTATTTTTGTTGGATATACGTTGTTTTTTCCCTCAGTGTACGCATATGGCATGTATGTTAACCTAGGAGTGTTATATTAACCTAGCTATGTAAGGGAGTTTATCTTAGTCTAGATCAATGATGCCCAAACATTTCTTACGGGCGAGCAATGCCATAATTTAAAGAAAAAAAAATATGTTTCCATATATTTGTTTTTGTAGTTTTCTACAACTTCATTGACATCTGGAGAACCCAGTAAAAAAATTAGGACACAAACCAGACTGATGATCGAAATTAACTAAAATTCCTCCTTTGTATTGTATTTATATTTATGTTATGCAAACAAAGCTATCGAATATGCATTGGAATATATGTATATATTTTTAATTAATAAAATTAATATTAATATTTATAAATAAATAATTAATTAATATTGAAAAGTGGATTGATTTTAGAAAGCTTAAAAAACATCTTTAATACGAGACTTATGGACTTTGGCTACTATTACTGAAATTATTAATTAATTTTCAATGCTCTCCTCTAAATTTTTCAAAATATATAAATAAATAATTAATTAATTATTAGTGTGACAAAATTAAATATCTTTGCCTCCGAGCGTTTATTTTAAAACTTTCGTCAATGTTTTTAGTACGTATAAATGTGAAAGTGTATTTTAAAAATTAAAAATTATAAAATCAAAACACAGAAATCGGATCTCAGACAAACACCTCGAGTCAGTTTTGCAACTATCAACCACAAATGTTGAAATAGACATAGATAACATTATCGAAAATATGAACGAATCATATTAGTTTCCATATGTATGTATATACATACATATATGTTCCACATTTCATTCTTTTCATTGCTGGGTTGGACCTGCTCGAATCAAAAAAAAAATTGTTTTTCTATTTCCATAGAAACGTTTCGGGAGTATACAAATTTTATTTTCCTATGCTCGCCTATGCTCGCATATATACACAAATTTCTTATGAAAGTGTATAGGCGAGTAGAATCCTATACTTACGAGCATTACAAAAACAAAATGTGTATGCGAGCATAGGGCTTGGGCAACTATGGTCTAGATTATTATTATTATTATTTTATTTTATTTTTTTTCTCAAAAGTGGATAAACAGTTTAACAGCCTCATTCCGTTTGACGTTATCGTGTCCAAAACGTTGTCGTTCGTGTTTTGGTATTATGAATGATGATGCGATAAGCAAAACGAAAGCCAAGACGATGGCAGCTGATTGTTACGTTGTAAACGTAAGAAATTGGTATTCCTAATCGCGAACAGAAGTTGTGAACGCGAAAACGAACTGCCAAATCAAACGATACGTTTGGAGGTATCGTTTTAGCAGAAAAGTTGAAAATAAGTAAGAGAAAGTAAGTATATTTTGAATATTGTGCATTTTATATTATCAATGTGTGTTTCTATTGTTATTATAGATTGCAAAAAAACAACAAGCACGCAATTTCTTCTGAGATCTAAGAAGGTAGGCGCAGATGTAGAGTATAATGTCAAAACCAAATTTAGTATACATTATGGCTCAATAAGTATGGTCAGAGATAGATAATTGCTCTTCTTCTTTCTGTTTTATAGGTTGTCAAATTATTATATGTATGTACTTTGTTTTGATTTTACATTTTCACGTGTTATTCGTGGAATATTTTGTGTGTTGGCATTTTCAAGTGAAACATAATTTTGTGGCAACTTTCAACGTTTTATTGCAAAATAAATGTCAAATTGTATGACTTTGATGTTTCATCAAATATGGCATGCAAGGCGAGTCCCAAGTGAATTCATATTTTAACCAAGGCAAAATACCATTTTGACATTACACTCTATCAATAGGTTTGTGTTTTCTACCCACTAACGTTAATTAACACTAATTATATAGATTTGGCAGAAAAGTAATGAAAATAAGCTAACTACAGTAACAAAATATATGAACTCGCCACTGCGCCTACCTTCTTGAACGATGACTCATATGAGCACAACGTTGCATATTTGACATTTCTTTGTCTCTAACTCTATGTTGAAGTCCTGCTCAACACCTTTCATTTGATACCAATAGGTGCAGGCGTTCTCGAGTTATACCATAGTATGCATGTGTAAACATGTTTTTGATTGCCACCGAGACAAACAACAAACCGTGCAAAAACAAACATATGAGTCGCCTGCGCTGCGCTGCCTGGCACGACTGCGACGCCTCCACTGAACACGGCAAATGACCAAACGAATCTGTCTATGCTTGCGCTTCTTTGAGTTTTTCGAAATTTAAAACCGGGAAAATGGTATTAAAGTTTCAGAAATGTACATGGTTGTCGAGAATTTACCATTTGTGACATTTTAAAAAAAGAATTATTAAAATCGGTCCAGCAATTTTTGAGTTATCGCGTTAAATACATTTTCCATACAATCAATTTTATATAATTAGTATAGATATGTATGTATTATATGTACAGCCATAGCGCGGTGATCGTGGAGGAGTTTTTCTCACGGGCTGGCGCGATGAACGACAGGGACTAGGTGACATTCATCGCGATGGCCGTTGATTGGACGTTTCGGCGACGTTTGTTGTATTATGCGATATTTCCGCTAGCCTGTGCAATGACCGCCAGGGACTAGGTGACGTTAATCGCGATGACCGTTGGTCGGCCGCTTCGGCGACGTTTATTGTATTGTTCGGTATTTACGATGGCCCGTGCGATGAACGCCAGGGACTAGGTGACTTTTATCAAGATGGCCGTTGGTCGGTCGCTTCGAGATATTGGTCTAATGGAATATGACCTTTGCTTTAGGAGACTTTTTGCTAATGAATTAGGATGGTTGGCTAATCTTTTCTCATAATTTGCTTGCATTTTTTCTATCTCTTCGGTTACTGTGTTTATCTTTAGGTTACTACATATGTATGTATAATAGAATTTTTCACATACCAAGGCGCTTTGCATATTGTTCTTAATATCTTGGACTATAACCTTTGAGTTCTTTCTACGCTAGATTTCGATGCTGAGCCCCATAGTTGTATTCCGTACATCCAAATTAGTTTTAAACAGGCAGCAGGACCATCGGTAGCCGCAGTGCTTAGCGTTTCGCTAATATTCGACTACTGATGGTTGGAGCGTAGGTTCAATGCCTGGTGTGCTCCCGAGAAGATGTCTGATGATGAAGAAAGTGGATTTCTTCGAAATAGCTATCACATCTACCATCGCTGTATGAGCTAATTGGATTTTTCCGCTTATTCCAAAGTATAAAAATTAAAATTAAAAATAATAATTTCGTGCTAGACACTAACATACCCAATAATGTTAAATCATAAATTGTGCTGTTGTACATACAACTACTGTACACAGCGCCCGCTGTCCGTCAGCTGCCTACCATTATTCAACACTTGCATAGCATATGTACGAAAATCGTACACTAAGTGAGGTTAGATTGAATAGAGCAATGGCATATATAAGTGAAAAATCCAACAGCTCAGCAGGACCATCGGTAGCCGCAGGGCTTAGCGTTTCGCTAATATTCGACTACTGATGGTTGGAGCGTAGGTTCAATGCCTGGTGTACTCCCGAGAAGATATCTGATGATGAAGAAAGTGGTTTTCTTCGAAATAGCTATCACATCTACCATCGCTGTATGAGCTAATCCGCTTATTCCAAAGTATAAAAATTAAAAATAATAATTTCGTGCTAGACACTAACATACCCAATAATGTTAAATTTTAAATTGTGCTGTTGTACATACAACTACTGTACACAGCGCCCGCTGTCCGTCAGCTGCCTACCATTATTCAACACTTGCATAGCAGATGTACGAAAATCGTACACTAAGTGAGGTTAGATTGAATAGAGCAATGGCATATATAAGTGAAAAATCCAACAGCTCAGCAGGACCATCCTTAGTCGCAGTGCTTAGCATTTCGCTAATATTCGACTACTGATGGTTGGAGCGTAGGTTCAATGCCTGGTGTGCTCCCGAGAAGATGTCTGATGATGAAGAAAGTGGTTTTCTTCGAAATAGCTATCACATCTACCATCGCTGTATGAGCTAATTGGATTTTTCCGCTTATTCCAAAGTATAAAAATTAAAATTAAAAATAATAATTTCGTGCTAGACACTAACATACCCAATAATGGAAAACACGAATCATTCGCTTCAGTGTTCAGCTGAGTCGTGTTTGCTTGTATAGTTAAGCCAAGCAACTCCATTTGAGAGGGTTGCTTTTACTTCCAGCAATTAGTCGAGTGGTAAATTTTTACTTACAGTTGCTTATTTTGCTGAAACTAGTTTTTAAGCAGAATTCAACATGAAAAGATGTTTACAAATGGACATACATACATATTATGTGTACATACATACATATAATAAATAAATATGTATAAAAAATCGAAATATGCGTAAACAAATCGTTTCAGCAAAATAAGCAAAAGCAGAAAAAATGCAAAGACACAACTAATTGCTGGAAGTAAAATGAAATCCCCCAAATCGCGTTGCTTTGCTTAACTATACAAGCAAACACGGCTCAGCTGAAAACTGAAGCGAATGAATCGTGTTTTATTGTGAATTTTAGCTGACCAACTTATATATAATTTGAGCATATAATGGGCTTTTTTGGTCAAGGAAGTTGCAAGTGCGAAGTCACATAAAAATGTAGTTACATCCACTGATTACCCAACGTTTCGCCAAACACCTTGGCATCCTCAGGGGCGTAAACTTTATTGACAAACATAATAAAACAAACATTATATTATAAGTACACATTTTTAAATATACAGATACATATATACATTATAACATTTAAAACCATCACAGTAAAAACAGAAATCACTTACATTTCAATGGATAAAATAAAAATTATTGCACTGAGTATACATACATATACATTAAGGTGGAGTGAAATCATATGGAGATTTTTTTTTTGTTCTTTTTTTGAACGTACCAGCAATGAAAAGTTGCCTTTATACGAGTTAATGAACCCCACAAAATTTTATGGCGATAGGATGAAGTTTTGAACTGCCCCCAGCCCCGCAAAGTTGAAAGCAATAAGCACTAACTGGTGCAAATATGAAATTTTGAAAATTATAAAATTAAAAAACGAAGTATGGGGATTGATAAACATGGCTAAGCTGAGTATTAAAGTGAATTATTTTTTTTTTAAACAACAACAACAAAAGTTATTAAAGGTCAAAGTTTATATTATGCATTTTTTAAATTGCAATTACTTAAAAACTACTGAACCGATTTCGAACATTTTTATACCATTCGATATGCATTTTGATTCCCTTTAATTTGGTATACATATATATGTGGCAACACCCTATGAAAAATACAACCGTGCATAAATTGTACAATTGCTCAAAATATTTTCCACCTGTCGTTGTTTGCCTATTATTCTTCCTTCTTTACTTCCGGAAAATCTACATCACTGGACGTGCTTGCAATTAATCACGCTAAATAAATAAAATTTTCTATCATTTATTTTGTATAAAATCTTTTGACTAGCTAGTCAATAAAGTTTATTATTGTTTGAATTAATTAAAGTTTGACTAAACGCGGTTATTATTTTTACGAGTTAGGTTTGGTTACCTCATACGAGAACCTTCCAAATTGGTGACCCCGACGTGATCGCAAGCACGCCCAGCACTTTAACTAAATCATCGATCATCGCTAGCGTGAATAATCAAAAAATGGGCGGTAGCCGAGACACTTCGCCAGCATCAAGAACAGTCAACAACAACGCAGGGACATCAAGTATGCAAGGAGCAACAGGGAGTAATAACTCCGTAGCGGTTGTGTACGCCCGATTACCGATTCCACCAATAGCAAGTACGAACATCGAGGCGTGGTTTACGTCTATGGAATTTTGGTTCACCGCCTCAGGAATCACGGCGGATAAACAAAAGACGGCAACAGTGTTAGCAGCTCTCGATCCGAACGTGTTGGGTCAACTTGGCGACGTTATCGCCGCACTACCTCAAAACGACAGGTTCGATTATATCAAACAAAAAATAATCGAGCACTTCGCCGACAGTGAACAACGACGCCTTAACCGTGTCCTATCGGAGCTACCGCTTGGCGACAAAAAACCATCAGAGCTATTTTTTGAAACGAGGCGTGTCGCAGGTAACACACTGGGTGATGCTGCCCTTAAAAGCTTATGGATCAAACGGTTACCCGAATTTGCACAACCAGTAGTCGCAGCTACTTCGGGAGCAGCGTCAGAATATACGAAAGCGGCCGACACCATTGTAGATGCTATTGCTCCTCAGCAACTTAATCGCGTGAAATCAGCACCAACCAACGAAGTTGCCGAACTTCGTGCCGTCGTTATGGAGCTTGGTAAGAAGATAGATAAATTCACTATTCGCTCACGCTCACATAGTCGCAGGCGATCAAGCTCTCGACAAAGCACAAAAGCTCGTGCTGCATCTAGAGAATTATCGTCACATCAAGATTGTTGGTATCATAAAAAGTACGGTTCCAACGCTAAAAAATGTCGTAGTCCTTGTCGACAGAGCAAAAAAGCTCGAGGATCGACAACCGAGTCGTCTTGACCATCAAGGCGTGTGGCGGGTTGTAACGAGGCATCTGCCGCTGAACGCAACATACTTCGTCTGCAGGTACATGAGCGAAAATCTGGCAAAGCGTTTCTCGTTGACACCGGCGCTGACGTTTCTGTCCTACCAATTTCTACAAAATCCTACGACATCCGACCTACTACAACCCAATTATACGCCGCCAATGGTTCCGAAATACGGGTAGTCGGTGAAAAGCGAATAAACCTTGACCTTGGCCTTCGTCGAGATTTTTCATGGTCCTTTGTCGTCGCT
Organism: Urophora cardui; assembly: GCA_960531455.1. Taxonomy (NCBI): domain Eukaryota; kingdom Metazoa; phylum Arthropoda; class Insecta; order Diptera; family Tephritidae; genus Urophora; species Urophora cardui. Next base: position 74,954,523 of record OY482674.1, read on the forward strand.
GACGTCACAACGCCCATTATCGGAGCCGACTTTATTCGCCACTACGACTTATTGATTGATATGCGCCGCAACAGTTTAATCGATAATCTCACGAAACTTAAATCATCTCTAACTTCGCCATCGTCAGAAAAGGCGGTCGATATCAAAACGTTCAATTCCACCAATCCATTCGCCGACCTGCTTCACGAATTCACAGAAATTACGAAGCTGGCCCCTCATGGTTCGTTAACGAAGTCTACGGTCGTTCATTGCATTTTAACTACAGGTCAGCCGGTATATTCCAGACCACGACGACTCGCACCTGAGAAGCTTGCGGCTGCACGAAACGAATTCAACTTTCTCCTTAAGGTAGGAATCTGTCGACCATCAAGTAGCAATTGGTCCAGCCCGCTACACATGGTCCGAAAAAGCGATGGCACCTGGAGACCTTGCGGGGATTACCGCGCTCTAAATGCGCAAACGTTACCCGACAGGTACCCATTACCGTTTTTAACCGATTTTACGTGTCACTTGCGAGGAAAAACTGTTTTCTCAAAGATCGACTTGCAACGCGCTTTCCACCAGGTACCAATCCACGAAGACGACATACCCAAAACGGCCATAACCACGCCATTCGGGATGTTTGAATTCAAATTCATGACCTTCGGACTCTGCAACGCCGCACAGACGTTCCAAAGATTGATTAACGAGGTTCTTCGTGGATTGGACTACGTATTTCCATACGTGGATGACATTTGCATAGCATCGACTTCTTTCGACCAGCACAAAAAAGATTTACGCGAAGTTTTTCAACGGCTACGTGACAACAATCTGGCAATAAATGTGGCAAAATGCGAGTTTGGTAAGAGCGAACTTAAATTTTTGGGACATCTTGTCAACGAAAAAGGAATCCGACCGCTTCCAGAGAAAGTAGCAGCAATTCGCGACTTCGCAAAACCGAAATTGGCGAAGGAGTTGAAGAGTTTTATCGCCATGGTAAATTTCTATAGAAAGTTCTTACCAAACGCCATCGAGTACCAGTTGCACCTTCAAAAACTAATACATGGCAATAAGAAAAACGATCGTACCATCGTCGAATGGAACAAGGAAGCGGAAATTGCGTTCGAGCGTTGTAAATCCGAGTTGGCTAATGCCACTCTACTTGTCCATCCGTCAGCAACCGCCGATTTAGCGTTGTACGTCGACGCATCAGACACTGCCGTTGGCGCTGCTTTGCACCAACTCATAGAGGGAGAGCTTCAACCACTCGGATTTTTTTCTAAAAAACTAACGAATGCTCAACGTAAATATAGTACATATGACCGTGAACTGACCGCAGCGTACCAAGGCATGTGTCATTTTCGGCACATGATAGAAGGTCGCAAATGTCATATCGTAACCGATCACCGTCCGTTAGTATACGCCTTTCGCCAAAAGTCGGAAAAGGCATCACCTCGTCGTGTTAGACAATTGGACTTTATCGGTCAATTCACGACCGACATTCGATACATACCCGGCTCAGAAAATTCGACGGCAGACCTCTTATCACGCATACATTCAATAGACCACACCATCGATTATGTGAAAATTGCAGCAGCGCAACAAATCGACAAGGAGCTGCAACCGCTACTTAACAATTCAGGTATGTTAAAAAGTTCGCTTTTACTAAAACATTTCGATGTTCCAAACAGCACAGCCAAACTAGTTTGCGATACCTCAACACCAAATATTCGGCCATACATACCAACAGAATTCCGCTGGGCATTACTCCATAAAATACACGATCTAGCTCACCCAGGTATTCGTGCTACCACCCACCTAATTACGCAAAGGTTCGTTTGGCCTGGCATCAAAAAGGATACAGCAAAATTTGTTCGAAGCTGTGACTCGTGCCAACGCTCAAAAGTTCATCGGCATACAACGTCAGCACCATCTCGGTACCAACCGCCAGCAGAACGTTTCACACATATCAATATTGACATCGTTGGTCCGTTTCCATTGTGTGATGGGCAACGTTATTGCCTAACAATGATCGACCGATTCACCCGCTGGCCAGAGGTGGCGCCGATACCTGACATATCTGCCGATACGGTGGCAAAGGCGCTCTTATTTCACTGGATTTCCCGGTTTGGTGTTCCAGCACGAATTTCATCAGATCGTGGTCGACAATTTAATTCCGCTATATTCGACGAATTAAGGAAAACCATCGGTGTGGCACACCTCCAAACAACACCATACCATCCGCAGTCAAATGGTATTATTGAAAGATGGCACCGAACGTTTAAGGCAGCCCTTCTATGTCATGACCCAAACAAGTGGGTGCATCACTTACCAGCCATCCTGCTTGGTCTGCGCTCAGCTTATAAACCTGACATTCACGCAAGTGCGGCTACGCTAGTATACGGCACATCGCCACGACTCCCAGGAGAGTTTTTCCAGGCATCAAATGCGAGGGAAGTCACGCAAGAGATGGTATCCCAATTTCGGTCAACAATGCAAAAACTTCGCCCTACTACAACAACGCATCATTCGACACCCAGAGTTTTTGTATCACCCTCACTAAGTACTGCATCCCACGTCTACGTGCGAAATGACTCAATCCGCCCATCACTAACACACCCTTACGATGGACCGTATGCAGTCGTAAAGAGATATCCGAAATTCTATAAACTTCTTATACGAGGCCGATACAGTAACATAAACATCGATCGATTAAAGCCAGCTTTCCTAGTCAGCGACGATTACGAACATGAACAACAACGTCAAACCCTAAGCGAACAAGCATATCAACCAACGGATTTATTGAAAGGAGTCATCCATCCAATCAAGCCCAGCAGCACACTGTTCCAACCAACTCACCAGAAACTATACCAACAATGGAAGACATACCACAAGTGAACAAACCTGCAAGTCCTATATCGACGAGAACTACACGCTGTGGCAGACATGTCAACATTCCTTTACGATACCGGTAGTCTCGTCTAGGCGGGGAGTATTGTGGCAACACCCTATGAAAAATACAACCGTGCATAAATTGTACAATTGCTCAAAATATTTTCCACCTGTCGTTGTTTGCCTATTATTCTTCCTTCTTTACTTCCGGAAAATCTACATCACTGGACGTGCTTGCAATTAATCACGCTAAATAAATAAAATTTTCTATCATTTATTTTGTATAAAATCTTTTGACTAGCTAGTCAATAAAGTTTATTATTGTTTGAATTAATTAAAGTTTGACTAAACGCGGTTATTATTTTTACGAGTTAGGTTTGGTTACCTCATACGAAAACCTTCCAAATATATATTAAAAGTAAGGGGGGTAAAAGGGGGTTGACCCCCGCAAGAGGGGGTTTTATGGAACCCACATAAAATGTATATCAAATTAAACGGAATCAAAATACCTATCGAATGGTATAAAAATATTCGAAATAGGTTCAGTAGTATTTAAGTAATTGCAATTTAAAAAATGCACAATATAAACTTTGACCTTTAAAAACTTTTGTTGTTGTTGTTTCCAAATAAAAAAAATTCACTTTAATACTCAGCTTATCCATCTTTATAAATCCTCATACTTCGTTTTTTGATTTTATAATTTTAGAAATTTCACAATTGTACCAGATCGTACTATTTTTTTCAACTTTGTGGGGCTGGGGGCACCTCTAAACATGCGAGTAGGTCAATAAAATTTTGCAGGCTTATTACTGGGCTAGAAAGGTGCCGTTCTGGCTTTGAAACAAATTGAATTTCCAAAAAAAAATGTTTCACTCCACCTTAATATACATAGATACCATACTTAACAGGTAACTTTGTCAAACTAAAATATAAATAACTATAAACAAAATAAATAGGTAGCAGCAATGTCTTCGGTGTCTTCTTTTTTTTTAACCGTCCGTTCTCTATTTTTTAGTATATGTAAACTCTCTAATATGTATCTAGTTTTCTCTCTCTTCTCTTTGTCTATTATCTTTGTGTTATCTATATCAGCTGTGTGGCCGTGTGTAAATATGTGATGAGCTAGGGCAGTATTAGTCTTGTGTTTTCTTATGTCCGCGTCATGCTCCGCTAGGCGTACACCCAGTGGTCTTTTAGTAGTGCCTATGTATATTTTATCGCAAAGTGATTCCGATGTACCTTTACATGGTACTTCGTAAACACTTCGTGTTTTCGTTTTTTACTCGGCTGGCCGAGTTTGCTAATTTACTTTTCGTTAGCAAAAGCAAAGCAAATGCAGCAAGAGTAGCTAAGCAATTTCAAACCCTAGTTTTAAACCCATATTAAATATTAATATTTTATTATCCAAGCCCAGTCTGGAACCTGGACCTATTAACTCTTATGTGTACATCAGTTCCACATACCTTATCCCGTACACCATAGGTCTGGCCAGACCTATGTGCATTTTATAAGGAAATTAACAGAAATATGTTAAAAATAGCATTAAACACAAAATCTATCATATTTGTTGGCATTTTATTAATACTTATTGAATTATAAATTAGATAAGACAAAACGTTTAATTCACTTTGTACATTAATGCATTTATGGCATTTGTGGAATTACTCCGGGTGTTTTAAACAAAGTGGATCTAAACAGGTGGTACCAACAAATCTAGTTTTTCTTTGCAACTTGTCATTGCAATAGCATATTTTGCACGATTGTTTTACAGTTAATGCTCCACTTGTACTTGGTGCGGATACGTAAGATGTAATAGGACCATTTTTGGTCCATAACATCTATACCACATTTCGTCTTATTATAAAAAAGAATCGCAAAATTCCAATATAGGCATACAACTCATTCTTATCAACCATTTTCCACTGCTTTGAATTTTGCGGTTTCTTTTCCAAATTAAATTTTTCAACCGCCTTTAGAGCTTTGCGATTTGTCTCCCGCATTATAGTGATTATCATATCTTCTATTACTATGGACTTGAAGATGTCCAATGGATTTGGGAATAAAGAACTTTTCACGGTTTCACCAACTTCGCGCAAGATATTTTGGCTGCGAATGGAGTCTTACTCCACTTTGTTCCATCAGGAGCCACAAAAAAATTTTTTGGGTTAGGTAAAGTTACACCTTTATCATCGGTATCGGAATCTTCAGAATAGCTTTCCACTTCAAATAAGTGTTCATCCTCTATATCTGAAGCATACTCGCCGCCAATAAAGTCTGGATCGTCGTCGTCATTACATTCAGGTAAAACGTCATTATCACTATCCACATCATGATATGTAGATGTTACGTGTTCCACAAGGCGCTCATAGTAATTCCTTCGCTGATCTTGCGGCATACTAAATAAATGTGTATGTTTGCAAGTAATGACAAATACTATTAGTATAATGATAAACTGTTAGCTTACCGGTTCAACACCATTGCTGATAGGTATTCAAAATTTTCCGACATTGTTATTGTCAGTAATTGGGAAAAAATACATACAAAAAGAAAAAACCGCGACTTTGTACCCGCGCTTGATCACACTATGAAATGAACTGACAGTATTGTTTTGAAATTATTACAAATAACTCTGACTTGACTAACGGAACTTACTTGTTTTTGTAATTAATACAAAGCTTGATAATTTTTACAGTTCTTTTCATAGAGAACGCGAATTAAAAACAACCTTCCTCTTTATTGCGGTGTTCGGAACGTCGTAGGTCTGGCTGGACCTATGGTGTACGGTTAAGGTATACATTTAGTAAATTATGAATTAAGTCTAAATTTGCATAAATTTTTCAAATATTTCCTTTCAAAACGGCAGTTAAGATGCTTGTTGAGGATATCATGAAATCTTAGATTTCTGTATTAATAAATTCTATAATATAATAATATAATAATATAATAATATAATAATACAATGGCGCTATTATAACTCTGACGAGTTTTATGGCCGAGCTTCTCTCCCAATTCGAGGTGTGCTCCTTTTTGTTTTTCCTACTAATTGGGTGGACCTACAGTTTTATGCCGGCTCCGAACGGCGAATGCATTTTTTGTGAGAAGCTTTTTCATGGCAGAAATACTCTCGGAGGGTATGCCGCCCACTGCCGAGAGGTGACCGCTGCTCTTAAAAAACCCAATAATTGGATTTTTACTAATTAGAAAAATTTGTTTGGCTCGGACCGTGGTTTGAACCCGAGACCTCTGGCATAGCAGGCGAGCACTCTACCCACTGCACCACAGCGGCCACATAATAAATTCTATAAGAAAAGTAAAGTTAAAGTTCGAATAGGTCTGGCCAGACCTTGGTGTACACATAAGATGCAGATGGCTTATTTTCAACTTAGATTGCATAATATTTTTGTCAATGTGATTTTTCCAAGTCATTTTTCTATCCAATGTGAATCCAAGATACGTAACGAAGTCTTTCTGAGTTAGTATTTTTCCATTTATTGGGACTGGTGGGCATGTGTTTTTTTTAGGCTAAAAGTTACTTGTACACATTTAGATTCGTTGACTTTAATTCTCCACGTAGTAAGCCATTATTCTAAAGTTTTTATGTGTCTCCATGGATTTGGAAAGTGACATAATCGGAGGATACTATTGAAGATGTATAGTAATTGCTTAATAGCTACTATCGGAAGAGCTTTTAACATTTCACCTGTTATTCTGTCATACCCTGGTGCTTTCTTATTCTCTATGTCTTTGGATATAGTTTTATTCAAGTCGTCTACTTTAAATCCAAGTGGTATTACTGGTAATTGTGGAGTATTTTCTTGGAGAAAATTTTGGCCTTCATTTGGAGTAAATACATTTGAAAGACGGGTTGCAAAAGCTATTTCTCTTTCGTGGTCACTTCGAGCTGAACCGGCCGTTTTAGATATTTGAGAGAGCGCCACAAGGAATAATCTGTACAGGATGTGGCCTAGATGCGTTTTATTGATCTAACATACCCCTCCGGCCACAGAATATGAAAATAGGATGTTGTAGGATAACTAAGCTGATTTTTGTTTTTTTTTTTTTAGACAAAAAACTGAGTGGGCTACTCCAAAAACAGCGATTTTTTTTTAAATTCCATGATAGGTTTAGATTCATATATGAAAACAACTACAGAATTAAAAATAAAAAAACAAAAGATACATATTCTCATGTAAAATTAACGGCTTAATCGAATGGTGTACTCAGTTTTTTAGTGTGAGCCATAGGGAAGGTACCAAGATCGCCTAAAGTGGAATTTTATTTTTTTAGTCACGAATTTTCAAGTTTGGACCCTGGTATTTCCAAGATACCTTAAATTTCTTTTTAATCAAAATATACAGGAATCTGCGCAAATTAATGCAGTTTTCAGAAAAGTTTATTTGATCGAAATCGAGCTTTTTTTGTCCAAGCTACTTTGGTTCAAATGAAACATGCCAAAATCATTTTCATATTGAACAACATTTTTTTTTTGCACATATGTAAAGAATAAATTTTCGAATTTTGTACTTGCAACAATAAAAAATGTTGTTCAATATGAAAGTGATTTTGGAATATTTCAATTGAACCAAAGTAGCTTGGACAAAAAAAGCTCGATTTCGATCAAATAAACTTTTCTGAAAACTGCATTAATTTTCGCAGATTCCTTTATATTTTGATTAAAAAGAAATTTAAGGTATCTTGGAAATACCAGGGTCCAAACTTGAAAATTCGTGACTAAAAAAATAAAATTCCACTTTAGGCGATCTTGGTACCTTCCCTATGGCTCGCACTAAAAAACACCATTCGATTAAGCCATTAATTTTAAATGAGAATATGTATCTTTTGTTTTTTTGTTTTTAATTCTGTGGTTTTTTTCATATATGAATCTAAACCTATCATGGAATTTAAAAAAAAATCGTTGTTTTTGGAGTAGTCCACTCAGTTTTTTGTCTAAAAAAAAACAAAAATCAGCTTAGTTATCCTACAACATCCTATTTTCATATTCTGTGGCCGGAGCGAAGATCTGAGAAACTTTGCCGAAAAAAAACGCATCTAATGTGGCCGTGAGGGACTTAATTCTATTTTGAAATTTTGTTTCCCTTTTCTCCTCTAGCAGCATTTGGAGCTCTTTCGTGCATTTTTTTAGCTCGTTTTTCAGAGTTGGAGATCGCAACTTTGCCAGTCTCTCCTAAGTTGCCTTTTCTTGGAAACTACCTCAATGATATCGTTTTCATTGAGAGAACTAAAGCTTTGCTGCTGGGTTGTGTTAGGACGTAAGGGTGTTGGAACCTTTGCTGTCACTTGCAGTAAGTTTGTGAAGTCAGTTATCGCATATTCCACTTCGGCGGCTGATTTAAGGCTTAGATTTTGATTAATATGCGAACTTATAAATTTTCTGTACTTCAACCTAAGCTTGGGTTCAGTTCGTTTAAAGTTGGAATGGTTTTGATAGATATAACGTAAGGAGAGCGATCAGATGATAGGTCAAAAAGTGAGGTAGGGAGTTTTGCTCCTATCAGTGGGCCAATATGTTGGCTGCCCTGTTGATATAATATTAAGACCATTGCTTTGGATTGCTTTGAACAGGTTGAGAACAGTATATTGCAGACACCGTTAGTCCGCTAGAGCTATCATCTACGTGCACTGATGTTGAGTGTATATAATCTTTCCAATATTCTTCTAGCACGTGGTGCTTAATCCTCTTTCTTATAAGTATCCCGGTTCCGCCTCTGGCTTTTCCTTCAGGGTGTTTAATATTATAGAACAAATAACCATCCATGCTAAAATTATGAAACACAGTCAGATGGGTTTCAGACACTAACATTATGTCAATTTGGTGATTTTCTAGGAAAACATGGAGTTCATTGCGATGTTGGCCTATGCCGTTAGCATTCCAGAAACCTATATTGAAACAATTCATGGTCTTGACAAAAGCAGGAGGTTTTGATTCCTAATCAATTCTTGCATCATGTTTTGCATTGACTTCATATGGTCCTCCATCATATGAACAAAGCTATTTAGTGTTTTCGAGTGATGTTGTTGGATTTCGGTCTGCTGTGTGCCTCTTAAGACTTGGGCGTATGAGTACGTTCCCAGATTTCTCTGCGGAGCTGTATTAATAGTTGTTTTTGGAACATTTTGCGGTTGTAGGACAGGAACATTTTTAGGTTTTTTGCTACCTTTCTCTTTTAATGAAATGTATACTAGTGTGGTCGCTGTGGTGCAGTGGGTAGAGCGCTCGCCTGCTATGCCAGAGGTCTCGGGTTCAAACCACAGTCCGAGCAAACACCAAAAAAAAATTTTCTAATTAGTAAAAATCCAATTATTGGGGTTTTTAAGAGCAGCGGCCACCTCTCGGTAGTGGGCGGCATACCCTCCGAATGTAGGTATATCTGCCATGAAAAAGCTTCTCACAAAAAATGCATTCGCCGTTCGGAGCCGGCATAAAACTGTAGGTTCACCCAATTAGTAGGAAAAACAAAAGGAGCACACCTCGCATTGGGGGGGAGAAGCTCGGCCATAAAACTCGTCAGAGTTAAAATAGCGCCATTGTATTATATTATTATACTTGGCAACCCCTATAATTAGCAGTGTGATTTTCACCGCAGTTACTCCACTTCTTATTTTCTGGGTGTGCTTTAGGTTTCTCCCACTATTTGGAGCTGTGTAAATTTCCGCAAATTACGCATACGCTAGGTAATATGCAATATCGTTTTGTATGCCCGAACTCCTAACAATTACGGCATTGTTCGGGGCCTACACGTTTATGCGGTTCTTCCACAGAGATTCTTCGGTGTAGAACATAACGAAATTTATAAATGGGATGTACTTCTCCCTTCTTTAAAAGCTGGAAATCTGGGTCAGTTTCAACCCTGAACATCGGTTGCGGTATGTTGGCCTTATCTTTGATATTGTAAACATATCTGACTTTAAAACCTTCCTCGTTTAATGCAGTCTCTATTTCTGCCGGGATTATGGAATTTTCTATTCCTTTTAGGACAACTGACAAGTCACGGCTACTTTTTAGCTGATAGGTATAGAAATTTTTTTCCTGTTTTCGAACTCTTTAGTCACTTTGCGGAAATAATCCTCACTATAAGTTTGAATTTTAACTTCCTGTAAATTGCCTTTTTTTATAGGTACGACATTGAAGTTTTTAGGACCTACTAGCTCAACCATTTTGCTTACGGAGCATTCCATGGAAAATGGTAAATTTATCCCGTACAAACATTTCGATTTCTCACACATATACTAGTTTTTCAAATGCAAGCTTTTGGTTTTTGTTTAGAAATTAGCCACACAATATTGATGTACTAGAAACTTTGTTTGATAACCTTTTGGTTTGTCTGTGAAGTGTAAAGATTTATACCATTTGTCCCGTATAAACAATGTAAAAAGTTACATTACAGCATTTTTAATTCTTTTGGAATAACCTTATTTCTAATATTTTTGTTGTTTGAATATACCTTGATATTAGTGCTACCACATTTACTTTTTATTTTTTTCTTGTACAATTAATTTCACTAAAATTGCACCTGGTTCGCATAAACCAAGGATCATGGTAGACCAGCCCTGTCCCGTACGAACACAACTTTTTTAAGATTTTTCACAGATACACGAATATTTCAAAAGCAAGTTTCTGCTTTTAATAAGAGTTTTATTAAACAGTAATAATGCACCAGATATTTTGTTGGTTAACATTTTGGTGTGCCTTTAATTCAAATCTAAATCTGTAAAAATTCGTACAATTTGTCTCGTACAAACCATGGAATGCTCCTTACTAATGCATTAGAGCTTTGTTCTCGTAGATATATTGGAGGGGGCTTGGGACTTGTTTGTGGTTTTTCGACGTGAATGTTTTGAGGTTCAGCGAGCACACTGAATCTGTTGTTGCCCAATGTTATTTTCGGTGCCTCTTTCGTTGCCTCTGCTGGCAGGTCGCCTTTGATTAATTTGGAAGGATTCGATTTCCCATTCTTTTCTGGCGTTCGCTTTCTTTTTATAAGGATATAGCGATCCAAGCCAGTTTGCACATTTATTTTCTTGGCGTTTTTATCTGCCATTTTTATGGTATCGCCAGCTTTATTTTGAGCTGCAGCTAAGGAAGTACCTGCTAGGGGCTCTGTGTTTTGAGGGTAAGTAATTTGGACACTCGGCCCTTGGTTTTTATTTATTTTTTATTTTATTATTTTTTATTTTTATTTATTTTTCTTTATTTTTTTGTTTTATTTTATTTTATTTTATTTTATTTTGTTTTTATTTTATTTTATTTTATTTTTTATTTTTTTAATTTTATTTTATTTATTATTTTACTTTAATTTATTTTATTTTATTTTATGTTATTGTATTTTATTTACTATATGTGAATTTAAATGAGCTATTGGCCATTTTATTTTTTTATTTTTTTTTTAATGAAGAAAAATTGAAAAAATTTTTTTGGTAGAAGTTATGGATCCATTTCGGAGACCACCACATCCGCTCATCAGACTTCTTCAAGCGGCCTTAACCGAGAATCGAACTTAAGTCGTTCGATTGGTAGTCCAATGTCTATCCCATTGAGCTACCACCGCCGTCAGCTTTGTTTCGCATAAATTTCAATTTTCCCTCCATTACAATCCACATACAAACAACAGTAGCTTAATGACACTCTGCCTTTGCTACCTAGTATGTTGGTGCGATTGTGTGTTTGGTTTGTACAAAGTTCTAAAGCTATTAACAAGCAAAGCTTTTGTTCAATTTTTCTTCATTAAAAAAAATAAATAAATAAAAAATAAAAAAAAAATAAAAAAAAAATAAAAAAAAATAAAAAAAAAAATATGGCCAATAGCTCATTTAAATTCACATAAAATAATTATTAGAATTAAAACGGCCATATAAATACAAACGTAAATATGTATATCGGAGAGCCTGCCGAAAAACAAAAGTCTGAAAAAAATAACAAGAATTGCCTGTACAAAAGCTTTGCTTGTTAATAGCTTTAGAACTTTGTAGCAAAGGCAGGGTGTCATTAAGCTACTGTTGTTGGTATGTGGATTGTAATGGAGGGAAAATTTAAATTTAAGCGAAACAAAGCTGACGGCGGTGGTAGCTCAATGGGATAGACATTGGACTACCAATCGAACGACTTAAGTTCGATTCTCGGTTGAGGCCGCTTGAAGAAGTCTGATGAGGGGATGTGGTGGTCTCCGAAATGGATCCATAACTTCTACCAAAAAAAAATTTTTCAATTTTTCTTCATAAAAAAAAAAAAAAAAATGGCCAATAGCTCATTTAAATTCACATAAAATAATTATTAGAATTAAAACGGCCATATAAATACAAATGTAAATATGTATATCGGAGAGCCTGCCGAAAAACAAAAGTCTGAAAAAAAATAACAAGCATTGCCTGTACAAAAGCTTAGCTTGTTAAAAGCTTTAGGACTTTGTACAAACCAAACACACAATCGCACCAACATACTAGGGAGCAAAGGCAGAGTGTCACTAAGCTATTGTTGTTGGTATGTGGATTGTAATGGAGGGAAAATTGAAATTTAAGCGAAACAAAGCTGACGGCGGTGGTAGCTCAATGGGATAGACATTGGACTACCAATCGAACGACTTAAGTTCGATTCTCGGTTGAGGCCGCTTGAAGAATTCTGATGAGGGGATGTAGTGGTCTCCGAAATGGATCCATAACTTCTACCAAAAAAACTTTTTTCAATTTTTCTTCATTAAAAAAAGAAAAAAATGGCCAATAGCTCATTTAAATTCACATAAAATAATTATTAGAATTAAAACGGCCATATAAATACAAACGTAAATATGTATATCGGAGAGCCTGCCGAAAAACAAAAGTCTGAAAAAAATAACAAGCATTGCCTGTACAAAAGCTTTTCTTGTTAATAGCTTTAGAACTTTGTACAAACCAAACACAAAGGCAGAGTGTCATTAACCTACTGTTGTTTGTATGTGGATTGTAATGGAGGGAAAATTGAAATTTAAGCGAAACAAAGCTGACGGCGGTGGTAGCTCAATGGGATAGACATTGGACTACCAATCGAACGACTTAAATTCGATTCTCGGTTGAGGCCGCTTGAAGAAGTCTGATGAGGGGATGTGGTGGTCTCCGAAATGGATCCATAACTTCTACCAAACAAAATTTTTGAATTTTTCTTCATTAAAAAAAAATGGCCAATAGCTCATTTAAATTCACATTAAATAATTATTAGAATTAAAACGGCCATATAAATACAAACGTAAATATGTATATCGGAGAGCCCGCCGAAAAACAAAAGTCTGAAAAAAATAACAAGCATTGCCTGTACAAAAGCTTTGCTTGTTAATAGCTTTAGAACTTTGTACAAACCAAACATACAATCGCACCAACATTCTAGGTAGCAAAGGCAGAGTGTCATTAAGCTACTGTTGTTGGTATGTGGATTGTAATGGAGGGAAAATTGAAATTTAAGCGAAACAAAGCTGACGGCGGTGTTAGCTCAATGGGATAGACATTGGACTACCAATCGAACGACTTAAGTTCGATTCTCGGTTGAGGCCGCTTGAAGAAGTCTGATGAGGGGATGTGGTGGTCTCCGAAATGAATCCATAACTTCTACCAAAAAAAATTTTTTAAATTTTTCTTCATTACAAAAAAAAAATGGCCAATAGCTCATTTAAATTCACATAAAATAATTATTAGAATTAAAACGACCTCAAAACAAATTTGCGAGTGAAGCGGAACTTAGGCTTCCGCCAGCTCCGTCATTATGATCAGGGGCACGATTAACGCTTCCGACCCAATACAAGGACTACGTCCAACCCACAACTTCCTTCCTGCCACTCCATTCTAATTCCATTTGCACCTACGGTCGTGGTTATGGAGAAGGCACGAAGGAAGATGCAAACGGCAACGGCGGACCTCGAACTCCATCTGGCCTCCCAGTACACATCACGCTGGGAGCTGTTATAGAGTAAACCATAGATGCCCACACAAATACAGTCTCATTTTGTCGTAGTGTTGATGCATGGCGTTTGGTCGCTAGAAACGTGAGTTGCCACTTCCCTGTAATGGCACCGAACTGAGGTGTTTTTTGTTTGCTAATGATAATTTTAGGGTAATGATAATATTCCACCTTTGTTATTTAAAATACTTGTACGTAAATACATCTCACACTCAAATGATAAATATAAATATACAGCCTTGCCCAAAAGTATTAGACACCAATGTTTCTGTAAAAATCATATTCATACGTATGTATATGAAAATATAATAAATATCCCAATATGCAAAAAAAATTTGTTATAAGTTTACAATAATCTTACTTCAGTAAGCAAAACGTTTCGGAAAATCTTTAATATAAAACTTGTAATTCATTTAATAGTAATTGCTGAATCAACGAAAAGGAACCCTAATTCTATAATTGCATTTCACGTTTGGAAAGAAATTCTTAATAAACATTTTAATACAATGTTTTGTAAACGTGAAGTGAAAAATTTCTCCCAAACAAAAAAAAAAATGCGGGACTCGAACCTACGCTCTTTGGTCCGTAGGCAGCATACCTCACCATTATGCTACAATCGTATTAGGAATTAGAGTTTTTGACAATAAAGAACTCTAATTCGTGCACGTCATCACACATTGTGGACATTTTCGCAAATAAAAATTATTTACTTGCATTCATAATTGCGCATAACGGTTACGCAGCTGGCAACGACGAGCTAAAATTCAGAAGAAAAACAACCAACGGCAAAGTCGACTGAAGCAGTGCTTTGCTACGTCACGTCAGTATACATATATGGCTCTGCGACAGCGCTGTGCTCGCGAGCAGCTTCGTGGGCACCTATGGAGTAAACTGTCCCCGCAATTTAATTCAATTGAGTGCAGAAAGTAACCACGTATGTATTTATACTATATCTTATTTATAACATATTTAAATAAATTCAAAGTTTGTAAATACATATGTGTAAACTATGCACATAATCCCTTACGCTGGTTGATGGAAGAGCGTGGAGTATCCTGCTGTCGTTGCCGCAGGGGGGCCGGTATGTTTACGCCAGTAGGGTAAACTCAATTCGTAACCGCCCTAATATTCCGTTCCGATTGAACACACTTCTTCTGCGGCAACCCTAACATGACATTAAGTACAAGAAAGTGACTTTCATTTTATTGTCGCTTGCTTTATATTATTATTCGTTCTAATCCCGCCAACGACTCTACACGACCATCAGCCAACGTAAGTTTATTCACTACGTGAATATTAATGCATATATATGTACATATTTCCATACATATAATCCAATAAAACCAATTGAATTCTATATTTAACTAATTCGTATTGTGTTTATTTTTATTATTATTCCCGACCCTATTGCGGAATAATCGTAAATATTTATTTATTATTTTATTTTATTTTACTTTATTTTATTTTATTTCATTTTATTTTAATTTATTTTATTTTATTTTATTTTAGTTATTTTATTTTATATTATTTTAATTCTTTTATTTTACTTATGTCTATTTTTATATTATAAAAACGTAACTTGAGCAGTGCAGTAACTTGCAGTAAGTTGACAGCGCCACCTGCCGGTACAGCGTATCAGATGCAACTCTGCACGGGATAAAAAAGTTGCTTAGTACGTATGTATTTATTTATGTATTTATCTATATATATAAGGATGAAAGTTTGTTTGTTTGTTTGTTCCCTATGGACGCCGAAACTACCCGGCCGATCACATTCAAATTTTGACACAATGACCACCTGGTATTAGATTGAAATTATGACATTTAATTCTGGTATCTCAACCCCTTTCCGAGATATAGGCCAAAATATGGACCCAGATTCCTCCAAAATAATTTTCTGCATTATTGGTATCAAATTAAAGACATCAACCAGAGCTTCAATAGAGAGTTAATTCCGTTCCATTTTTCCAGTCGGTTCTCCAGATAGAGACCAAAACGTGGACCTGTATGGCCCCAAATATTTTTTCGCAATATTGGTATCAAATTAAAGGTGCTGATCAGGGTATCCATATATATTTTACATTATACGGATATCTCAATTGGTTCCCGGGATTGAAGCCAAAACATGGACCTAAATAGCCCCCGAGATATTTTTTAGCATTATTGGTATCAAATTAATGGCATAAATCAGAGCTTCAATAGAGTTCATTACATTCCAATTTTCAGTCGGTTCTCCAAATAGAGACCAAAATGTGGACCTGGATGGCCCCAAATATTTTTTCGCAATATTGGTATCACATTAAAGGTGCTGATGAGGGTATCCATACATATTTTACATTATACGGATATCTCAATTGCTTCCCGGGATTGAAGCCGAAACATGGACCTAAATAGCCCTCGAAATATTTTTGACCATTATTGGTATCAATCAGAGCTTCAATAGAGAGTTCATTCCATTCCAATTTTCCAGTCGGTTCTCTAGATAGAGACCAAAACGTGGACCCGGATGGCCCCAAATATTTTTTCGCAATATTGGTATCAAATTAAAGGTATCAATCAGAGCTTCAATAGAGAGTTCATTGCATTCCAATTTTCCAGTTGGTGCGCCAGATAGAGACCAAAACGTGGACCCGGATGGCCCAAACATTTTTTCGCAAAATTGGTATCAAATTAAGAGTGCTGAGCAGGGTATCCATATATATTTTACATTATACGGATATCTCAATTGGTTCCCGGGACTGAGGCCGAAACATGGACCTAAATAGCCCCCGAAATATTTTTTAGCATTATTGGTATCAAATTAAAGGCATCAATCAGAGCTTCAATAGAGAGTTCATTCCATTCCAATTTTCAGTCGGTTCTCCAGATAGAGACCATAACGTGGACCTGGATGGCCCCAAATATTTTTTCGCAATATTGGTATCAAATTAAAGGTGCTGATCAGGGTATCCATACATATTTTACACTATACGGATATCTCAATCGGTTCCCGGGATTGAGGCCGAAACATGGACCTAAATAGCCCCCGAAATATTTTTGAGCATTATTGGTATCAAATTAAAGGTATCAATCAGAGATTCAATAGAGAGTTCATTGATGTTGTTTGGTACGCGAGAAAATTCTTGCTGGTTTCCACAAAGAAATGAACAACTCCTGTTTAATTAGCTTATGTCATTGATTGAGCGTTTATTTCACTAAAAATAAATTTAATATACATATACATATGTATAGTTTACAAAGCCAAATTATTATAAAATATCTTACACTTTTTATTCTTGTACCGGCAAGATTCGCTTACAAACAGATAATGAAAGTTGCAATTCAAATTTGACATTTAGTAAATAAAGGAAATGAAAGAATGAAATAACTGCAGGGTTGCATTTGATATACTGGTTGTTGCGTTGACAACATCAGGGTTGCATTTAATATACTGGCTGTTGCGTTCGTAACATTCCACCCCCCGGTGAAGGGCTATACGCTTCACCTCAAAACGTTTAAAACCGCCAGCTTTGATACTGGTCATCGTAGCGTACCATCCTTGGTCCTAACCTCAGTCAGACGTAATTGTCCATCCTTTTCTTTAATCGTGGAAGTCACCATGCCTTTTTTCCATTCACTACGTGGAAGATTGCTATCGCATATGATGACTACGTCACCGACCTTCACCTCAGGCTGAGGAGCAAACCATTTCGTACGTTTGGTAAGCGTAGGCAAATATTCTTTTATGATTCTTTAGCTGTTGACTTATTCTGTATTGCTTTCTGGTGGCAACCATTCCCTCGTCACCTGGCGTTTGCGTAGAGTTAGTGGCTCCTAATAAGAAGTGGTTCGGAGTAAGGGTCGATCAGGCTCCTCTGGCGTGACTGGTAAGTGGGTCAGGGGACGACTATTTACGATGTTTTCTGCCTCAATCAACAGACAAGTATCCACTTGTGGCGTTTTCTCCTTTAATGTAAATGCCAATACTTTGTTCACCGACTGTATAAGACGCTCCCAGCAACCACCACTACTTGGATTAGCTGGACAGTTGAATTCCCATGTAATGCCTCTCGTCGATAGTTCTTTCTGAATATAGTTGTCGAAGATATCTGCCACCTTACGTAGCTCACCATTCGCACCAACAAAGTTAGTACCCATGTCCGACCGAATCTTTACTGGGATGCCTCGACGATTAACAAAATTCCGTATGCATAAAATGCAGGCATCGGTAGAAAGGTCACGCGCAAGCTCAATGTGGATAGCACGTATAGTAAGGCACGTGAATAATGCTGCCCACCGTTTCTCCGTTCGTCTACCAATTGTTACTAGGATCGGACCGAAATAGTCAAGACCTTTATATGTAAATGGCCTTACATATGGCGTTACGCGATCAATGGCAATTGTCCCATTATTGGCGGCTTCGGAACCGCTCTGGCATTTTTACATTGCTGACAATTAGATTGAGCGTGCTTGACCGCTGCACGCAAGTGTGGAACCCAAAACGTATTGCGAACTTCGTTTATGACAATCTCATTATTTTGATGATAAAATCTTTTGTGGTACCACTGAACGACTAATTCGGTGAAATCATGACGGTATGGTAATATAATGGGTCTCCTTTTAGTCTCATTAAGTACAACTGAGTAATCGAGTCTCCCTTGTACGCATAAGACTCCATCTTGGTTAAGTTGCGGCGTAAGCTTATATATGTCACTGCTCTTCAAAATGGTGTTATTACTCTTTAATTGCATAATTTCATTGGGAAACGCTTCCTGTTGAACGAGTCGGCACAATCGGATCTCCGCCTCATTTATTTCAGATGAGCTAAGTTCTCCAGTGTGTACTTTTCCACCAAGGGATCTAGCTTTCGCATTATTAATGAATCGTATCACCCAAGCAATTGTTCGTTTCAGACGAAAATAATCTGAGAAGCGCCTCAGATCGACCACATTTTTCGTAGGCATTACAAAGAAGCATTTTCTTTTCTCAACATCGTCGTTTTCATCCGCATTAGAGTTTTGTAAAACAGGCCATAATTCCTCTCTCTCGAGCAGAAAGTCCGGACCCAGAATCCATCGTGTGTTTGTATCATCTCGTAGTGGATAGATTGCTCTTGTTGCCACATCAGCCACATTCATATGTGATGGGCACCAACGCCATTCGTTTTTATGTGTTTCATCCAATATTTCACTCACTCGATGTGCAACGAATGGCTTGGTTTTGGAATCCGTCCATAAAATGGTTCTACAAGGCTTAATAGAATGACTTTCAATAATCGTGTTTTTCAATCGGGACCCCAAAACGGCAGCTTGTAGCTCTAAACGAGGAACCGATAACAATTTCAGCGGTGCACATCTAGTTTTTCCCAAAACAAATCTAATTTTGACACTCTGCATCAATAATTCGCCAATATGTAACTGCGGCAAATGCTTGCTCGCTAGCGTCGACGAATACATGCAGCTCAATCGTAGTATCTGGTGACGAAAACCGTGGGGCATAACATCTGCTAACTCTGAGTTGTTCAACCATTCGCAATTTTACGACCCAAGATGAAAATATGTTGAATATATCAGGCGGTATTTCGTCATCCCACTCAATGCCTTTTCGCCAAAGTGATTGCAGCAATATTTTCCCATACAACATAATGTCGGCTAGCATTCCAAATGGGTCGTAAATCGACATCACCAAACTCAAAAATTGTCGTTTCGTTGGACATTTTTCGCCGGTGAGTATCAGTGGATCTACTCGATGCAGTTGAAACAGAAATGCATCAGCTTTGCTATCCCAAAACATTCCTAACACCTTGTCTATCTGATTACCCGCATTCATTTTGACTATAGGCTGTATTTGTTCAATGCTTTTATTCAGATGATTTTGAACGCTTTGGGAGTTCGAAGTAAAATTTCTTAAAACAAATCCGGCTTTGAAATGAGCCTCCAACACGGCTTGTCCAATGTCCAGCGCTTCGTGCTCACTTCCAAAACTGCAAACAAAATCATCCACATAATGATTGTCAGTTATGGCCTTTACCACTTCGGGTCGATCGCTGGCGACTTCTTCAGCATTTCTATTCTTAACATGTTGTGCTATGCATGGGGAACATGTGGCTCCAAATAGTTGCGCTCCTTGTTTAAAAAATGATTTACTGCTTGCCCAGAATATTGTACTACAGCTACGGACTACATAGCTTACTACATCAGCTGATGACTGATTTTGTGGCAACGCTCGAAAATGTGAACACAATGGTGTAGCTCAGTGTATCTCATATATATCATCTTTTTTACATTTTTGTACAGGGGATTCCTTAAATTCCATAAAAACTCTTTATTTTTTACAAGTTCAATTCATTTTTCCGTTTCTTCGTCCTTCATTTCGAATTTCCGTCATTAAAAAATTGAGCTGTCACACTGTAGCGCGCTACAAAGTTAAAGTTAACTCTACTTCTACTACAGCCACAACTACACGATACAGACACAGCTACACATTGTGGGCAAGCAGTTAGTCGTCGCTGAACAAGTGGCCAAACAACATCGTGTGTGGCTATCGCATGTTTGCGCAGCGAATGTTAAAAATTTGCATGTACGTATGTTTGTTCGCCATACCCTGCAAAAAAATTTGCGATTAATCCCGAAAGAGATTTGTCCCGGATTCATCTCTTTCGGGAAAAATCGGTCCACAATTAGTCCCCGATTGTTCCCAGGCATGAACATTTATAAATTTTAAAGATTGTTATAAAAAATAGCCTTGGCTAATTTTGAAAAATTCGTCACATGTATTTTACACTCGCATAATGCATTCTCAGAACTTAAAATGTTTTGAGGAGATATTTAATTTTTTTAAAAGATTTCACTACAGGATTAAAGCTAATCGAATAAACTTTCTTCTAACATTTATAGCAATTAATAATTTTTACATTTTCATAAAAAATAGCCTTGGCTTACAACTTTGGATGAAAGCGATTAATCTACATTTGTACCCGTTCGGGTATACAAATTGAACAATTAGTCTCTTCACAGGATATTCTCGAAAAAATGCAATCAATTCGCCCCATATAAAGGGATGTAAAATTGTACTAGTCGCATGCTCCCTTGCGATTGATCCCGGACACGTCCCGTATTAATCGAATTTTTTGCAGGGTAGCGATCAAAGCGCTCTCACTTATACACTTGCATTTACAAATTTGCCGAGCCATGGTCTAATACCACATAACGTGTTTCGCTCTTTTTTCTGCATTTTCTCTCTCAATCTTGTTTCGACACGGAAACCAGTGCCGAAACTCGCCAATTTCCATACAAATTTCTGAGAGCGAGTGAAGATTGAATCACTGTTTCATTCTGGATCATCTTGCCAACCTCGCTGATATCGATATCTTCTCTAATTTTGTATCGAAAATCTATCGAAATCTCACACAGACCAAAACAAAGACGCAAAAATAAGCAAACATACAAACATTTAAGAAGAACAAGAAGGAGAAATTTCAAACTGAATCACGATTAGCCACGTGGAGACGGGTTATTGAGCGAGATGTTTTGCTACATGTTTCTCTGGTGAATCAAGTTATGTGGAGACGGGCTTTAACTCAGAATTTGCTTAGCTCTAATGATTTCTTTTGATTCAGCAATTTTCTTCCTAACGGCAACACCGAAATTCTCTGTTGTAAAATAATCGGCCACCAAATCATGTATGTCATCTCTAATTGATGTGTGTAAAATGTTTGATACTGGCTCTGACGTTTGTTTACATTCTTTACTTATTTTACCATAAATAAGCCATCCAAAAGGTGTTTTTACTGCAACAATCGAACTTTCGCACTGGATACTTCTCAAACTGGCTGTTATGTGACAATTATCCAATCCTATCAAGATTGTTGGCTCCGCATTAATGTAGTCTACTATTGGTAGATTCTTAAGTTGGCGATGCTTTGCGTTCAATTCTGAAAATGTTACAGTTTGCATGGGCAAATCAAGACTTGGAACGGTTTGTGCCTTCAGGCCGTACCACTTGGCATTATGGTAAGCACCTCTGATCTGCATTTCCAATTTCATTGATCTGATCTTAGTCTCTCTTCCACCAAACCACTGCAGGGACAATGGAGTATTTTGGCCAGTAACACCCAACTGCTCGGCAACCGCTTCGTTGATGAGTGTACATGACGACCCTTCATCTATTAGCGCAAATGTCCTGACGATGCGATTATTTATTCCTCGCAGCTCAATTGGCAGAATTTTATACAAAACCTTGGTAGTATTGTGATTAAACATACCCGTTTGGACAGTGTTAACTTGTTGTGTATCATTTTCTGGCGTACTTGGTGGTATGTATATTAGTAGTGGCTGTATTTAGGGTAGCTGCATGTAGTGTGGAGTGGTGTGGTTTTTTGCAACCATCCACCATACATGCATGCTTCTTCTTACATTGATACATACTGTGACCCTTTACCAAACAAGAGAAACATAATTTGTGAGCTTTAACAACCTTCCACCTATGTTTTACATCTTTCTCTAAATACAAACGACATTTTGATAAGTGATGAATCACTGATGATTGTCTGGGCATTCTACACATTGCTTCATCTCTTCGTTACTATTAACTGATTCGTTTACGCTAAGTACTGGCTTTGATGGTAAGCGTGGCATAGACGGCAATGAGTGTAATAGCCCAGTTAGTCGAGAACGTAAACCCGTGTATCGTGTCAGCTGATCCAACCTATTTAATGGGATTTGTATGTAACCGATTATTCAACGACGTACGACGCAGAAGCCCGTACCGCAGAAATCAAAATCTTTTTGATTTATTACGTAAAAACGTGGCAGCTGATAGCTCGCATGGTTGCAAGGTAGAAGGGTTGCCAGTTGAACATTTTTAGTTATTAAATATTTAAACAGTAATTTTCACAGCATTATATAACTAACTCAACAAGATTGTAAAATGGTATCGAATATACATATATGTGTTCACATGGAAAAAAGAGTATGTCTACTTAAACGAAACATTTATTATTACTTAAATTTTTAAAAAGAAAGGAAAGAAAACGTTTATAAATTTTTTTAAATCCCAAACAAAATGTAAATATATATATATAAATTAATAACAAGATAATAGCTTTGTTCAACAACTTTACTTGCAAGTACTTGTAAAAAGAGCGTCAATGTCAAATTAAGAGTAAAAACGAGAAAAAGAGAAAATTATCAACCAAAGTAATTGAACACAAAATCGTAAATATTCGCAAGAAAACAGCTGATACGCTGTTTTGACAATTTGATTTTTAGGTTAGGTTGTAATTGAAATTTTTGAAATTGGAAATGAATGGAAATAACTGAATTAGGAAAACAAAATTCTACTTTGGCTATTCCACAACATCATCAAGATTCGTTTTTGCGCTAACTTGTTTAGTACACAATTAGAAATTTGCGTTTAAAATGTTTGTATATTTCCAATTGAAATTTTTGTGATCATATATTTTTGACACTTCTATTTTTTTTAAAGCTGCTAGTAGTTGCAAGTGAAAATTTTACTTGCAGCGTTTATCAACTCTCTCGAGGTCTTACTCTCTCAATTTGGCTCCCTTTTGCGAATTTTTTGGGTTATTGAACAAAAATTCGTAACTATTCGTAAAAATATGTAAAAATTTTGAGATATTGAACACTCCTAATAAATGAAGATATTACTGAAAATTAAAGCAAAAATTGTATTTATCCACAATGGTGGCGGTATTTTCTTAATTCATAACTCTTGGTGGTCTTCTTCTGCAATTTTTCTACATTAAAAGTTATAAATTGCCACAATAAATCTGAGTTTCTGTAACAAAATCAATTAAAGTGATGTCACACTAATACGATCCACACTTTGTCACCACCTATTTATACTAGAAAAGATATGAGTTACAGAAACTCAGTACAGATTTCTTAATTAAACACAGATTTTTTGAGAATCTTGTTGCTTGCCAATATAATTTTTTTTATGGATTTTCAATTGTAAATTTAATGTTCTGACTGTGTTTTTTTTTGTTATTTTATGTTTTAGCCCTTGATAACTATCACCAAGGTGTGATGGAAATATATTGGGCAGCAACAAAATTACAAGAAAAATGTGTTTTAATTACCAACTAAGCAGTAAAAAAGTAACTAAATTAATAAAAAAAAAAGTCGTCAACGACAACTTTAAAAACGATTAAATTAGTATTTTCTTGTCATTTGGCAAATAATGCACAGTTGTGTATTGAAGAGTAATCCGCATAACACTTTGAAGATTAGTAAAAATATTGTTTGCTCAAAAATTACTAAATGGCAACCCTGCCAAAATGTAAACAAACTTTATATATATGTAAACTAGCTGACCCGGCAAACTTCGTTCTGCCCAAAACAGATTTTTTTATTAATTTCATTTCAAAAATTGTTATTACACCGGTATTATTTTTAATAGAAAATTAACGATTTTTCACTACTTCATTGTGTATACAACTTCAAAAATATATAATTTTAGTATTCAGTTTAAGGCTGCACGATACACAACATTTTGATATTGATAGCGTTAATCTCCTGATCAATTTTCAGGTCCCAACCTTAAACGCTTTTATAGATATTCAGCTTGAAAAATTAAGTTTGTATGGGAGGTGCCACGCCCCCTTTTCCGATAACCTACACTTTTATGCGCAAAAATTGTTTCGATATCATATAGCTCTGTACCAATTTCCAGGTCCCTGACTTAAATCCTTTTAAAGATATTCAGCTTAAAAAATTAAGTGTTGTTGGGAAGTGCCATGCCCCCTTTTCGTATAACTCCTATTATTTTGCGTTAATATGGAATTGTTATCGTTTATCTCCACACCAATTTCCAAGCCCCTAGCGTAAACAATTTTAGAGATATTCATCATGAAAAATTAAGTTTGTATAGGAGGTGCCACGCCCCTTTTCCCGATAACCCCCACTTTTATGCGTGGGAATGGTTTTGATATCATTTAGCTCTATACCAATTTTCAGCTCCCTACCTTGAACTGTTTTAGAGATAATAAGCTTTAAAAATTAAGGTTGTATGGGAGGTGCCACGCCCCCTTTTCTGATAACCCCCACTTTTATGAGTACGAAGGGTTTTGATAGCACCTACCTCTATACCAATTTTCAGCTCACTACCTTAAACTGTTTTAGAGATAATCAGCTTTAAAAATTAAGTTTGTATGGGGGGTGCCACGCCCCCTTTTCTGATAACCCCCACTTTTCTGAGTGAAAAGGGTTTTGAAATCACCTACCTCTATACCAATTTTCAGATCCCTACCTTGAACTGTTTTAGAGATAATCAGCTTTAAAAATTAAGGTTGTATGGGAGGTGCCACGCCCCCTTTTCTGATAACCCCCAATTTTCTGAATGAGAAGGGTTTTGATATCACCTACCTATATACCAATTTTCAGCTCCCTACCTTAAACTGTTTTAGAGATAATCAGCTTTAAAAATTAAGGTTGTATAGGAGGTGCCACGCCCCCTTTTCTGATAACCCCCACTTTTCTGAGTGAGAAGGGTTTTGATATCACCTACCTCTATACCAATTTTCAGCTCCCTACCTTGAATTGTTTTAGAGATAATCAGCTTTAAAAATTAAGGTTGTATGGGAGGTGCCACGCCCCCCTAATATTTTTTAATTTTTTCTTCGACTAAACCTTCGCGGGGTAACAACAAACAAACCCCCCTAAGGAAGTATTTGATTTGGTTCAGCCGTTTTCAAGTTTTAGCGTTTCAATTAAATACCAAATCATTTTTATATATAAAGACTAGCTGACCCGGCAAACTTCGTTCTGCCCAAAACAGATTTTTTTATTAATTTCATTTCAAAAATTGTTATTACACCGGTATTATTTTTAATAGAAAATTAATGATTTTTCACTACTTCATTGTGTATACAACTTCAAAAATATATAATTTTAGTATTCAGTTTAAGGCTGCACGATACACAAAATTTTTAGTTTTCTGTTCCGGATATTTATTTTCACTGAGTATTGGCTATTTTCAATAAGTAGGTAAGTAAGAGGATTGATATAGTATACCTCCATAATGGTTTTCATGCCCCTCCTCCAACCCTTTTAGATATATTCAGCCTCAAAAGTTTAGTACGTATGGGAGGTGCAATGCCCCATTTTTCGATAAATCTTTTTTTTTTTTGGGTGAACATGATATCGTATATCTGCATAGTGATTTCTATGTACATGCCATGAACGCTTTTAAGGATATTTAGCCTTAAAAATTAAGAACGCATGGGAGGTACCACGCCTCCTTTTCCCAAAACTACTGTTTTTTTTCATAAGCACGCTATTGATATCGTTAATCTCCTGATCAATTTTCAGGTCCCAACATTAAACGCTTTTATAGATATTCAGCTTGAAAAATTAAGTTTGTATGGGAGGTGCCACGCCCCCTTTTCCGATAACCTACACTTTTATGCGCAAAAATTGTTTTGATATCATATAGCTCTGTACCAATTTCCAGGTCCCTGACTTAAATCCTTTTAAAGATATTCAGCTTAAAAAATTAAGTGTTGTTGGGAAGTGCCATGCCCCCTTTTCGTATAACTCCTATTATTTTGCGTTAATATGGAATAGTTATCGTTTATCTCCACACCAATTTCCAAGCCCCTAGCGTAAACAATTTTAGAGATATTCATCATGAAAAATTAAGTTTGTATGGGAGGTGCCACGCCCCTTTTCCCGATAACCTCCACTTTTATGCGTGGGAATGGTTTTGATATCATTTAGCTCTATACCAATTTTCAGCTCCCTACCTTGAACTGTTTTAGAGATAATCAGCTTTAAAAATTAAGGTTGTATGGGAGGTGCCACGCCCCCTTTTCTGATAACCCCCACTTTTATGAGTGCGAAGGGTTTTGATATCACCTACCTCTATACCAATTTTCAGCTCACTACCTTAAACTGTTTTAGAGATAATCAGCTTTAAAAATTAAGTTTGTATGGGAGGTGCCACGCCCCCTTTTCTGATAACCCCCACTTTTCTGAGTGAAAAGGGTTTTGAACTCACCTACCTCTATACCAATTTTCAGATCCCTACCTTGAACTGTTTTAGAGATAATCAGCTTTAAAAATTAAGGTTGTATGGGAGGTGCCACGCCCCCTCTTTTCTGATAACCCCCACTTTTCTGAGTGAGAAGGGTTTTGATATCACCTACCTCTATACCAATTTTCAGCTGCCAGCCTTGAACTGTTTTAGAGATAATCAGCTTTAAAAATTAAGGTTGTATGGGAGGTGCCACGCCCCCCTAATATTTTTTAATTTTTTCTTCGACTAAACCTTCGCGGGGTAACAACAAACAAACCCCCCTAAGGAAGTATTTGACTTGGTTCAGCCGTTTTCAAGTTTTAGCATTTCAATTAAATGCCAAATCATTTTTATATATATAGATTAACGATTTTTCACTACTTCATTGTGTATACAACTTCAAAAATATATAATTTTAGTATTCAGTTTAAGGCTGCTCGATACACAACATTTTTAGTTTTCTGTTCCGGATATTTATTTTCACTGAGTATTGGCTATTTTCACTAAGTAAGTAAGAGGATTGATATAGTATACCTCCATAATGGTTTTCAGGCCCCTCCCCCTAGATATATTCAGCCTCAAAAGTTTAGTACGTGTGGGAGGTGCAATGCCCCATTTATCGATAAATCTATTTCTATGTACATGCTATGAACGCTTTTAAGGATATTTAGCCTTAAAAATTAAGAACGCATGGGAGGTGGCACGCCCCCTTTTCCCAAAACTACTGTTTTTTTCATAGGCACGCTATTGATATCGTTAATCTCCTGATCAGTTTTCAGGTCCCAACATTAAACGCTTTTATAGATATTCAGCTTGAAAAATTAAGTTTGTATGGGAGGTGCCACGCCCCCTTTTCCGATAACCTACACTTTTATGCGCAAAAATTGTTTTGATACCATATAGCTCTGTACCAATTTCCAGGTCCCTGACTTAAATCCTTTTAAAAATATTCAGCTTAAAAAGCTAAGTGTTGTTGGGAAGTGCCACGCCCCCTTTTCGTATAACTCCTATTATTTTGCGTTAATATGGAATTGTTATCGTTTATCTCCACACCAATTTCCAAGCCCCTAGTGTAAACAATTTTAGAGATATTCAGCATGAAAAATTAAGTTTGTATGCAAGGTGCACGCCCCTTTTTCCGATAACCCCCACTTTTATGCGTGGGAATGGCTTTGATATAATTTAGCTCTATACCAATTTTCAGTTCCCTACCTTGAACTGTTTTAGAGACAATCAGCTTTAAAAATTAAGGTTGTATGGGAGGTGCCACGCCCCCTTTTCTGATAACCCCCACTTTTCTGAGTGAGAAGGGTTTTTATATCACCTACCTCTATACCAATTTTCAGCTACCTAGCTTAAACTGTTTTAGAGATAATCAGCTTTAAAAATTAAGGTTATATGGGAGGTGCCACGCCCCGTTTCTGATAACCCCCACTTTTCTGAGTGAGAAGGGGTTTGATATCACCTACCTCTATACCAATTTTCAGCTGCCTACCTTGAACTGTTTTAGAGATAATAAGCTTTAAAAATTAAGGTTGTATGGGAGGTGCCACGCCCCCTTTTCTGATAACCCCCAATTTTCTGAATGAGAACGGTTTTGATATCACCTACCTCTATACAAATTTTCAGCTCCCTACCTTAAACTGTTTTAGAGATAATCAGTTTTAAAAATTAAGGTTGTATGGGAGGTGCCACGCCCCCTTTTCTGACAACCCCCACTTTTCTGAGTGAGAAGGTTTTGACATCACCTACCTATATACCAATTTTCAGTTCCCTACCTTGAACTGTTTTAGATATAATCAGCTTTAAAAATTAAGGTTGTATGGGAGGTGCCACGCCCCCTTTTCTGATAACCCCCAATTTTCTGAGTGAGAAGGGTTTTGATATCACCTACCTCTATACCAATTTTCAGCTCCCTACCTTAAACTGTTTTAGAGATAATCAGCTTTAAAAATTAAGGTTGTATGGGAGGTGCCACGCCCCCTTTTCTGATAACCCCCACTTTTCTGAGTGAGAAGGGTTTTGATATCACCTGCCTCTATACCAATTTTCAGTTCCCTAACTTGAACTGTTTTAGAGATAATCAGCTTTAATAAGGTTGTATGGGAGGTGCCACGCCCCCCTAATATTTTTTAATTTTTTTTTTCGACTAAACCTTCGCGGGGTAACAACAAACAAACCCCCCTAAGGAAGTATTTGATTTGGTTCAGCCGTTTTCAAGTTTTAGCGTTTCAATTAAATACCAAATCATTTTTATATATATAGATATGTGTGAGTAAAACAGCTGATTGCTACGGGATCAAAAAATACTAAAAATTGCATACGGGCGTTTGCGTCAGCGAGCGGACCACACGTTCTCGACTAACTGGGCTATAACGTGGCTTTAGCGATAACCCTAGCAAATTGGCTAACCCATTGCTCAAAATGTTCTAATGTGGGATACGGACGAATCTGCATGGAGTAGGATGTCCAGTCAACTATTTTGGTCATAGGCATTTTGACAACTAACTCTTCCAACAGTGTTGGATTATGTAAATGCTGCTCGGCATTGGCGGTCTTAAGAAATACTCTAAGGTTCTTTACACTAGATGCAAACGATACCATCCTCTCTAAACGATTTTCCGGTATAGGTAAGATTTCTTTTATCTTCATTAGTTGACTTCTAACAAGAAGCTCTGGTTGGCCAAATCGAAACTTTAAATGTTCAATCACTTCAGCAACGTTGCGTGGATCAACCAGTAGACATTCTACTTCTTCCCGTGCTGCACCTTTGAGGCATTTTTGTAAACGTAGGGTGTTCTCTAACATGGAATAGCCGTACGCTATTGTAGATTCATTAAAGGATGTAAAAAATATAGGCCAATCTTCGGGGCGGCCATTGAATTCAGGCAAATCGTATAGTTTTCTAGGAGTACTCACCATAGTATGTGGAATCCACATATTCGTTCCTTGACTGGACGAATACGGTGTGTTGACAGAAATTTGGGCTATGTTCGGCGGGATATTTGAGGCCGTGGTGAACATGGGTGTATGCTGAGACGATGGCAGATTCCAAGCAGTGGCTGGTAAGGGATTTGAGTATGGCGATGATAGTGATCCTATCAATTGCGGTGCTTGACTAGCACTTGTACCCGAAGGTAATGAATTATACATAGAACTTGGAGTGCTGCGTGGCATTGGAGCGAATTGTGAAGGCAAATTATCACTTACGGAATTATTTGTATAAATCGGCATTGACATTGCATACAGGGCATTTTGCGGCGGAGTTGATTGACATGTTGATGTTGGTTTTGTTTCTAAAACCTTTATGCGTTCAGCCAGATCTTGAACAACTTTTTTCAGTGACTTCTCAAGTTCCATAGGCGTAGTGATGGTTTGATTCGAATCAGTTTCATCAGACTCTGCTGACATAGGGGACGACGATCCTGTCCTTGAATTTTCGGCTTTAGATTGGGCTTGGCTTCGTGTTTTCATTACTTCGTGTTATATGTTGAGTTTCAAATACGAAGATGGCTTATCTTTCCTAATTCGGGCAATTACCGAAAGTTGAAATAAAATTGTTTGGTACGCGAGAAAATTCTTGCTGGTTTCCACAAAGAAATGAACAACTCCTGTTTAATTAGCTTATGTCATTGATTGAGCGTTTATTTCACTAAAAATAAATTTAATATACATATACATATGTATAGTTTACAAAGCCAAATTATTATAAAATATCTTACACTTTGTATTCTTGTACCGGCAAGATTCGCTTACAAACAGATAATGAAAGTTACAATTCAAATTTGACATTTACATATCTATTCCGGTTTACGATCCACTTTCATCGGAGGTGAATCGGATCAAATGGCATTCTGCAGTTCGATTGACGTCCGATGAACGTCAGATTTTTTCGAAGTTCGGAAATCGGCATTCTGGTTCACGATGGATCGGAATTTTGACAGTTTATCGGAGCGATTCTTTCCGTCAGCTTTTGTGTGTCGGAGGCAATAGAAATTTTGATTATTTTTGGAAATATTACCAATTTAACGTAATTAAACTATGATTTTAAAATTTATACAACATTCACTCAGAGAAAAGGCAAGCTAAATTCAAGTCTAGTTGGCTTGAATCAAGCCGAAAACGTCATGAAAGTCTGTTAAGCTTGAAAATGATAAAATCAAGAATATATTCTTATTTTTGGAACGAGTTTTTTGAAAATAAAAAGCTTTTCCGTTTTGAAATAAGCTTATATAGAGTTACTTTCAGCACTTCCCATGATTGATTTAAGAATGTACATTCTTATTTTGAGAGTGTTCAACTTCGTTTTAAGAATACTTATACTTGATTTCTCCTTTTTCGAAATTCAAAATTCGTAATCATTTAACCCACCTAACAAAAATAAAAAAGAAAAGGTTTGTATATGTACGTATACATATATGTAAATGTAATTCTTATTATTACTATATATAATTGAGTTCTTACATACATGCATATATACACATGTGTAGATTATGAAGCTAGAATTATTTGTATATGCAATAGGAGTCTTAAGATGTTATAACTATGTAGTTCTTATTACCAATATTTAATTCTGGTAATGGAAAATCATTATTTATATAATACACTTGTAAAGGCAAGTTGATAATTAAAAAAATGAGTGATGCACAACTTTGTTGGAACAGGAATTCGGTTTTGGCGTCATATTCGTATTAGTAACTGATATTTCGCTTATCATTAGACCTTAATCAAATTTGGTTACGGTTTCGTTTTCCTCATCGTCTCCACCTCCATCTCTGTCTTCTTTTTTTATTTCCTGAGGGAAAAAGAGGCATTTTGGATCCATATATACATATTTAATTATTATATTATACATATACATACATATGTATATATGTACAAAATTATTGAATAAAATAAGAACTCAACTAACCTCAATGGCTTTTCAGTTTCAATTTCATTAATTATTACGGGAAAGTATTGTGCTCGCGATAAATATTACAGCTGTTTGTTTGCTAAATAAACTTTTTCCATCTTGCTAACTGTAGGTAAGTAAGAGGATTGATATAGTATACCTCCATAATGGTTTTCATGCCCCTCCTCCAACCCTTTTAGATATATTCAGCCTCAAAAGTTTAGTACGTATGGGAGGTGCAATGCCCCATTTTTCGATAAATCTTTTTTTTTTTTGGGTGAACATGATATCGTATATCTGCATAGTGATTTCTATGTACATGCCATGAACGCTTTTAAGGATATTTAGCCTTAAAAATTAAGAACGCATGGGAGGTACCACGCCTCCTTTTCCCAAAACTACTGTTTTTTTTTCATAAGCACGCTATTGATATCGTTAATCTCCTGATCAATTTTCAGGTCCCAACATTAAACGCTTTTATAGATATTCAGCTTGAAAAATTAAGTTTGTATGGGAGGTGCCACGCCCCCTTTTCCGATAACCTACACTTTTATGCGCAAAAATTGTTTTGATATCATATAGCTCTGTACCAATTTCCAGGTCCCTGACTTAAATCCTTTTAAAGATATTCAGCTTAAAAAATTAAGTGTTGTTGGGAAGTGCCATGCCCCCTTTTCGTATAACTCCTATTATTTTGCGTTAATATGGAATAGTTATCGTTTATCTCCACACCAATTTCCAAGCCCCTAGCGTAAACAATTTTAGAGATATTCATCATGAAAAATTAAGTTTGTATGGGAGGTGCCACGCCCCTTTTCCCGATAACCTCCACTTTTATGCGTGGGAATGGTTTTGATATCATTTAGCTCTATACCAATTTTCAGCTCCCTACCTTGAACTGTTTTAGAGATAATCAGCTTTAAAAATTAAGGTTGTATGGGAGGTGCCACGCCCCCTTTTCTGATAACCCCCACTTTTATGAGTGCGAAGGGTTTTGATATCACCTACCTCTATACCAATTTTCAGCTCACTACCTTAAACTGTTTTAGAGATAATCAGCTTTAAAAATTAAGTTTGTATGGGAGGTGCCACGCCCCCTTTTCTGATAACCCCCACTTTTCTGAGTGAAAAGGGTTTTGAACTCACCTACCTCTATACCAATTTTCAGATCCCTACCTTGAACTGTTTTAGAGATAATCAGCTTTAAAAATTAAGGTTGTATGGGAGGTGCCACGCCCCCTCTTTTCTGATAACCCCCACTTTTCTGAGTGAGAAGGGTTTTGATATCACCTACCTCTATACCAATTTTCAGCTGCCAGCCTTGAACTGTTTTAGAGATAATCAGCTTTAAAAATTAAGGTTGTATGGGAGGTGCCACGCCCCCCTAATATTTTTTAATTTTTTCTTCGACTAAACCTTCGCGGGGTAACAACAAACAAACCCCCCTAAGGAAGTATTTGACTTGGTTCAGCCGTTTTCAAGTTTTAGCATTTCAATTAAATGCCAAATCATTTTTATATATATAGATTAACGATTTTTCACTACTTCATTGTGTATACAACTTCAAAAATATATAATTTTAGTATTCAGTTTAAGGCTGCTCGATACACAACATTTTTAGTTTTCTGTTCCGGATATTTATTTTCACTGAGTATTGGCTATTTTCACTAAGTAAGTAAGAGGATTGATATAGTATACCTCCATAATGGTTTTCAGGCCCCTCCCCCTAGATATATTCAGCCTCAAAAGTTTAGTACGTGTGGGAGGTGCAATGCCCCATTTATCGATAAATCTATTTCTATGTACATGCTATGAACGCTTTTAAGGATATTTAGCCTTAAAAATTAAGAACGCATGGGAGGTGGCACGCCCCCTTTTCCCAAAACTACTGTTTTTTTCATAGGCACGCTATTGATATCGTTAATCTCCTGATCAGTTTTCAGGTCCCAACATTAAACGCTTTTATAGATATTCAGCTTGAAAAATTAAGTTTGTATGGGAGGTGCCACGCCCCCTTTTCCGATAACCTACACTTTTATGCGCAAAAATTGTTTTGATACCATATAGCTCTGTACCAATTTCCAGGTCCCTGACTTAAATCCTTTTAAAAATATTCAGCTTAAAAAGCTAAGTGTTGTTGGGAAGTGCCACGCCCCCTTTTCGTATAACTCCTATTATTTTGCGTTAATATGGAATTGTTATCGTTTATCTCCACACCAATTTCCAAGCCCCTAGTGTAAACAATTTTAGAGATATTCAGCATGAAAAATTAAGTTTGTATGGAAGGTGCACGCCCCTTTTTCCGATAACCCCCACTTTTATGCGTGGGAATGGCTTTGATATAATTTAGCTCTATACCAATTTTCAGTTCCCTACCTTGAACTGTTTTAGAGACAATCAGCTTTAAAAATTAAGGTTGTATGGGAGGTGCCACGCCCCCTTTTCTGATAACCCCCACTTTTCTGAGTGAGAAGGGTTTTTATATCACCTACCTCTATACCAATTTTCAGCTACCTAGCTTAAACTGTTTTAGAGATAATCAGCTTTAAAAATTAAGGTTATATGGGAGGTGCCACGCCTCGTTTCTGATAACCCCCACTTTTCTGAGTGAGAAGGGGTTTGATATCACCTACCTCTATACCAATTTTCAGCTGCCTACCTTGAACTGTTTTAGAGATAATAAGCTTTAAAAATTAAGGTTGTATGGGAGGTGCCACGCCCCCTTTTCTGATAACCCCCAATTTTCTGAATGAGAACGGTTTTGATATCACCTACCTCTATACAAATTTTCAGCTCCCTACCTTAAACTGTTTTAGAGATAATCAGTTTTAAAAATTAAGGTTGTATGGGAGGTGCCACGCCCCCTTTTCTGACAACCCCCACTTTTCTGAGTGAGAAGGTTTTGACATCACCTACCTATATACCAATTTTCAGTTCCCTACCTTGAACTGTTTTAGATATAATCAGCTTTAAAAATTAAGGTTGTATGGGAGGTGCCACGCCCCCTTTTCTGATAACCCCCAATTTTCTGAGTGAGAAGGGTTTTGATATCACCTACCTCTATACCAATTTTCAGCTCCCTACCTTAAACTGTTTTAGAGATAATCAGCTTTAAAAATTAAGGTTGTATGGGAGGTGCCACGCCCCCTTTTCTGATAACCCCCACTTTTCTGAGTGAGAAGGGTTTTGATATCACCTGCCTCTATACCAATTTTCAGTTCCCTAACTTGAACTGTTTTAGAGATAATCAGCTTTAATAAGGTTGTATGGGAGGTGCCACGCCCCCCTAATATTTTTTAATTTTTTTTTTCGACTAAACCTTCGCGGGGTAACAACAAACAAACCCCCCTAAGGAAGTATTTGATTTGGTTCAGCCGTTTTCAAGTTTTAGCGTTTCAATTAAATACCAAATCATTTTTATATATATAGATATGTGTGAGTAAAACAGCTGATTGCTACGGGATCAAAAAATACTAAAAATTGCATACGGGCGTTTGCGTCAGCGAGCGGACCACACGTTCTCGACTAACTGGGCTATAACGTGGCTTTAGCGATAACCCTAGCAAATTGGCTAACCCATTGCTCAAAATGTTCTAATGTGGGATACGGACGAATCTGCATGGAGTAGGATGTCCAGTCAACTATTTTGGTCATAGGCATTTTGACAACTAACTCTTCCAACAGTGTTGGATTATGTAAATGCTGCTCGGCATTGGCGGTCTTAAGAAATACTCTAAGGTTCTTTACACTAGATGCAAACGATACCATCCTCTCTAAACGATTTTCCGGTATAGGTAAGATTTCTTTTATCTTCATTAGTTGACTTCTAACAAGAAGCTCTGGTTGGCCAAATCGAAACTTTAAATGTTCAATCACTTCAGCAACGTTGCGTGGATCAACCAGTAGACATTCTACTTCTTCCCGTGCTGCACCTTTGAGGCATTTTTGTAAACGTAGGGTGTTCTCTAACATGGAATAGCCGTACGCTATTGTAGATTCATTAAAGGATGTAAAAAATATAGGCCAATCTTCGGGGCGGCCATTGAATTCAGGCAAATCGTATAGTTTTCTAGGAGTACTCACCATAGTATGTGGAATCCACATATTCGTTCCTTGACTGGACGAATACGGTGTGTTGACAGAAATTTGGGCTATGTTCGGCGGGATATTTGAGGCCGTGGTGAACATGGGTGTATGCTGAGACGATGGCAGATTCCAAGCAGTGGCTGGTAAGGGATTTGAGTATGGCGATGATAGTGATCCTATCAATTGCGGTGCTTGACTAGCACTTGTACCCGAAGGTAATGAATTATACATAGAACTTGGAGTGCTGCGTGGCATTGGAGCGAATTGTGAAGGCAAATTATCACTTACGGAATTATTTGTATAAATCGGCATTGACATTGCATACAGGGCATTTTGCGGCGGAGTTGATTGACATGTTGATGTTGGTTTTGTTTCTAAAACCTTTATGCGTTCAGCCAGATCTTGAACAACTTTTTTCAGTGACTTCTCAAGTTCCATAGGCGTAGTGATGGTTTGATTCGAATCAGTTTCATCAGACTCTGCTGACATAGGGGACGACGATCCTGTCCTTGAATTTTCGGCTTTAGATTGGGCTTGGCTTCGTGTTTTCATTACTTCGTGTTATATGTTGAGTTTCAAATACGAAGATGGCTTATCTTTCCTAATTCGGGCAATTACCGAAAGTTGAAATAAAATTGTTTGGTACGCGAGAAAATTCTTGCTGGTTTCCACAAAGAAATGAACAACTCCTGTTTAATTAGCTTATGTCATTGATTGAGCGTTTATTTCACTAAAAATAAATTTAATATACATATACATATGTATAGTTTACAAAGCCAAATTATTATAAAATATCTTACACTTTGTATTCTTGTACCGGCAAGATTCGCTTACAAACAGATAATGAAAGTTACAATTCAAATTTGACATTTACACATCTATTCCGGTTTACGATCCACTTTCATCGGAGGTGAATCGGATCAAATGGCATTCTGCAGTTCGATTGACGTCCGATGAACGTCAGATTTTTTCGAAGTTCGGAAATCGGCATTCTGGTTCACGATGGATCGGAATTTTGACAGTTTATCGGAGCGATTCTTTCCGTCAGCTTTTGTGTGTCGGAGGCAATAGAAATTTTGATTATTTTTGGAAATATTACCAATTTAACGTAATTAAACTATGATTTTAAAATTTATACAACATTCACTCAGAGAAAAGGCAAGCTAAATTCAAGTCTAGTTGGCTTGAATCAAGCCGAAAACGTCATGAAAGTCTGTTAAGCTTGAAAATGATAAAATCAAGAATATATTCTTATTTTTGGAACGAGTTTTTTGAAAATAAAAAGCTTTTCCGTTTTGAAATAAGCTTATATAGAGTTACTTTCAGCACTTCCCATGATTGATTTAAGAATGTACATTCTTATTTTGAGAGTGTTCAACTTCGTTTTAAGAATACTTATACTTGATTTCTCCTTTTTCGAAATTCAAAATTCGTAATCATTTAACCCACCTAACAAAAATAAAAAAGAAAAGGTTTGTATATGTACGTATACATATATGTAAATGTAATTCTTATTATTACTATATATAATTGAGTTCTTACATACATGCATATATACACATGTGTAGATTATGAAGCTAGAATTATTTGTATATGCAATAGGAGTCTTAAGATGTTATAACTATGTAGTTCTTATTACCAATATTTAATTCTGGTAATGGAAAATCATTATTTATATAATACACTTGTAAAGGCAAGTTGATAATTAAAAAAATGAGTGATGCACAACTTTGTTGGAACAGGAATTCGGTTTTGGCGTCATATTCGTATTAGTAACTGATATTTCGCTTATCATTAGACCTTAATCAAATTTGGTTACGGTTTCGTTTTCCTCATCGTCTCCACCTCCATCTCTGTCTTCTTTTTTTATTTCCTGAGGGAAAAAGAGGCATTTTGGATCCATATATACATATTTAATTATTATATTATACATATACATACATATGTATATATGTACAAAATTATTGAATAAAATAAGAACTCAACTAACCTCAATGGCTTTTCAGTTTCAATTTCATTAATTATTACGGGAAAGTATTGTGCTCGCGATAAATATTACAGCTGTTTGTTTGCTAAATAAACTTTTTCCATCTTGCTAACTGTTTTTTTTATTGACAAAAAAATGTTTCTTTGTCACATAAACAATTGGTCATGGTATTCTGAAATTAATAATTTCATTCTTAAATCAAGATTTTTTCAGTTTTTTATCTTGTTTCTAGAATACCGTTCTTGAATCAAGATTGGGGAAATATAAATTGAATTTATTTTTCCTTAATTTCTATAATTCTTAATTCAAGTACAACACAGCTTGTTTTTAGCCTGTGGCTTTTCTCTGAGTGTTATTATACAAAACGGGCTTGGTTTAGCTATGCTACTGGCATTTTCTTTGCACTTTTATTTAATAATAAAATTTATTATCCTTTTTAGCAATATTTATATATTATTGTTTAATAAAAGCTTCTGAAAATAATTTTAATTGTGTATTATTACTACGATCATGTAATATGAGTGGGTAGCGCAACTCGGGCATAATTTCTGTGCCAAGATGTACTCCTTTAAGCATTTTTGCCTGACTGTGTCTTTTTAAAGATTTAAAATATCGCCTTGCAACATGATTTACAAACATTTGCACGAGAAACTAACAAATCGAAGAAACGTGCTCACTTTCTATATCCGTTCATGCTCAACGCGTCCTGGCGAGTCACAAAATTCCTGCTACACGATATGTACATATTCATGATTTGATTGATCGCAACCTTGATCTCAAATTTGCTTTTATGTTTTGCGATCCATAAAAACTTGTTGATATGCGACCAGTGTGGAGCGTCATCCATGCATTGCATCAGTATAACATATCACTATAAATAGTGTAAAACAAACCAACTGCAAGAGGTTTTCGCATGAAACTTTGTTGGAATAAGCTGTAAATGTTATTTTCACTAAAGTTGGCATTTTCATTGCCCTTGAGTTCATGGAGTCCAGTTTTTTTCATTATTTTTAAATTACTAATAGTTAAAGTGGGAATCGCAATAATGTACCACTGGTGTTAAGGGAAAATTTTTATATAATGAACCACGATCCTATCGCAGATCATAAAAAAGTCGCTCCCGCGGACGATTATAGCGCAAGAGATATTCCTTGCTAAAGCAATGTGTGTGTAGAAGACTTCTTTGTGTCACCGGCCTTTAGGCGCGCTTTAAAGGCCCTCGGCAACTTACTCTTTCAGTGTCGGGTGATTGACGCAAATATCAAAAATTATTGATTTTCGTCGCCGCGAGCAGATGGCGAGCCGACAACAAGTACGTGTAGCATGACGGCTGCCGATTGCACTCACACCATCAAAAAAACACTAACACATATGCACTGCTTGTCATGCAAGATTGTTGCCGAGGGCCTTAAAAAAACCTCAGCCGGCAGAATTCTCCTTTTGGAGAACTTTAATATTATAATTTAATAATAGTTGAAAGCGTTAAAGGTAGATGAATTATCATCCAAAGAATATTTCCTGAAAGTTTCACTGAAAAATTCGCAGTAGTTTGTAAATAAATAAAATTGGTTCATTCTATCCAAGCTTAGCCGGTGTTAATTTCTGAATTACAAGGTATTATCGCATGAAACTTGGTGACAGTATTCTATAAATGCCGTTTTCATATATGTTGGCACTTTTTTTTTTTATAACACAAAGCAATATTTTAAAAAATTGAATTAAAATTAATGTCCAAATTCCTTTGTTCTTCCATTTATTTTTCCACTAAATAAGCTGCTGCAGCAATGGAAGCCATTTTTTAACCATTTAATATATTCTTTCTGAAAATTTAATCCAAAACTTACTGAAAATATAAATTTGCTGTCAAAAATACAAATGTGCTGTCAAATAATACATATTATTTCACATAAACGCTATCTAACACTGATTCGAACATAGTTTAACACTTAACAACACTTATGTTCGAAACGTCGTTAACCAGAATACCAATTTTCGTTTTGTCGTAGCAGTCGGCGTCGCCGCGATCGGAGTTCCGAGGGATTGTAGAATAGCTGTGTTAGTAAATAAAGGAAATGAAAGAATGAAATAACTGCAGGGTTGCATTTGATATACTGGTTGTTGCGTTCGCAACATCAGGGTTGCATTTAATATACTGGCTGTTGCGTTCGTAACAGATGTACTAGAAACTTTGTTTGATAACCTTTTGGTTTGTCTGTGAAGTGTAAAGATTTATACCATTTGTCCCGTATAAGCAATGAAAAAAGTTACATTACAGCAGGGGCATTTCAGTTATTACATCTGGGTCTGGGTTAAGATAAATTTTTACTGAAACAATCCGGCTCATAATGAAAATTGGCTGCACTTGAAAAAAACTAAAAAGAAGAAGAAACATATACAACATATACCCAACAGTAAAAATCTGAAATGAATCCTTTATGAATCACTGATGAAATTTATCATGAGGAGGCATCAGTGAATACTTTCATATAAAGGCTGCTGAATTTTTTCAAATAAATGGTTTGCTTTCCTCATGCCTATATGACTCCGTTCGGAGCCGGCATAAAACTGTCCAATGGTAGGAAAAACAAAAGGAGCACACCTCGAATTGGGAGAGAAGCTCGGCCATAAAATTCGTCAGAGTTATAATAGCGCAAAAACAATTCTTCTGTACATTGAAAAGAGACAAATACTCCCTCAAAAACAATTTTATTGACTTTAAACCAGGGACCGTAACGATTGTCATTTTTATAAAAAAAATCATTTTTAATCGTTTTAATTTGATTTTTATTTTTTCGATGAAATTTGATCGATATTTTATGATTTTTATTTTTTCGATCAAAAATAATTGTTATTACTGGATTTAAATTTTTCCGATGAAACTTGATCGATATTTTATGATTTTTATTTTTTCGATCAAAAATAATTTTTATTATTGGATTTAAATTTTTCCGATCATAATAAACTCTAAAAACTTGTTCTTTTTTGCAAATTTTGTTCTCAAATAGAACTGCGCCAATGTTGGCACAATCGTCAACTTCAAGCCATCAAATATAGGATTCACTAACGTTTGAAAAAGTTTACTATGATCGGAGAAAAAATAAAAAAATATTGATTAAAGTTGGTCGGAAAATTTTAAATCCAATTATAACAATTATTTTTGATCGAAAAAATAAAAATCATAAAATATCGATCAAGTTTCATCGGAAAAATTTAAATCCAATAATAAAAAAAATTTTTGATCGAAAACATAAAAATTGTAAATAATGGTTATTTAAAAATTTAAAAAATAAAAGTCTTTAGAATAAAGATGAGCTTATATTTGGGTAGAATGTGCTAAAATCATTGGGTCATATTAATAAAAGCCGAGCATTTGCTTTTACTTAAAATTTGAGAGCTTTTACTCAAATTTTGAAATTTGGTTCATACAAATTGATGTCAAATTTCTAAGATCTTGAGTAAAAGTATTTGCTTCGTTTTTATTAATACGGCCCATTGTATCGGCATACTTGCATTTTATTGTTAACGAAGTTTTCATAATGATTTTTTCATCCGAAGAAATGAAAATAACGATTAAAATCGGTCCCTGCTTTAAACTTCAAACTAAATGAAAATAACGATTTCAAAAATTATCTTTTTGGAAATTTGAATTTAAATTACTGAAATAAATTATGAAACTCAAATGGCGTGATAGCTATATATTCCATGTTATAAGGAGAAGCCAGTGCGCAGTATAACTTTTCTTCCGGACTTGTTCTTTCCCCTTACGGCCAAAGCAGAAGCTTACAAGAGGCAAATTTGAAATTTGTATTTCCATATATTTTTTATTTTAAATATAATTTGTTTTATAGTTGTCAAATTGAAAACTTTGTCAGAAAAGCTGCCGAATGTCAAAAAACCTACCGAAATACAAGCTGGCTCGTTGGTTTTTAACCGCCTAGATGGTATTTCGTTTGGTTTTTTCAATATAGCTTGCTCGCTTGCACCAACGCAAAACGATAGTGATGAATATTCAACAAAGAATCATCAATGATCATTTAGCAGTGAAACAAATTTACTGCAGGGTATATCTATATATATGTATACATACACAAATGTCACTTTTCAGTTCTGCCAAATCAAAAAAGCACTGTGCTGCCAAATCAGCACGGAAAAAACAAATCGAACAGGGCGGATCAAAAATTGAACCAGCAATTTATCTGGTTTAATCGAGTTGAAATCTTTGTTGTTGCATTTACGTGCAAAAATTTTTATCTGGGTTAGGATCACCGTATGTGAAACACGGCTAGCATTTTTAATTCTTTTGGAATAACCTTATTTCTAATATTTTTGTTGTTTGAATATACCTTGATATTAGTGCTACCACATTTACTTTTTTATTTTTTTCTTGTACAATTAATTTCACTAA
This sequence comes from Urophora cardui, assembly GCA_960531455.1. Taxonomy (NCBI): domain Eukaryota; kingdom Metazoa; phylum Arthropoda; class Insecta; order Diptera; family Tephritidae; genus Urophora; species Urophora cardui. The sequence continues at coordinate 74,996,721 of OY482674.1, forward strand.
AATTGCACCTGGTTCGCATAAACCAAGGATCATGGTAGACCAGCCCTGTTCCGTACGAACACAACTTTTTTAAGATTTTTCACACATACACGAATATTTCAAAAGCAAGTTTCTGCGTTTAATAAGAGTTTTATCGAACAGTAATAATGCACCAGATATTTTGTTGGTTAACATTTTGGTGTGCCTTTAATTCAAATCTAAATCTGTAAAAATTCGTACAATTTGTCTCGTACAAACCATGGAATGCTCCTTACTAATGCATTAGAGCTTTGTTCTCGTAGATATATTGGAGGGGGCTTGGGACTTGTTTGTGGTTTTTCGACGTGAATGTTTTGAGGTTCAGCGAGCACACTGAATCTGTTGTTGCCCAATGTTATTTTCGGTGCCTCTTTCGTTGCCTCTGCTGGCAGGTCACCTTTGATTAATTTGGAGGGATTCGATTTCCCATTCTTTTCTGGCGTTCGCTTTCTTTTTATAAGGATATAGCGATCCAAGCCAGTTTGCACATTTATTTACTTGGCGTTTTTATCTGCCATTTTTATGGTATCGCCAGCTTTATTTTGAGTTGCAGCTAAGGAAGTACCTGCTAGGGTCTCTGTGTTTTAAGGGTAAGTAATTTAGACACTCGGCCCTTGGTTCAATCGCCGTGTTTTCTTTTCCGGCTTTTGTAGGTTTTTCATTTATATCAAATGCTTTTATTGTGAAATATGCATTTCTCAAGCGCTCGTTTGACTGAGAGCCATAGATACTCATATATGTATGTACTTTATTTTGTTTTGTTTCATTTATTTTTATTTATTTTTTATTTTATTATTTTTTATTTTTATTTATTTTTTGTTTTATTTTATTTTATTTTGTTTTTCTTTTATTTTATTTTCTTAATTTTATTTTATTTATTATTTTACTTTAATTTATTTTATTTTATTTTAGTTATTTTATTTTATATTATTTTAATTCTTTTATTTTATTTATATCTATTTTTATATTATAAAAACGTAACTTGAGCAGTGCAGTGCTCTAACTGGCGGCAACGCAGTTCGCCGGAAGTGTAACACCAGCTGATCTGACCTTTGATCGAAGTTGACAGCGCCACCTGCCGGTACAGCGTATCAGATGCAACTCTGCACGGGATAAAAAAGTTGCTTAGTAGGTATGTATTTATCTATATATATAAGGATTAAAGTTTGTTTGTTCCCTATGGACGCCGAAACTACCCGGCCGATCACATTCAAATTTTGACACAATGATCACCTGATATTAGATTGAAATTATGACATTTAATTCTGGTATCTCAACCCCTTTCCGAGATATAGGCCAAAATACGGACCCAGATTCCTCCAAAATATTTTTCTGCATTATTGGTATTAAATTAAAGATATCAACCAGAGCTTCAATAGAGAGTTCATTCCGTTCCATTTTTCCAGTCGGTTCTCCAGATAGAGACCAAAACGTGGACCTGGATGGCCCCAAATATTTTTTCGCAATATTGGTATCAAATTAAAGGTGCTGATCAGGGTATCCATATATATTTTACATTATACGGATATCTCAATTGGACCAGGATGACCCCAAATATTTTTTCGTAATATTGGTATCAAATTAAAGGTGCTAATCAGGGTATCCATATATATTTTACACTATACGGATATCTCAATCGGTTCCCGGGATTGAGGCCGAAACATGGACCTAAATAGCCCCCGAAATATTTTTTAGCATTATTGGTATCAAATTAAAGGCATCAATCAGAGCTTCAATAGAGTTCATTCCTTTCCAATTTTCAGTCGGTTCTCCAGATAGAGACCAAAACGTGGACCTGGATGGCCCCAAATATTTTTTCGCAATATTGGTATCAAATTAAAGGTGCTGATCAGGGTATCATACGGATATCTCAATCGGTTCCCAGGATTGAGGCCGAAACATGGACCTAAATAGCCCCCGAAATATTTTTGAGCATTATTGGTATCAAATTAAAGGTATCAATCAGAGCTTCAATAGAGAGTTCATTCCATTCCAATTTTCCAGTCGGTTATCCAAAATATATTGGTAATCATGATGTACACCTATATGTGCACCGGATGGCCATGGAAAGTTGTTGATAAGGAAGGTGAGACGGGGAGAGAGAGAGAGTAGTATAAGAGAAGGAAGAGATAGAGGGAACGGGAAATGCTAAGTCGTGGGGAGACCGATAGGGAAGGGAGTGGCATAGTGTGATTTGTCGCAGCGAATTGGGACGGGTATTTGCTAGTATTTATATATGTATATATATTGAAAAGTATTTATTAAAACTAAATACTTATCTTTTGGAGTTTTTTCTTTTTTCACAATCCCGTCGGAGGGAAATCGCTTCCCAAGTCTCTCGGCACGGATTTTACCAAAAACCCGATTAAAAAACACGGAGCGATGTAATTTGGCTTATGAAGCTGCCAATGTTGCCACGAAAAAAAGTTAATGATAAGAAGTTAATGATAAATAATTTTTGTTTATTTTTTAATGCAAAAGTTCTCTTTTAATAACTAAACAAAGAAAGAATAGTCGATTTGACGAAGTGTAACCTTAACGTAGGGTAAAAATTTAGTAACCGTCCAGGGTTAATAAAGTTTTATGAATAAACCCAATTTTATACAATCTTTAGATAGGCTGTTTTGGTCTAACATGTGCCATTGCGAAGGAAAAAAACACTTTTCGCATCCACTTTATGCCCGACGTTTCGGTAAACTCCTTACCATCTTCAGGGGCGTTTCTTTATTATCATACAACATAAAAAGAAAGATTATAACACCAAAAAAATTAGTTACATATATATATATATATACAGATAAACAAAATAAAAATCACAAAAAATTTTTTTATATCACAACGCGACTTACTTATTTATGAACAAAAAAAAATTACATTTCGGTAAAAATTACAAACATAAATACATATATGTACATATGGACAATTGTAAAATCGCATACTTCTTTTTTTGAGGTACGCTAGTCAAACTAATTAAACAATCATAAACAAAGCAAATAAGTAGCTGCAATATCTTCCGTGTCTTCTTTTTTGTTTACTGTCCACTCTCTATTTTTTAAAATGTGTAGGCTCTCCAATGTATATCTTGTTTTCTCTTTGTTCTCGATGTCTATTATTTTGGTGTTGTCTAGATCAGCTGTGTGTCCGTTTGTAGTCATGTGCAGAGCAAGGGCAGTGTTTATTTTCTTTTTCCTTATGTCTGCTTCGTGTTCTGCCAAACGTACACCCAGTGGTCTTTTTGTAGTCCCTATGTATATTTTGTCACAGGATGCATTACCGTCACCCTTACAAGCGACTTGGTATACAACATTTGCTTTTTGGTGCGGGTCAATGGAACTTTTTGTTTTGGTGTAGATATGATAGAGCGTTTGATTGGACTTGTATGCAAGGGTGAGGTTTTTTGTTTTGTTACGTATGTTGTGGTTAAGATTTTCTGTTAGTTTAGGTATGTAAGTAACACTTCGATATTGCATTGTTGTACTGGAGGTTGTAGTAGTGTTTGTTTTACTTTGGTTTGCGTTGATTTGTAAAAGTTTGTCTTCTATTAGAGTTTTTATTAAGTGCGTCGGATAATTATTGTTTGTCAATATGTTGTATATTTTGTCGTCGGAATTGTCGATGGCTGATCATCAATATTTTGTTGATTAAATTTTTTGCTGTATTTATTTTATATTTTTTGGGTTGAGCCGATAAAAAATTGATTATACGTCCCGATGAAATAGGTTTTGAATACCAGTCAAGTTGGATTTTGTTGTCTATTCTATGAATTAGAACGTCAAGAAAAGGGAGTTTGCAATTAGTTTCTTTTTCTATTGTAAATTGCAGCTTGTTATGGTAATTATTGAATGTGCTAAGGATCCTATCTACATCGTTTCTTTTTACAATAGCGAACACGTCATCAACGTATTTCACTATAAATCTCACATTAATGTTATGTAGCTTTTTCAGTTCGGTCAGGGAATTATCTAATAAATCGTCCATTACAATGTCCGCTATTGTTGGGGAAAGGGCATTCCGAAGTTCTGTGTAAAGATTTTCTTATCATACATGAAGTAGTTATTGTCTTTCAGACAAAAATTTAAAATATTAAGGAAAGTGTTCTTTGGTATACGGGTTTCAGTTCTGATTGTGTCAAATTTGTTCATTATGATTTTAATAGCAAGGTATATAGGAATGTTGGTGAAAAGGGATACAACATCAAGTGATATAAGGATTTCGTCGTTGTGAAGCTCAAAATTTTCAAGTCTGTATTTTAATTTGAATGAGTTTTTAATATTGTATTCGTCAGATATTAAATTACATATAATTTTACCAACAAATTGGGACAGTTTATAGCACGGTACACTGAACAAGGAAGCTATTGGACGAAGGGGTACGTTGTTTTTGTGAATTTTTGGAAGACCGTAAAGGCGAGGGGCAAAGGCTGAATTGCATATAAGTTGGTGTTTTTCTGTTAAATTAATTATATTGTTTTTATATAAACTGTCAATGATAGTATTATTCTCTTTGTGTAACTTGTCAGTTGGATCACTTCTTGCTGTTCTATATGTATTTTTGTCTGAGAGTAACTGGTTCATTTTTTCTCTGTATTCTGTTGTGTACATTGCAACTGTCTTATTTCCTTTGTCAGAATCTGTAATGACAATATCATTCTTATATCTACTTAGAAATACTTTGGTTTTATTAAATGTTGCTACTATAAATTTATCTACTGGGTTTTGTTTTAAGTGTCGTTTGTGTTGCACTAATCCGTTGCTCAGTCGGCTTCTCTCTACTTCTTTGTCTCTCTCGTTGTTAATTGGTTGAATTGCTTGCTCCATTTCTGCTATTATTTTTATTGGATTCATACTTTTCTTGGTGGTTGGTATGGTGAATTTTTTACCCAAAGAGAGCAGCCATTTTACGTCATCGGGAAATTCGATGTCAGTTTTGTTCACGAACCAATCATTGTTGTAGTGCAGGGATGGGCACACAAACACATTCAAACAATCTCCGAAAATTAGTGTGTATTGGTGCGCCTACTGTAGGCCAAAGTGGAAAACGACAAATAATAATCAGTCTGCATGCAGATGTTGAGCGAGCAGGGTCATGCTGCGCACGCCTTGCGAAATTATGAAACAACAAACGTATACAAATACATACGTATGTATGTTATATACAAACTCTTGATAGTTTTGTTTGTTGTCTGGCTTCTGCAAATAAAACAAAAGAATTTCAAGCGACGACCACTTGCTTTCACGACAGTCGAAGGCAAATTAATTCTTTGTGCTAAGCGACGATCGCCTGGTCCCATCGTAAGCGCTCGTTTTACGCTCTTTATTTGTCTGTATTAGTGACAATCGGTGAGTATACGTGTGAATCGAAAACAGCTGGTCGCCCGCGGGCAAGAGGGTGCGCATCGCTGTTGTAGTGTATGCCCAGATTTTCTAATTGCTTAAGTTTAAGTTTCTCTATTTTTTGTGTTTGGGTCTCTTTTTGTTCTTGTGTGATTTTATTGCCAATAAGCGTTTGGTGGGAGATATAAGAGTTAAAATCTATTTCACTAAGATTCCGCTTTAAAAATCGTTCGTCGTAGCTTAGCTGGTCTCTTGTGTTTTTGATGTTAATATTTGTTTGTGTTATTTCTATGTTTAATATTTTTCTCAAGAAAGCAACCTTTGCTTTTTCAATTTGATGCTTAACACTTTGCGATGTCGTTTCTATTTTTATATTTTTGACTGAATTATTTAAATGGCTAGGAATAATGTCGTATTTTCTACATTCTAAAAGGAATTTGAGTTGTTGTTGTCATTTTATAAGTTTATGATTTTGTTTGCTGTAGTCCTTTAATGTTATGTATGTAGTTTCTCCATATTTATACCACATATGTTTGTAGTAGTCCTTCATTTTGTTGGTTGATTCTCTTCGTGTTGATGTTGTATGTAAATAAAGATGAAAATGTATATCGGCAGGCCCTCCGAAAAAATTATAATTATAGAATAAGCTGACCAAATTTGAAAATTTTATACAATCTTTAGATAGGCTGTTTTGGTCTAATATGTGACAGTGCGAAGGAAAAAAACACTTTTCGCATCCACTTTATGCCCGACGTTTCGGTAAACTGCTTACCATCTTCAGGGGCGTTTCTTTATTATCATACAACATAAAAAGAAAGATTATAACAATAAAAAAATTAGTTACATATATATATATATATATACAGATAAACAAAATAAAAATCACAAAAAATTTTTTTATATCACAAAGCGACTTACTTATTTATGAACAAAAAAAAAAAAATTACATTTCGGAAAAAATTACAAACATAAATACATATATGTACATATGGACAATTGTAAAATCACATACTTCTTTTTTTTGAGGTACGCTAATTAAACAATCATAAACCAAGCAAATAAGTAGCTGCAATATCTTCCGTGTCTTCTTTTTTGTTTACTGTCCGCTCTCTATTTTTTAAAATGTGTAGGCTCTCCAATGTATATCTTGTTTTCTCTTTGTTCTCGATGTCTATTATTTTGGTGTTGTCTAGATCAGCTGTGTGTCCGTTTGTAGTCATGTGCAGAGCAAGGGCAGTGTTTATTTTCTTTTTCCTTATGTCTGCTTCGTGTTCTGCCAAACGTACACCCAGGGGTCTTTTTGTAGTCCCTATGTATATTTTGTCACAGGATGCATTACCGTCACCCTTACAAGCGACTTGGTATACAACATTTGCTTTTTGGTGCGGGTCAATGGAACTTTTTGTTTTGGTGTAGATATGTGAGAGCGTTTGATTGGACTTGTATGCAAGGGTGAGGTTTTTTGTTTTGTTACGTATGTGGTGGTTAAGATTTTCTGTTAGTTTAGGTATGTAAGTAACACTTCGATATTGCATTGTTGTACTAGAGGTTGTAGTAGTGTTTGTTTTACTTTGGTTTGAGTTGATTTGTAATTGTTTGTCTTCTATTAGAGTTTTTATTAAGTGCGTCGGATAATTATTGTTTGTCAATATGTTGTATATTTTGTTTATATTTTGTCGTCGGAATTGTGGATGGCTGATCATCAATATTTTGTTGATTAAATTTTTAGCTGCATTTATTTTGTATTTTTTGGGTTGAGCCGATAAAAAATTGATTATACGTCCCGATGAAATAGGTTTTGAATACCAGTCAAGTTGGATTTTGTTGTCTATTCTATGAATTAGAACGTCAAGAAAATTTGTTGTAGATTTCTGGGGCTGCCGTGTTTCTTCAGTAAGTTTGTCAATGGATATTTGCTTATCGCCAAGCCTCTTGTAGAGCTGACAAGAAAGCAAATTGTTTTTGTATGGAACCAACCATGCGCAAATGCATTTAGAAAACTGATTGAGTTGATCTCAAGCTCACCAGTTCTTACAATTTACGATGTGACAAAAGAGCATGAATCACACACCGATGCTTCAAGCAAGGGACTTGCAGCCATAGTTTTACAGCGCGATGAAAATAGTAACTTGAAACCAGTAGCATATTATAGTAGCACATGTATAGGGCTTGAGAGAAATTGCTGTACATACGAGTTGGAAGTACTCTCTGTTGTTGAGGCATGCCAACGTTTTCGAGCATTTTTGTTGGGTAAACATTTTGCAATTGTGACGTTTCCCAAGCAATAACGACTGCTAAGTTAAGCAAGCCATTGGGTGAGTTTCTAAGAAAAAGCTGCTCCGCAACTGTTGAGCTGAACAGTTGCCAACAGTTGTGTAGCAGTTGAGTTAAACAGCAACGTCTTAGAAACGGTTTGATGAATTTATCAGCTGTTTGGCTTTACACAACATGTTGAGCTCAAGTAGCGAAGAAAATTTGTGATGCAAAAAATGGCGAAAAGTTGCCAACTGTTGAGCTGAGCGGAATTACTCAACAGTGCGTTTCTAAGACAAACACTCAACAGTTGCACAACAGCTCAGTCTTAGAAACTCACCCATTGATACCGTGTGTTGCACGGTGGCTATTCAAACTTCTTGAATATGACTATGATATCGTTCATCGTGCTGGTACATCAATGTGTCACGTTGGTGCGATGAGCCGCACACCAATCGAAGAACCAAAACTGCCAGACGAGGCGAATGGTAATATACAATCATTGTCAATTGATGACTGGGTATCAGTCATGCAACAACAAGATGACAAGTTAAAATCACTTATAGACATTTTACGTTGATCAAAGCAATCTGATCAAAAAGCGGAAATAAATTCGAATTATATATTGAAAAATCATTGACTTTTCAACGTAAATGGTAATGATCAACCGCAACTTGTCGTACCTAAAGGAATGAGGTGGCGTATAATCAAACTTTATCATGATGATTGTGGTCATCGAGGAGTGGATGGGACCATGAGTAGAACCGTGAAACATTTTTGGTTCCCTCGCATAAGAAACTTTATAAAAGGGTACATCAAGTCAACCAAGCTATTTTGACATATTTAAAACCATCGAGTGAGAATCCAAATTACTGGGATCTTCATCTACGATTACTACAATGGTCGCTAAATACAAAGGTTAACGCAACAAAAAAACATGCAGCAATATGCCTAATATACGACTTTCCTCTTCGCGATATTAGCGGAAATAAGATGCTAGCCGCCAAACAATATGAGGACACCCAACTTTTTATGAATAGCCGTCGTTATGAAGTCATTCGTAACATGGAAGCCGCACGAGATAAGTGGAAATCAAGATTGGATGCAAAACATGCCGCACCAAATAAGTACGCCGGGAGTGATTTGGTTTTGTTGACAGCTCCTCCTCTTAACACTGGCGAATCACGAAAGCTCCAACCGCAATATAAGGGACCGTATGTGGTTAAAAAGGTATTACGATTCAATCTATATGTCGTGGAAGATATTGATGGTCATCAGTGTACACAACGCAAATATTCAACGATCGCAACCACAGACAATATGAAACCATGGCACACTGGTCTCATTTGTATGGAGAGTGGGACAAAACTCAATTTCTTGGAAACGGCTGGACCTAGCGAAACCAAATTTTGCACATTGGTGTCCCACTATACGACTCAGCTTTCAGAAAAATTAAAAGCATATATGTTGTAATCCACGCCCATCACTAACATTAGTTTACAGCCAAAAAATACCAATAAAACCAGGAATGGGGGAGGACAGGAATTGACCTGCTGAGCTTGGATCTATTTTTTTACATTTTTTGTATGGTTAGGTTTTTGAGATAACGGTAATTTTGTGTTTCATTGTTATCACTTCGTTCAAAAATTGTTTTTGCTGGAGTTACTAATGCGATAAACGCAAGCATTATCGTGTTCGAAAGGCAATTAAAATACGTTTCAAACGACATACACCTTGTACTGGTTGAATAAAAACTCGTTGATAGCTGGTCAAAGTCAAAATTTTGTGGATTTTTATCAATTTTTGAAAAAATTTTGATTTTTAAATTAAGTTTTGTAAAAATAGGGAAAGTTTTATTCATTTAGAAATTTATTCCAGGCAACACTGGCAGCATCATAAGCAAAGTTATATCGCTCCGTTTTTTTATTGTAAATTTGCGTTTCTACTCGATTTTTTAATCGGACGAAATTGTGAAAAAATCCAAAAAAAGTATTTTATAACTATTTAGTTTTAATAAATACTTGTGGATATATACATACATATATACATATATAAATAAATACGTACGTACATATATACTGAAACTTTTTGTCCCGTGCAGAGTTGCATCTGAAGTGCTGTACCGGCAGGTGGCGCTGTCAAATTGGTTCGACGGTCGGATCAGCTGGCGTGACAATTCAACAACTATTTACAGCGAAGGTTGAGTGTATAGCTATTTCACGAAAAACCATTTTCGATCATCAGCACTCTTTTCGGAAGTGGATGCACCGGGGATTGAACCCGAGTCCATTCCAACTTCAGCCGCAATGACCCAACGGATAAACACACTCGGCCATTGAGACTCTGTGCAAGCTGTTGGATTTTCCCCACTTTTGCCTTTTTCATTTTCAACATTAACGTTAGTGTGTATATGCTTTGCATATATTCTCCACAAACGTGCTGAATTTTTGTTGTAGGCAGTTCGCAATGAACATTGTTGTTGGTATTTATTTTATGTATATACCAAACAACGTTAACAATTTTACTTGAAAGAGTTTTTAGTGCTTAGCACGAAATTTTTATTTTTAATTCAATTTTTTAATTGTTGGGGTAAGTGGAAAAAAATTCAACAACTATTTACAGCGAAGGTTGAGTGTATAGCTATTTCACGAAAAACCATTTTCGATCATCAGCACTCTTTTCGGAAGTGGATGCACCGGGGATTGAACCCGAGTCCATTCCAACTTCAGCCGCAATGACCCAACGGATAAACACACTCGGCCATTGAGACTCTGTGCAAGCTGTTGGATTTTCCCCACTTTTGCCTTTTTCATTTTCAACATTAACGTTAGTGTGTATATGCTTTGCATATATTCTCCACAAACGTGCTGAATTTTTGTTGTAGGCAGTTCGCAATGAACATTGTTGTTGGTATTTATTTTATGTATATACCAAACAACGTTAACAATTTTACTTGAAAGAGTTTTTAGTGCTTAGCACGAAATTTTTATTTTTAATTCAATTTTTTAATTGTTGGGGTAAGTGGAAAAAAATTCAACAACTATTTACAGCGAAGGTTGAGTGTATAGCTATTTCACGAAAAACCATTTTCGATCATCAGCACTCTTTTCGGAAGTGGATGCACCGGGGATTGAACCCGAGTCCATTCCAACTTCAGCCGCAATGACCCAACGGATAAACACACTCGGCCATTGAGACTCTGTGCAAGCTGTTGGATTTTCCCCACTTTTGCCTTTTTCATTTTCAACATTAACGTTAGTGTGTATATGCTTTGCATATATTCTCCACAAACGTGCTGAATTTTTGTTGTAGGCAGTTCGCAATGAACATTGTTGTTGGTATTTATTTTATGTATATACCAAACAACGTTAACAATTTTACTTGAAAGAGTTTTTAGTGCTTAGCACGAAATTTTTGAAGTTGGAATGGACTCGGGTTCAATCCCCGGTGCATCCACTTCCGAAAAGAGTGCTGATGATCGAAAATGGTTTTTCGTGAAATAGCTATACACTCAACCTTCGCTGTAAATAGTTGTTGAATTTTTTTCCACTTACCCCAACAATTAAAAAATTGAATTAAAAATAAAAATTTCGTGCTAAGCACTAAAAACTCTTTCAAGTAAAATTGTTAACGTTGTTTGGTATATACATAAAATAAATACCAACAACAATGTTCATTGCGAACTGCCTACAACAAAAATTCAGCACGTTTGTGGAGAATATATGCAAAGCATATACACACTAACGTTAATGTTGAAAATGAAAAAGGCAAAAGTGGGGAAAATCCAACAGCTTGCACAGAGTCTCAATGGCCGAGTGTGTTTATCCGTTGGGTCATTGCGGCTGAAGTTGGAATGGACTCGGGTTCAATCCCCGGTGCATCCACTTCCGAAAAGAGTGCTGATGATCGAAAATGGTTTTTCGTGAAATAGCTATACACTCAACCTTCGCTGTAAATAGTTGTTGAATTTTTTTCCACTTACCCCAACAATTAAAAAATTGAATTAAAAATAAAAATTTCGTGCTAAGCACTAAAAACTCTTTCAAGTAAAATTGTTAACGTTGTTTGGTATATACATAAAATAAATACCAACAACAATGTTCATTGCGAACTGCCTACAACAAAAATTCAGCACGTTTGTGGAGAATATATGCAAAGCATATACACACTAACGTTAATGTTGAAAATGAAAAAGGCAAAAGTGGGGAAAATCCAACAGCTTGCACAGAGTCTCAATGGCCGAGTGTGTTTATCCGTTGGGTCATTGCGGCTGAAGTTGGAATGGACTCGGGTTCAATCCCCGGTGCATCCACTTCCGAAAAGAGTGCTGATGATCGAAAATGGTTTTTCGTGAAATAGCTATACACTCAACCTTCGCTGTAAATAGTTGTTGAATTTTTTTCCACTTACCCCAACAACTAAAAAAATAAAATTAAAAAAAATAAAATAAAACAAAAAAAAATTAAAAAAATAAATAATATAAAACAAACCAAAATATAATAAATTAAAATAAAATACATGAGTGATACAGATACTCACTTTAACATTAACAGATTTAGAAACAATGGGTATTTCACGCTGAGGTGCAGTACCAATGAAGCCAACCTAAAGGTACCTACAGACATAGATAACTAGATACGAAACTCTTCATTTCGTGAGAGCGCTGTCAAAATGCGCATTTTTTATAACATTTTTCATTGGTGCCACTATGTTCGAAAACTGAAAATGGGTATTTTACATATTATTTCTGGGAGTTTTTCGGCTTCCTTATGTTATTGAAGACTATAGCAATAATAAAATTTTGTTTATACCAAATTAAGATAAGGATATAACCACAAAAGTGATACACAGGATAGTATGATTTTCCCACATTCCGAATATTCGTGTTCGAAACCCACTCTCAGACAAACTAAGAATAACGCACAAAAAGTGGTGAACGATAATACATGTAGTTGGGTGGTATTTTTTAAGAAATATTTTACTCTATTTTGCAATTCTATTAAAATGTGAATACATATATTAGAATTGAAATATAATAATAACTTCTACCAAAAAAAAAAAAATTTTTCAATTTTTCTTCATTAAAAAATGGCCAATAGCTCATTTAAATTCACATATAATAATTTTTAACAGGATATATATATAAATTTACTGAACAACGCTGCCCGCGTTCCATCTCATTAACATATTTTTTATAATTTTAACTGAAACACAATTTTTTCCACTTAAAACAATAAACTTCACTGAATATTACACACAAGCAATACAATTACCTCTATATTTTTTATAATTCTTTATTATTTCAACAAAATTGGGCACATAAAACAAAACATTAAAATCCACCGAAAGTGACAATTTATTTTGGCGCGTTTTCCTTTCTGGCACCTGCAATTTGCACAAACAGGTGATCGGCCGGGTTTTATGTTGTGTTGATGCTGGCAACAAAGCCACATTAGACCCGTGGGAAAATCGTAAAAGTGAGAGAGTAAAAAAGAGTTTCGTATCAAGTCATCTTTGCCTACAGATATAACAGACGAACAAAGAGCTCGATCCTGCTCTCCCGCTTTTCCAGGAAATATTCTGAATTTCCTCTACCTCAATCCTTAGGGAATTCAAATAACGCAACAGCTGCATCTAACTCAAAAACGAGTAGTGAAATGCAAAAAGCGGGCGAAAAGGTTCAAACCGGAATGGACCGCTATATATTAGTAGTTAAAAGAAAGCGGTCCTCAGAGTGGTAAACCTAACAAAGTTTTAAAAAATGTCACAGTGAAAGAACCACCAAATGATGCACCCCAAGTAGCATTAGCCAATAACAAATTTAGCCTCCTTGCGCAAAAGGATGATAAGACTCCGGAAATACCACAAAAAAATCCAAACCTCCACCAATCTACCTGAGAGAACCAAGTTCTGGCTTACTTATGAACAAATTGATAGCGTTGATAGGGAAAAGAATTTCCACATTGTACCAATTAAAAAAGGAATAATCCAGGAAGTCAAAATCCAAACGTACGGCGAGGAATACTTCCGTAAAGTAACCAACGACTTTGAAAAAAAAATAAACAAAAAATCTTTCTATACATTCCAGCTGAAGAGTAGCCGCGGCTTTTCTGTTGTGTTGAAAGGAATAGAAAGTTCCGTAAGTCCAACTGAAATTGAGAATGCTCTAAAAGAAAAAGGGTTTAAAGTACGATATGTACATAATATAAAAAACAAATCGAACATACCACAGCCAATGTTTCGAGTAGAAATAGATCCAGAGTTCCAACTCTTAAAGAAGGGAGATGTACATCCCATATACATCCTACGGTACCTTCTGCACCGTCGTATCTCGGTGGAAGAACCACACAAACGGGTGGGCCCTGTACAATGCCACAACTGTCAGGAGTTTGGGCACACTAAGCGGTACTTACCTTGCCTAGTGTTTGCGTTATCTGTGGGGATTTACATACCTCCAAGGATTGTGTTAAACCGTGAGACAACTCACAATTAAAGAAATGTAGCAATTGCGGAGAAAATCACACGGCAAATTACAGAGGATGTTCGGTGTATACTTAACTCTTCAATTCCCAGTGTCACCTGTAGGTGACAGTTGATTTTAATATTTTTTTGATCAGACGGAAGCTATTTTTTTAAACCAAATTATTATTGATACGAAAATAATAAACAGTAGAATCTAAAAATAATTTTTGTCAAGAGCAGTTACTCGTCATTTGTCAATCTCGTTCACTTTTTCCACGCATATTCCCAGTTTTCTTGCTTTTTGTGACTTCGTACTATTAATTTATTTATTTATTTATTTAAATATAGTGGTCTAGTGTACAAACAAGAGTACTTACAGACTACTTAAAGAATAATTTGCAAGGAATGAATAAATTACAAATTTAATTCGCTTAAGACTAGCTTAAAGTTAGATCTTGGCAATGAGAAGTCAAAGATGTGGAAATTGATTGCCTATTAAATTCTTTTAAAGCCCGGATGATAGGTGAATTAGATGCGTAAAGTGTTCGCACACGCTCCGTATAAAACATATAATTACTCCGGAGAGACCTGGGAGGAATATAAAAATAAATACGCTCCAGGAGGTATGGAGAGTCAACCACTCCCTTAATGATATCAAACACAAAAATTAGCGACAAGGTAGTTCGTCTACTCTCAAGAGATTTTAGATTAATTAGCAAGCATCTGGCTTGATAGGAAGGGATCGGTTCAGAAAAGTTCAGGGACCAAAGAGCAAAGCGCAGGAACGTTTTCTGAACCCGCTCAAGTCTGGTGATATGAGTTGCATGATATGGCCTCCAGATGAAAGCGGCATATTCTAATTTAGATCGGACAAGTGAAGTAAATCTCGTATTCCATTGATGAAGCTTTGAATTTTCATTCTTTCGATGAATTCTTGAGGTGCTCCTGCGTTTGCCAAATGAGCTAGCCTCTCAATCTCAGAAGAAAATTCTTGTAATGTCTCATTTGGTTTCTGGAAGCGATTCTGCAACTCCACTTGGTATGTCTGCTTCCTGTGTTCGCTACCATAACGTCTTTCAATGGCACCCATAATTGCGTCATAGCTGTTCCTTTCGCCCTCGCTAACAGTCTGTAATATTTCTGCTGCAGGTCCTTTCAATGCTACGAACAGGGCAGCGACTTTGTCCTCCGCACTCCAATTATTTACAACTGCCGTTTTCTCAAATTGTAGCTTGAATACTTGAAATGGACCACTTCCATCAAACGACGGAGGTTTTATCTTCTGTGTAGCAGTTGAAGCGACTGGACGACTTAGTTGAATATCCTGGAGACGGGCTTTCAATGCTTTTACATCGTCCTCTAATTTTTCTTGCCTTTCTTCAAGGACCTCCTTAACTTGTATAATTTTTGCATCCTGTGCCTTGAATTGTAAGGACATGCGTTCTTCTTGTGCCTCCAACTGAGCCGCAATGCCGGACACCTGTGATGAAAGTACTGACTGTTGCAATTCCATTTTTGACGTTATCTGTGCCTGTTGTTCTTCGATTTTTGTCGACATCTGTGCCTGTTGATCTTCCATTTTTGCCGATATCTGTGCCTGTTGTTCTTCGATTTTTGTCGACATCTGTGCCTGTTGATCTTCCATTTTTGCCGATATCTGTGCCTGTTGTTCTTCCATTTTTTTCGACATTTGTGTCAGCACAGCCAATATCGAGTTCATGTCTACGTTTGCTACTGACTGTGGAGCCTCTTCCTTCTGGGTTTCTTCCTTTTGCACCTCTTCCACATCATCGTTGAAATCAAACTCATCTACATTAATGTTATATGCTTCCATAGCTACTCTTAACCTTGCCTGTAGTTCAATTTTATTGCCGGTGGTACTCAGGTTTCTCTTTTCTAACTCCCTTTTAAGTTCTTGGATTTTCAGATCATTTAACTTTGCCATTATTCTTATTTCGTTATCCTTGTCTCGTTATCCTTGTTTCCTTATCCTTGATCCTGGAATTTATTTAACAATTCCAATTCTGACACCAATTGTTACGTATTTGTCGATAGCTCGATTATTTCTATAGGGTTCGTATCTCTGAATTGTTAAATAAAAGTCTTTATTTACTTCTTAATTCACACCGCTTTATTTCACGACTAAAAAGTCTACACTTGTTTTACTTGACTTGATGTTAACACTTCTACGGTTAAGTTACGACTGACTCTGGAGCGCCTGCTCGCCGCCTTATATAGTCTGTCAAACGCAATCTGGAAAATTCTGGCAACACTGGAAATTATCTGGTATCTTCTTCTAGTTCTGGCACTTTCCCTAGAGATGTGTTCAATCATTTTAGTGATGTAAGTGGAGAACCGATTATATTCGCCACAATACTAACATACATATGTATGCATGCATGCATGTTAATCGTTCAAATCGTCGCAGTGGCTCTCGTAAGCACAATCTTAGTATACGAATACTTAGCAGTGGACTGAAAAGACCGAAACTTGCGGGCAGCGATCGTTTCAAGAACGAGAACGTCTCTGCTTGCCTGCTGCTAGTTATCGGAAATGTTTGATGTTGAAGTCGGTCATGCATGTGTTCGACAGTGTTTAATGTTAGTGCATACGTGTTCGAACTGTGAACGGTAGTGTTTACGCAGGGCACTAATATGAACATACTCTAAGAAAAACAAAAATATTCCCATACACATAATAAATGTATTCATAAGTATTCATTTTATGTCAAATAAAATTTCTTTTCATCCAAATGTTATTTGAAGCAGTGGCAACGAATAACGTCATTGTATACTAGGTTAAGATTTTATAAAAATTGTCATATTCTCCAATTATGATACAATATGGCGAAAAAAAAAAATGTACCCATTTAATTGTAAAGACTTTAAGCGTAATATCAGAGAGATTCGATAAATTTTTTTATTTTTGACGATTTTTTTCTTGTGAAACAAAAAGGATATTTTGGACGAAAAACTTGATTGGGTGACTTAACTCTGTGAAAACGACTTCATAGGTCAAAAGGACATTAGAAGGAAATATAGAGCTTCCAAAGACTAAACTAAGGACATTTCAATTTAAAAAATCCGATGTCCAATAACAAAGTTATAATTAAAAAAAATATTTCCGCGATATTTCGCGGGACCAAAAAAAAATTTTATGGAGAGTGGGACAAAACTCAATTACTCAGATTTTATCGAAAATGAAGTTTTATCGATGTACATATGTACAAAAATACGTAAAAGGAGCATCTTGGGCAACAATATTTTTTATACACTAGTTATATTTATACACTACTTATATTTCTTAAAAAGGGAAAAATTTATAAACAGGCTTCATAAAATAAGACTTTAAAGAACTCAAATCTGCTTATAAGACCTGGTCCAGAGTGGTTCTTAATTGTTAAAAGTTTAAATGAAAATGCTAATGCTTGAAAATTACGCTCATAGAAAAACCAAGATTTCTTCATCTTGTATTTTACTAAAAATAAATTGTTCTCACTGTTTTCTTTCACTAAATCATAAAACATATCTTTTTCTCGCGTTTCCATAGTTATCCGCTCATTTTTTAGCACTCAACCTTGAAATATCGGAAAAATCATAATATAATACACTTATTTACACAAACTTTTTCCAGAAATTTTTTTTTCAAATGAGTTGACTTTAAATGAGCTAAAGTAACGTTTAATAGCTTCCATTGCGTATAGAAGTAGGTTTTCCACAAAATTCAATATATTTCGCACGGAAATGCATGACAGAAATTTCTTTTTGAAACACCAACATTTTTTACTTTTATGTGTGGGGGCCGACCAGTGTGCATGGTGTGCATTGTTCCCAGAGGTTGATGACGAGTTCGACGACTCCAGATGATGATAAATCCTAACCACTTTTTGGTTGCTTAAAATGCTAACCAAATCGGGACGATTTTGAGTGTCAGGAGAGGCCGAGTTGTCATCCCTAGTTTTAAGTCTCATTTATCTATCTTATAGCATTGACAGATGGCAGCGATAATACGGAATATCTAGCTAATTCGGACTTAACTTGAGAATTAATTGGAGGTAATCCGGAATATCTCTTGAGTTAGTCCTCAAAATTTTAGCGGATTATAGCATTGACAAACGGCAGCGATAATCCGGAATTTCTAGCTAATTCGGCCTTAACTTGAGAATTAACTGGAGGTAATCCGGAATATCTCTTGAGTTAGTCCTCAAAATTTTAGCGGATTAGAGCATTTTGTAATGACATCCCTGGTGAAAAATGTCTATTGCGAATGAAAGGGAAGAAAAAGAAGAAACCAAGGCAGATCTAGGAAGGTAGGCGCATAACTGAATTCAGAAATTTTGAATGTAATTTGTTATTGTAATTGGTAGAGTGTAATGTCAAAATGATATTTCGCCTTGATTGAAATCTGAATTCGTTTGGGACTCGCCCATTCCTATTGACCATGATGTGATTTCGTTCTGATTTTTACATTACCCTACCTTTGGAAATAAAACAAGAAGTTTTTGAATTCGCCGCTGCTTCTACCTTCCTTCAGCTGTTTTGTTAATCCGCAATACTTGCCGTCTGTCAGGCTAACGTTTTAATCGAATTAAGTGTTGCGGTAATCGGGATTATCGCTGCCGTCTGTCAATGCTATTATACATATACATACATAATTCACTCATGTAATATCGTTCTTATTTTTGTTCATTTTTAAAAATTCGTATGTATTTGTGTGAAAATGGAGAGAATGAAGGAATCAATGCTGTGTAATTTCGTATAATTGCTGTTACTACTGAATTTTTTTCTTCACTACAAAAACAATTTTAATAAAAATATATCGCACCCTAAATTATAAAGTGACACACCCCAAGTTTTTTTAAATCGACTTTTCATCATAAACCGGTACACAGAACATATCTCTAGCGTTTGCCAACAAAAAAACTTTTCGGCCAGTGTCTCTTTTGACTGAAAAATAACCATTATACGTGGTCTTTTGCCATGTAATTGCTTGTAAAGAAATAAGTTTTTTGGCACCTGAAAATTTTTGAATTTTGAGTTATGCCACTTTATGATTTAGGGTGCGATATATCGACGGCTGAGTATAAGATCGCCCTATTTCAAAAATTGTTTCAAAAACTACCCTATTTCAGAATTTTCTTCAATAACGCCCTATTTCAGAACTTGCTTCAATAACGCCTTATTTCAGAATTGGTTTCAATAACGTAAAATTTCAGAGAAATATATATGGAATTTTCTCTGAAATAGGGCGTTTTTGAAGCAAAATCTGAAATAGGACGTTATTGAAAAAATTTTTAAATAGGGCGTTTTTGAACCAAAATCTGAAATATGACGTTATTGAAAATTTTTTTGAAATAGGGCGTTTTTGAAACAATTTTTGAAATAGGTCGATCTTATACTAAACCGTCGATATATTAATTTCTTCCGCATATCGACCCATGTGTGCATAAAATAACAGATAAATGTGTAGAACTAACATTAAAATAGTATTGAGTTTTCCTGTTGATTTTACATTTTTAACTAGATAATTTTGCAATTTAAGCTAGTTAAATTAAGACGGAATGGTCGTGTTAAATTGAAATAATATCTTTTTGATTTTACCTTAAATTTATTGTTAAATTAACTGGATTGATTTTACAATTTACAAAAACACAATATATGGACATTCAATAAAAAAAATAGCTGCTTCGGTAATGCAAGATATGGGAGGACCTCCTTCTGGTAAAATTTCAAACTATGAGGAAGAAGAAAATATTTTACATTAAAAGCTTTTAGAAACAAAAATGTATTTCACCTTTAACCCACCCGTAAACTGAAAATATATGTGGAAATGCCATTATCACGCATTCCCAATGATGCTAAACTCTTCCCACGGCACCAGATTTTCTTTTTATTTAAAAAAAAATAATTGTGTTTTGCAGCAGAACTCTAAATGTTCAAAAAAATTGTGTATGTTTCGAATTAATTTTGACGTTCTTTTTTTAACATTTTTTTTGACACTATCATCATGTTAAATAAACCAAATTACAAATGACATTTAGGAGTAAAATTTTATTTTTGAATGATTGTGTATATTTCAAAATTGCCCCATGTTGCATCAACACTAAAATTTGGTTGAATTTACCAAAATGTCAAATTACGTTTAAAAAAAACTAAAATCATGTTTTAAAGATCGAATGTGTTAATCTGACATGAATTAAAATGTGCATATACGCGAACGAAGTAGTAAAGGCATTGGTATCCGTATATTCCCTTTTCTATATTTCTGGAAAATATGTAGTAATAGAATAGAAAGTGCAACCCTGCTTATACGAAACTATTCAAAAGAAAAGAGAAAAACTTAAATTCATACGGCTATTTTTCACTGCGAAAACCCAACAAACATTTAGGTTAGATATCGGTTTGAGAATGACTCAAGAACTATCCCTTTTCTCAAATCCCTAACGTTAGAGGACGACTCTAGAAGCTGCCGAGAATCATAGCGATTTCAAACAAAATGGGACATAATTCTCAAATGAAGAAAAATATAATTTCCGAATTGAAATCCAATGTAGTTTTCTAATGAGATTCTAATGAAATTCAAATCTGCTTATAAGACCTGGTCCAGTGGTTCTTAATTGTTAAAAGTTTAAATGAAAATGCTAATGCTTGAAAATTATGCTCATAGAAAAACCAAGATTTCTTCATCTTGTATTTTACTAAAAATAAACTGTTCTCACTGTTTTCTTTCGCTAAATCATAAAACGTATCTTTTTCTTGCGTTTCCATAGTTATCCGCTCATTTTTTAGCACTCAAACTTGAAATATCGCAAAAATCATAATATAATACACTTATTTACACAAACTTTTTCCAGAAATTTTTTTTTCAAATGAGTTGACTTTGAATGAGCTAAAGTAACGTTTAATAGCTTCCATTGCGTATAGAAGTAGGTTTTCCACAAAATTCAATATATTTCGCACGGAAATGCATGACAGAAATTTCTTTTTGAAACACCAACATTTTTTACTTTTATGTATGGGGGCTGACCAGTGTGCATGGTGTGCATTATTCCCAGAGGTTTATGGCGAGTTCGACGACTCCAGATGATGATAAATCCTAACTACTTTTTGGTTGCTTAAAATCCTAACCAAATCGGGACGATTTTGAGTGTCAGGAGAGGCCGAGTTGTCATACCTAGTTTTAAGTCTCATTTATCTATCTTATACATATACATACATAATTCACTCATTTAATATCGTTCTTCTTTTTGTTCATTTTTGAAAATTCGTATGTATTTGTGTGAAAATGGAGAGAATGAAGGAATCAATGCTGTGTAATTTCGTATAATTGCTGTTACTACTGAATTTTTTTTCTTCACTACAAAAACAATTTTAATAAAAATATATCGCACCCTAAATCATAAAGTGACACAACCCAAGTTTTTTTAAATCGACTTCATCATAAACCGGTACACAGAACATATCTCTAGCGTTTTCCAAAAAAAAAACTTTTCGGTCAGTGTCTCTTTTGACTGAAAAATAGCCATTATATGTGGCCTTTTGCCATGTCATTGCTTGTAAAGAAAAAAGTTTTTTGGCACCTGAATTTTGAGTTATGCTACTTTATGATTTAGGGTGCGATATATCGACGGCTGAGTATAAGATCGCCCTATTTCAAAAATTGTTTCAAAAACTACCCTATTTCAGAATTTTCTTCAATAACGCCCTATTTCAGAACTTGCTTCAATAACGCCTTATTTCAGAATTGGTTTCAATAACGTAAAATTTCAGAGAAATATATATGGAATTTTCTCTGAAATAGAGCGTTTTTGAAGCAAAATCTTAAATAGGACGTTATTGAAAAAATTTTTAAATAGGGCTTTTTTGAACCAAAATCTGAAATATGACGTTATTGAAAAATTTTCTGAAATAGGGCGTTTTTTAAACAATCTTTGAAATAGGTCGATCTTATACTAACCCGTCGATATATTAATTTCTTCCGCATATCGACCCATGTGTGCATAAAATAACAGATAAATGTGTAGAACTAACATTAAAATAGTATTGAGTTTTCCTGTTGATTTTACATTTTTAAGTAGATAATTTTGTAATTTAAGCTAGTTAAATTAAGACGGAATGGTCGTGTTAAATTAGTAATAATATCTTTTTGATTTTACTTTAAATTTATTGTTAAATTAACTGGATTGATTTTACAATTTACAAAAATACAATAATGGACATTCAATAAAAAATAGCTGCTTCGGTATTGCAAGATATGGGAGGACCTCCTTCTCGTAAAATTTCAAACTATGAGGAAGAAGAAAATATTTTACATTAAAAGCTTTTAGAAACAAAAATGTATTTCACCTTTAACCCACCCGTAAATTGAAAATATATGTGGAAATGCCATTATCACGCATTCCCAATGATGCTAAACTCTTCCCGCGGCACCAGATTTTCTTTTTATTTAAAAAATAATAATAATTGCGTTTTGCAGCAGAACTCTAAATGTTCAAAAAAATTGTGTATGTTTCGAATTAATTTTGACGTTATTTTTTTTAACATTTTTTTTAGTTTATATTGACACTATCATCATGTTAAATAAACCAATTTACAAATGACATTTAGGAGTAAAATTTTATTTTTGAATGATTGTGTATATTTTAAAATTGCCCCATGTTGCATCAACACTAAAATTTGGTTGAATTTACCAAAATGTCAAATTACGTTTAAAAAAAACTAAAATCATGTTTCAAAAATCGTGTAATTTGACAAAAATTGTTGCTGTTCTATCTGTAAAGATCGATCGTGTTAATCTTATTTGAATTAAAATTTGCATATACGCGAACGAAGTAGTAAAGGTAAAGTATCCGTATATTCCCTTTTCTATATTTCTGTAAAATATGTAGTAATAGAATAGAAAGTGCAACCCTGCTTATACGAAAATGTTCAAAAGAAAAGAGAAAAACTTAAATTCAAACGGCTATTTTTCACTGCGAAAACCCAACAAACATTTAGGTTAGATATCGGTTTGAGAATGACTCAAGAACTATCCCTTTTCTCAAATCCCTAACGTTAGGGGACGACTCTAGAAGCCGTCGAGAATCATAGCGGTTTCAAACAAAATGGGAAATAATTCTCAAATGGAGAAAAATATAATTTCCGAATTGAAATCCAATGTAGTTTTTTAATGAGATTCTAATGAGAATTCGCAAATACTTCTTTTTCTAATCAGTCTCCAATTTATTTTTAGTTTAGTTTTCTACCTTCGCTTTGGATTAGAGATAAGTTGGAGAATTACACTCTCTACCGTTAGAGATTGTGTTTGCTGATAAAAAGCTGTGCCAATTCATAGTTTTTGCTTAATGCCTGGATGCCTTTGAACACTTTGGTTGCTTTGGAAACTCTAAATTCTCCTACATTCGCATATTTCCCAATTAGCACGAATCCAACGTTGGAGAAAAGTCTCAATTCTCAAATTTATATCCAGCATGTTTTTACACTTGAGGTACAACACTTTTCAAAACTGAACTGAGAGCATAATTAATATTAAGTAAATTCAATCATATTAGCAATGTGTAAACTAAAAAGTGAGATTTAAAAAGAAATGTATAATTCAACTAATTTTTGTGTATAAAATGTTACTATTTTTAAATGCATAACAAAAAAGTGAGCAAATTAGTTAAACAATCATAATTGTTACATTTTTGGTCCTTTATTTCAATCGTATGAGCGTTTGTTGCTCAAAAGCTTTATTCTGACGTTTGAGTTTTGTTGGAGAATATGGATAGAATTCAAGTCGAATTCCAATATTTTTTTCAAGTGGAGAAAGAGAAACATTTTCATATCAAAAAAGCGCCGTTTTTTCCGGAGAACGGGTTGTTTCTGTAATTGATTTCAAGTTAAAAATTATTGTTGGAAATTGGAAAATGGATTTGATCTCAAATGAAATTCAAATGCATTTCCAACAAAAATATTTATTGGGTAGCAACGATAATAATAATAATAGTAATAATAATAATAATAATAATAATAATAATAATAATAATAATAATAATAATAATAATAATAATAATAATAATAATAATAATAATAATAATAATAATAATAATAATAGTAATCATAATCATCATAATAATAATAATAATAATAATAATAATAATAATAATAATAATAATAATAATAATATTTGAAAAAATTGTAAAAAGTTATATTCCTAATGTACATATATATATGTATGTAATAATTAGGGTTTTTTAGCTTTGAGCTAAAAAATAATTTGGTCAATCGTACAACAATTTGACAGCTCTAACAGCCTTCGTAAATGTACGAAAGCGGTATCGTAATATTTACGAAATTTTTCGTTGCTCAAAAGTACGAAAGTATTTTGTAAATAGTACGAAAGCCTTTGTAAATACTACGAAAGTATTTCGTAAATACTACGAAAGTATTTCGTAAATAGTACGAAAGAATTTCGTAATATATACGAAAGTTTTCGTAATATTTACGAAATATTATTTTGAGTGTAAACTTTTTGAATGTGTAATAAAAAATAGAATATTTTAAAGTTTGTTAGTTGGGCCAAAATATAAATGTTTGTTGGGTTACTTTGAGATTTGGCCGAAAAATAAATAGAAGCTTTTTCTTCTCTTTCTTTTCCTACGCGTTTCGACACCTTATTGTACCTTCTTCAGCGAGTGGTTTATTCTTTAAAACAAAGAAACAATTGAAAAAACATTCAACAAATTGTTACATTTTCTACATACCTTAACAGCTTAATTTAAATTCGGCGCAACACATATTTACATATGGTCGGTGACTGCAATACGTTCCATGTCACTTTTCACTTCTTCCTGAATACACCTAAATAACCTTTTTACATGATTGTCAATCACATAGATTTTGCTTTTATATATCGTCCTGCCATGAAAAAGCTTCTCACAAAAAATGCATTCGCCGTTCGGAGCCGGCATAAAACTGTAGGTCCACCCAATTGGTAGGAAAAACAAAAGGAGCACACCTCGAATTGGGACAGAAGCTCGGCCATAAAACTCGTCAGAGTCATAATAGCGCCATTGTATTATATTATTATTATTATTATATCGTCGGTCTCCTGCCAGAAACACGAATGTGAAAATTTTTTAAGTGCGATGTCTGCTGTTTATCTGGTATATATTGATATAATAACAATTAAGATTTGTATATATGCTTATGTACATACAAGTACATATTATGCATGTATGTTTACACAAGAATTTATACAAATATTAATTGCTATTACATCAATATACACCCGATAAAGAGCAGACATCGTTCTTAAAAAAATTTTCACATTCGGTTTTCTGGCAGGAGACCGACGATATAACTTCGCTTTTATATATACTGATTATCCGGGGGACAATTCCAATAAATAATAAGAACGAAGAATTAGTAAATCGTTATAAATAAATGATGTATATTTCAAGATATATATGCACATATATAAATGGTTAACTAGGATATTAACTATAGTAAATGTAAATTACTAGTTGGTAGGTATAATATTCTTGGTGGTAAGTATAAATACAAAAATCTCGTAGAGATTACCTTACCTTGGGCGGATTGAAATGTGGCGCGTAGAAAAAATAAAAACTGGAAAAACAGATGAAAAGGTGGCGAAATTCAAAAATAAAAAATACTTCGCGAATAAAAACTTAGCCGGAACGTCTTATCGTTTTTGCAAACTCATCAAGAAGAAGAAGAATGAAGAGAAAAAAAAGAAAAAGTATATATAACATTAATTTTACTAGAACCGCTAATTCAGCTCAGGGCTGATATTAGTAATGCCTCAGCTCAGGGTTGATATTAGTACTACCACAGCTCAAGGTTGATATTAGTAATGCCACACATTAGGGTGGCTCAGATATAAAAATTGGGTTTAAGCCGGCGGCTTAAACATGCCGGACTACCTTGCAACAGTTAACTCACGCCACGTCCCTAGCAGCCCAGAGACGGTTTTTTTTTTTTTTTGTGTTTTTACAAAATAGAAAAAAAATGTGATTAATAATTTAATTAGCAAATTCAATTAATTCAAAATGTGAGCTGATAAGAAATAATCTTATAAACTAAAGTCCTTTGTCAGGTGGACCAACCCCCAAGTTGACCAACGACTGCTACTTGAATGAAAGAAGACAGAATTAGTAAATACACATGGTTTTTTCTGCACGTTGAGTTTACCTTAGCTGCATGCTCCAGATATTACCCTTCCGAAGATGGTTTCTTGAGCAAGCAGTGGTCCGATTGTTCCGCACAATGGCATTTTTGCTCAATTTAGACGTGAATAATTTAATTTTGTTGTTGTAAAAATTTCAAAACTTTTGTATGCAGTTCGAATGGCAGATGATCACTGTGCCCAATGGTGGCTTTTGTTCCTTTCTAACCCCATTTTTCACGCTGTGATCAGCTGTTAAAGTGTGCATTTTAACTGTGATATTTTTTATACGTGAGTACACATATAATTAAGAGTCAGTTTAAAATTTAATAAAGAAGGGTTCTGCCGGTGAAATTTAAAAATATATACTAGCTTAGGATAGGAAAAAAAGTTTTTGTGTACGTTTAGTGTACAGATGTAGCGTTGTGAATACGCGTTCATTTATTTGTATATAAAAAATAAGAAACAGTGAAATTAAAACTTCGCCAAAGTTTTGAATTAAGCCGCATTAAAATAATTCCTTATTTTTAGTAAACTCCTTTTATTCCTACATATATTCCATTAGGATTCTTCTGCCCCGATCTGCCCCTGCGAGAAATAATGTCGATAACTGGAAGAGAGTTATATGAGGTGTAGGTTAGAGAACGCAACGAAAACAAAAAAGATAAAGCCGTTTTGGACTATATATCGACGGCTGAGAATAAGATCGCCCTATTTAAAAAATTGTTTCAAAAACGCCCTATTCCAAAAAATGTTTGAATAACATCCTATTTCAGATTTTGCTTCAAAAACGCCCTATTTCAGAATTTGCTTCAATAACGTCATATTTCAGACAATTATTAAAAAACGCCCTATTTCAGAGAAATATATATGGAATTTTCTTTGAAATAGGGCGTTTTTGAAGCAAAATCTGAAATAGGACGTTACTGAAACAATTTTTCAAATAGGGCGTTTTTGAAACAATTTTTGAAATAGGGCGATCTTATTCTCAGCCGTCGATATGCAACAAATTAGGTTTTGAAAATACTTAGAAAGTGAAAATTACTTCGTTGCAACCTTCAATTGTTAAGGTAGAAGAAGAAATTGGTCACATTAGTCATGATATGCACTTGACAATGATTGATTGGAAGACTTTCGTGTTGTTTGTGGCCGGGAGATTAACGAATCCGTGTATAAGTTTGGATTATACACTTTGCGTGCTTACATAAGATGTATAGAATGTATTTTTAATAGTGGATATCGCCTCAACATTCGTGTTTGGAAAGTTATAAGCGACGAATATAAAGTAGCATCAAGCGTTTAATGTAACTCATGGCAACACGCTCCAACAAGGTGTTGGCACATCCAATGATGGTAACACAGCAATCCATTTTTTTTTTTTTTTGAAGAGTATAGCTTAGCTACTAGTGCCACTGGTGTACATGAGAAACGCATTTGTCATTTTGGTGTTATCCTCAACTGCATATCGAGTGGCTTTCCTATTGCACACGAGAAGTTTTCTTAGTATTGCGAAAGTGCTTCTATAAATTATGTTACGCATTATCCATGGTATCCAATGCCATCAAGTGTCCATAAAATTTTAATTTATGGCGATGCAATTATGAAGTCGGTTTCACTGCCTATGGGTATGCTATCGGAAGAAGCATTGGAGGCCCGTAATAAAGACATTAGACAATATCATGAACATAATACGAGAAAATCAATGCGCTCGAGATGAATGAAAGACCTGATGCATGCGTTGCTGTTTATTGAGATCCGAATATATGTATCTTTCTGTCTGAAATCCGCAGGCGTACGTAGATGTATCAGTGATGAAGTTATTCAGTTATTTCGAACCACAATACTTCTCCTGTTCAAATCAAAACATTAAAAAAAAGTCGCATATCGATTTTTTGAAAAACCTAAAATTTGAGTTATGTCTCTTTTGAATATATGCACGAAAACTATTGAATTTGTGTCCAGGGGTCCTATGTTTACCAATACATCAAATTTGAAGGAATAATATTCACTTTTCAGCGTTTTATTAATTCTTCACGTCTAAATTTGGTAAAAGTGCCACTGTGCGGAGCGATCGAATTTGATAGCAGAACCTTCGCATAAGCTTCCGCTCCCAACACTAAAAGGACTGGCGAGGCCTGACCGAAGGTCGGATCTGCTAATCGGAGATTGGCGTAGCGGGCAGCAGTGGCAGATTCCACATTTTTCGGTGGCGTTAGCACCCGACAGTTCTCCATCACGGCATGAGTGGAGATGGTGGCCGAATGGGCATGTTTGCCACGAATAACCAAAATGCACCCGGCTTTCCCATTCGTGTAACTTGGTTTTATTCTCAATTGGCGCACCAAAAGCGGGTTTATTTTGGTCGTCGTGGCACACATGTCCAGTAGCGCACGGACCGTGTGCAACTGTCCTCCTGCTTCTACCCTGACCTTCGCCGTTGGTGCTACAGGGGTCAGGCAAAGTATTGGCAGGGGGACCTTTGCTATCACCGATCCGGACCTAAAATGAGAGATGGTCTGTCGTTCATATGGCCGAAGCGATTGCCGTGGCCGTTGGGGTTTATGGCTCCTAGTATGGAGGTGTGCTTGTGCACGTTTTGAGGTCGACGGGAGTTCATGGTTAAGCAGTGGACGAAAACGGCGCATCTCCTCGTTTCGCACTGCAGGAGGCTCCTGCTCTAACCCAACGGGATCCCTGTGGTCCTCATCTCGGGTTTGCACCGATATATCCGATGCTGTGAGCGAGATGGTGTCATCGTCCACCTGCCTAGGTCGACGTGTGGTATGTTGGGGGCGCTTATTACTTGTCATAACGTGTACTAGAGTGTGATATCGCTCCCCACATAGCCGACAAGAGAATGGGCTGGTACACTCAGCCGAACGATGGGTGGGAGATAAACAGTTTTGGCACAGCTTTCGTAGAACCACCTCCCTCAATCGCTCAGTCATCGCCATTGCCAAAAAAAAAACTGGGCATAACCTGACAATGTGGTTATTCTTGCAGACTCGGCAAATCATACGAGAACGCGGTGTTTGAGCCCGTTTGGTAGATCTGCCCATCATTGTTCTGTATAATAAAATAAACAATTTAGATATACTAGTAATGGGTCTTGACGGGTTCATTTGTTGGTTGGGTGGTGAGCGAGAGCAATACTGATGTGGCAACTTGGTTATTTCCCGCAAGTTTGTAACATTTCTCACACTGGTAGTGCGTTATTGAAGTTTCTCTTTTTGTTTTTGGTTTGTGCGTACTATTCGCAGAAGCTTCAACCTCCAATCAAAAAAAAGAAAACACGGCAACACAAAGTTTCCTAAATTGTTTGCGCAATTATTTTTTGCACATAGAGGCTCTCTGTGATATTACTGGGAATTTGTTTTTTCCTCTGTTGGTAACCAGACTAATTTTGTTATTGGTCTTGTTACTTCTCCTCTCGCAGTGTCGAGTACGACGACTCGTACCCGCTTGTCTGCTCCTGGGTGTGATTTAGCGACCTTTCCAAGTCTCCACTCGTTTGGAGCAAGGTTTTCTTCCCTGATGACTACCAGATCTCCTTCTTTGAGGTTTGGTTGCTGTTGCTTTCATTTTGTCCTCTTTTGCAATTCGATCAGGTACTCTGCTTTTTACCTTTGACAGAAGTTCTGGTGTAATGCTTTTAATTTCTCCTAACGATTAACTAAGGATGTACGATTCTCCTGGACATCAATTTCGGGTGGTGCAAGATGTCCACCTATTAAAAAGTGTCCTGGAGTTAATGGTTCAAGGTTTGACGAATCATTAGACATAGGGCTTAACGGTCGTGAGTTAAGGCAAGCTTCCACTCTGCACAGCAGAGTACTTAACTCTTCCATGGTATATTTGTGATCGAAAGCAATTTTTCGGAAGTGTTTTTTAAAGCTTTTAACCCCTGCTTCTCAAAGACCACCCATATGAGGAGCGGCAGCGGGGATAAAGTACCATTCAAGCGATTGATGACAGTATTTAGAGAGCACCTTTCCTCGAGATTCGGCCACGAAGGCCTTAAATTCTGTTTTAAGAGCACGAGATGCTCACACGAAATTAGTTCCATTATCGGAATAGACATTTTTGGGACAGCCTCGTCTGGCAATGAAGCGGTCGAAGGCCGCTAGAAAAGCGGCAGTACTAAGGTCACTGGTCGCTTCCAGATGAATAGCCTTAGTAACGAAACACACGAACAGGAACACGTACCCCTTTGACATGCGACACCCTCTGCCACTGTATGACTTTATGTCAAATGGGCCTGCAAAATCTACACCAGTATTGGTGAAAGCACGCGTGAAAGTTTCCCCATAAGTAGGGTTTGCGTTCGCTTTCGATAAATGGTGCAGATTTTACAGTTAAATATTACAGACCGAATCATAGTCTTTACACGAGGAATCAAATACTGTGTCCGTAAAAGACGCAGCATCAGTTGATTTTCCCCATGTAAAGAGATTTGATGGACAAACTGGACAATTAAGCGGGTCAGTGGGCAGTCATACGGTAAAATGATAGGGATTTTTTCGTCAGCTAGATCAAGGGATTCGCGAAGACGGCCACCAACTCTGATTAAACCATCATCTATATTAAAGAGCTGCGCAAGACATCTCGATATCGAACATGCTGTGTTGCACTCGCTGTAGCACATGTGTGGTTTTCGAAGTGTTCGAAAAGTGAAGTACTTCAGTGGCGTGAAATTTTGCTTCAGCACCGAGAATGAAGCATTTCTATCTCAATGCTGCCCGTTCATGTTCGATGTTGTTAGCACAAATGTTCGGATACCAGAAGAAGTTCTCGGATACTTAAGCAAGTTTCCGAAAATTTATTGATGTGCAGGCAGAACACGCTTTGTAAATGTAAATGAGAATGTAAAAATTTCATACGCATGCAGATGGTGTTATTTGGGATACATTAACATTCATTGAATATGTTTTGAGGTAGGTTTTTTTGATTTATTGACAAAATTAAATTGTAGTGATATATGCATAGATATACATATGTATGTAGGTATGTATGTATGTATAAATACATATGTATGTATATGTACATTTGTATGTAAGTATGTAGGTACATATCATTATGGTTTTGTATGATTGTGTATAGCTGATACACATATGTAAATATGTATATATGCACATACTTACATACATATGTATGTATGTATGGACATACCAGGTATAAATATAATTTTCGTTTTTTATTATAAGTTTATTAATATTTTGCGTATTTTGCGTATAACGAGTTCATAGAGCAGGTAGTATTTAAATTTTTTCTTGTACTCAGACTAGGTAGTAAAAAAAATATAATCATGCAAATATCTAAGAAGGCTTCCAAAATTAAAAAACCTTGAACCTATACTTGGTACATAATAGCTTCAAAATTTTATTCCTAGCTATGCTGGAGCTAGTTTATCCTTTATTTCATTAAGTGGGAGGCGGTACAATCTTAACCTTAAAACTAAACATATGTACATATGTTACTTTTATTAAAGCAGAACGTTTAATTATTATAATTGATTAAAATAAAATAATGTAATGACGTTTAACGTCGTTCTAAGCTTAGCTTTGATGCATAGAGATGCATATACATATGTACATACAATACGTATATTTATAAAAAAATAAATTCGCATGCAGGTATGTAGATATTTTATGTTTTGAATCAATGAATACCTCAAACTATATTTTTATATTTAATTAAATAAATTTACAGAAAAAATTTGGTTGTTTTCAATAAAATAATAATAACTTTTATACCAAATTTTTCCC
This sequence comes from Urophora cardui, assembly GCA_960531455.1. Taxonomy (NCBI): domain Eukaryota; kingdom Metazoa; phylum Arthropoda; class Insecta; order Diptera; family Tephritidae; genus Urophora; species Urophora cardui. The sequence continues at coordinate 75,028,720 of OY482674.1, forward strand.
TCTCCAAAATTTCTTGAAAGATGTATTTAAGTATTATCTAAAGAATAACTTTCAAGTGAAAAAATAGTGTAGATGAATTGATCACGGTGAAAATCACTTTTCCCTTGAGAGTTTTGGGTTTAGGTAGACGAGAACTGTTGATCATAAAACAGGTCAGTGAAATTCTAGGCTAGCAACGCCATTTTTGTGAGTTAACGAGCTAACTTCGGCCTTTTTTACGACTTCAGGCTAATATGTTCCTTTCGGGCCTAAAAATCGATGTTCGGTTATTTTCTTATTTTTACTATTTAAGCAATGGATTGTTGGAAACAACAATTACTTATTGTATCAGACAATATTTTTGCGCCAATATCTCTCAAATAATAATAATAACTGAAAAGGGAAGCTTTATCAGATTCACGTTCTTCACAACTTCAGAACATTACAGCCCAACTACAAAATGGATAATATATATTGAAAGAAGTACAAGGGAGAAGCAAGGTGTGGAAAGTGCAAAAATTGTTAAGAGTAATGGGAAAGAAATACTTTTTGGTTTCTTGTTTTTCCGACAGGGTAGGAATATGGTGTATTGTGGAACGATCTTCTGTCATCCCTTGTCAATTTTGGTTTGAAGACAAACCGGTTTCGGCTAATATGCGCCATCTTCAGTGTCTTTTTTCGTTCTCAACGCTGCATTTAATACCCACATATATTCACCAGTTAATAACAGGATGGCAGGATAATAATGAAGATATCAACGCAAGGTAGGAATTTTAAACAAAGGCTGAAATCGGCATTTGCATACATATCTATAATATATACTACACTTGTAAACGTTTTAATAGCCCTGTTTTTTATTTAAGCGCATATACATACATCTGCGCTTAAATTTTGGATGGATTTCTAAGCGCACATCTCTTACCGCGCTTAGCAGTCCATACAAAATTTAAGCGCAGATGTATGTATATGCGCTTAAATAAAAACAGGGCTATTATTAAGTATAAGATTTATAATTATATTATGTTAAAATAGTAGATATAAAATCAATGCTTTGAAACAAAAAATGAAACATTTAGTATCTAACTTAATTATTTGCCCCAAGTATTTAGGTATACATAAATTCATATTTATACATACTATGTAGATATGTGTATCCGTTCGCAAGTAGGTATTAGGTATGTACTATCTAGGTACTAGATATTTAATATTAAATAAAAATTAGGCAAATGCATACATACATATATGTACATACATACAATCATACATGCATCCATATGTAAATACAAACATATATATGTATGCATGCATGCATGTTAATCGTTCAAATCGTCGCAGTTGAGCAAAATTTCTACGTTGCCAAATACTAGCAGGCAGGCTCTCGTAAGCACCATCTTAGTATTCGAATACTTAGCAGTAGACCAAGGCTCGGCGTTTCATAGATCTTAAGATCAGACAAACAAGTTACGCTCTTCACACAGACAGGTTGCGCTCCTTGTTTAAAAAATGATTTATACTCAAAGCACATTCGAACCGGCGAGCGACAAGCAGCAACCTGTCAAAATTAAAATGCACACGTTCTTATGGGCGCACACATTTTAACGCCAGCACGACTTCACGGCAGAAGGGTTGCATTTGTCGCTGCCGCCAATATAGAACTATTTCTAATTTGACAAGCGGCAATACACATGATCTAGCAAGGTAGGCGCAAAGGCGAATTTAGAAATAACTTTTTTTGTTTACAAAGGTAAAGTATAATGTCAAAATCAAAGAGAATTCACATCATTGACCAATAGGAATGGGCTAGTTCCAAGCGAATTCGGATTTTAACCAAGGCAAAATATAATTTTGACATTACACTACCAATTACAATCACAAAAGACATGGTAAATTTCTGAATTCGCCTATGCGCCTACCTTCCTAGATCTGCCCTGCACATGTACAGGCAGCAACGTGTGTATACATATGTGTGTGCGGTGAAACTTCTTGGGAATTGTCAATTCGCTTTTGTAAGTAAAATAAATAAATTACTAAACAATTATTAAAAACATTTAAATGTTGCAATAATTTAACCGCCCTTTTATTTCAGAAACGATGGAATTGGATGAGGCTTTAATAGAAGAGGTACGGAATCGTCCACTTCTGTACGATCTCGGGAATGAACACTACAAAAACTTAAAGAGGAAAGAAATGGCTTGGAGGGAGATATCAGCCAAAATAAATATTAGTGGTAAGGAGAAATTAATGTTTTTTTCTTTTTAAGTGTTTTTCCTAACCTTTTTAATAGTACTAGACTGCAAAAATCGCTGGAAGAGTCTACGTGATTCGTATAAACGATGCAAAAGGAACGACCAAATTACCTCTGGAAGCAGTTCTCAACCCTTCAAAAGGAAATGGAAGCACTTCGAAGCAATGACATTTTTGGAAAATGTTACCAGTTCCAGGCGGTAAGTTTTAATTTCAGTGGTATCATGGAGAAAATCTTGATATAATGAACCACGCCCGGAAAAAATTACCCCGGGTGTAGAGAGGGTCATACAAATCTTCGGCCGCGCTTGAAAAAAATAACTCAACCGGCATAATTCTCTTTCTGAAGTAAAATATATATGGACGTTATGTAATAGTAGTTGAAAGTGTTAATTATCATCCACAGAATATATCCTCAAAAGGTTCAGTGAAAAATTCCAAGTTTGTAAATAAATGCAATTGGTTCATTATATCAAGGCTGAGCCATATTATGTATATAGCAACTACATATGTATGTACATACATATATTTTTACATGTGCACATATGTACATACAAACTTACTGAATATTTGTATATACATATGTATATATTTTAAGAACAATTGGGAATGTAAATGCACACAGTCGTGAATCGGATGATGAAACTGAGGAATTGGAGATATTAAATAGTTCAATGAATTCGCAGACAACATCACGTAATGGAAAGGTGTCAGGTTTTTTTATTTTTATTCTTTTAATTTTAACATCCTATGTATAAACATAAGCCCTAAGCACCCTTATTGAAAAATCTCATTTACAATAGGCGAGTTCCCATGGCAGTGATCCAGATCCGGATAAAAATTTTGCATGCAAATGTAACAACAATTTTGTGATCCTGATATTTATCTGGATCAATTTCGGATCCGAATAGACTGTAATAGGGGCGTCAGAATGAATACTTTTCCGTCAATCCAGCAATCCTTTTAACTGACAGCAGAGTAGAATTACATGTATTTGAATAACGATCGACACATTCAGTACTTCAACTTTGCCGTAACAAATATATGAAATTGAAGTATGTGTCAGTTAAACGGAGCTGGATTGCCGGAAAAGTATTCATTCTGACGGGCCCATAATAAATTTTTTTGGTCCAGATCACAAAACTTTTCTTTCATTTGCTTGCAAAATTTGTATCCGGATCTGGATCAATCCCACGGGAACTCACTTAATTGCAGTTTTGTGTGTAATCAAAATATAAATGGGGATGATAAACATACATACATATGTACATTTTCAGAAAGAGGACAGCGAAAAGTTTCAAAATTTCTTGGATATGGCAACAAATAGCATACAAGAATCCTGTGCAGCATTTGTGGGACAACGACAGGGGCAGGACTCTACGTCGCTTCATTTCGCCAGTTTGGCAGCAAAAATAGCAGAAGCTGGCCTACCGCCGCATATTGTAAATGCCATTGAGGCGAAAGTGTCGGCAATAGTTTTCGAAGAGATCTCCAATTATATGTAATTCCAGATCTTTACGCATTAGATATCATTCGAGATTTTTTTTAAGTTGTGAGTTATTCAACCATTAGTGTAGCTGAAAAAATAATGCACTACCCCCGTGTTGTGTTCATTACCTCTTTTATCTTAAGAGTATAAGCGATAAATGTAAACGAAGTTTTTATGCATTTTTGTAATACTTTAACGTACCTACAATGTATATATATACATATGGGCATATCCACACCGCATTCATCACTTTCATTATATCCGTATTTATTATTATCTTACTATTATTATTATTTTTCGTTTAATTATAAAACGTGGGCGTACTGAATTTAAGCTCTATTTTATTTTTATGCAATCGCCATATTTGCAAATAATTAGTCTCGCGCAAAGCACTAATTTAAATGCTAGTATTTTACTATTGATGTAATGCAACATACCATGAAAGTGCCCTTATGTAGATATACATACATACATGCACATGTACTCATGAATTTTTCTAAGACTGTTTATGTGTATATTTATTTATAAACATACATACATATATTTTTATATGTATATATACATTTGTATTTAAAAAAGACCTGAATTTGAATTAATAAAACGTTTGCTAAAACAAGCAAAAAATTAGGGAAGTTTTATTTGGGTCCACCAGGCCTGGAAAAAAAGTTATTTTAAGGCGGTAGGGGGGAGGGGTGGTGTCAGGGGGAGGACGTTTTATAAATCACACAACTTACGAGCCCACCTGCCAGAGCCCTACAGTTCCCGAGATATTCGCTGCTAAAGTTCCCGATATAAAATAAAAAGCATAAACATAAAGTTGACATTTTAATATGTTGTGAAATTTTCACAACAATAAAGTGGTAAAGTGAATGTTCTACATGCAATTTTTACACTTGAGAGGGTTATTTAAACAACAAATTAATCGAATTGTGTAATTAAAATATAATTAAAAGTGGTTTATTTAGGTAAATTAATATCCTGAGAACATTCCTACTGAATTTCATGGTGAAATTCCAAGTATGGTGCGTTTTGAGCCAATTGGGGGACTCAACTAAAGCCGACCCAAAAATTATATGGCATTATTAAAAATGAAATCTTTTAATTTATCACGCAACTCGAACGCAATTGTGGATGAGCGATTAGCAGCTCTGTGTTGATACGACTGTAGAGCAATTGTATCTTCCCTCCATCGGCCTTGAATTTCGTTGTAGTCCACAGAGTGGTCGACGAGCTCGATTGTGAAGTAATTTCGGTCATTTTGCAGCATGAGGAAATTGTGGAGAAGTACGGTAGCCAACACAATTTTATCTACGTTCTTCGGAGAAGCATGTATCCTCGTGTGTAGTACTCTCCAACGGTTTGCGAGTATTCCGAAAGCATTCTCTATATGTACTCGAGCTTTAGATAACATAGTATTAAACTTATCTTTATCAGCTGGTAAATTATGACCGGGAAATGGTCGCATAATATTTCGCTTTAAGGGAAATGCACTGTCGGCGACGAAATAATATGGGAAGTTTATAGAGGTTCCCGGCAAATTTGAGTCACGAGGTACTTCCAGCGTTTCATTTAATATTCTTCTTCCAAAGGCGCTACGAGCAAAAATACCACCGTCACTTTGACTACCTAGTGCCCCGACATCTACGTATGTAAACACATAATTAGCATCACATGCTGCCATCAAAACAATACTGAAGTATTTTTTATAATTGTAGTATAAAGAGGCACTTTTAATTGGGCAGGTTATACGAACGTGCTTGCCGTCAATTGCCCCCAAACAATTCGGCATTCCCGTCTTTACATAAAATTTGTCTGCTATATATTTGTAATCATTTTCGTTTGGTGGTGACAAGTAAATTTGTAGTTCGTCCCACATAGCCTCACACGTCTCGTATATTATTTTCCTTACTGTGGAAGCTCCAAGCTTGAAAGCCCAAGCTAAAACTTGGACATTACATCCTTGAGCTAAGAACCTAAAAATGTAAGCTATTTAAATAATGACACTATGTTTTTTGCAACTAAACTTACACAAGTGTTACCGCAAGACGTGTTTCGGGATCAATCGCCTTTCTGTGGGAAAATCGTTCCAGTTTTAGTTTTAAAAGCGACAACAGTACATTGAAATTAGCAACATTCATCCGTGTTACTTTATAAAAATCTTCTTCATCTTTTGCTTTTAGCTGTTCAATGCACGTTTTAAAAAACCCTTCCTCCTCTCTGGTCATATTGACCGGACGAACCCACCATCTTCGTGTGCTTCCATGGAGCTTCTTATACGCATTATAAACCGTATTCGTAATACGGGCAACATTAGCGATCGCTGTTATAAAATTCACCACATGTATTTGCTCATCCATTATTTCCAAATAAAAATCTGTAAAAATATCAATTTACTTTGATGCACAGGATGCTACGATCAGCTGTTTTGACAAAACACACTGACAATTGTCGCCGTCGTCTTTAAAATATTTAAAACGTTTACTTCAGACGACATTTGAAGTCAAGAAAGCAGTTTGACAGATGCTGCTTTGCAGCTGCCGGTTCGAATGTGCTTAGAGTGTTAGTCGTCGCTGAACAAGTGGCCAAACAACATCGTGTGTGGCTATCGCATGTTTGCGCAGCGAATGTTAAAAATGTGCATGTACGTATGTAGATATATGCATGTATGTATGTTTGTTCGCCATACCCTGCAAAAAAATTTGCGATTAATCCCGAAAGAGATTTGTCCCGGATTCATCTCTTTCGGGAACAATCGGTCCACAATTAGTCCCCGATTGTTCCCGCACGGGTATAAATGTACTATACAAAAATATTCAATGTATGAATTAAAAAAAAAATTATAATAATAGGTAAAACTGAACACCCTTTCTTTTAATAACAATGATGAATAATAATTTCAACAAAATGTTACCAAAAATTCCTATTGGAAAATCAATTACAATTATAAACTCAATATTGACTATGTAAAAAAAATTTTATTTATTGATTATTATTATTTTTTACAAACGTAAAACTTATTGTATAATCTTTACTTAAATAGGCATGAACATTTATAAATTTTAAAGATTGTTATAAAAAATAGCCTTGGCTAATTTTGAAAAATTCCATGTATTTTACACTCGCATAATGCATTCTCAAAACTTAAAATATTTTGAGGAGATATTTAATTTTTTTAAAAGATTTCTCTACAGCATGGCTCGGCAAATTTGTAAATGCAAGTGTATAAGTGAGAGCGCTTTGATCGCGCGAACCAATTGAATTGCGTGTCATTCACTTGTTAGACAGCAGCAAGTAAACAACATATTTGTGAATGCGCGCTATTTTTTTATGGAATAATTGAATTTCTGTTTACATTACTACCCCTCTAATTTTTACGACTCCCGCCAATTAACTTTTTTTTCTAAAAAATTCAATAATTTATATGTATAAATACTGCGCCCCTTATTTTTAATACCCTTGCCCCCCTAATTTACGTAAAATATATTCATTTTATAACACCAATTTGGTGAATGCGCTAATCGAATAAACTTTCTTCTAACATTTATAGCAATTAATAATTTTTACATTTTCATAAAAAATAGCCTTGGCTTACAACTTTGGATGAAAGCGATTAATCTACATTTGTACCTGTTTGGGTATACAAATTGAACAATTAGTCTCTTCACAGGATATTCTCGAAAAAAAAATGCAATCAATTCGCCCCATATAAAGGGATGTAAAATTGTACTAGTCGCACGCTCCCTTGCGATTGATCCCGGACACGTCCCGTATTAATCGAATTTTTTGCAGGGTAGCGATCAAAGCGCTCTCACTTATACACTTGCATTTACAAATTTGCCGAGCCTTGCAGTAGACCGAAAAGACCGAAACTTGCGGGCAGCGATCGTTTCAAGAACGAGAACGTCTCTGCTTGCCTGCTGCTAGTTATCGGAAATGTTTGGTGTTGAAGTCGGACATGCACGTGTTCGACAGTGTTTAATGTTAGTGCATACGTGTTCGAACAGCGAACGGTAATGTTTACGCAGGGCTCTAATCTATATATATAAAAATGATTTGGTTTTTAATTGTAACGCTAAAACTTGAAAACGGCTGAACCAAATCAAATACTTCCTTAGAGGGGTTCGTTTGTTGTTACCACGCGAAGGTTTAGTCGAAGGAAAAACTAAAAAATATTAGGCGGGCGTGGCACCTCCCATACAATCTTATTTTTTAAAGCTGATTATCTCTAAAAGAGTTCAAGGTAGGGAGCTGAAAATTGGTATAGAGGTAGGTGATATCAAAACCCTTCTCACGCAGAAAAGTGGGGGTTATCAGAAAAGAGGGTGTGGCAGCTCCCATACAAACTTAATTTTTCATGCTGAATATCTCTAAAATTGTTTAAGGTAGGGACTTGGATATTGGTGTGGAGATACACGATAACAATTCCATATTAACGCAAAATAATAGGAGTTATACGAAAAGGGGGCGTGGCACCTCTCATACATACTTAGCGTTGGAAGCTGAATATATCAGAAAGAATAAATGGCAGGATACTGAAAATTTCTATAGAGCTGAATGATATCAAAGTAGTGGGCCCGGATGGTGATGGACGGTCCCGGTAAGATAAAGGTAGGTGGCTATAGGGATAAGGATAAAGATTTATATTGAGACTGAAATAGAGATAGGGATTGAGATAGAGATAGGGATCGGGGGAAGTAGGTTCGTCGTGGCGAATCTATATATATAAAAATGATTTGGTATTTAATTGAAACGCTAAAACTTGAAAACGGCTGAACCAAATCAAATACTTCCTTAGGGGGGTTTGTTTGTTGTTACCTCGCGAAGGTTTAGTCGAAGAAAAAATTTAAAAATGTTAGGGGGGCGTGGCACCTCCCATACAACCTTAATTTTTAAAGCTGATTATCTCTAAAACAGTTCAAGGTAGGGAGCTGAAAATTGGTATAGAGGTAGGTGATATCAAAACCCTTCTCACTCAGAAAAGTGGGGGTTATCATAAAAGGGGGCGTGGCACCTCCCATACAACCTTAATTTTTAAAGCTGATTATCTCTAAAACAGTTAAAGGTAGGGAACTGAAAATTGGTATAGAGGTAGGTGATATCAAAACCCTTCTCACTCAGAAAAGTGGGGGTTATCAGAAAAGGGGGCGTGGCACCTCCCATACAACCTTAATTTTTAAAGCTAATTATCTCTAAAACAGTTCAAGGTAGGGAGCTGAAAATTGGTATAGAGGTACCTCAGTGAAATATTTATATGTGCACTTCATTAATTCAATTTATCTCTCTAATTTAAGACTCTATTTAGTTATCTTTGGGCATGTAAATATTATATTACAAATTTGGTAATTCGTTTATATATAATAATTAGTTTTAATCCGCTGATAATGTATACGGTATATAAAAACTTGTGGTATATGCCACCTTTCTTAGGAAAAATTTATATGTGCAAAACGCATTTTCCCTGCTTCAAATGTCAATAAGTAAGATAAAACAACTTTATTCATACAAATCGCAAGTGAAGCAAATATAAATTTTTTTGCAAACGGATATTGAGTGATTTCCAACTTTTAGAAAAAATGCCACGCGGATCCACCTTGACAGAAACAGAGCGCGGTTTTATAATTGGACAAAGGGATGGTGGTGTGCCATTGGTCGAAATTGCAACGAAATTGGGACGCCATAGAAATACGATTACTAATTTCCTAAAAAACCCGGAAAAATATGGGACTACCAAACGCAGTGGCAGAAAATCAGAGATTGATGAACGTTGTAAGCGAACAATTCGGCGTCTAGCTGTTGAAAAAGGTATGAGTTGCAGTGAAATTCAAGCCCATCTTAATCTTAAGGTAACAAGGAGACGAGTCCACCAAATATTATCCCAAAACAAAAATGTCACATATACTGCGCGAGTATCTCAACCTATGCTTTTAAAAAGACATATGACATCCCGTTTGGCCTTCGCCGATAAATATAAGTTCTGGGATACAGAGTTCAAAAAAGTTATATTCAGCGATGAGAAAAAGTTTAATTTGGATGGTCCCGATGGCTGTCAAAAATATTGGCGCGACTTAAGACACCCGAGGCAGAATCGTCTTAAGCGAAACCATGGTGGCGGCTCGTTACTGGTTTGGGGGGCTTTTAGGTATGCTGGAAAATCTCCACTCTGTTTCATCCCATGCAAAACCAATTCCCAAATGTACATTGAGTTATTGGACAATGTCCTTATTCAATTTGCTGAAGAAGTTTATGGAAATGAGTGGATATTTCAACAGGACAACGCCCCAATCCACACCGCTCGTACAACAAAATATTTTTTATCGTCCAGAAATATCCCTTTGTTGGTTTGGCCAGCCATTAGTCCTGACCTCAACCCCATTGAGGACCTGTGGGGAATACTTTCGGCTAAGGTTTATAAGAATGGTAGACAGTTTCAGACCATGAAGCAGCTTAAAGAAGCGTTGGTAAAGGAATGGGACGAAATAAGCATCCAAACCTTACAAAAATTGTTAGAGTCCATTCCAAGGAGATTGACCCAAGTTCAGTTGAAGAAAGGGAACCATAAATATAAATTATTAGAATTTATAAAATATTGTTATCTAGCCACATACATGTTACAAATCCTTTGACGCACATATAATTTTTTCCTAAGGGAAAATTGAATAAAAATTAAACTAAAATCACCAGTAAATAAATACAAATTCATTTGCTATTGTATTAGTTCATATCTAGATATATATGTAAAAAATAATATTTAAAAAAATATAACTTTAGTTTTTTTTGTAATTTTTATAAAATATTATTCCATGCGCATATAACTATTTCACTGAGGTAGGTGATATCAAAACCCTCCTCACTCAGAAAATTGGGGGTTATCAGAAAAGGGGGCGTGGCACCTCCCATACAACCTTAATTTTTAAAGCTAATTATCTCTAAAACGGTTCAAGGTAGGAAGCTGAAAATTGGTATAGAGTTAGGTGATATCAAACCCCTTCTCACTCAGAAAAGTGGGGGTTATCATAAAAGGGGGCGTGGCACCTCCCATACAACCTTAATTTTTAAAGCTGATTATCTCTAAAACGGTTTAAGGTAGGGAGCTGAAAATTGGTATAGAGGTAGGTGATATCAAACCCTTTCTCACTCAGAAAAGTGGGGGTTATCATAAAAGGGGGCGTGGCACCTCCCATACAACCTTAATTTTTAAAGCTAATTATCTCTAAAACAGTTCAAGGTAGGGAGCTGAAAATTGGTATAGAGTTAGGTGCTATCAAACCACTTCTCACTCAGAAAAGTGGGGGTTATCATAAAAGGGGGCGTGGCACCTCCCATACAACCTTAATTTTTAAAGCTGATTATCTCTAAAACGGTTTAAGGTAGGGAGCTGAAAATTGGTATAGAGGTAGGTGATATAGGGTTGTATACTTATGTATATAACACTTTGAAATCAAGATATTTCATTTACAGAAAATGTATTTGGTTTTTAATGTTTTTGATATTTCAAAAATTTTCATTCGACTTTTAACTTTTTAATTGTAAACAACGATATAATATTTTTTATAATAAATATATATATATGTATATTTTAAAATATATATAAAATATTTTTATCAACTTCTAAATATTGGCGATCCTACCAACGAATCTTAAAGAGATAAATTAACTGGATTTTCAACTATATCAAACAAATCATCGACATAAAACATATTCAACATTATCGGACTTTTCACTTCTTAACCATTTAATTAAATACTAATTAATAATCATCATTGAAATTGAATTGGATCACGCATATACATATGATCAATTGGATCACGCATATATGTACATACATACATATAATTATTTTTCACAACATCGTTTTGTCAATATCATCATCATTGTCCTTATTTACGGCTACATAAACATTAAGGAGTGAAACATTTTTTTGGAAATTCAATTTGTTCCAAAGCCAGAACGGCACCTTTCTAGCCCAGTAATAAGCCTGTAAAATTTTATTGACCTACTCGCATGTTTAGAGGTGCCCCCAGCCCCATAAAGTTGAACAAAATAGTACGATCTGGTACAAATGTGAAATTTCTAAAATTATAAAATCAAAAAACGAAGTATGAGGATTGATAAAGATGGCTAAGCTCAGTATTAAAGTGAATTTTTTTTATTTGGAAACAACAACAACAAAAGTTTTTAAAGGTCAAAGTTTATATTGAGCATTTTTTAAATTGCAATTACTTAAATACTACTGAACCGATTTCGAATACTTTTATACCATTTCATAGGTATTTTGTTTCCCTTTAATTTGATATACATTTTATGTGGGTTCCATAATACCCCCCCTTGCGGGGGTCAACCCCCTTTTACCCTCCTTACTTTTCATATATAAAATATATATCAAATTAAAGGGAATCAAAATACCTATCGAATGGTATAAAAATGTTCGAAATCGGTTAAGTAGTTTTGAAGTAATTGCAATTTATAAAATACATAATATAAACTTTGACCTATAATAACTTTTGTTGTTGTTGTATCCAAAAAAACAAAAATTCACTTTAATACTCAGCTTAGACATCTTTATCAATCCTCATACTTTGTTTTTTGATTTTATAATTTTCAAAATTTCATATTTGTACAGGATCATGCTTACTGCTTTCAACTTTGCGGGGCTGGGGGCAGTTCAAAACGTCATCCTATCGCCATAAAATTTTGTGGGGTTCATTAACTCGTATAAGGGCAACTTTTCATTGCTGGTACGTTCAAAAAAAGAACAAAAAAAAAAATCTCCATATGATTTCACTCCACCTTAATAAACATCTATTATCTGCGTATGCTCATTTTAAAACATACTTGGATTGGCTTTGATTTCATCTAATATTTTACTATCAACAACATCAATTCTTACATAACAACAAATATATTTTTGCAACAATCAACATCATAATTCAAGTTGGTTATTATTATTTTTATTTCAAACTTATGTGAGTACTTAATTAGTATATACTATATTAAGAATTTATTTTAAAATTTTAAAATATATTACAACCAGTTATTTATTTTTAAAATCATTAATCATATTTTAAATATTTTTAACTTACTTATTATCATATTGTTCATACCAGTTTATTTATCTCTGTAAACTCTCTCTTCAGAAGATTTTCTTTTAATTTTATTTTTTATGCTCCATCGTTCACCCGTACGAACACGCACATATACGATAACACACATACTAATACTAACATAGACATGACACAAAATATTCAAACAAACAACTCAACAACATTAGAAAACAATTCAACAATTAAAACAATTAAATTACCTAAATTTTGGGAAGAGTGTCCCGAAGCGTGGTTTGTTCTTGCTGAAGGACAATTTGAAATTAATAATATCATAGATGATAATATTAAATTTCAAAATATTTTAATTTCTCTTCAACAAGAAACTATTACCAAAATTATCGATATTATTAACCCACCACCTTCTTTTAATAAATTCGAAATAATTAAAAAAACACTAAGTATGTGAGAGATTTTCTTTAAGTGGAGAAAAACGTCTCGAACAATTGTTTTCAAATATGGAAATCGGCGACCGTTCACCATCAGAATTTTTTCGCTATATGAAATCTCTTATTGGTTCAAATTCATTAGTTGGTCATGAATTACTTTTTAAATTATGGATTAAGAAATTACCACAAGAAATTCAAATTCATCTAACATCAAGTAATAATTCCAATAAAGAAGATTTAATTATTTTCGCAGACAAAATTTTTGATTTACTTAATCAATCAAATTCATTAAAATCTACTGTAACTAGTATTGAAAATAATAAATTAGATAAATGTATTGTTAGTTTAACTGAGTTAACTTCAGCAATTTTTCAAAACTTAAATAAAATTAGAGATGACATAAATGAACTACGAATTAGATCTAATTCAAAAGATAGATCTAGATCAAGATCTAAAAATTTTTCAAATCAAAGAAATTTTTATTCATCAAACAATATTTGTTGGTATCACAGAAAATTTAAAAATAATGCTCTTAAATGTATACCACCTTGCAATTTCAATAAAAATAATAATTATAATTCAGATCAAAATTTAAATTAAAAAATTCCATTATGACGGTGACGGATAATGGAAACATCCCTAAACCAACCCGTCGCCTATTTGTTTTTGATAAATTCAATAATCTTAATTTTCTTATTGATACCGGTGCAGTAGTATCAGTTATTCCTTTTTCAAAATTCAAAATTTATAAAAGAGATTCAGATCTTAAGTTATCAGCTGCTAACGGTTCTTCTATTGAAACATTTGGTACAAAACTTTTAAAAATTGATTTAGGTTTGAGAAGAGATTTTGAATTTCCTTTTATAATTGCAAATATTACGACACCCATTTTAGGCGCAAATTTTTTAGAAAAATTTGGCATTATAGTTAATATTAAAAATAAAGAAATTATGGATTCAGTTACTAAATTAAAGGTTTCTGGATCATCTGGTTTTTGTGATATATTTTCCCTAAAAATTCCAATTCCTGAAAATAAATTTACGAAACTATTAAATGATTTTCCTTCTATAACCTGTGAACCAGATTACACTAAAGAAGTTAAACATCATACGGTTCACAGGATTGAAACAAAAGGTGTTTTACCATTTTCAAAACCACGACGTCTTGACCCAATCAAACTCAAAATTTCCAAAGCTGAATTTGAATTTTTAGTTAAAACAGGTATTTGCAGACCATCAAGTTCTCCAATTGCATCCCCACTTCATCTCGTTCCTAAGAAAGAACCAAATGATTGGAGACCTTGCGGAGATTATAGAAGATTGAATTTTATTACTACACCGGATCGATATCCTTTACCACATATTCACGATTTAACTATAGATTTAAAAAACAAACATATTTTTTCAAAAATTGATCTTATACGTGCTTATCATCAAATTCCTATGGCAGAAGAAGACATATATAAAACTGCTATAACTACTCCATTTGGAATGTTTGAGTTTATTCGTATGCCATTCGGTTTAAGAAATAATGCTCAAACATTTCAACGTTTTATTAATGAAGTATTTTCTGATTTCGATTTTGTTTTTACCTATATAGATGATATTTTAATTGCTAGTGATAATGAACTTCAACATTTACAACATTTAAAAATGATATTTAAAAGACTTGAAGAATACAATTTAAATATTAAACCCTCAAAATGTATTTTCGGTGTAAATAAATTAGATTTCTTAAGTTACGAAATTTCTTGCAAAGGTATAAAACCTTCTTTAAACAGAATTGAAATTATTACAAACTTTGAGAAACCAACATCAATTAACAAATTACAAAAATTTTTAGGCATGGTTAACTACTATCATAGATATATTAAAACTAGCTGACCCGGCAAACTTCGTTCTGCCCAAAACAGATTTTTTTATTAATTTCATTTCAAAAATTGTTATTACACCGGTATTATTTTTAATAGAAAATTAACGATTTTTCACTACTTCATTGTGTATACAACTTCAAAAATATATAATTTTAGTATTCAGTTTAAGGCTGCACGATACACAACATTTTTAGTTTTCTGTTCCGGATATTTATTTTCACTGAGTATTGGCTATTTTCAATAAGTAGGTAAGTAAGAGGATTGATATAGTATACCTCCATAATGGTTTTCAGGCCCCTCCTCCAACCCTTTTAGATATATTCAGCCTCAAAAGTTTAGTACGTACGGGAGGTGCAATGCCCCATTTTTCGATAAATCTTTTTTTTTTTTGGGTGAACATGATATCGTATATCTGCATAGTGATTTCTATGTACATGCCATGAACGCTTTTAAGGATATTTAGCCTTAAAAATTAAGAACGCATGGGAGGTACCACGCCTCCTTTTCCCAAAACTACTGTTTTTTTTCATAAGCACGCTATTGATATCGTTAATCTCCTGATAAATTTTCAGGTCCCAACCTTAAACGCTTTTATAGATATTCAGCTTGAAAAATTAAGTTTGTATGGGAGGTGCCACGCCCCCTTTTCCGATAACCTACACTTTTATGCGCAAAAATTGTGTTGATATCATATAGCTCTGTACCAATTTCCAGGTCCCTGACTTAAATCCTTTTAAAGATATTCAGCTTAAAAAATTAAGTGTTGTTGGGAAGTGCCATGCCCCCTTTTCGTATAACTCCTATTATTTTGCGTTAATATGGAATTGTTATCGTTTATCTCCACACCAATTTCCAAGCCCCTAGCGTAAACAATTTTAGAGATATTCATCATGAAAAATTAAGTTTGTATGGGAGGTGCCACGCCCCTTTTCCCGATAACCCCCACTTTTATGCGTGGGAATGGTTTTGATATCATTTAGCTCTATACCAATTTTCAGCTCCCTACCTTGAACTGTTTTAGAGATAATCAGCTTTAAAAATTAAGGTTCTATGGGAGGTGCCACGCCCCCTTTTCTGATAACCCCCACTTTTATGAGTGAGAAGGGTTTTGATATCACCTACCTCTATACCAATTTTCAGCTCACTACCTTAAACTGTTTTGGAGATAATCAGCTTTAAAAATTAAGTTTGTATGGGAGGTGCCACGCCCCCTTTTCTGATAACCCCCACTTTTCTGAGTGAAAAGGGTTTTGAAATCACCTACCTCTATACCAATTTTCAGATCCCTACCTTGAACTGTTTTAGAGATAATCAGCTTTAAAAATTAAGGTTGTATGGGAGGTGCCACGCCCCCTTTTCTGATAACCCCCAATTTTCTGAATGAGAAGGGTTTTGATATCACCTACCTATATACCAATTTTCAGCTCCCTACCTTAAACTGTTTTAGAGATAATCAGCTTTAAAAATTAAGGTTGTATGGGAGGTGCCACGCCCCCTTTTCTGATAACCCCCACTTTTCTGAGTGAGAAGGGTTTTGATATCACCTACCTCTATACCAATTTTCAGCTCCCTACCTTGAACTGTTTTAGAGATATTCAGCTTTAAAAATTAAGGTTGTATGGGAGGTGCCACGCCACCCTAATATTTTTTAATTTTTTCTTCGACTAAACCTTCGCGGGGTAACAACAAACAAACCCCCTAAGGAAGTATTTGATTTGGTTCAGCCGTTTTCAAGTTTTAGCGTTTCAATTAAGTACCAAATCATTTTTATATATATAGATTAACGATTTTTCACTACTTCATTGTGTATACAACTTCAAAAATATGTAATTTTAGTATTCAGTTTAAGGCTGCTCGATACACAACATTTTTAGTTTTCTGTTCCGGATATTTATTTTCACTGAGTATTGGCTATTTTCACTAAGTAAGTAGAGGATTGATATAGTGTACCTTCATAATGGTTTTCAGGCCCCTCCTCCTAGATATATTCAGCCTCAAAAGTTTAGTACGTCTGGGAGGTGCAATGCCCCATTTTTCGATAAATCTATTTCTATGTACATGCTATGAACGCTTTTAAGGATATTTAGCCTTAAAAATTAAGAACGCATGGGAGGTGCCACGCCCCCTTTTCCCAAAACTACTGTTTTTTCATAGGCAGGCTATTGATATCGTTAATCTCCTGATCAGTTTTCAGGTCCCAACATTAAACGCTTTTATAGATATTCAGCTTGAAAAATTAAGTTTGTATGGGAGGTGCCACGCCCCCTTTTCCGATAACCTACACTTTTATGCGCAAAAATTGTTTTGATATCATATAGCTTCCAGGTCCCTGACTTAAATCCTTTTAAAGATATTCAGCTTAAAAAATTAAGTGTTGTTGGTAAGTGCCACGCCCCCTTTTCGTATTATTTTGCGTTAATATGGAATTGTTATCGTTTATCTCCACACCAATTTCCAAGCCCCTAGTGTAAACAATTTTAGAGATATTCAGCATGAAAAATTAAGTTTGTATGGAAGGTGCCACGCCCCTTTTTCCGATAACCCCCACTTTTATGCGTGGGAATGGCTTTGATATAATTTAGCTCTATACCAATTTTCAGCTCCCTACCTTGAACTGTTTTAGAGACAATCAGCTTTAAAAATTAAGGTTGTATGGGAGGTGCCACGCCCCCTTTTCTGATAACCCACACTTTTCTTAGTGAGAAGGGTTTTGATATCACCTACCTCTATACAAATTTTCAGCTCCCTACCTTAAACTGTTTTAGAGATAATCAGTTTTAAAAATTAAGGTTGTATGGGAGGTGCCACGCCCCCTTTTCTGACAACCCCCACTTTTCTGAGTGAGAAGGGTTTTGACATCACCTACCTCTATACAAATTTTCAGCTCCCTACCTTAAACTGTTTTAGAGATAATCAGTTTTAAAAATTAAGGTTGTATGGGAGGTGCCACGCCCCCTTTTCTGACAACCCCCACTTTTCTGAGTGAGAAGGGTTTTGACATCACCTACCTATATACCAATTTTCAGTTCCCTACCTTGAATTGTTTTAGAGATAATCAGCTTTAAAAATTAAGGTTGTATGGGAGGTGCCACGCCCCCTTTTCTGATAACCCCCAATTTTCTGAGTGAGAAGGGTTTTGATATCACCCACCTCTATACCAATTTTCAGCTCCCCACCTTAAACTGTTTTAGTGATAATCAGCTTTAAAAATTAAGGTTGTATGGGAGGTGCCACGCCCCCTTTTCTGACAACCCCCACTTTTCTGAGTGAGAAGGGTTTTGATATCACCTACCTCTATACCAATTTTCAGTTCCCTAACTTGAACTGTTTTAGAGATAATCAGCTTTTAAAATTAAGGTTGTATGGGAGGTGCCACGCCCCCTTTTCTGATAACCCCCAATTTTCTGAATGAGAAGGGCTTTGATATCACCTACCTCTATACGAATTTTCAGTTCCCTACCTTGAACTGTTTTAGAGATAATCAGCTTTAAAAATTAAGGTTGTATGGGAGGTGCCACGCCCCCCTAATATTTTTTAATTTTTTCTTCGACTAAACCTTCGCGGGGTAACAACAAACAAACCCCCCTAAGGAAGTATTTGATTTGGTTCAGCCGTTTTCAAGTTTTAGCGTTTCAATTAAATACCAAATCATTTTTATATATATAGATGTAAGCAGCAGAACTTAGCCCTTTGCATGAAATGCTAACATTTTCAATTAAAAAATAAATCCAAACAGTTGAATTGGACAGATAAAACAACAACTGCATTTGAAAACGTTAAAAAACTTTTTGATCAAAATACTTTACTTACTCATTTCGACAAAAACGGCATATTATCATTAGCTGTAGATGCATCGAATGTAGCAATTGGAGCTGTTTTACAACAAACTAGTAACAATCAATTAGAACCTTTAGCTCACTTTTCAAGAAAATTAACAGCAACAGAAGTAAATTATTCCACATTTGACAGAGAACTTTTAGCAATTTATAACTCGATTAAACATTTTAAACATTTTCTTGAAGGTAGAACTTTTACTATTTATACAGATCATAAACCCTTAATTCATGTTTTAAATTCTAAAGCCGATAGATCTCCTCGTCAATTGCGTCATCTTGAATATATTGCACAGTTCACTAACGACATCCAATATATACGTGGAAAAGACAACATTGTTGCCGATATGCTTTCCCGTATTCCAGAAATTACTTCAATTTCAACTCAAGATATTAATTTAGAAACTTTATTCAAAGAACAAAAAAATGATAAAACCTTACATGAAATAATTTCTGATCCAAGTTCTAAAAATTACTTAAAAGAAATCAATATTCCAGTAATTAATTTAAATATTTGGTGTGACGTCTCTCAACAACCTTTTCGACCATATGTTCCTTTTTCTATGAGAAGAATTATATTTGACAAAATTCATTCTCTTTCGCATCCAAGTACTCGAACAACTAAAAAATTTATTCAAACAAAATATTTTTGGCCTAATATGAGAAAAGAAATAAATGAATGGACATCATCTTGCTTAAATTGTCAAAAATCTAAAATTTCAAGAAACACAAAAACTCCCATTCAGAAAATTCAAATTCCATCTGGTCGATTTGAACATATTCATATGGATATTGTTGGTCCACTTCCTGTATCGAAAGAATTTCGTTATCTTTTAACTATTATTGATAGACATACTCGTTGGCCTGAAGTTTATCCACTTAAAAATATTTTAGCAAATACTATAGCAACTACTTTTGTTCAAAATTATATACCCCGATTTGGTATTCCATTAAATATTACAGTAGATCAAGGCTCACAATTTACTTCCAAAATCTTTAGTGAATTAACCAAATTATTAGGAACACACAAAATTCATACTTCTCCATATCATCCTCAAGCAAATGGTATGATAGAACGATTTCATAGAACACTTAAAACGTCAATAATAGCTTCAAGTGACTCAACTAATTGGTCTGAAACTTTACCATGGATACTTCTTGGTTTACGAACGTCCATAAAAGAAGATTTAAAATGTTCTTCTGCAGAACTAGTTTATGGACAGACACTTCGTTTACCTGGTGAATTAGTTGTTTCGAATAACAAAAATAATGAAAATGATTGTTCGAACGAAATTCTTCAAAGATTAAGACATCATTTCTCACTGGTACGTTCAAAAGTAGTACATCATAATAAAGAAAATTATTTTATTCCTAAAAATCTAAATACTTGTGAATATGTTTTTGTTAAAGTTCTTCGTAAATCAAACTTAGAACCACCATAAGGTTCATAAGAAGGACCTTTCAGAGTTATTCCTGATACATACCCTACATCAAACACTTTAACACATAAAAAGTCTAAAAAAGTTACATTTAATATTAATTAATTACTATTTCTTTTCGTTTACACTGGAAGGGGAGTAAATATAGGGTTGTATACTTATGTATATAACACTTTGAAATCAAGATATTTCATTTACAGAAAATGTATTTGGTTTTTAATGTTTTTGATATTTCAAAAATTTTCATTCGACTTTTAACTTTTTAATTGTAAACAACGATATAATATTTTTTTATAATAAATATATATATATATGTATATTTTAAAATATATATAAAATATTTTTATCAACCTCTAAAGGTGATATCAAAACCCTTCTCACTCAGAAAAGTGGGGGTTGTTAGAAAAGGGGGTGTGGCACCTCCCATACAACCTTAATTTTTAAAGCTGATTATCTCTAAAACAGTTCAAGGTAGGGAGCTGAAAATTGTTATAGAGGTAGGTTATATCAAACCCCTTCTCACTCAGAAAAGTGGGGGTTATCAGAAAAGGGGCGTGGCACCTCCCATACAACCTTAATTTTTAAAGCTGATTATCTCTAAAACAGTTCAAGGTAGGGAACTGAAAATTGGTATAGAGGTAGGTGATATCAAAACCCTTCTCATTCAGAAAATTGGGGGTTATCAGAAAAGGGGGCGTGGCACCTCCCATACAACCTTACTTTTTAAAGCTGATTATCTCTAAAACATTTCAAGTTAGGGAACTGAAAATTGGTATAGAGGTAGGTGATATCAAAACACTTCTCACTCAGAAAAGTGGGGGTTGTCAGAAAAGGGGGCGTGGCACCTCCCATACAACCTTAATTTTTAAAGCTGATTATCTCTAAAACAGTTTAAGGTAGGGAGCTGAAAATTGGTATAGAGGTAGGTGATATCAAAACCCTTCTCACTCAGAAAATTGGGGGTTATCAGAAAAGGGGGCGTGGCACCTCCCATACAACCTTAATTTTTAAAGCTGATTATCTCTAAAACAGTTCAAGGTAGGGAACTGAAAATTGGTATATAGGTAGGTGATATCAAAACCCTTCTCACTCAGAAAAGTGGGGGTTGTCAGAAAAGGGGGCGTGACACCTCCCATACAACCTTAATTTTTAAAACTGATTATCTCTAAAACAGTTTAAGGTAGGGAGCTGAAAATTGGTATAGAGGTAGGTGATATCAAAACCGTTCTCATTCAGAAAATTGGGGGTTATCAGAAAAGGGGGCGTGGCACCTCCCATACAACCTTAATTTTTAAAGCTTATTATCTCTAAAACAGTTCAAGGTAGGCAGCTGAAAATTGGTATAGAGGTAGGTGATATCAAACCCCTTCTCACTCAGAAAAGTGGGGGTTATCAGAAAAGAGGGCGTGGCACCTCCCATACAACCTTAATTTTTAAAGCTGATTATCTCTAAAACAGTTTAAGCTAGGTAGCTGAAAATTGGTATAGAGGTAGGTGATATAAAAACCCTTCTCACTCAGAAAAGTGGGGGTTATCAGAAAAGGGGGTGTGGCACCTCCCATACAACCTTAATTTTTAAAGCTGATTGTCTCTAAAACAGTTCAAGGTAGGGAGCTGAAAATTGGTATAGAGCTTAATGATATCAAAGCCATTCCCACGCATAAAAGTGGGGGTTATCGGAAAAAGGGGCGTGGCACCTTCCATACAAACTTAATTTTTCATGCTGAATATCTCTAAAATTGTTTACACTAGGGCTTGGAAATTGGTGTGGAGATAAACGATAACAATTCCATATTAACGCAAAATAATAGGAGTTATACGAAAAGGGGGCGTGGCACTTCCCAACAACACTTAATTTTTTAAGCTGAATATCTTTAAAAGGATTTAAGTCAGGGACCTGGAAATTGGTACAGAGCTATATGATATCAAAACAATTTTTGCGCATAAAAGTGTAGGTTATCGGAAAAGGGGGCGTGGCACCTCCCATACAAACTTAATTTTTCAAGCTGAATATCTATAAAAGCGTTTAATGTTGGGACCTGAAAACTGATCAGGAGATTAACGATATCAATAGCGTGCCTATGAAAAAAACAGTAATTTTGGGAAAAGGGGGCGTGGCACCTCCCACGCGTTCTTAATTTTTAAGGCTAAATATCCTTAAAAGCGTTCATAGCATGTACATAGAAATAGATTTATCGAAAAATGGGGCATTGCACCTCCCAGACGTACTAAACTTTTGAGGCTGAATATATCTAGGAGGAGGGGCCTGAAAACCATTATGGAGGTATACTATATCAATCCTCTTACTTACTTAGTGAAAATAGCCAATACTCAGTGAAAATAAATATCCGGAACAGAAAACTAAAAATGTTGTGTATCGAGCAGCCTTAAACTGAATACTAAAATTATATATTTTTGAAGTTGTATACACAATGAAGTAGTGAAAAATCGTTAATCTATATATATAAAAATGATTTGGTATTTAATTGTAACGCTAAAACTTGAAAACGGCTGAACCAAATCAAATACTTCCTTAGGGGGGTTTGTTTGCTGTTACCCCGCGAAGGTTTAGACGAAGAAAAAATAAAAAAATGTTAGGGGGGCGTGGCACCTCCCATACAACCTTAATTTTTAAAGCTGATTATCTCTAAAACAGTTTAAGGTAGGGAGCTGAAAATTGGTATAGAGGTAATTGAAATCAAAACCCTTCTCACTCAGAAAAGTGGGGGTTATCAGAAAAGGGGCGTGGCACCTCCCATACAACCTTAATTTTGAAAGCTGATTATCTCTAAAACAGTTCAAGGTAGGGAGCTGAAAATTGGTATAGAGATAAATGATATCAAAACCATTCCCACGCATAAAAGTGTAGGTTATCGGAAAAGGGGTCGTGGCACCTCCCATACAAACTTAATTTTTCGAGCTGAATATCTATAAAAGCATTTAAGGTTGGGACCTGAAAATTGATCAGGAGATTAACGATATCAATAGCATGCTTATGAAAAAAACAGTAGTTTTGGGAAAAGGGGCGTGGCACCTCCCATGCGTTCTTAATTTTTAAGGCTAAATATCCTTAAAAGCGCTCATGGCATGTACATAGAAATCACTATGCAGATATACGATATCAATACCATGTTCACCCAAAAAAAAAAAGATTTATCGAAAAATGGGGCATTGAACCTCCCATACGTACTAAACTTTTGAGGCTGAATATATCTAAAAGGGTTGGAGGAGGGGCCTGAAAACCATTATGGAGGTATACTATATCAATCCTCTTACTTACTTAGTGAAAATAGCCAATACTCAGTGAAAATAAATATCCGGAACAGAAAACTAAAAATGTTGTGTATCGTGCAGCCTTAAACTGAATACTAAAATTATATATTTTTTAAGTTGTATACACAATGAAGTAGTGAAAAATCGTTAATTTTCTATTAAAGATAATACCAGTGTAATAACAATTTTTGAAATGAAATTAATAAAAAAATCTATTTTGGGCAGAACGAAGTTTGCCGGGTCAGCTAGTCTATATATATAAAAATGATTTGGTATTTAATTGAAACGCTAAAACTTGAAAACGGCTGAACCAAATCAAATACTTCCTTAGGGGGGTTTGTTTGTTGTTACCCAGCGAAGGTTTAGTCGAAGAAAAAATTAAAAAATATTAGGGGGGCGTGGCACCTCCCATACAACCTTAATTTTTAAAGCTGATTATCTCTAAAACAGTTCAAGGTAGGGAACTGAAAATTGGTATAGAGGTAGGTGATATCAAAACCCTTCTCATTCAGAAAATTGGGGGTTATCAGAAAAGGGGGCGTGGCACCTCCCATACAACCTTAATTTTTAAAGCTGATTATCTCTAAAACAGTTAAAGGTAGGGAACTGAAAAGTGGTATAGAGGTAGGTGATATCAAAACCCTTCTCACTCAGAAAAGTGGGGGTTATCAGAAAATGGGGCGTGGCACCTCCCATACAACCTTAATTTTTAAAGCTAATTATCTCTAAAACAGTTCAAGGTAGGGAGCTGAAAATTGGTATAGAGGTAGGTGATATCAAACCCCTTCCCACTCAGAAAAGTGGGGGTTATCATAAAAGGGGGCGTGGCACCTCCCATACAACCTTAATTTTTAAAGCTGATTATCTCTAAAACGGTTTAAGGTAGGGAGCTGAAAATTGGTATAGAGGTAGGTGATATCAAAACCCTTCTCACTCAGAAAATTGGGGGTTATCAGAATAGGGGGCCTGGCACCTCCCATACAACCTTAATTTTTAAAGCTAATTATCTCTAAAACAGTTCAAGGTAGGGAGCTGAAAATTGGTATAGAGTTAGGTGATATCAAACCCCTTCTCACTCAGAAAAGTGGGGGTTATCATAAAAGGGGGCGTGGCACCTCCCATACAACCTTAATTTTTAAAGCTGATTATCTCTAAAACGGTTTAAGGTAGGGAGCTGAAAATTGGTATAGAGGTAGGTGATATCAAACCCTTTCTCATTCAGAAAAGTGGGGGTTATCATAAAAGGGGGCGTGGCACCTCCCATACAACCTTAATTTTTAAAGCTGATTATCTCTAAAACGGTTTAAGGTAGGGAGCTGAAAATTGGTATAGAGGTAGGTGATATCAAAACCCTTCTCACTCAGAAAATTGGGGGTTATCAGAAAAGGGGGCGTGGCACCTCCCATACAACCTTAATTTTTAAAGCTAATTATCTCCAAAACAGTTCAAGGTAGGGAGCTGAAAATTGGTATAGAGTTAGGTGATATCAAACCCCTTCTCACTCAGAAAAGTGGGGGTTATCATAAAAGGGGGCGTGGCACCTCCCATACAACCTTAATTTTTAAAGCTGATTATCTCTAAAACGGTTTAAGGTAGGGAGCTGAAAATTGGTATAGAGGTAGGTGATATCAAACCCTTTCTCACTCAGAAAAGTGGGGGTTATCATAAAAGGGGGCGTGGCACCTCCCATACAACCTTAATTTTTAAAGCTGATTATCTCTAAAACGGTTTAAGGTAGGGAGCTGAAAATTGGTATAGATGTAGGTGATATCAAACCCCTTCTCACTTAGAAAAGTGGGGGTTATCATAAAAGGGGGCGTGGCACCTCCCATACTACCTTAATTTTTAAAGCTGATTATCTCTAAAACGGTTTAAGGTAGGGAGCTGAAAATTGGTATAGAGGTAGGTGATATCAAACCCTTTCTCACTCAGAAAAGTGGGGGTTATCATAAAAGGGGGCGTGGCACCTCCCATACAACCTTAATTTTTAAAGCTGATTATCTCTAAAATGGTTTAAGGTAGGGAGCTGAAAATTGGTATAGAGGTAGGTGATATCAAAACCCTTCTCACTCAGAAAATTGGGGGTTATCAGAAAAGGGGGCGTGGCACCTCCCATACAACCTTAATTTTTAAAGCTAATTATCTCCAAAACAGTTCAAGGTAGGGAGCTGAAAATTGGTATAGAGTTAGGTGATATCAAACCCCTTCTCACTCAGAAAAGTGGGGGTTATCATAAAAGGGGGCGTGGCACCTCCCATACAACCTTAATTTTTAAAGCTGATTATCTCTAAAACGGTTTAAGGTAGGGAGCTGAAAATTGGTATAGAGGTAGGTGATATCCAACCCTTTCTCACTCAGAAAAGTGGGGGTTATCATAAAAGGGGGCGTGGCACCTCCCATACAACCTTAATTTTTAAAGCTGATTATCTCTAAAACGGTTTAAGGTAGGGAGCTGAAAATTGGTATAGAGGTAGGTGATATCAAACCCTTTCTCACTCAGAAAAGTGGGGGTTATCATAAAAGGGGCGTGGCACCTCCCATACAACCTTAATTTTTAAAACTGATTATCTCTAAAATTGTTTACGCTAGGGGCTTGGAAATGGGTGTGGAGATAAACGATAACAATTCCATAGTAACGCAAAATAATAGGAGTTATACGAAAAGGGGGCGTGGCACCTCCCAACAACACTTAATTTTTTAAGCTGAATATCTTTAAAAGGATTTAAGTCAGGGACCTGGAAATTGGTACAGAGCTATATGATATCAAAAAATTTTTGCGCATAAAAGTGTAGGTTATCGGAAAAGGGGCGAGGCGTTTAAGGTTGGGACCTGAAAATTGGTCAGGAGATTGACGATATCAATAGCGTGCTTATGAAAAAAACAGTGGTTTGGGGAAAAGGGGGCGTTGCACCTCCCATGCGTTTTTAATTTTTAAGGCTAAATATCCTTAAAAGCGCTCATGGCATGTACATAGAAATCACTATGCAGATATACGATATCAATACCATGTTCACCCAAAAAAAAAAAAGATTTATCGAAAAATGGGGCATTGAACCTCCCATACGTACTAAACTTTTGAGGCTGAATATATCTAAAAGGGTTGGAGGAGGGGCCTGAAAACCATTATGGAGGTATACTATATCAATCCTCTTACTTACTTAGTGAAAATAGCCAATACTCAGTGAAAATAAATATCCGGAACAGAAAACTAAAAATGTTGTGTATCGTGCAGCCTTAAACTGAATACTAAAATTATATATTTTTGAAGTTGTATACACAATGAAGTAGTGAAAAATCGTTAATTTTCTATTAAAAATAATACCGGTGTAATAACAATTTTTGAAATGAAATTAATAAAAAAATCTATTTTGGGCAGAACGAAGTTTGCCGGGTCAGCTAGTCTATATATATAAAAATGATTTGGTATTTAATTGAAACGCTAAAACTTGAAAACGGCTGAACCAAATCAAATACTTCCTTAGGGGGGTTTGTTTGTTGTTACCCCGCGAAGGTTTAGTCGAAGAAAAAATTAAAAAATATTAGGGGGGCGTGGCACCTCCCATACAACCTTAATTTTTAAAGCTGATTATCTCTAAAACAGTTCAAGGTAGGGAACTGAAAATTGGTATAGAGGTAGGTGATATCAAAGCCCTTCTCATTCAGAAAATTGGGGGTTATCAGAAAAGGGGGCGTGGCACCTCCCATACAACCTTAATTTTTAAAGCTGATTATCTCTAAAACAGTTCAAGTTAGGGAACTGAAAATTGGTATAGAGGTAGGTGATATCAAAATCCTTCTCACTCAGAAAAGTGGGGGTTGTCAGAAAAGGGGGCGTGGCACCTCCCATACAACCTTAATTTTTAAAGCTGATTATCTCTAAAACAGTTTAAGGTAGGTAGCTGAAAATTGGTATAGAGGTGGGTGATATCAAAACCCTTCTCACTCAGAAAATTGGGGGTTATCAGAAAAGGGGGCGTGGCATCTCCCATACAACCTTAATTTTTAAAGCTGATTATCTCTAAAACAGTTCAAGGTAGGGAACTGAAAATTGGTATATAGGTAGGTGATGTCAAAACCCTTCTCACTCAGAAAAGTGGGGGTTGTCAGAAAAGGGGGCGTGGCACCTCCCATACAACCTTAATTTTTAAAACTGATTATCTCTAAAACAGTTTAAGGTAGGGAGCTGAAAATTTGTATAGAGGTAGGTGATATCAAAACCGTTCTCATTCAGAAAATTGGGGGTTATCAGAAAAGGGGGCGTGGCACCTCCCATACAACCTTAATTTTTAAAGCTTATTATCTCTAAAACAGTTCAAGGTAGGCAGCTGAAAATTGGTATAGAGGTAGGTGATATCAAACCCCTTCTCACTCAGAAAAGTGGGGGTTATCAGAAAATAGGGCGTGGCACCTCCCATACAACCTTAATTTTTAAAGCTGATTATCTCTAAAACAGTTTAAGCTAGGAAGCTGAAAATTGGTATAGAGGTAGGTGATATAAAAACCCTTCTCACTCAGAAAAGTGTGGGTTATCAGAAAAGGGGGCGTGGCACCTCCCATACAACCTTAATTTTTAAAGCTGATTGTCTCTAAAACAGTTCAAGGTAGGGAGCTGAAAATTGGTATAGAGCTAAATTATATCAAAGCCATTCCCACGCATAAAAGTGGGGGTTATCGGAAAAAGGGGCGTGGCACCTTCCATACAAACTTAATTTTTCATGCTGAATATCGCTAAAATTGTTTACACTAGGGGCTTGGAAATTGGTGTGGAGATAAACGATAACAATTCCATATTAACGCAAAATAATAGGAGTTATACGAAAAGGGGGCGTGGCACTTCCCAACAACACTTAATTCTTTAAGCTGAATATCTTTAAAAGGATTTAAGTCAGGGACCTGGAAATTGGCACAGAGCTATATGATATCAAAACAATTTTTGCGCATAAAAGTGTAGGTTATCGGAAAAGGGGGCGTGGCACCTCCCATACAAACTTAATTTTTCAAGCTGAATATCTATAAAAGCGTTTAATGTTGGGACCTGAAAACTGATCAGGAGATTAACGATATCAATAGCGTGCCTATGAAAAAAACAGTAGTTTTGGGAAAAGGGGGCGTGGCACCTCCCATGCGTTCTTAATTTTTAAGGCTAAATATCCTTAAAAGCGTTCATAGCATATACATAGAAATAGATTTATCGAAAAATGGGGCATTGCACCTCCCAGACGTACTAAACTTTTGAGGCTGAATATATCTAGGAGGAGGGGCCTGAAAACCATTATGGAGGTATACTATATCAATCCTCTTACTTACTTAGTGAAAATAGCCAATACTCAGTGAAAATAAATATCCGGAACAGAAAACTAAAAATGTTGTGTATCGAGCAGCCTTAAACTGAATACTAAAATTATATATTTTTGAAGTTGTATACACAATGAAGTAGTGAAAAATCGTTAATCTATATATATAAAAATGATTTGGTATTTAATTGAAACGCTAAAACTTATAAACGGCTGAACCAAATCAAATACTTCCTTAGGGGGTTTGTTTGTTGTTACCCCGCGAAGGTTTAGTCGAAGAAAAAATTAAAAAATATTGGGGGGGCGTGGCACCTCCCATACAACCTTAATTTTTAAAGCTGATTATCTCTAAAACAGTTCAAGGTAGGGAGCTGAAAATTGGTATAGAGGTAGGTGATATCAAAACCCTTCTCACTCAGAAAAGTGGGGGTTATCATAAAAGGGGGCGTGGCACCTCCCATATAACCTTAATTTTTAAAGCTAATTATCTCTAAAACAGTTCAAGGTAGGGAGCTGAAAATTGGTATAGAGTTAGGTGATATCAAACCCCTTCTCACTCAGAAAAGTGGGGGTTATCATAAAAGGGGGCGTGGCACCTCCCTTATAACCTTAATTTTTAAAGCTAATTATCTCTAAAACAGTTCAAGGTAGGGAGCTGAAAATTGGTATAGAGTTAGGTGATATCAAACCCCTTCTCACTCAGAAAAGTGGGGCTTATCATAAAAGGGGGCGTGGCACCTCCCATACAACCTTAATTTTTAAAGCTGATTATCTCTAAAACGGTTTAAGGTAGGGAGCTGAAAATTGGTATAGATGTAGGTGATATCAAACCCCTTCTCACTCAGAAAAGTGGGGGTTATCATAAAAGGGGGCGTGGCACCTCCCATACTACCTTAATTTTTAAAGCTAATTATCTCTAAAACAGTTCAAGGTAGGGAACTGAAAATTGGTATAGAGGTAGGTGATATCAAAACCCTTCTCACTCAGAAAATTGGGGGTTATCAGAAAAGGGGGCGTGGCACCTCCCATTCAACCTTAATTTTTAAAGCTAATTATCTCTAAAACAGTTCAAGGTAGGTAGCTGAAAATTGGTATAGAGTTAGGTGATATCGAACCCCTTCTCACTCAGAAAAGTGGGGGTTATCATAAAAGGGGGCGTGGCACCTCCCATACAACCTTAATTTTTAAAGCTGATTATCTCTAAAACGGTTTAAGGTAGGGAGCTGAAAATTGGTATAGAGGTAGGTGATATCAAACCCTTTCTCACTCAGAAAAGAGGGGGTTATCATAAAAGGGGGCGTGGCACCTCCCATACAACCTTAATTTTTAAAGCTGATTATCTCTAAAACGGTTTAAGGTAGGGAGCTGAAAATTGGTATAGAGGTAGGTGATATCAAAACCCTTCTCACTCAGAAAATTGGGGGTTATCAGAAAAGGGGGCGTGGCACCTCCCATACAACCTTAATTTTTAAAGCTAATTATCTCCAAAACAGTTCAAGGTAGGGAGCTGAAAATTGGTATAGAGTTAGGTGATATCAAACCCCTTCTCACTCAGAAAAGTGGGGGTTATCATAAAAGGGGGCGTGGCACCTCCCATACAACCTTAATTTTTAAAGCTGATTATCTCTAAAACGGTTTAAGGTAGGGAGCTGAAAATTGGTATAGAGGTAGGTGATATCAAACCCTTTCTCACTCAGAAAAGTGGGGGTTATCATAAAAGGGGGCGTGGCACCTCCCATACAACCTTAATTTTTAAAGCTGATTATATCTAAAACGGTTTAAGGTAGGGAGCTGAAAATTGGTATAGATGTAGGTGATATCAAACCCCTTCTCACTCAGAAAAGTGGGGGTTATCATAAAAGGGGGCGTGGCACCTCCCATACTACCTTAATATTTAAAGCTGATTATCTCTAAAACGGTTTAAGGTAGGGAGCTGAAAATTGGTATAGAGGTAGGTGATATCAAACCCTTTCTCACTCAGAAAAGTGGGGGTTATCATAAAAGGGGGCGTGGCACCTCCCATACAACCTTAATTTTTAAAGCTGATTATCTCTAAAACGGTTTAAGGTAGGGAGCTGAAAATTGGTATAGAGGTAGGTGATATCAAAACCCTTCTCACTCAGAAAATTGGGGGTTATCAGAAAAGGGGGCGTGGCACCTCCCATACAACCTTAATTTTTAAAGCTAATTATCTCCAGAACAGTTCAAGGTAGGGAGCTGAAAATTGGTATAGAGTTAGGTGATATCAAACCCATTCTCACTCAGAAAAGTGGGGGTTATCATAAAAGGGGGCGTGGCACCTCCCATACAACCTTAATTTTTAAAGCTGATTATCTCTAAAACGGTTTAAGGTAGGGAGCTGAAAATTGGTATAGAGGTAGGTGATATCAAACTCTTTCTCACTCAGAAAAGTGGGGGTTATCATAAAAGGGGGCGTGGCACCTCCCATAAAACCTTAATTTTTAAAGCTGATTATCTCTAAAACGGTTTAAGGTAGGGAGCTGAAAATTGGTATAGAGGTAGGTGATATCAAACCCTTTCTCACTCAGAAAAGTGGGGGTTATCATAAAAGGGGGCGTGGCACCTCCCATACAACCTTAATTTTTAAAGCTGATTATCTGTAAAACGGTTTAAGGTAGGGAGCTGAAAATTGGTATAGAGGTAGGTGATATCAAACCCTTTCTCACTCAGAAAAGTGGGGGTTATCATAAAAGGGGGCGTGGCACCTCCCATACAACCTTAATTTTTAAAGCTGATTATCTCTAAAACGGTTTAAGGTAGGGAGCTGAAAATTGGTATAGAGCTGGTGATATCAAACCCTTTCTCACTCAGAAAAGTGGGGGTTATCAGAAAAGGGGGCGTGGCACCTCCCATACAACCTTAATTTTTAAAGCTGATTATCTCTAAAACAGTTCAAAGTAGGGAACTCAAAATTGGTATAGAGGTAGGTGATATCAAAACCCTTCTCACTCAGAAAATTGGGGGTTATCAGAAAAAGGGGCGTGGCACCTCCCATACAAACTTAATTTTTAAAGCTAATTATCTCTAAAACAGTTCAAGGTAGGGAGCTGAAAATTGGTATAGAGTTAGGTGATATCAAACCCCTTCTCACTCAGAAAAGTGGGGGTTATCATAAAAGGGGGCGTGGCACCTCCCATACAACCTTAAATTTTAAAGCTGATTATCTCTAAAACAGTTCAAGGTAGGGAGCTGAAAATTGGTATAGAGGTAGGTGATATCAAACCCTTTCTCACTCAGAAAAGTGGGGGTTATCATAAAAGGGGGCGTGGCACCTCCCATACAACCTTAATTTTTAAAGCTGATTATCTCTAAAACGGTTTAAGGTAGGGAGCTGAAAATTGGTATAGAGGTAGGTGATATCAAACCCCTTCTCACTCAGAAAAGTGGGGGTTATCATAAAAGGGGGCGTGGCACCTCCCATACAACCTTAATTTTTAAAGCTGATTATCTCTAAAACAGTTCAAGGTAGGGAGCTAAAAATTGGTATAGAGCTAAATAATATCAAAACCATTCCCACGCATAAAAGTGGGGGTTATCGGAAAAAGGGGCGTGGCACCTCCCATACAAACTTAATTTTTCATGCTGAATATCTCTAAAATTGTTTACGCTAGGGGCTTGGAAATGGGTGTGGAGATAAACGATAACAATTCCATATTAACGCAAAATAATAGGAGTTATACGAAAAGGGGGCGTGGCACCTCCCAACAACACTTAATTTTTTAAGCTGAATATCTTTAAAAGGATTTAAGTCAGGGACCTGGAAATTGGTACAGAGCTATATGATATCAAAAAATTTTTGCGCATAAAAGTGTAGGTTATCGGAAAAGGGGGCGAGGCGTTTAAGGTTGGGACCTGAAAATTGGTCAGGAGATTGACGATATCAATAGCGTGCTTATGAAAAAAACAGTAGTTTGGGGAAAAGGGGGCGTTGCACCTCCCATGTGTTTTTAATTTTTAAGGCTAAATATCCTTAAAAGCGCTCATGGCATGTACATAGAAATCACTATGCAGATATACGATATCAATACCATGTTCACCCAAAAAAAAAAAGATTTATCGAAAAATGGGGCATTGAACCTCCCATACGTACTAAACTTTTGAGGCTGAATATATAAAAAGGGTTGGAGGAGGGGCCTGAAAACCATTATGGAGGTATACTATATCAATCCTCTTACTTACTTAGTGAAAATAGCCAATACTCAGTGAAAATAAATATCCGGAACAGAAAACTAAAAATGTTGTGTATCGTGCAGCCTTAAACTGAATACTAAAATTATATATTTTTGAAGTTGTATACACAATGAAGTAGTGAAAAATCGTTAATTTTCTATTAAAAATAATACCGGTGTAATAACAATTTTTGAAATGAAATTAATAAAAAAATCTATTTTGGGCAGAACGAAGTTTGCCGGGTCAGCTAGTACAACCTTAACTTTTAAAGCTAATTATCTCTAAAACAGTTCAAGGTAGGGAGCTGAAAATTGGTATAGAGTTAGGTGATATCAAACCCCTTCTCACTCAGAAAAGTGGGGGTTATCATAAAAGGGGGCGTGGCACCTCCCATACAACCTTAAATTTTAAAGCTGATTATCTCTAAAACAGTTCAAGGTAGGGAGCTGAAAATTGGTATAGAGGTAGGTGATATCAAACCCTTTCTCACTCAGAAAAGTGGGGGTTATCATAAAAGGGGGCGTGGCACCTCCCATACAACCTTAATTTTTAAAGCTGATTATCTCTAAAACGGTTTAAGGTAGGGAGCTGAAAATTGGTATAGAGCTGGTGATATCAAACCCTTTCTCACTCAGAAAAGTGGGGGTTATCAGAAAAGGGGGCGTGGCACCTCCCATACAACCTTAATTTTTAAAGCTGATTATCTCTAAAACAGTTCAAAGTAGGGAACTCAAAATTGGTATAGAGGTAGGTGATATCAAAACCCTTCTCACTCAGAAAATTGGGGGTTATCAGAAAAAGGGGCGTGGCACCTCCCATACAAACTTAATTTTTAAAGCTAATTATCTCTAAAACAGTTCAAGGTAGGGAGCTGAAAATTGGTATAGAGTTAGGTGATATCAAACCCCTTCTCACTCAGAAAAGTGGGGGTTATCATAAAAGGGGGCGTGGCACCTCCCATACAACCTTAAATTTTAAAGCTGATTATCTCTAAAACAGTTCAAGGTAGGGAGCTGAAAATTGGTATAGAGGTAGGTGATATCAAACCCTTTCTCACTCAGAAAAGTGGGGGTTATCATAAAAGGGGGCGTGGCACCTCCCATACAACCTTAATTTTTAAAGCTGATTATCTCTAAAACGGTTTAAGGTAGGGAGCTGAAAATTGGTATAGAGGTAGGTGATATCAAACCCCTTCTCACTCAGAAAAGTGGGGGTTATCATAAAAGGGGGCGTGGCACCTCCCATACAACCTTAATTTTTAAAGCTGATTATCTCTAAAACAGTTCAAGGTAGGGAGCTAAAAATTGGTATAGAGCTAAATAATATCAAAACCATTCCCACGCATAAAAGTGGGGGTTATCGGAAAAAGGGGCGTGGCACCTCCCATACAAACTTAATTTTTCATGCTGAATATCTCTAAAATTGTTTACGCTAGGGGCTTGGAAATGGGTGTGGAGATAAACGATAACAATTCCATATTAACGCAAAATAATAGGAGTTATACGAAAAGGGGGCGTGGCACCTCCCAACAACACTTAATTTTTTAAGCTGAATATCTTTAAAAGGATTTAAGTCAGGGACCTGGAAATTGGTACAGAGCTATATGATATCAAAAAATTTTTGCGCATAAAAGTGTAGGTTATCGGAAAAGGGGGCGAGGCGTTTAAGGTTGGGACCTGAAAATTGGTCAGGAGATTGACGATATCAATAGCGTGCTTATGAAAAAAACAGTAGTTTGGGGAAAAGGGGGCGTTGCACCTCCCATGTGTTTTTAATTTTTAAGGCTAAATATCCTTAAAAGCGCTCATGGCATGTACATAGAAATCACTATGCAGATATACGATATCAATACCATGTTCACCCAAAAAAAAAAATATTTATCGAAAAATGGGGCATTGAACCTCCCATACGTACTAAACTTTTGAGGCTGAATATATAAAAAGGGTTGGAGGAGGGGCCTGAAAACCATTATGGAGGTATACTATATCAATCCTCTTACTTACTTAGTGAAAATAGCCAATACTCAGTGAAAATAAATATCCGGAACAGAAAACTAAAAATGTTGTGTATCGTGCAGCCTTAAACTGAATACTAAAATTATATATTTTTGAAGTTGTATACACAATGAAGTAGTGAAAAATCGTTAATTTTCTATTAAAAATAATACCGGTGTAATAACAATTTTTGAAATGAAATTAATAAAAAAATCTATTTTGGGCAGAACGAAGTTTGCCGGGTCAGCTAGTACAACCTTAATTTTTAAAGCTAATTATCTCTAAAACAGTTCAAGGTAGGGAGCTGAAAATTGGTATAGAGTTAGGTGATATCAAACCCCTTCTCACTCAGAAAAGTGGGGGTTATCATAAAAGGGGGCGTGGCACCTCCCATACAACCTTAAATTTTAAAGCTGATTATCTCTAAAACAGTTCAAGGTAGGGAGCTGAAAATTGGTATAGAGGTAGGTGATATCAAACCCTTTCTCACTCAGAAAAGTGGGGGTTATCATAAAAGGGGGCGTGGCACCTCCCATACAACCTTAATTTTTAAAGCTGATTATCTCCAAAACGGTTTAAGGTAGGGAGCTGAAAATTGGTATAGAGGTAGGTGATATCAAACCCCTTCTCACTCAGAAAAGTGGGGGTTATCATAAAAGGGGGCGTGGCACCTCCCATACAACCTTAATTTTTAAAGCTGATTATCTCTAAAACAGTTCAAGGTAGGGAGCTAAAAATTGGTATAGAGCTAAATGATATCAAAACCATTCCCACGCATGAAAGTGGGGGTTATCGGAAAAAGGGCCGTGGCACCTCCCATACAAACTTAATTTTTCATGCTGAATATCTCTAAAATTGTTTACGCTAGGGGCTTGGAAATGGGTGTGGAAATAAACGATAACAATTCCATATTAACGCAAAATAATAGGAGTTATACGAAAAGGGGGCGTGGCACCTCCCAACAACACTTAATTTTTTAAGCTGAATATCTTTATCTATATCAATCCTCTTACTTACTTAGTGAAAATAGCCAATACTCAGTGAAAATAAATATCCGGAACAGAAAACTAAAAATGTTGTGTATCGTGCAGCCTTAAACTGAATACTAAAATTATATATTTTTGAAGTTGTATACACAATGAAGTAGTGAAGAATCGTTAATTTTCTATTAAAAATAATACCGGTGTAATAACAATTTTTGAAATGAAATTAATAAAAAAATCTATTTTGGGCAGAACGAAGTTTGCCGGGTCAGCTAGTCTATATATATAAAAATGATTTGGTATTTAATTGAAACGCTAAAACTTGAAAACGGCTGAACCAAATCAAATACTTCCTTAGGGGGAAAATAAATATCCGGAACAGAAAACTAAAAATGTTGTGTATCGTGCAGCCTTAAACTGAATACTAAAATTATATATTTTTGAAGTTGTATACACAATGAAGTAGTGAAAAATCGTTAATTTTCTATTAAAAATAATACCGGTGTAATAACAATTTTTGAAATGAAATTAATAAAAAAATCTATTTTGGGCAGAACGAAGTTTGCCGGGTCAGCTAGTACAACCTTAATTTTTAAAGCTGATTATCTCTAAAACAGTTTAAGGTAGGGAGCTGAAAATTGGTATAGAGGTGGGTGATATCAAAACCCTTCTCACTCAGAAAATTGGGGGTTATCAGAAAAGAGGGCGTGGCACCTCCCATACAACCTTAATTTTTAAAGCTGATTATCTCTAAAACAGTTCAAGGTAGGGAACTGAAAATTGGTATATAGGTAGGTGATGTCAAAACACTTCTCACTCAGAAAAGTGGGGGTTGTCAGAAAAGGGGGCGTGGCACCTCCCATACAACCTTAATTTTTAAAACTGATTATCTCTAAAACAGTTTAAGGTAGGGAGCTGAAAATTTGTATAGAGGTAGGTGATACCAAAACCGTTCTCATTCAGAAAATTGGGGGTTATCAGAAAAGGGGGCGTGGAACCTCCCATACAACCTTAATTTTTAAAGCTTATTATCTCTAAAACAGTCCAAGGTAGGCAGCTGAAAATTTGTATAGAGGTAGGTGATATCAAACCCCTTCTCACTCAGAAAAGTGGGGGTTATCAGAAAATAGGGCGTGGCACCTCCCATACAACCTTAATTTTTAAAGCTGATTATCTCTAAAACAGTTTAATCTAGGTAGCTGAAAATTGGTATAGAGGTAGGTGATATAAAAACCCTTCTCACTCAGAAAAGTGTGGGTTATCAGAAAAGGGGGCGTGGCACCTCCCATACAACCTTAATTTTTAAAGCTGATTGTCTCTAAAACAGTTCAAGGTAGGGAGCTGAAAATTGGTATAGAGCTAAATTATATCAAAGCCATTCCCACGCATAAAAGTGTGGGTTATCGGAAAAAGGGGCGTGGCACCTCCCATACAACCTTAATTTTTAAAGCTGATTATCTGTAAAACGGTTTAAGGTAGGGAGCTGAAAATTGGTATAGAGGTAGGTGATATCAAACCCTTTCTCACTCAGAAAAGTGGGGGTTATCATAAAAGGGGGCGTGGCACCTCCCATACAACCTTAATTTTTAAAGCTGATTATCTCTAAAACGGTTCAGGTAGGGAGCTGAAAATTGGTATAGAGCTGGTGATATCAAACCCTTTCTCACTCAGAAAAGTGGGGGTTATCAGAAAAGGGGGCGTGGCACCTCCCATACAACCTTAATTTTTAAAGCTGATTATCTCTAAAACGGTTTAAGGTAGGGAGCTGAAAATTGGTATAGAGGTAGGTGATATCAAACCCTTTCTCACTCAGAAAAGTGGGGGTTATCATAAAAGGGGGCGTGGCACCTCCCATACAAACTTAATTTTTAAAGCTGATTATCTGTAAAACGGTTTAAGGTAGGGAGCTGAAAATTGGTATAGAGGTAGGTGATATCAAACCCTTTCTCACTCAGAAAAGTGGGGGTTATCATAAAAGGGGGCGTGGCACCTCCCATACAACCTTAATTTTTAAAGCTGATTATCTCTAAAACGGTTTAAGGTAGGGAGCTGAAAATTGGTATAGAGCTGGTGATATCAAACCCTTTCTCACTCAGAAAAGTGGGGGTTATCAGAAAAGGGGGCGTGGCACCTCCCATACAACCTTAATTTTTAAAGCTGATTATCTCTAAAACAGTTCAAAGTAGGGAACTCAAAATTGGTATAGAGGTAGGTGATATTAAAACCCTTCTCACTCAGAAAATTGGGGGTTATCAGAAAAAGGGGCGTGGCACCTCCCATACAAACTTAATTTTTAAAGCTAATTATCTCTAAAACAGTTCAAGGTAGGGAGCTGAAAATTGGTATAGAGTTAGGTGATATCAAACCCCTTCTCACTCAGAAAAGTGGGGGTTATCATAAAAGGGGGCGTGGCACCTCCCATACAACCTTAAATTTTAAAGCTGATTATCTCTAAAACAGTTCAAGGTAGGGAGCTGAAAATTGGTATAGAGGTAGGTGATATCAAACCCTTTCTCACTCAGAAAAGTGGGGGTTATCATAAAAGGGGGCGTGGCACCTCCCATACAACCTTAATTTTTAAAGCTGATTATCTCTAAAACGGTTTAAGGTAGGGAGCTGAAAATTGGTATAGAGGTAGGTGATATCAAACCCCTTCTCACTCAGAAAAGTGGGGGTTATCATAAAAGGGGGCGTGGCACCTCCCATACAACCTTAATTTTTAAAGCTGATTATCTCTAAAACAGTTCAAGGTAGGGAGCTAAAAATTGGTATAGAGCTAAATGATATCAAAACCATTCCCACGCATAAAAGTGGGGGTTATCGGAAAAAGGGGCGTGGCACCTCCCATACAAACTTAATTTTTCATGCTGAATATCTCTAAAATTGTTTACGCTAGGGGCTTGGAAATGGGTGTGGAGATAAACGATAACAATTCCATATTAACGCAAAATAATAGGAGTTATACGAAAAGGGGGCGTGGCACCTCCCAGCAACACTTAATTTTTTAAGCTGAATATCTTTAAAAGGATTTAAGTCAGGGACCTGGAAATTGGTACAGAGCTATATGATATCAAAAAATTTTTGCGTATAAAAGTGTAGGTTATCGGAAAAGGGGGCGAGGCGTTTAAGGTTGGGACCTGAAAATTGGTCAGGAGATTGACGATATCAATAGCGTGCTTATGAAAAAAACAGTAGTTTGGGGAAAAGGGGGCGTTGCACCTCCCATGCGTTTTTAATTTTTAAGGCTAAATATCCTTAAAAGCGCTCATGGCATGTACATAGAAATCACTATGTAGAAATACGATATCAATACCATGTTCACCCAAAAAAAAAAAGATTTATCGAAAAATGGGGCATTGAACCTCCCATACGTACTAAACTTTTGAGGCTGAATATATATAAAAGGGTTGGAGGAGGGGCCTGAAAACCATTATGGAGGTATACTATATCAATCCTCTTACTTACTTAGTGAAAATAGCCAATACTCAGTGAAAATAAATATCCGGAACAGAAAACTAAAAATGTTGTGTATCGTGCAGCCTTAAACTGAATACTAAAATTATATATTTTTGAAGTTGTATACACAATGAAGTAGTGAAAAATCGTTAATTTTCTATTAAAAATAATACCGGTGTAATAACAATTTTTGAAATGAAATTAATAAAAAAATCTATTTTGGGCAGAACGAAGTTTGCCGGGTCAGCTAGTACAACCTTAATTTTTAAAGCTAATTATCTCTAAAACAGTTCAAGGTAGGGAGCTGAAAATTGGTATAGAGTTAGGTAATATCAAACCCCTTCTCACTCAGAAAAGTGGGGGTTATCATAAAAGGGGGCGTGGCACCTCCCATACAACCTTAAATTTTAAAGCTGATTATCTCTAAAACAGTTCAAGGTAGGGAGCTGAAAATTGGTATAGAGGTAGGTGATATCAAACCCTTTCTCACTCAGAAAAGTGGGGGTTATCATAAAAGTGGGCGTGGCACCTCCCATACAACCTTAATTTTTAAAGCTGATTATCTCCAAAACGGTTTAAGGTAGGGAGCTGAAAATTGGTATAGAGGTAGGTGATATCAAACCCTTTCTCACTCAGAAAAGTGGGGGTTATCATAAAAGGGGGCGTGGCACCTCCCATACAACCTTAATTTTTAAAGCTGATTATCTCTAAAACAGTTCAAGGTAGGGAGCTAAAAATTGGTATAGAGCTAAATGATATCAAAACCATTCCCACGCATGAAAGTGGGGGTTATCGGAAAAAGGGCCGTGGCACCTCCCATACAAACTTAATTTTTCATGCTGAATATCTCTAAAATTGTTTACGCTAGGGGCTTGGAAATGGGTGTGGAGATAAACGATAACAATTCCATATTAACGCAAAATAATAGGAGTTATACGAAAAGGGGGCGTGGCACCTCCCAACAACACTTAATTTTTTAAGCTGAATATCTTTAAAAGGATTTAAGTCAGGGACCTGGAAATTGGTACAGAGCTATATGATATCAAAAAATTTTTGCGCATAAAAGTGTAGGTTATCGGAAAAGGGGGCGAGGCGTTTAAGGTTGGGACCTGAAAATTGGTCAGGAGATTGACGATATCAATAGCGTGCTTATGAAAAAAACAGTAGTTTGGGGAAAAGGGGGCGTTGCACCTCCCATGCGTTCTTAATTTTTAAGGCTAAATATCCTTAAAAGCGCTCATGGCATGTACATAGAAATCACTATGCAGATATACGATATCAATACCATGTTCACCCAAAAAAAAAAAGATTTATCGAAAAATGGGGCATTGAACCTCCCATACGTACTAAACTTTTGAGGCTGAATATATCTAAAAGGGTTGGAGGAGGGGCCTGAAAACCATTATGGAGGTATACTATATCAATCCTCTTACTTACTTAGTGAAAATAGCCAATACTCAGTGAAAATAAATATCCGGAACAGAAAACTAAAAATGTTGTGTATCGTGCAGCCTTAAACTGAATACTAAAATTATATATTTTTGAAGTTGTATACACAATGAAGTAGTGAAGAATCGTTAATTTTCTATTAAAAATAATACCGGTGTAATAACAATTTTTGAAATGAAATTAATAAAAAAATCTATTTTGGGCAGAACGAAGTTTGCCGGGTCAGCTAGTCTATATGTGTATATAAAAATGATTTGGTATTTAATTGAAACGCTAAAACTTGAAAACGGCTGAACCAAATCAAATACTTCCTTAGGGGGGTTTGTTTGTTCTTACCCCGCGAAGGTTTAGTCGAAGAAAAAATTAAAAAATATTAGGGGGGCGTGGCACCTCCCATACAACCTTAATTTTTAAAGCTGATTATCTCTAAAACAGTTCAAGGTAGGGAACTGAAAATTGCTATAGAGGTAGGTGATATCAAAGCCCTTCTCATTCAGAAAATTGGGGGTTATCAGAAAAGGGGGCGTGGCACCTCCCATACAACCTTAATTTTTAAAGCTGATTATCTCTAAAACAGTTCAAGTTAGGGAACTGAAAATTGGTATAGAGGTAGGTGATATCAAAATCCTTCTCACTCAGAAAAGTGGGGG
The DNA here is from genome assembly GCA_960531455.1 of Urophora cardui. NCBI lineage: Eukaryota > Metazoa > Arthropoda > Insecta > Diptera > Tephritidae > Urophora > Urophora cardui. Next base: position 75,070,354 of record OY482674.1, read on the forward strand.
TTGTCAGAAAAGGGGGCGTGGCACCTCCCATACAACCTTAATTTTTAAAGCTGATTATCTCTAAAACAGTTTAAGGTAGGGAGCTGAAAATTGGTATAGAGGTGGGTGATATCAAAACCCTTCTCACTCAGAAAATTGGGGGTTATCAGAAAAGAGGGCGTGGCACCTCCCATACAACCTTAATTTTTAAAGCTGATTATCTCTAAAACAGTTCAAGGTAGGGAACTGAAAATTGGTATATAGGTAGGTGATGTCAAAACCCTTCTCACTCAGAAAAGTGGGGGTTGTCAGAAAAGGGGGCGTGGCACCTCCCATACAGCCTTAATTTTTAAAACTGATTATCTCTAAAACAGTTTAAGGTAGGGAGCTGAAAATTTGTATAGAGGTAGGTGATACCAAAACCGTTCTCATTCAGAAAATTGGGGGTTATCAGAAAAGGGGGCGTGGCACCTCCCATACAACCTTAATTTTTAAAGCTTATTATCTCTAAAACAGTTCAAGGTAGGCAGCTGAAAATTTGTATAGAGGTAGGTGATATCAAACCCCTTCTCACTCAGAAAAGTGGGGGTTATCAGAAAATAGGGCGTGGCACCTCCCATACAACCTTAATTTTTAAAGCTGATTATCTCTAAAACAGTTTAATCTAGGTAGCTGAAAATTGGTATAGAGGTAGGTGATATAAAAACCCTTCTCACTCAGAAAAGTGTGGGTTATCAGAAAAGGGGGCGTGGCACCTCCCATACAAAATTAATTTTTAAAGCTGATTGTCTCTGAAACAGTTCAAGGTAGGGAGCTGAAAATTGGTATAGAGCTAAATTATATCAAAGCCATTCCCACGCATAAAAGTGGGGGTTATCGGAAAAAGGGGCGTGGCACCTTCCATACAAACTTAATTTTTCATGCTGAATATCTCTTAAATTGTTTACACTAGGGGCTTGGAGAAATTGGTGTGGAGATAAACGATAACAATTCCATATTAACGCAAAATAATAGGAGTTATACGAAAAGGGGGCGTGGCACTTCCCAACAACACTTAATTTTTTAAGCTGAATATCTTTAAAAGGATTTAAGTCAGGGACCTGGAAATTGGTACAGAGCTATATGATATCAAAACAATTTTTGCGCATAAAAGTGTAGGTTATCGGAAAAGGGGGCGTGGCACCTCCCATACAAACTTAATTTTTCAAGCTGAATATCTATAAAAGCGTTTAATGTTGGGACCTGAAAACTGATCAGGAGATTAACGATATCAATAGCGTGCCTATGAAAAAAACAGTAGTTTTGGGAAAAGGGGGCGTGGCACCTCCCATGCGTTCTTAATTTTTAAGGCTAAATGTCCTTAAAAGCGTTCATAGCATGTACATAGAAATAGATTTATCGAAAAATGGGGCATTGCACCTCCCAGACGTACTAAACTTTTGAGGCTGAATATATCTAGGAGGAGGGGCCTGAAAACCATTATGGAGGTATACTATATCAATCCTCTTACTTACTTAGTGAAAATAGCCAATACTCAGTGAAAATAAATATCCGGAACAGAAAACTAAAAATGTTGTGTATCGAGCAGCCTTAAACTGAATACTAAAATTATATATTTTTGAAGTTGTATACACAATGAAGTAGTGAAAAATCGTTAATCTATATATATAAAAATGATTTGGTAATTAATTGAAACGCTAAAACTTGAAAACGGCTGAACCAAATCAAATACTTCCTTAGGGGGTTTGTTTGTTGTTACCCCGCGAAGGTTTAGTCGAAGAAAAAATTAAAGAATATTAGGGGGGCGTGGCACCTCCCATACAACCTTAATTTTTAAAGCTGATTATCTCTAAAACAGTTCAAGGTAGGGAGCTGAAAATTGGTATAGAGGTAGGTGATATCAAAACCCTTCTCACTCAGAAAAGTGGGTGTTATCAGAAAAGGGGGCGTGGCACCTCCCATACAAACTTAATTTTTAAAGCTGATTATCTCTAAAACAGTTTAAGGTAGTGAGCTGAAAATTGGTATAGAGGTAGGTGATATCAAAACCCTTCTCACTCATAAAAGTGGGGGTTATCAGAAAAGGGGGCGTGGCACCTCCCATACAACCTTAATTTTTAAAGCTGATTATCTCTAAAACAGTTCAAGGAAGGGAGCTGAAAATTGGTATAGAGGTAGGTGATATAAAAACCCTTCTCACTCAGAAAAGTGTGGGTTATCAGAAAAGGGGGCGTGGCACCTCCCATACAACCTTAATTTTTAAAGCTGATTGTCTCTAAAACAGTTCAAGGTAGGGAGCTGAAAATTGGTATAGAGCTAAATTATATCAAAGCCATTCCCACGCATAAAAGTGGGGGTTATCAGAAAAGGGGGCGTGGCACCTCCCATACAACCTTAATTTTTAAAGCTGATTATCTCTAAAACAGTTCAAGGAAGGGAGCTGAAAATTGGTATACAGGTAGGTGATATAAAAACCCTTCTCACTCAGAAAAGTGTGGGTTATCAGAAAAGGGGGCGTGGCACCTCCCATACAACCTTAATTTTTAAAGCTGATTGTCTCTAAAACAGTTCAAGGTAGGGAGCTGAAAATTGGTATAGAGCTAAATTATATCAAAGCCATTCCCACGCATAAAAGTGGGGGTTATCGGAAAAAGGGGCGTGGCACCTTCCATACAAACTTAATTTTTCATGCTGAATATCTCTAAAATTGTTTACGCTAGGGGCTTGGAAATGGGTGTGGAGATAAACGATAACAATTCCATATTAACGCAAAATAATAGGAGTTATACGAAAAGGGGGCGTGGCACCTCCCAACAACACTTAATTTTTTAAGCTGAATATCTTTAAAAGGATTTAAGTCAGGGACCTGGAAATTGGTACAGAGCTATATGATATCAAAAAATTTTTGCGCATAAAAGTGTAGGTTATCGGAAAAGGGGGCGAGGCGTTTAAGGTTGGGACCTGAAAATTGGTCAGGAGATTGACGATATCAATAGCGTGCTTATGAAAAAAACAGTAGTTTGGGGAAAAGGGGCGTTGCACCTCCCATGCGTTTTTAATTTTTAAGGCTAAATATCCTTAAAAGCGCTCATGGCATGTACATAGAAATCACTATGCAGATATACGATATCAATACCATGTTCACCCAAAAAAAAAAAGATTTATCGAAAAATGGGGCATTGAACCTCCCATACGTACTAAACTTTTGAGGCTGAATATATATAAAAGGGTTGGAGGAGGGGCCTGAAAACCATTATGGAGGTATACTATATCAATCCTCTTACTTACTTATAGCGTTTTCGATTCTGAACCAAAATGCTGCATTATTACAAGGCAACATTATCAACATGCGCCCTGAGCCCTAAGAAAATGTTGCACTTTTCATGTGATGTATGAAACAAAAATAATGCAACCCCTTGGTCATATTAAGGGTAGAAAATGCTGCCCTGTGGTCGGGCAGAGGGCGACATTATTGTCAATAGCACAAGCAACCCTGAAAAAATGTGTGGAATCTATGTGGAATAGAACAAACAAATTTGACAGCCCGATAAAAATGCAGAATAAGTGCGACATTTTTGCCAGAATCGAAAACGCCATTAGTGAAAATAGCCAATACTCAGTGAAAATAAATATCCGGAACAGAAAACTAAAAATGTTGTGTATCGTGCAGCCTTAAACTGAATACTAAAATTATATATTTTTGAAGTTGTATACACAATGAAGTAGTGAAAAATCGTTAATTTTCTATTAAAAATAATACCGGTGTAATAACAATTTTTGAAATGAAATTAATAAAAAAATCTATTTTGGGCAGAACGAAGTTTGCCGGGTCAGCTAGTACAACCTTAATTTTTAAAGCTAATTATCTCTAAAACAGTTCAAGGTAGGGAGCTGAAAATTGGTATAGAGTTAGGTGATATCAAACCCCTTCTCACTCAGAAAAGTGGGGGTTATCATAAAAGGGGGCGTGGCACCTCCCATACAACTTTAAATTTTAAAGCTGATTATCTCTAAAACAGTTCAAGGTAGGGAGCTGAAAATTGGTATAGAGGTAGGTGATATCAAACCCTTTCTCACTCAGAAAAGTGGGGGTTATCATAAAAGGGGGCGTGGCACCTCCCATACAACCTTAATTTTTAAAGCTGATTATCTCTAAAACGGTTTAAGGTAGGTAACTGAAAATTGGTATAGAGGTAGGTGATATCAAACCCCTTCTCACTCAGAAAAGTGGGGGTTATCATAAAAGGGGGCGTGGCACCTCCCATACAACCTTAATTTTTAAAGCTGATTATCTCTAAAACAGTTCAAGGTAGGGAGCTAAAAATTGGTATAGAGCTAAATGATATCAAAACCATTCCCACGCATAAAAGTGGGGGTTATCGGAAAAAGGGCCGTGGCACCTCCCATGCAAACTTAATTTTTCATGCTGAATATCTCTAAAATTGTTTACGCTAGGGGCTTGGAAATGGGTGTGGAGATAAACGATAACAATTCCATATTAACGCAAAATAATAGGAGTTATACGAAAAGGGGGCGTGGCACCTCCCAACAACACTTAATTTTTTAAGCTGAATATCTTTAAAAGGATTTAAGTCAGGGACCTGGAAATTGGTACAGAGCTATATGATATCAAAAAATCTTTGCGCATAAAAGTGTAGGTTATCGGAAAAGGGGGCGAGGCGTTTAAGGTTGGGACCTGAAAATTGGTCAGGAGATTGACGATATCAATAGCGTGCTTATGAAAAAAACAGTAGTTTGGGGAAAAGGGGGCGTTGCACCTCCCATGCGTTCTTAATTTTTAAGGCTAAATATCCTTAAAAGCGCTCATGGCATGTACATAGAAATCACTATGCAGATATACGATATCAATACCATGTTCACCCAAAAAAAAAAAGATTTATCGAAAAATGGGGCATTGAACCTCCCATACGTACTAAACTTTTGAGGCTGAATATATCTAAAAGGGTTGGAGGAGGGGCCTGAAAACCATTATGGAGGTATACTATATCAATCCTCTTACTTACTTAGTGAAAATAGCCAATACTCAGTGAAAATAAATATCCGGAACAGAAAACTAAAAATGTTGTGTATCGTGCAGCCTTAAACTGAATACTAAAATTATATATTTTTGAAGTTGTATACACAATGAAGTAGTGAAGAATCGTTAATTTTCTATTAAAAATAATACCGGTGTAATAACAATTTTTGAAATGAAATTAATAAAAAAATCTATTTTGGGCAGAACGAAGTTTGCCGGGTCAGCTAGTCTATATATATAAAAATGATTTGGTATTTAATTGAAACGCTAAAACTTGAAAACGGCTGAACCAAATCAAATACTTCCTTAGGGGGGTTTGTTTGTTCTTACCCCGCGAAGGTTTAGTCGAAGAAAAAATTAAAAAATATTAGGGGGGCGTGGCACCTCCCATACAACCTTAATTTTTAAAGCTGATTATCTCTAAAACAGTTCAAGGTAGGGAACTGAAAATTGGTATAGAGGTAGGTGATATCAAAGCCCTTCTCATTCAGAAAATTGGGGGTTATCAGAAAAGGGGGCGTGGCACCTCCCATACAACCTTAATTTTTAAAGCTGATTATCTCTAAAACAGTTCAAGTTAGGGAACTGAAAATTGGTATAGAGGTAGGTGATATCAAAATCCTTCTCACTCAGAAAAGTGGGGGTTGTCAGAAAAGGGGGCGTGGCACCTCCCATACAACCTTAATTTTTAAAGCTGATTATCTCTAAAACAGTTTAAGGTAGGGAGCTGAAAATTGGTATAGAGGTGGGTGATATCAAAACCCTTCTCACTCAGAAAATTGGGGGTTATCAGAAAAGAGGGCGTGGCACCTCCCATACAACCTTAATTTTTAAAGCTGATTATCTCTAAAACAGTTCAAGGTAGGGAACTGAAAATTGGTATATAGGTAGGTGATGTCAAAACCCTTCTCACTCAGAAAAGTGGGGGTTGTCAGAAAAGGGGGCGTGGCACCTCCCATACAACCTTAATTTTTAAAACTGATTATCTCTAAAACAGTTTAAGGTAGGGAGCTGAAAATTTGTATAGAGGTAGGTGATATCAAAACCGTTCCCATTCAGAAAATTGGGGGTTATCAGAAAAGGGGGCGTGGCACCTCCCATACAACCTTAATTTTTAAAGCTTATTATCTCTAAAACAGTTCAAGGTAGGCAGCTGAAAATTTGTATAGAGGTAGGTGATATCAAACCCCTTCTCACTCAGAAAAGTGGGGGTTATCAGAAAATAGGGCGTGGCACCTCCCACACAACCTTAATTTTTAAAGCTGATTATCTCTAAAACAGTTTAAGCTAGGTAGCTGAAAATTGGTATAGAGGTAGGTGATATAAAAACCCTTCTCACTCAGAAAAGTGTGGGTTATCAGAAAAGGGGGCGTGGCACCTCCCATACAACCTTAATTTTTAAAGCTGATTATCTCTAAAACGGTTTAAGGTAGGTAACTGAAAATTGGTATAGAGGTAGGTGATATCAAACCCGTTCTCACTCAGAAAAGTGGGGGTTATCATAAAAGGGGGCATGGCACCTCCCATACAACCTTAATTTTTAAAGCTGATTATCTCTAAAACAGTTCAAGGTAGGGAGCTAAAAATTGGTATAGAGCTAAATGATATCAAAACCATTCCCACGCATAAAAGTGGGGGTTATCGGAAAAAGGGCCGTGGCACCTCCCATGCAAACTTAATTTTTCATGCTGAATATCTCTAAAATTGTTTACGCTAGGGGCTTGGAAATGGGTGTGGAGATAAACGATAACAATTCCATATTAACGCAAAATAATAGGAGTTATACGAAAAGGGGGCGTGGCACCTCCCAACAACACTTAATTTTTTAAGCTGAATATCTTTAAAAGGATTTAAGTCTGGGACCTGGAAATTGGTACAGAGCTATATGATATCAAAAAATTTTTGCGCATAAAAGTGTAGGTTATCGGAAAAGGGGGCGAGGCGTTTAAGGTTGGGACCTGAAAATTGGTCAGGAGATTGACGATATCAATAGCGTGCTTATGAAAAAAACAGTAGTTTGGGGAAAAGGGGGCGTTGCACCTCCCATGCGTTCTTAATTTTTAAGGCTAAATATCCTTAAAAGCGCTCATGGCATGTACATAGAAATCACTATGCAGATATACGATATCAATACCATGTTCACCCAAAAAAAAAAAGATTTATCGAAAAATGGGGCATTGAACCTCCCATACGTACTAAACTTTTGAGGCTGAATATATCTAAAAGGGTTGGAGGAGGGGCCTGAAAACCATTATGGAGGTATACTATATCAATCCTCTTACTTACTTAGTGAAAATAGCCAATACTCAGTGAAAATAAATATCCGGAACAGAAAACTAAAAATGTTGTGTATCGTGCAGCCTTAAACTGAATACTAAAATTATATATTTTTGAAGTTGTATACACAATGAAGTAGTGAAGAATCGTTAATTTTCTATTAAAAATAATACCGGTGTAATAACAATTTTTGAAATGAAATTAATAAAAAAATCTATTTTGGGCAGAACGAAGTTTGCCGGGTCAGCTAGTCTATATATATAAAAATGATTTGGTATTTAATTGAAACGCTAAAACTGGAAAACGGCTGAACCAAATCAAATACTTCCTTAGGGGGGTTTGTTTGTTCTTACCCCGCGAAGGTTTAGTCGAAGAAAAAATTAAAAAATATTAGGGGGGCGTGGCACCTCCCATACAACCTTAATTTTTAAAGCTGATTATCTCTAAAACAGTTCAAGGTAGGGAACTGAAAATTGGTATAGAGGTAGGTGATATCAAAGCCCTTCTCATTCAGAAAATTGGGGGTTATCAGAAAAGGGGGCGTGGCACCTCCCATACAACCTTAATTTTTAAAGCTGATTATCTCTAAAACAGTTCAAGTTAGGGAACTGAAAATTGGTATAGAGGTAGGTGATATCAAAATCCTTCTCACTCAGAAAAGTGGGGGTTGTCAGAAAAGGGGGCGTGGCACCTCCCATACAACCTTAATTTTTAAAGCTGATTATCTCTAAAACAGTTTAAGGTAGGGAGCTGAAAGTTGGTATAGAGGTGGGTGATACCAAAACCCTTCTCACTCAGAAAATTGGGGGTTATCAGAAAAGAGGGCGTGGCACCTCCCATACAACCTTAATTTTTAAAGCTGATTATCTCTAAAACAGTTCAAGGTAGGGAACTGAAAATTGGTATATAGGTAGGTGATGTCAAAACCCTTCTCACTCAGAAAAGTGGGGGTTGTCAGAAAAGGGGGCGTGGCACCTCCCATACAACCTTAATTTTTAAAACTGATTATCTCTAAAACAGTTTAAGGTAGGGAGCTGAAAATTTGTATAGAGGTAGGTGATATCAAAACCGTTCCCATTCAGAAAATTGGGGGTTATCAGAAAAGGGGGCGTGGCACCTCCCATACAACCTTAATTTTTAAAGCTTATTATCTCTAAAACAGTTCAAGGTAGGCAGCTGAAAATTTGTATAGAGGTAGGTGATATCAAACCCCTTCTCACTCAGAAAAGTGGGGGTTATCAGAAAATAGGGCGTGGCACCTCCCACACAACCTTAATTTTTAAAGCTGATTATCTCTAAAACAGTTTAAGCTAGGTAGCTGAAAATTGGTATAGAGGTAGGTGATATCAAAATCCTTCTCACTCAGAAAAGTGGGGGTTGTCAGAAAAGGGGGCGTGGCACCTCCCATACAACCTTAATTTTTAAAGCTGATTATCTCTAAAACAGTTTAAGGTAGGGAGCTGAAAGTTGGTATAGAGGTGGGTGATACCAAAACCCTTCTCACTCAGAAAATTGGGGGTTATCAGAAAAGAGGGCGTGGCACCTCCCATACAACCTTAATTTTTAAAGCTGATTATCTCTAAAACAGTTCAAGGTAGGGAACTGAAAATTGGTATATAGGTAGGTGATGTCAAAACCCTTCTCACTCAGAAAAGTGGGGGTTGTCAGAAAAGGGGGCGTGGCACCTCCCATACAACCTTAATTTTTAAAACTGATTATCTCTAAAACAGTTTAAGGTAGGGAGCTGAAAATTTGTATAGAGGTAGGTGATATCAAAACCGTTCCCATTCAGAAAATTGGGGGTTATCAGAAAAGGGGGCGTGGCACCTCCCATACAACCTTAATTTTTAAAGCTTATTATCTCTAAAACAGTTCAAGGTAGGCAGCTGAAAATTTGTATAGAGGTAGGTGATATCAAACCCCTTCTCACTCAGAAAAGTGGGGGTTATCAGAAAATAGGGCGTGGCACCTCCCACACAACCTTAATTTTTAAAGCTGATTATCTCTAAAACAGTTTAAGCTAGGTAGCTGAAAATTGGTATAGAGGTAGGTGATATAAAAACCCTTCTCACTCAGAAAAGTGTGGGTTATCAGAAAAGGGGGCGTGGCACCTCCCATACAACCTTAATTTTTAAAGCTGATTGTCTCTAAAACAGTTCAAGGTAGGGAGCTGAAAATTGGTATGGAGCTAAATTATATCAAAGCCATTCCCACGCATAAAAGTGAGGGTTATCGGAAAAAGGGGCGTGGCACCTTCCATACAAACTTAATTTTTCATGCTGAATATCTCTAAAATTGTTTACACTAGGGGCTTGGAAATTGGTGTGGAGATAAACGATAACAATTCCATATTAACGCAAAATAATAGGAGTTATACGAAAAGGGGGCGTGGCACTTCCCAACAACACTTAATTTTTTAAGCTGAATATCTTTAAAAGGATTTAAGTCAGGGACCTGGAAATTGGTACAGAGCTATATGATATCAAAACAATTTTTGCGCATAAAAGTGTAGGTTATCGGAAAAGGGGGCGTGGCACCTCCCATACAAACTTAATTTTTCAAGCTGAATATCTATAAAAGCGTTTAATGTTGGGACCTGAAAACTGATCAGGAGATTAACGATATCAATAGCGTGCCTATGAAAAAAACAGTAGTTTTGGGAAAAGGGGGCGTGGCACCTCCCATGCGTTCTTAATTTTTAAGGCTAAATATCCTTAAAAGCGTTCATAGCATGTACATAGAAATAGATTTATCGAAAAATGGGCCATTGCACCTCCCAGACGTACTAAACTTTTGAGGCTGAATATATCTAGGAGGAGGGGCCTGAAAACCATTATGGAGGTATACTATATCAATCCTCTTACTTACTTAGTGAAAATAGCCAATACTCAGTGAAAATAAATATCCGGAACAGAAAACTAAAAATGTTGTGTATCGAGCAGCCTTAAACTGAATACTAAAATTATATATTTTTGAAGTTGTATACACAATGAAGTAGTGAAAAATCGTTAATCTATATATATAAAAATGATTTGGTATTTAATTGAAACGCTAAAACTTGAAAACGGCTGAACCAAATCAAATACTTCCTTAGGGGGTTTGTTTGTTGTTACCCCGCGAAGGTTTAGTCGAAGAAAAAATTAAAAAATATTAGGGGGGCGTGGCACCTCCCATACAACCTTAATTTTTAAAGCTGATTATCTCTAAAACAGTTCAAGGTAGGGAGCTGAAAATTGGTATAGAGGTAGGTGATATCAAAACCCTTCTCACTCAGAAAAGTGGGTGTTATCAGAAAAGGGGGCGTGGCACCTCCCATACAACCTTAATTTTTAAAGCTGATTATCTCTAAAACAGTTTAAGGTAGGGAGCTGAAAATTGGTATATAGGTAGGTGATATCAAAACCCTTCTCATTCAGAAAATTGGGGGTTATCAGAAAAGGGGGCGTGGCATCTCCCATACAACCTTAATTTTTAAAGCTGATTATCTCTAAAACAGTTCAAGGTAGGGATCTGAAAATTGGTATAGAGGTAGGTGATATCAAAACCCTTCTCACTCATAAAAGTGGGGGTTATCAGAAAAGGGGGCGTGGCACCTCCCATACAACCTTAATTTTTAAAGCTGATTATCTCTAAAACAGTTCAAGGTAGGGAGCTGAAAATTGGTATAGAGCTAAATGATATCAAAACCATTCCCACGCATAAAAGTGGCGGTTCTCGGGAAAAGGGGCGTGGCACCTCCCATACAAACTTAATTTTTCATGATGAATATCTCTAAAATTGTTTACGCTAGGGGCTTGGAAATTGGTGTGCAGATAAACGATAACAATTCCATATTAACGCAAAATAATAGGAGTTATACGAAAAGGGGGCATGGCACTTCCCAACAACACTTAATTTTTTAAGCTGAATATCTTTAAAAGGATTTAAGTCAGGGACCTGGAAATTGGTACAGAGCTATATGATATCAAAACAATTTTTGCGCATAGAAGTGTAGGTTATCGGAAAAGGGGGCGTGGCACCTCCCATACAAACTTAATTTTTCCAGCTGAATATCTATAAAAGCGTTTAAGGTTGGGACCTGAAAATTGATCAGGAGATTAACGATATCAATAGCGTGCTTATGAAAAAAAACAGTAGTTTTGGGAAAAGGAGGCGTGGTACCTCCCATGCGTTCTTAATTTTTAAGGCTAAATATCCTTAAAAGCGTTCATGGCATGTACATAGAAATCACTATGCAGATATACGATATCATGTTCACCCAAAAAAAAAGATTTATCGAAAAATGGGGCATTGCACCTCCCATACGTACTAAACTTTTGAGGCTGAATATATCTAAAAGGGTTGGAGGAGGGGCCTGAAAACCATTATGGAGGTATACTATATCAATCCTCTTACTTACCTACTTATTGAAAATAGCCAATACTCAGTGAAAATAAATATCCGGAACAGAAAACTAAAAATGTTGTGTATCGTGCAGCCTTAAACTGAATACTAAAATTATGTATATATTTTTGAAGTTGTATACACAATGAAGTAGTGAAAAATCGTTAATTTTCTATTAAAAATAATACCGGTGTAATAACAATTTTTGAAATGAAATTAATAAAAAAATCTGTTTTGGGCAGAACGAAGTTTGCCGGGTCAGCTAGTTTTCTATTAAAAATAATACCGGTGTAATAACAATTTTTGAAATGAAATTAATAAAAAAATCTATTTTGGGCAGAACGAAGTTTGCCGGGTCAGCTAGTTTCCAATAAAAGGGGTAAGAAAGAGGATTTCGCTTTTTGCTCCTATGGGATTTTCTGCTTTTATGGCTTCATATTCCTCAGAATAATATCTTTTTTGATAAAGGGCTATAAGTCGTTGCTTAGTAACATTGATTTCGTGACACGAAATAGCAGTTGTCTTTGGTTTTGTCAAAGATTTAGAAAATCTAAAAACGTAAGACAACGCGCGTGAGATCAGAAAATCTTTCTAGAGGATCGTTATCTACTTTTGACATATGAGCCTGTACCCTTTCTTCTTCTATGGACGTATTATACGTTTCTTCCTGTTTTGGCCATTCAGTTTCGTCTTCTTGCAACCAAGAAGGACCCTGTCACCACAAAGAATTCGAAATTAATTCGTTAGCAGGTAGACCTCTACTGGCCAAATCTGCAGGATTAGAAGCTGAATCTACATGGTGCCAGTCTTTGTTCCCTGTTTTATCTACTATTTTTGTAACACGGTGTGCAACAAAGGTTGACCAAGAACAGGGATAAAACGATTGTGGAATCAGTCCAAAGATGAATTTTCAACTGTTGGAAATTAAGACTTTCGATGACTGACTTAACGACTTCGGCTAGGAGCACTGCGCCGCATAATTCCAGTCGCGGTAGGGAAATTGTTTTAACTGGCGATACCCTTGTTTTTGCCATAAGAAGATGGGTGTATATTTCTCCTCCTATTTTTGCTCGTAGATAAACCGTAGCCGCATATGCCTTTTCCGATGCGTCACTGAAACCATGAATTTCCAATTCGATAGATGGGGTGAAATGTACCCATCTGGGGATTCTAATTTCGTTGATGGCAGTATAATTACGTGTGAACGTTTGCCATCTATCCAAAGTATTTGACGAAAATTGCTCGTCCCATCCGGTTTGTTCTAGCCAAATTTTTTGCATTATTATTTTGGCTACGATTACAACGGGAGCGATCCACCCTAATGGATCGAAGAGTTTTGCGATGGCAGAAAGTATTGCTCGTGTGGTTAAGGAATTGGTATCCTCTATAGGTTGTGCTGCAAAATAAAAATTATCTGTGTGTGCATTCCACCTAATGCCTAGAGTTTTTGCCGTACTCGTATCTTCGAATTCTAAGAAATTTTCGTTGGGTAGGTCATTTTTCGGAATATTCTCTAAAATAGTATGACAGTTTGAAGTCCATTTCCGTAAAGAAAAACCTGCGGACTTCAAAGCAATATTTATTTCATCTCGAGCTTTAATGGTCGAGTCGATTGTATGCCCACCTGATAGTACGTCGTCAACGTACATACTTGTTCTGAGTATATTTGATGCTATAGGAAAGGAATTTTGAACATCGTCCGCTAACTGGTGCAGCGTCCTAATAGCGAGGTAAGGTGAGCAATTTACTCCAAACGTCACAGTTTTTTGCTCATATATTCGCAGAGGATCTGTTGAATTATTCCTAAAGACTATTCACTGGAACTTCGTTAGCTCATCCTGTACCCAAATTTGCCTATACATTTTCTCTATATGGCTGTTGAAGACGTATTTAAATAGTCTCCAGTGGAGTAGTAATAGGGTTAGATCGGCTTGTAAAACCGGACCTGTGTGAAGCACATCATTTAGACTTTTGCCATTCGATGTGGAACATGACGCGTTGAAGACGACCCTAACTTTCGTCGTTGTACTATCTTCTTTAATTACAGCATGATGAGGTAGATAATAGCAGTCTGAATTATCAGATTAAACAGCAGAGGGAAGTTTGACCATATGCCCTAAAGTCTCATATTCTTCTAATACTCTATTGTATTCAGCCTGTAAAGCTGGTGTTTTTGTGAGACGGGTTTCTTTCCTGTGAAACTGTGCGCAAACGCTTTTCAAAGAAGGCTCTAACTCAACATTGAGAGGAAAATCTTGCTTGAATGGAAGAGAAACAGTATATTTCCCATCAGGATTCCTGCGTGTTTTGGTTTTATATAATTCGTCGCAGTAAGCATTTCCTTCATTTATGTTCTTGTCCTTGGGCACATCCTCCAACTCCCAAAATGCTTTTAGTTGCTTATCTAAGCTAATCTCGTTAAAGAACGATACCCTTTTGTTGGTTGGATTTTGTGTATCAGCACGACCTGTTAAAATCCAGCCGAATACCGTCTCCTGTGCTTACAAAGTATTCTACACATTTCTTCTAATACCGCATAACATTATATGTGGATAAATATCTCCTCCTAAAATGAGGTCCACTGGATCGTGTACAAAGAACCTCCTGTCAGCAAGTTCAAGGTCAGAGAATGCTTGTTGTGTCGTTGCATTGACTTGACACGTAGGAAGATCTCCAGTTAGCTGAGGTAAAATTAACACGACCGCATTGATGTTGACCAATGGGTCTCTTAGTGAACGTAGTTCAATAGAGCAGGCATGTTTGACTTGGGCTGAATGAGTATTATTAATTCCCGAAACATGTACGTCTAACCGTTTCGACGGTAAGTTAATTCGCTGCATGAGGCGTTCAGTCATAAATGAACACTCAGATCCAGAGTCAATAAGTGCTCTTGCTGCATAATTAATGGCATTATAATGAATTTTTACCCTAGCTGTTCCTAGCAAAAATCCTTTGCTCGTATTTGCGTGACATGACGAGACGTTGTTTGTGTTTGTATTTTCCCTTTCTCTTGCTTGCTTAGATGTTGAGGGTGTATTGTCAGACGACGTTGATGGATGTGGTTTGGGAGCTGTTTGGTTTGGTTTATCTGTGGGCAGATGAAGCATTGTATGATGCCGCGAGCGGCATGTGCTACAGTTAAAAGAACTATTGCACTTTGATACAGTGTGTGCGGCTGACAGACAATTTAGGCAACACTTGTTGCTTTTTATATATGAAATTCTGTCTTTTACCGACATTTTTTGAAACCTTGAGCAATTTCTTATATGATGATCTTTGCTCTTACACATCTTGCACGTAATTTTTGGGACACTAGTTTGGTATACGCCACGTTTGACAGAATTATCCAAATTATTCCCGCCCTGAGGTTTCGTTTAGGTAATATAATTTTTCCACAGATGTAAGGCGTTTATTTAAAATATAAATGGCCGTAAACATATCCCGGAAGGTTGGCCATGAAAGATAGTCGCCTTTGAACACATCGGTATCACAAGCGGCGAGACGAATATTATGCTCACGACAAGCACGTGGTCTGATTTTGAGCTGCAGGATTTACAGTGGGTTGAGGATTGGAGGGAGGTGTCAGTTTTTCTGCTTAAGCTGACATGGTCGCAACTAGTGCTGGAAAACCATCGATAGTGGTCCCATCGATAGTTTTCAAGGCAACCATCGATAGTATAATATCGCACGTTTTATGCAATAGGGATTTATCTCGAAATTTTCGATTTCTGGGATTTTGCCATATATCTCAATAACTGAGTCATGCCTTTGAATCTAGTCGTATAAAATACCCAAAAAGATAAAACTGGCGGAAATAAAAGTGATTTTGTAGTTAGCCGTAGAAGAAAACTATTTGAAATTATAAAAGCTTGTTTGCGTTTTCCCAAAAAAAATTTTTTTGAGTTAAATCCCTATTGATAAAACGTGTGATATATCGTCGCCTGAGAAAACGAATGTCGTATGTGAAAATCGACGATTTCTAGTTTTTGATGCAAATTAACTAAATCGGACCTAATCTTTTAATTTTTCCAATCCATTTTTTTCTATCTCTTTTAGTTTTCGAGTTATTTAGTAGGATTTGTCGTATGTTACAAAATTACTACCATTTGGGTAAGCTTTTGTCGTATGTAACACACATACGACAAATTTCCATATAAATTCGTGTTTGTTTATTTAAGCAAATGTCGTATGTGCCACTGAGCTACTGAGAATAAACCAAAATATTGTATCGGAGCCAGCGTTGCCGTTTGGGCCACTAAAGTGGCAATTTGAACCTTTTTTCAAGCCAGGCCACCTGAACCCAACTTTTTGAAAATATGCAATATTTGAACCTTTTTAAAAATTCGGGCCACTTTTGGTCCTTTTTTACTTTCAAAACTATAATTATTAAATAATTTTTAGTTTTTTCTTAAATATAAGAACAAAAAACCTCTTTGTTACTATTTTACTTTGCATTGGCAACTCTCCGTTTCGAAAGGTTCTTTATTTAATTTGTTTGCCAACACTACCCTTGAATACTTTGAAATTTAGTCTGTTCGTTAAGATAATGAAAACGCACGGAGCAGCCCAGAGACACACAAACACATATAACGTTCGTTGATCCGTAGGAAAGTGAAAGAAATGTAGGAATTTAACCACAATTTACATTCTTTGCACTCATATGTATCGTGCAGCCTTAAACTGAATACTAAAATTATGTATATATTTTTGAAGTTGTATACACAATGAAGTAGTGAAAAATCGTTAATTTTCTATTAAAAATAATACCGGTGTAATAACAATTTTTGAAATGAAATTAATAAAAAAATCTGTTTTGGGCAGAACGAAGTTTGCCGGGTCAGCTAGTTTTCTATTAAAAATAATACCGGTGTAATAACAATTTTTGAAATGAAATTAATAAAAAAATCTATTTTGGGCAGAACGAAGTTTGCCGGGTCAGCTAGTTTCCAATAAAAGGGGTAAGAGAGAGGATTTCGCTTTTTGCTCCTATGGGATTTTCTGCTTTTATGGCTTCATATTCCTCAGAATAATATCTTTTTTGATAAAGGGCTATAAGTCGTTGCTTAGTAACATTGATTTCGTGACACGAAATAGCAGTTGTCTTTGGTTTTGTCAAAGATTTAGAAAATCTAAAAACGTAAGACAACGCGCGTGAGATCAGAAAATCTTTCTAGAGGATCGTTATCTACTTTTGACATATGAGCCTGTACCCTTTCTTCTTCTATGGACGTATTATACGTTTCTTCCTGTTTAGGCCATTCAGTTTCGTCTTCTTGCAACCAAGAAGGACCCTGTCACCACAAAGAATTCGAAATTAATTCGTTAGCAGGTAGACCTCTACTGGCCAAATCTGCAGGATTAGAAGCTGAATCTACATGGTGCCAGTCTTTGTTCCCTGTTTTATCTACTATTTTTGTAACACGGTGTGCAACAAAGGTTGACCAAGAACAGGGATAAAACGATTGTGGAATCAGTCCAAAGATGAATTTTCAACTGTTGGAAATTAAGATTTTCGATGACTGACTTAACGACTTCGGCTAGGAGCACTGCGCCGCATAATTCCAGTCGCGGTAGGGAAATTGTTTTAACTGGCGATACCCTTGTTTTTGCCATAAGAAGATGGGTGTATATTTCTCCTCCTATTTTTGCTCGTAGATAAACCGTAGCCGCATATGCCTTTTCCGATGCGTCACTGAAACCATGAATTTCCAATTCGATAGATGGGGTGAAATGTACCCATCTGGGGATTCTAATTTCGTTGATGGCAGTATAATTACGTGTGAATGTTTGCCATCTATCCAAAGTATTTGACGAAAATTGCTCGTCCCATCCGGTTTGTTCTAGCCAAATTTTTTGCATTATTATTTTGGCTACGATTACAACGGGAGCGATCCACCCTAATGGATCGAAGAGTTTTGCGATGGCAGAAAGTATTGCTCGTGTGGTTAAGGAATTGGTATCCTCTATAGGTTTTGCTGCAAAATAAAAATTATCTGTGTGTGCATTCCACCTAATGCCTAGAGTTTTTGCCGTACTCGTATCTTCGAATTCTAAGAAATTTTCGTTGGGTAGGTCATTTTTCGGAATATTCTCTAAAATAGTATGACAGTTTGAAGTCCATTTCCGTAAAGAAAAACCTGCGGACTTCAAAGCAATATTTATTTCATCTCGAGCTTTAATGGTCGAGTCGATTGTATGCCCACCTGATAGTACGTCGTCAACGTACATACTTGTTCTGAGTATATTTGATGCTATAGGAAGGGAATTTTGAAC
This sequence comes from Urophora cardui, assembly GCA_960531455.1. Taxonomy (NCBI): domain Eukaryota; kingdom Metazoa; phylum Arthropoda; class Insecta; order Diptera; family Tephritidae; genus Urophora; species Urophora cardui. Next base: position 75,088,304 of record OY482674.1, read on the forward strand.
ATCGTCCGCTAACTGGTGCAGCGTCGTAATAGCGAGGTGAGGTGAGCAATTTACTCCAAACGTCACAGTTTTTTGCTCATATATTCGCAGAGGATCTGTTGAATTATTCCTAAAGACTATTCACTGGAACTTCGTTAGCTCATCCTGTACCCAAATTTGCCTATACATTTTCTCTATATGGCTGTTGAAGACGTATTTAAATAGTCTCCAGTGGAGTAGTAATAGGGTTAGATCGGCTTGTAAAACCGGACCTGTGTGAAGCACATCATTTAGACTTTTGCCATTCGATGTGGAACATGACGCGTTGAAGACGACCCTAACTTTCGTCGTTGTACTATCTTCTTTAATTACAGCATGATGAGGTAGATAATAGCAGGCTGAATTATCAGATTAAACAGCAGAGGGAAGTTTGACCATATGCCCTAAAGTCTCATATTCTTCTAATACTCTATTGTATTCAGCCTGTAAAGCTGGTGTTTTTGTGAGACGGGTTTCTTTCCTGTGAAACTGTGCGCAAACGCTTTTCAAAGAAGGCTCTAACTCAACATTGAGAGGAAAATCTTGCTTGAATGGAAGAGAAACAGTATATTTCCCATCAGGATTCCTGCGTGTTTTGGTTTTATATAATTCGTCGCAGTAAGCATTTCCTTCATTTATGTTCTTGTCCTTGGGCACATCCTCCAACTCCCAAAATGCTTTTAGTTGCTTATCTAAGCTAATCTCGTTAAAGAACGATACCCTTTTGTTGGTTGGATTTTGTGTATCAGCACGACCTGTTAAAATCCAGCCGAATACCGTCTCCTGTGCTTACAAAGTATTCTACACATTTCTTCTAATACCGCATAACATTATATGTGGATAAATATCTCCTCCTAAAATGAGGTCCACTGGATCGTGTACAAAGAACCTCCTGTCAGCAAGTTCAAGGTCAGAGAATGCTTGTTGTGTCGTTGCATTGACTTGACACGTAGGAAGATCTCCAGTTAGCTGAGGTAAAATTAACACGACCGCATTGATGTTGACCAATGGGTCTCTTAGTGAACGTAGTTCAATAGAGCAGGCATGTTTGACTTGGGCTGAATGAGTATTATTAATTCCCGAAACATGTACGTCTAACCGTTTCGACGGTAAGTTAATTCGCCGCATGAGGCGTTCAGTCATAAATGAACACTCAGATCCAGAGTCAATAAGTGCTCTTGTTGCATAATTAATGGCATTATAATGAATTTTTACCCTAGCTGTTCCTAGCAAAAATCCTTTGCTCGTATTTGCGTGACATGACGAGACGTTGTTTGTGTTTGTATTTTCCCTTTCTCTTGCTTGCTTAGATGTTGAGGGTGTATTGTCAGACGACGTTGATGGATGTGGTTTGGGAGCTGTTTGGTTTGGTTTATCTGTGGGCAGATGAAGCATTGTATGATGCCGCGAGCGGCATGTGCTACAGTTAAAAGAACTATTGCACTTTGATACAGTGTGTGCGGCTGACAGACAATTTAGGCAACACTTGTTGCTTTTTATATATGAAATTCTGTCTTTTACCGACATTTTTTGAAACCTTGAGCAATTTCTTATATGATGATCTTTGCTCTTACACATCTTGCACGTAATTTTTGGGACACTAGTTTGGTATACGCCACGTTTGACAGAATTATCCAAATTATTCCCGCCCTGAGGTTTCGTTTAGGTAATATAATTTTTCCACAGATGTAAGGCGTTTATTTAAAATATAAATGGCCGTAAACATATCCCGGAAGGTTGGCCATGAAAGATAGTCGCCTTTGAACACATCGGTATCACAAGCGGCGAGACGAATATTATGCTCACGACAAGCACGTGGTCTGATTTTGAGCTGCAGGATTTACAGTGGGTTGAGGATTGGAGGGAGGTGTCAGTTTTTCTGCTTAAGCTGACATGGTCGCAACTAGTACTGGAAAACCATCGATAGTGGTCCCATCGATAGTTTTCAAGGCAACCATCGATAGTATCGATGGTTTAATATCGCACGTTTTATGCAATAGGGATTTATCTCGAAATTTTCGATTTCTGGGATTTTGCCATATATCTCAATAACTGAGTCATGCCTTTGAATCTAGTCGTATAAAATACCCAAAAAGATAAAACTGGCGGAAATAAAAGTGATTTTGTAGTTAGCCGTAGAAGAAAACTATTTGAAATTATAAAAGCTTGTTTGCGTTTTCCCAAAAAAAATTTTTTTGAGTTAAATCCCTATTGATAAAACGTGTGATATATCGTCGCCTGAGAAAACGAATGTCGTATGTGAAAATCGACGATTTCTAGTTTTTGATGCAAATTAACTAAATCGGACCTAATCTTTTAATTTTTCCAATCCATTTTTTTTTCTATCTCTTTTAGTTTTCGAGTTATTTAGTAGGCATTTGTCGTATGTTACAAAATTACTACCATTTGGGTAAGCTTTTGTCGTATGTAACACACATACGACAAATTTCCATATAAATTCGTGTTTGTTTATTTTAAGCAAATGTCGTATGTGCCACTGAGCTACTGAGAATAAACCAAAATATTGTATCGGAGCCAGCGTTGCCGTTTGGGCCACTAAAGTGGCAATTTGAACCTTTTTTCAAGCCAGGCCACCTGAACCCAACTTTTTGAAAATATGCAATATTTGAACCTTTTTAAAAATTCGGGCCACTTTTGGTCCTTTTTTACTTTCAAAACTATAATTATTAAATAATTTTTAGTTTTTTCTTAAATATAAGAACAAAAAACCTCTTTGTTACTATTTTACTTTGCATTGGCAACTCTCCGTTTCGAAAGGTTCTTTATTTAATTTGTTTGCCAACACTACCCTTGAATACTTTGAAATTTAGTCTGTTCGTTAAGATAATGAAAACGCACGGAGCAGCCCAGAGACACACAAACACATATAACGTTCGTTGATCCGTAGGAAAGTGAAAGAAATGTAGGAATTTAACCACAATTTACATTCTTTGCACTCATATGTATCGTGCAGCCTTAAACTGAATACTAAAATTATGTATATATTTTTGAAGTTGTGAAAAATCGTTAATTTTCTATTAAAAATAATACCGGTGTAATAACAATTTTTGAAATGAAATTAATAAAAAAATCTGTTTTGGGCAGAACGAAGTTTGCCGGGTCAGCTAGTTTTCTATTAAAAATAATACCGGTGTAATAACAATTTTTGAAATGAAATTAATAAAAAAAATCTATTTTGGGCAGAACGAAGTTTGCCGGGTCAGCTAGTTTCCAATAAAAGGGGTAAGAGAGAGGATTTCGCTTTTTGCTCCTATGGGATTTTCTGCTTTTATGGCTTCATATTCCTCAGAATAATATCTTTTTTGATAAAGGGCTATAAGTCGTTGCTTAGTAACATTGATTTCGTGACACGAAATAGCAGTTGTCTTTGGTTTTGTCAAAGATTTAGAAAATCTAAAAACGTAAGACAACGCGCGTGAGATCAGAAAATCTTTCTAGAGGATCGTTATCTACTTTTGACATATGAGCCTGTACCCTTTCTTCTTCTATGGACGTATTATACGTTTCTTCCTGTTTTGGCCATTCAGTTTCGTCTTCTTGCAACCAAGAAGGACCCTGTCACCACAAAGAATTCGAAATTAATTCGTTAGCAGGTAGACCTCTACTGGCCAAATCTGCAGGATTAGAAGCTGAATCTACATGGTGCCAGTCTTTGTTCCCTGTTTTATCTACTATTTTTGTAACACGGTGTGCAACAAAGGTTGACCAAGAACAGGGATAAAACGATTGTGGAATCAGTCCAAAGATGAATTTTCAACTGTTGGAAATTAAGATTTTCGATGACTGACTTAACGACTTCGGCTAGGAGCACTGCGCCGCATAATTCCAGTCGCGGTAGGGAAATTGTTTTAACTGGCGATACCCTTGTTTTTGCCATAAGAAGATGGGTGTATATTTCTCCTCCTATTTTTGCTCGTAGATAAACCGTAGCCGCATATGCCTTTTCCGATGCGTCACTGAAACCATGAATTTCCAATTCGATAGATGGGGTGAAATGTACCCATCTGGGGATTCTAATTTCGTTGATGGCAGTATAATTACGTGTGAACGTTTGCCATCTATCCAAAGTATTTGACGAAAATTGCTCGTCCCATCCGGTTTGTTCTAGCCAAATTTTTTGCATTATTATTTTGGCTACGATTACAACGGGAGCGATCCACCCTAATGGATCGAAGAGTTTTGCGATGGCAGAAAGTATTGCTCGTGTGGTTAAGGAATTGGTATCCTCTATAGGTTTTGCTGCAAAATAAAAATTATCTGTGTGTGCATTCCACCTAATGCCTAGAGTTTTTGCCGTACTCGTATCTTCGAATTCTAAGAAATTTTCGTTGGGTAGGTCATTTTTCGGAATATTCTCTAAAATAGTATGACAGTTTGAAGTCCATTTCCGTAAAGAAAAACCTGCGGACTTCAAAGCAATATTTATTTCATCTCGAGCTTTAATGGTCGAGTCGATTGTATGCCCACCTGATAGTACGTCGTCAACGTACATACTTGTTCTGAGTATATTTGATGCTATAGGAAGGGAATTTTGAACATCGTCCGCTAACTGGTGCAGCGTCCTAATAGCGAGGTAAGGTGAGCAATTTACTCCAAACGTCACAGTTTTTTGCTCATATATTCGCAGAGGATCTGTTGAATTATTCCTAAAGACTATTCACTGGAACTTCGTTAGCTCATCCTGTACCCAAATTTGCCTATACATTTTCTCTATATGGCTGTTGAAGACGTATTTAAATAGTCTCCAGTGGAGTAGTAATAGGGTTAGATCGGCTTGTAAAACCGGACCTGTGTGAAGCACATCATTTAGACTTTTGCCATTCGATGTGGAACATGACGCGTTGAAGACGACCCTAACTTTCGTCGTTGTACTATCTTCTTTAATTACAGCATGATGAGGTAGATAATAGCAGGCTGAATTATCAGATTAAACAGCAGAGGGAAGTTTGACCATATGCCCTAAAGTCTCATATTCTTCTAATACTCTATTGTATTCAGCCTGTAAAGCTGGTGTTTTTGTGAGACGGGTTTCTTTCCTGTGAAACTGTGCGCAAACGCTTTTCAAAGAAGGCTCTAACTCAACATTGAGAGGAAAATCTTGCTTGAATGGAAGAGAAACAGTATATTTCCCATCAGGATTCCTGCGTGTTTTGGTTTTATATAATTCGTCGCAGTAAGCATTTCCTTCATTTATGTTCTTGTCCTTGGGCACATCCTCCAACTCCCAAAATGCTTTTAGTTGCTTATCTAAGCTAATCTCGTTAAAGAACGATACCCTTTTGTTGGTTGGATTTTGTGTATCAGCAAGACCTGTTAAAATCCAGCCGAATACCGTCTCCTGTGCTTACAAAGTATTCTACACATTTCTTCTAATACCGCATAACATTATATGTGGATAAATATCTCCTCCTAAAATGAGGTCCACTGGATCGTGTACAAAGAACCTCCTGTCAGCAAGTTCAAGGTCAGAGAATGCTTGTTGTGTCGTTGCATTGACTTGACACGTAGGAAGATCTCCAGTTAGCTGAGGTAAAATTAACACGACCGCATTGATGTTGACCAATGGGTCTCTTAGTGAACGTAGTTCAATAGAGCAGGCATGTTTGACTTGGGCTGAATGAGTATTATTAATTCCCGAAACATGTACGTCTAACCGTTTCGACGGTAAGTTAATTCGCCGCATGAGGCGTTCAGTCATAAATGAACACTCAGATCCAGAGTCAATAAGTGCTCTTGCTGCATAATTAATGGCATTATAATGAATTTTTACCCTAGCTGTTCCTAGCAAAAATCCTTTGCTCGTATTTGCGTGACATGACGAGACGTTGTTTGTGTTTGTATTGTCAGACGACGTTGATGGATGTGGTTTGGGAGCTGTTTGGTTTGGTTTATCTGTGGGCAGATGAAGCATTGTATGATGCCGCGAGCGGCATGTGCTACAGTTAAAAGAACTATTGCACTTTGATACAGTGTGTGCGGCTGACAGACAATTTAGGCAACACTTGTTGCTTTTTATATATGAAATTCTGTCTTTTACCGACATTTTTTGAAACCTTGAGCAATTTCTTATATGATGATCTTTGCTCTTACACATCTTGCACGTAATTTTTGGGACACTAGTTTGGTATACGCCACGTTTGACAGAATTATCCAAATTATTCCCGCCCTGAGGTTTCGTTTAGGTAATATAATTTTTCCACAGATGTAAGGCGTTTATTTAAAATATAAATGGCCGTAAACATATCCCGGAAGGTTGGCCATGAAAGATAGTCGCCTTTGAACACATCGGTATCACAAGCGGCGAGACGAATATTATGCTCACGACAAGCACGTGGTCTGATTTTGAGCTGCAGGATTTACAGTGGGTTGAGGATTGGAGGGAGGTGTCAGTTTTTCTGCTTAAGCTGACATGGTCGCAACTAGTGCTGGAAAACCATCGATAGTGGTCCCATCGATAGTTTTCAAGGCAACCATCGATAGTATCGATGGTTTAATATCGCACGTTTTATGCAATAGGGATTTATCTCGAAATTTTCGATTTCTGGGATTTTGCCATATATCTCAATAACTGAGTCATGCCTTTGAATCTAGTCGTATAAAATACCCAAAAAGATAAAACTGGCGGAAATAAAAGTGATTTTGTAGTTAGCCGTAGAAGAAAATTATTTGAAATTATAAAAGCTTAAAACGTGTGATATATCGTCGCCTGAGAAAACGAATGTCGTATGTGAAAATCGACGATTTCTAGTTTTTGATGCAAATTAACTAAATCGGACCTAATCTTTTAATTTTTCCAATCCATTTTTTTCTATCTCTTTTAGTTTTCGAGTTATTTAGTAGGCATTTGTCGTATGTTACAAAATTACTACCATTTGGGTAAGCTTTTGTCGTATGTAACACACATACGACAAATTTCCATATAAATTCGTGTTTGTTTATTTTAAGCAAATGTCGTATGTGCCACTGAGCTACTGAGAATAAACCAAAATATTGTATCGGAGCCAGCGTTGCCGTTTGGGCCACTAAAGTGGCAATTTGAACCTTTTTTCAAGCCAGGCCACCTGAACCCAACTTTTTGAAAATATGCAATATTTGAACCTTTTTAAAAATTCGGGCCACTTTTGGTCCTTTTTTACTTTCAAAACTATAATTATTAAATAATTTTTAGTTTTTTCTTAAATATAAGAACAAAAAACCTCTTTGTTACTATTTTACTTTGCATTGGCAACTCTCCGTTTCGAAAGGTTCTTTATTTAATTTGTTTGCCAACACTACCCTTGAATAAGGCTGGTATCGACCTCTCAAGAAACAGCTCAAGAAATTTTTGGATTTATTTCTTGAGTGAAAAATGGTAGTAGGCAAGAAATTTTGACGTTTAGTAATCCACCGTGAATACCAAGTGAAACGAAGAAGATCATCACGTAAACAAAATAAACCTTTTTGTAAACATAAGCAATTAGTAAGTTCTTAAAAAATATTAAATAAAAGCTTTAAATATATGCTTTCAATAGTTTTATTTTGTTGTTATTTTAGGAAATCATCGAAAGCGACGAGGATGACCTTATATTACTGGTAAACTGTGGTATATTGATGGCCGGAATGGAATAAAATATGAGAAATCGATGCCAACTATGCCCTTGCATCATTAGAAAAATTGTGCATTCTATTTTTCGTTTCTTTTTTGCCATTTTCACTAACGATTTTCACGATTTTTTTTCAACACGCAACAAACGTCAAAATTTCTTTAAGAAATAAATGCTCGATGATATATTTCTTGGCAAAACCTGTGTTGCTGTGGTCGCATAACGTTGAAAAATAGTACTAAAAAAGTGTACTAAATTTCTTGAGAGGTCGATACTCGCTCAAGAAAGTTTCACAAGAAAAATTTCTTGAGCGTTTCTTGTACGTCAATTTATATGAAACTTTTGCGTTTCTTGAGAGGTCGATACTAAGCTATACTTTGAAATTTAGTCTGTTCGTTAAGATAATGAAAACGCACGGAGCAGCCCAGAGACACACAAACACATATAACGTTCGTTGATCCGTAGGAAAGTGAAAGAAATGTAGGAATTTAACCACAATTTACATTCTTTGCACTCATATGTATCGTGCAGCCTTAAACTGAATACTAAAATTATGTATATATTTTTGAAGTTGTATACACAATGAAGTAGTGAAAAATCGTTAATTTTCTATTAAAAATAATACTGATGTAATAACAATTTTTGAAATGAAATTAATAAAAAAATCTGTTTTGGGCAGAACGAAGTTTGCCGGGTCAGCTAGTTTTCTATTAAAAATAATACCGGTGTAATAACAATTTTTGAAATGAAATTAATAAAAAAATCTATTTTGGGCAGAACGAAGTTTGCCGGGTCAGCTAGTTTCCAATAAAAGGGGTAAGAGAGAGGATTTCGCTTTTTGCTCCTATGGGATTTTCTGCTTTTATGGCTTCATATTCCTCAGAATAATATCTTTTTTGATAAAGGGCTATAAGTCGTTGCTTAGTAACATTGATTTCGTGACACGAAATAGCAGTTGTCTTTGGTTTTGTTAAAGATTTAGAAAATCTAAAAACGTAAGACAACGCGCGTGAGATCAGAAAATCTTTCTAGAGGATCGTTATCTACTTTTGACATATGAGCCTGTACCCTTTCTTCTTCTATGGACGTATTATACGTTTCTTCCTATTTTGGCCATTCAGTTTCGTCTTCTTGCAACCAAGAAGGACCCTGTCACCACAAAGAATTCGAAATTAATTCGTTAGCAGGTAGACCTCTATTGGCCAAATCTGCAGGATTAGAAGCTGAATCTACATGGTGCCAGTCTTTGTTCGCTGTTTTATCTACTATTTTTGTAACACGGTGTGCAACAAAGGTTGACCAAGAACAGGGATAAAACGATTGTGGAATCAGTCCAAAGATGAATTTTCAACTGTTGGAAATTAAGATTTTCGATGACTGACTTAACGACTTCGGCTAGGAGCACTGCGCCGCATAATTCCAGTCGCGGTAGGGAAATTGTTTTAACTGGCGATACCCTTGTTTTTGCCATAAGAAGATGGGTGTATATTTCTCCTCCTATTTTTGCTCGTAGATAAACCGTAGCCGCATATGCCTTTTCCGATGCGTCACTGAAACCATGAATTTCCAATTCGATAGATGGGGTGAAATGTACCCATCTGGGGATTCTAATTTCGTTGATGGCAGTATAATTACGTGTGAACGTTTACCATCTATCCAAAGTATTTGACGAAAATTGCTCGTCCCATCCGGTTTGTTCTAGCCAAATTTTTTGCATTATTATTTTGGCTACGATTACAACGGGAGCGATCCACCCTAATGGATCGAAGAGTTTTGCGATGGCAGAAAGTATTGCTCGTGTGGTTAAGGAATTGGTATCCTCTATAGGTTTTGCTGCAAAATAAAAATTATCTGTGTGTGCATTCCACCTAATGCCTAGAGTTTTTGCCGTACTCGTATCTTCGAATTCTAAGAAATTTTCGTTGGGTAGGTCATTTTTCGGAATATTCTCTAAAATAGTATGACAGTTTGAAGTCCATTTCCGTAAAGAAAAACCTGCGGACTTCAAAGCAATATTTATTTCATCTCGAGCTTTAATGGTCGAGTCGATTGTATGCCCACCTGATAGTACGTCGACAACGTACATACTTGTTCTGAGTACATTTGATGCTATAGGAAGGGAATTTTGAACATCGTCCGCTAACTGGTGCAGCGTCCTAATAGCGAGGTGAGGTGAGCAATTTACTCCAAACGTCACAGTTTTTTGCTCATATATTCGCAGAGGATCTGTTGAATTATTCCTAAAGACTATTCACTGGAACTTCGTTAGCTCATCCTGTACCCAAATTTGCCTATACATTTTCTCTATATGGCTGTTGAAGACGTATTTAAATAGTCTCCAGTGGAGTAGTAATAGGGTTAGATCGGCTTGTAAAACCGGACCTGTGTGAAGCACATCATTTAGACTTTTGCCATTCGATGTGGAACATGACGCGTTGAAGACGACCCTAACTTTCGTCGTTGTACTATCTTCTTTAATTACAGCATGATGAGGTAGATAATAGCAGGCTGAATTATCAGATTAAACAGCAGAGGGAAGTTTGACCATATGCCCTAAAGTCTCATATTCTTCTAATACTCTATTGTATTCAGCCTGTAAAGCTGGTGTTTTTGTGAGACGGGTTTCTTTCCTGTGAAACTGTGCGCAAACGCTTTTCAAAGAAGGCTCTAACTCAACATTGAGAGGAAAATCTCGCTTGAATGGAAGAGAAACAGTATATTTCCCATCAGGATTCCTGCGTGTTTTGGTTTTATATAATTCGTCGCAGTAAGCATTTCCTTCATTTATGTTCTTGTCCTTGGGCACATCCTCCAACTCCCAAAATGCTTTTAGTTGCTTATCTAAGCTAATCTCGTTAAAGAACGATACCCTTTTGTTGGTTGGATTTTGTGTATCAGCACGACCTGTTAAAATCCAGCCGAATACCGTCTCCTGTGCTTACAAAGTATTCTACACATTTCTTCTAATACCGCATAACATTATATGTGGATAAATATCTCCTCCTAAAATGAGGTCCACTGGATCGTGTACAAAGAACCTCCTGTCAGCAAGTTCAAGGTCAGAGAATGCTTGTTGTGTCGTTGCGTTGACTTGACACGTAGGAAGATCTCCAGTTAGCTGAGGTAAAATTAACACGACCGCATTGATGTTGACCAATGGGTCTCTTAGTGAACGTAGTTCAATAGAGCAGGCATGTTTGACTTGGGCTGAATGAGTATTATTAATTCCCGAAACATGTACGTCTAACCGTTTCGACGGTAAGTTAATTCGCCGCATGAGGCGTTCAGTCATAAATGAACACTCAGATCCAGAGTCAATAAGTGCTCTTGCTGCATAATTAATGGCATTATAATGAATTTTTACCCTAGCTGTTCCTAGCAAAAATCCTTTGCTCGTATTTGCGTGACATGACGAGACGTTGTTTGTGTTTGTATTTTCCCTTTCTCTTGCTTGCTTAGATGTTGAGGGTGTATTGTCAGACGACGTTGATGGATGTGGTTTGGGAGCTGTTTGGTTTGGTTTATCTGTGGGCAGATGAAGCATTGTTTGATGCCGCGAGCGGCATGTGCTACAGTTAAAAGAACTATTGCACTTTGATACAGTGTGTGCGGCTGACAGACAATTTAGGCAACACTTGTTGCTTTTTATATATGAAATTCTGTCTTTTACCGACATTTTTTGAAACCTTGAGCAATTTCTTATATGATGATCTTTGCTCTTACACATCTTGCACGTAATTTTTGGGACACTAGTTTGGTATACGCCACGTTTGACAGAATTATCCAAATTATTCCCGCCCTGAGGTTTCGTTTAGGTAATATAATTTTTCCACAGATGTAAGGCGTTTATTTAAAATATAAATGGCCGTAAACATATCCCGGAAGGTTGGCCATGAAAGATAGTCGCCTTTGAACACATCGGTATCACAAGCGGCGAGACGAATATTATGCTCACGACAAGCACGTGGTCTGATTTTGAGCTGCAGGATTTACAGTGGGTTGAGGATTGGAGGGAGGTGTCAGTTTTTCTGCTTAAGCTGACATGGTCGCAACTAGTGCTGGAAAACCATCGATAGTGGTCCCATCGATGGACCATCGATAGTTTTCAAGGCAACCATCGATAGTATCGATGGTTTAATATCGCACGTTTTATGCAATAGGGATTTATCTCGAAATTTTCGATTTCTGGGATTTTGCCATATATCTCAATAACTGAGTGATGCCTTTGAATCTAGTCGTATAAAATACCCAAAAAGATAAAACTGGCGGAAATAAAAGTGATTTTGTAGTTAGCCGTAGAAGAAAACTATTTGAAATTATAAAAGCTTGTTTGCGTTTTCCAAAAAAAAAAATTTTTTTGAGTTAAATCCCTATTGATAAAACGTGTGATATATCGTCGCCTGAGAAAACGAATGTCGTATGTGAAAATCGACGATTTCTAGTTTTTTGATGCAAATTAACTAAATCGGACCTAATCTTTTAATTTTTCCAATCCATTTTTTTCTATCTCTTTTAGTTTTCGAGTTATTTAGTAGGCATTTGTCGTATGTTACAAAATTACTACCATTTGGGTAAGCTTTTGTCGTATGTAACACACATACGACAAATTTCCATATAAATTCGTGTTTGTTTATTTTAAGCAAATGTCGTATGTGCCACTGAGCTACTGAGAATAAACCAAAATATTGTATCGGAGCCAGCGTTGCCGTTTGGGCCACTAAAGTGGCAATTTGAACCTTTTTTCAAGCCAGGCCACCTGAACCCAACTTTTTGAAAATATGCAATATTTGAACCTTTTTAAAAATTCGGGCCACTTTTGGTCCTTTTTTACTTTCAAAACTATAATTATTAAATAATTTTTAGTTTTTTCTTAAATATAAGAACAAAAAACCTCTTTGTTACTATTTTACTTTGCATTGGCAACTCTCCGTTTCGAAAGGTTCTTTATTTAATTTGTTTGCCAACACTACCCTTGAATACTTTGAAATTTAGTCTGTTCGTTAAGATAATGAAAACGCACGGAGCAGCCCAGAGACACACAAACACATATAACGTTCGTTGATCCGTAGGAAAGTGAAAGAAATGTAGGAATTTAACCACAATTTACATTCTTTGCACTCATATGTATCGTGCAGCCTTAAACTGAATACTAAAATTATGTATATATTTTTGAAGTTGTATACACAATGAAGTAGTGAAAAATCGTTAATTTTCTATTAAAAATAATACCGGTGTAATAACAATTTTTGAAATGAAATTAATAAAAAAATCTGCTTTGGGCAGAACGAAGTTTGCCGGGTCAGCTAGTTTTCTATTAAAAATAATACCGGTGTAATAACAATTTTTGAAATGGAATTAATAAAAAAATCTATTTTGGGCAGAACGAAGTTTGCCGGGTCAGCTAGTTTCCAATAAAAGGGGTAAGAGAGAGGATTTCGCTTTTTGCTCCTATGGGATTTTCTGCTTTTATGGCTTCATATTCCTCAGAATAATAGCTTTTTTGATAAAGGGCTATAAGTCGTTGCTTAGTAACATTGATTTCGTGACACGAAATAGCAGTTGTCTTTGGTTTTGTTAAAGATTTAGAAAATCTAAAAACGTAAGACAACGCGCGTGAGATCAGAAAATCTTTCTAGAGGATCGTTATCTACTTTTGACATATGAGCCTGTACCCTTTCTTCTTCTATGGACGTATTATACGTTTCTTCCTGTTTTGGCCATTCAGTTTCGTCTTCTTGCAACCAAGAAGGACCCTGTCACCACAAAGAATTCGAAATTAATTCGTTAGCAGGTAGACCTCTACTGGCCAAATCTGCAGGATTAGAAGCTGAATCTACATGGTGCCAGTCTTTGTTCCCTGTTTTATCTACTATTTTTGTAACACGGTGTGCAACAAAGGTTGACCAAGAACAGGGATAAAACGATTGTGGAATCAGTCCAAAGATGAATTTTCAACTGTTGGAAATTAAGATTTTCGATGACTGACTTAACGACTTCGGCTAGGAGCACTGCGCCGCATAATTCCAGTGGCGGTAGGGAAATTGTTTTAACTGGCGATACCCTTGTTTTTGCCATAAGAAGATGGGTGTATATTTCTCCTCCTATTTTTGCTCGTAGATAAACCGTAGCCGCATATGCCTTTTCCGATGTGTCACTGAAACCATGAATTTCCAATTCGATAGATGGGGTGAAATGTACCCATCTGGGGATTCTAATTTCGTTGATGGCAGTATAATTACGTGTGAACGTTTGCCATCTATCCAAAGTATTTGACGAAAATTGCTCGTCCCATCCGGTTTGTTCTAGCCAAATTTTTTGCATTATTATTTTGGCTACGATTACAACGGGAGCGATCCACCCTAATGGATCGAAGAGTTTTGCGATGGCAGAAAGTATTGCTCGTGTGGTTAAGGAATTGGTATCCTCTATAGGTTTTGCTGCAAAATAAAAATTATCTGTGTGTGCATTCCACCTAACGCCTAGAGTTTTTGCCATACTCGTATCTTCGAATTCTAAGAAATTTTCGTTGGGTAGGTCATTTTTCGGAATATTCTCTAAAATAGTATGACAGTTTGAAGTCCATTTCCGTAAAGAAAAACCTGCGGACTTCAAAGCAATATTTATTTCATCTCGAGCTTTAATGGTCGAGTCGATTGTATGCCCACCTGTAAGTACGTCGTCAACGTACATACTTGTTCTGAGTATATTTGATGCTATAGGAAGGGAATTTTGAACATCGTCCGCTAACTGGTGCAGCGTCCTAATAGCGAGGTAAGGTGAGCAATTTACTCCAAACGTCACAGTTTTTTGCTCATATATTCGCAGAGGATCTGTTGAATTATTCCTAAAGACTATTCACTGGAACTTCGTTAGCTCATCCTGTACCCAAATTTGCCTATACATTTTCTCTATATGGCTGTTGAAGACGTATTTAAATAGTCTCCAGTGGAGTAGTAATAGGGTTAGATCGGCTTGTAAAACCGGACCTGTGTGAAGCACATCATTTAGACTTTTGCCATTCGATGTGGAACATGACGCGTTGAAGACGACCCTAACTTTCGTCGTTGTACTATCTTCTTTAATTACAGCATGATGAGGTAGATAATAAAAGTCTGAATTATCAGATTAAACAGCAGAGGGAAGTTTGACCATATGCCCTAAAGTCTCATATTCTTCTAATACTCTATTGTATTCAGCCTGTAAAGCTGGTGTTTTTGTGAGACGGGTTTCTTTCCTGTGAAACTGTGCGCAAACGCTTTTCAAAGAAGGCTCTAACTCAACATTGAGAGGAAAATCTTGCTTGAATGGAAGAGAAACAGTATATTTCCCATCAGGATTCCTGCGTGTTTTGGTTTTATATAATTCGTCGCAGTAAGCATTTCCTTCATTTATGTTCTTGTCCTTGGGCACATCCTCCAACTCCCAAAATGCTTTTAGTTGCTTATCTAAGCTAATCTCGTTAAAGAACGATACCCTTTTGTTGGTTGGATTTTGTGTATCAGCACGACCTGTTAAAATCCAGCCGAATACCGTCTCCTGTGCTTACAAAGTATTCTACACATTTCTTCTAATACCGCATAACATTATATGTGGATAAATATCTCCTCCTAAAATGAGGTCCACTGGATCGTGTACAAAGAACCTCCTGTCAGCAAGTTCAAGGTCAGAGAATGCTTGTTGTGTCGTTGCATTGACTTGACACGTAGGAAGATCTCCAGTTAGCTGAGGTAAAATTAACACGACCGCATTGATGTTGACCAATGGGTCTCTTAGTGAACGTAGTTCAATAGAGCAGGCATGTTTGACTTGGGCTGAATGAGTATTATTAATTCCCGAAACATGTACGTCTAACCGTTTCGACGGTAAGTTAATTCGCCGCATGAGGCGTTCAGTCACAAATGAACACTCAGATCCAGAGTCAATAAGTGCTCTTGCTGCATAATTAATGGCATTATAATGAATTTTTACCCTAGCTGTTCCTAGCAAAAATCCTTTGCTCGTATTTGTGTGACATGACGAGACGTTGTTTGTGTTTGTATTTTCCCTTTCTCTTGCTTGCTTAGATGTTGAGGGTGTATTGTCAGACGACGTTGATGGATGTGGTTTGGGAGCTGTTTGGTTTGGTTTATCTGTGGGCAGATGAAGCATTGTATGATGCCGCGAGCGGCATGTGCTACAGTTAAAAGAACTATTGCACTTTGATACAGTGTGTGCGGCTGACAGACAATTTAGGCAACACTTGTTGCTTTTTATATATGAAATTCTGTCTTTTACCGACATTTTTTGAAACCTTGAGCAATTTCTTATATGATGATCTTTGCTCTTACACATCTTGCACGTAATTTTTGGGACACTAGTTTGGTATACGCCACGTTTGACAGAATTATCCAAATTATTCCCGCCCTGAGGTTTCGTTTAGGTAATATAATTTTTCCACAGATGTAAGGCGTTTATTTAAAATATAAATGGCCGTAAACATATCCCGGAAGGTTGGCCATGAAAGATAGTCGCCTTTGAACACATCGGTATCACAAGCGGCGAGACGAATATTATGCTCACGACAAGCACGTGGTCTGATTTTGAGCTGCAGGATTTACAGTGGGTTGAGGATTGGAGGGAGGTATCAGTTTTTCTGCTTAAGCTGACATGGTCGCAACTAGTGCTGGAAAACCATCGATAGTGGTCCCATCGATGGACCACCGATAGTTTTCAAGGCAACCATCGATAGTATCGATGGTTTAATATCGCACGTTTTATGCAATAGGGATTTATCTCGAAATTTTCGATTTCTGGGATTTTGCCATATATCTCAATAACTGAGTCATGCCTTTGAATCTAGTCGTATAAAATACCCAAAAAGATAAAACTGGCGGAAATAAAAGTGATTTTGTAGTTAGCCGTAGAAGAAAACTATTTGAAATTATAAAAGCTTGTTTGCGTTTTCTCAAAAAAAATTTTTTTGAGTTAAATCCCTATTGATAAAACGTGTGATATATCGTCGCCTGAGAAAACGAATGTCGTATGTGAAAATCGACGATTTCTAGTTTTTGATGCAAATTAACTAAATCGGACCTAATCTTTTAATTTTTCCAATCCATTTTTTTCTATCTCTTTTAGTTTTCGAGTTATTTAGTAGGCATTTGTCGTATGTTACAAAATTACTACCATTTGGGTAAGCTTTTGTCGTATGTAACACACATACGACAAATTTCCATATAAATTCGTGTTTGTTTATTTTAAGCTTTTGTCGTATGTGCCACTGAGCTACTGAGAATAAACCAAAATATTGTATCGGAGCCAGCGTTGCCGTTTGGGCCACTAAAGTGGCAATTTGAACCTTTTTTCAAGCCAGGCCACCTGAACCCAACTTTTTGAAAATATGCAATATTTGAACCTTTTTAAAAATTCGGGCCACTTTTGGTCCTTTTTTACTTTCAAAACTATAATTATTAAATAATTTTTAGTTTTTTCTTAAATATAAGAACAAAAAACCTCTTTGTTACAACACTACCCTTGAATACTTTGAAATTTAGTCTGTTCGTTAAGATAATGAAAACGCACGGAGCAGCCCAGAGACACACAAACACATATAACGTTCGTTGATCCGTAGGAAAGTGAAAGAAATGTAGGAATTTAACCACAATTTACATTCTTTGCACTCATATGTATCGTGCAGCCTTAAACTGAATACTAAAATTATGTATATATTTTTGAAGTTGTATACACAATGAAGTAGTGAAAAATCGTTAATTTTCTATTAAAAATAATACCGGTGTAATAACAATTTTTGAAATGGAATTAATAAAAAAATCTGTTTTGGGCAAAACGAAGTTTGCCGGGTCAGCTAGTTTTCTATTAAAAATAATACCGGTGTAATAACAATTTTTGAAATGAAATTAATAAAAAAATCTATTTTGGGCAGAACGAAGTTTGCCGGGTCAGCTAGTTTCCAATAAAAGGGGTAAGAGAGAGGATTTCGCTTTTTGCTCCTATGGGATTTTCTGCTTTTATGGCTTCATATTCCTCAGAATAATATCTTTTTTGATAAAGGGCTATAAGTCGTTGCTTAGTAACATTGATTTCGTGACACGAAATAGCAGTTGTCTTTGGTTTTGTCAAAGATTTAGAAAATCTAAAAACGTAAGACAACGCGCGTGAGATCAGAAAATCTTTCTAGAGGATCGTTATCTACTTTTGACATATGAGCCTGTACCCTTTCTTCTTCTATGGACGTATTATACGTTTCTTCCTGTTTTGGCCATTCAGTTTCGTCTTCTTGCAACCAAGAAGGACCCTGTCACCACAAAGAATTCGAAATTAATTCGTTAGCAGGTAGACCTCTACTGGCCAAATCTGCAGGATTAGAAGCTGAATCTACATGGTGCCAGTCTTTGTTCCCTGTTTTATCTACTATTTTTGTAACACGGTGTGCAACAAAGGTTGACCAAGAACAGGGATAAAACGATTGTGGAATCAGTCCAAAGATGAATTTTCAACTGTTGGAAATTAAGACTTTCGATGACTGACTTAACGACTTCGGCTAGGAGCACTGCGCCGCATAATTCCAGTCGCGGTAGGGAAATTGTTTTAACTGGCGATACCCTTGTTTTTGCCATAAGAAGATGGGTGTATATTTCTCCTCCTATTTTTGCTCGTAGATAAACCGTAGCCGCATATGCCTTTTCCGATGCGTCACTGAAACCATGAATTTCCAATTCGATAGATGGGGTGAAATGTACCCATCTGGGGATTCTAATTTCGTTGATGGCAGTATAATTACGTGTGAACGTTTGCCATCTATCCAAAGTATTTGACGAAAATTGCTCGTCCCATCCGGTTTGTTCTAGCCAAATTTTTTGCATTATTATTTTGGCTACGATTACAACGGGAGCGATCCACCCTAATGGATCGAAGAGTTTTGCGATGGCAGAAAGTATTGCTCGTGTGGTTAAGGAATTGGTATCCTCTATAGGGGCATTTCAGTTATTACATCTGGGTCTGGGTTAAGATAAATTTTTACTGAAACAATCCGGCTCATAATGAAAATTGGCTGCACTTGAAAAGAACTAAAAAGAAGAAGAAACATATACAATATATACCCAGCAGTAAAAATCTGAAATGAATCCTTTATGAATCACTGATGAAATTCATCATGAGGAGGCATAGTGAATGCTTTCATATAAAGGCTGCTGAATTTTTTCAAATAAATAGTTTGCTTTCCTAATGCCTATATGACTCCGTTCGGAGCCGGCATAAAACTGTCCAATGGTAGGAAAAACAAAAGGAGCACACCTCGAATTGGGAGAGAAGCTCGGCCATAAAACTCGTCAGAGTTATAATAGCGCAAAAACAATTCTTCTGTACGTTGAAAAGAGACAAATACTCCATCAAAAACAATTTGATTGACTTTAAACTTCAAACTAAATGAAAATAACTATTTCAAAAATTATTTTTTTTTGGAAATTTGAATTTAAATTACTGAAATAAATTATGAAACTCAAATGGCGGGATAGCTATGTATTCCATGTTATAAGGAGAAGCCAGTGCGCAGTATAATTTTACAAGAGGCAAATTTGAAATTTGTATTTCCATATATTTTTTATTTTAAATATAATTTGTTTTATAGTTGTTAAATTGAAAAATTTGTCAGAAAAGCTGCCGAATGTCAAAAAACCTTCCGAAATACAAGCTGGCTCGTGGGTTTATAACCGCCTAGATGGTATTTCGTTTGGGTTTTTCCATATAGCTTGCACGCTTGCACCAACGCAAAACGATAGTGATGAATATTCAACAAAGAATGATCAATGATCATTTAGCAGTGAAACAAATTTACTGCAGGGTATATGTATACATACACAAATGTCACTTTTCAGTTCTGCCAAATCAAAAAAGCACTGTGCTGCCAAATCAGCACGGAAAAAACAAATCGAACAGGGCGGATCAGAAATTGAACCAGCAATTTATCTGGTTTAATCGAGCTGAAATCTTTGTTGTTGCATTTACATGCAAAAATTTTTATCTGGGTTAGGATCACCGTATGTGAAACACGGCTTATAGGTTTTGCTGCAAAATAAAAATTATCTGTGTGTGCATTAGAGCGTATCACCAAAAAAAGTTTAAAATGTTCCCCCCTGGTTCGAATGGTTACTTGTTGGAGATTTCAAAAATGGAAAAAAATTTTTTTTCGACACCCTGTAAAAACAGCGAAATTCGTTTTTTGCTTATAACTTTTCTATTTGGTCTTTGATTTCAACGAGCAATATATTGTTGTAAAGGGGTTAACCCGTGTCATATTTCGTCCATATAAGCCATTAACCTGCGACACCAACTTTAGCTTTTATTAAAATTAATTTAAAACCAACACCCTGTATTAAAAAAAAATTTTTTTGAGTAAAGTAAATATAGTCTTGAATATAGTTTTGACATCATTATATGAGTAAAAAAGATTATTACTTATTAATGACATAAATACGGAAGTAATTGCCTTATAGATTTTATATTTGACCTTTGATTTCAAAGAGCAATATATTGTTGAACAGGAGTTAATCCATGTTATATTTCGTCTATAGAAGTACACCGTACACTCAAATGATCGATTGGAGCTCATTTAGAATTACAGAGCCACCATGCTTGCAATTTTATTGTGATACGGACTTGCAGGAACTACAAAATTCTAATGATGTTATAAAAATACCTGGTTAATATTTCCAAACAGCAGTGATTGATACTAATTATACTAATTATAACCTAATTTACTTAGATTTTCTATGCCATTCTCAAAATACTGAGCGATTTGTTCAGGTAGTAAGTGATTCTTGTACAGAAGTTGCCGACGAGGAACGCCTACGTTATATATTCGCTAAACTAAGTAGCCGAGGACGTTACAGCAAATTAAAGTCAAGGAAAGATTTAGCATAAATGCACTACATTTATTTCCTCATTATATGCAGGTAAATATTCTTTTTATACCTTTCATGGGAATGAAATGGTATTATAACTTTGTACCGAAACACGTATGGTGAAAGTACCAGAAGGAGTCGTTGCAGACCTACCAAAATATATACCAATATGATCAGGATCATGAGCTGACTCGATTAAGCCATGTCCGTCTGTCTGACTGTCTGTTTAATCGCAAACTAGTCCCTCAGTTTTTGAGATATCTGCATGAAATTCGGAATGTGAGTGTATTTTAGGAGAAGCTTATCATTTGTCGGAATCGGCCAAATCGGACCACTATAACATATAGTTGCCATAAAACCGATTGTTCAGATATGGACATTTTGGGGTATAACTTCTCCATCTAAATCATGATACTTCTTTTTCTACGGAATCTTTGTATAAATTACCCACAGAATTGAAAGTATAAATTAAACAATATTAGACTATGTAACTTTTCATTTCCCCATTCATGAAAAGTATGAAGTCTTTGGTACGTCCGAAGACAGACGCGCTCTTACTTGTTTTTCTTAGCTTTCAGGAAACAATTTTTTTTTCAAATACAGGGTGTTGGTTTTAGTAAAAATAGAATAAAAGCTGAACTTGGCATGGTGGGCTAAAAGTTTCTATGGATGAAATATTGCCTTGGTGAATACCTTTCCAAAAATGTATCACTTTTGAAAATCGAACGTAAAATATAGAAATTATAGACAAAAAACCAATTTCGCTGTTTTTACAGGGTGACAAAAAAATTAAAAAAATTTTTTTTGAAAACCTCATAAGGTAAGTGTTCAAACTGGGGGGGAACATTTTCAACTTTTTTTTCCTCCTTACACCGTGATACGCTCTAGTGTGCATTCCACCTAATGCCTAGAGTTTTTGCCGTACTCGTATCTTCGAATTCTAAGAAATTTTCGTTGGGTAGGTCATTTTTCGGAATATTCTCTAAAATAGTATGACAGTTTGAAGTCCATTTCCGTAAAGAAAAACCTGCGGACTTCAAAGCAATATTTATTTCATCTCGAGCTTTAATGGTCGAGTCGATTGTATGCCCACCTGATAGTACGTCGTCAACGTACATACTTGTTCTGAGTATATTTGATGCTATAGGAAGGGAATTTTGAACATCGTCCGCTAACTGGTGCAGCGTCCTAATAGCGAGGTAAGGTGAGCAATTTACTCCAAACGTCACAGTTTTTTGCTCATATATTCGCAGAGGATCTGTTGAATTATTCCTAAAGACTATTCACTGGAACTTCGTTAGCTCATCCTGTACCCAAATTTGCCTATACATTTTCTCTATATGGCTGTTGAAGACGTATTTAAATAGTCTCCAGTGGAGTAGTAATAGGGTTAGATCGGCTTGTAAAACCGGACCTGTGTGAAGCACATCATTTTGCCATTCGATGTGGAACATGACGCGTTGAAGACGACCCTAACTTTCGTCGTTGTACTATCTTCTTTAATTACAGCATGATGAGGTAGATAATAGCAGTCTGAATTATCAGATTAAACAGCAGAGGGAAGTTTGACCATATGCCCTAAAGTCTCATATTCTTCTAATACTCTATTGTATTCAGCCTGTAAAGCTGGTGTTTTTGTGAGACGGGTTTCTTTCCTGTGAAACTGTGCGCAAACGCTTTTCAAAGAAGGCTCTAACTCAACATTGAGAGGAAAATCTCGCTTGAATGGAAGAGAAACAGTATATTTCCCATCAGGATTCCTGCGTGTTTTGGTTTTATATAATTCGTCGCAGTAAGCATTTCCTTCATTTATGTTCTTGTCCTTGGGCACATCCTCCAACTCCCAAAATGATTTTAGTTGCTTATCTAAGCTAATCTCGTTAAAGAACGATACCCTTTTGTTGGTTGGATTTTGTGTATCAGCACGACCTGTTAAAATCCAGCCGAATACCGTCTCCTGTGCTTACAAAGTATTCTACACATTTCTTCTAATACCGCATAACATTATATGTGGATAAATATCTCCTCCTAAAATGAGGTCCACTGGATCGTGTACAAAGAACCTCCTGTCAGCAAGTTCAAGGTCAGAGAATGCTTGTTGTGTCGTTGCGTTGACTTGACACGTAGGAAGATCTCCAGTTAGCTGAGGTAAAATTAACACGACCGCATTGATGTTGACCAATGGGTCTCTTAGTGAACGTAGTTCAATAGAGCAGGCATGTTTGACTTGGGCTGAATGAGTATTATTAATTCCCGAAACATGTACGTCTAACCGTTTCGACGGTAAGTTAATTCGCCGCATGAGGCGTTCAGTCATAAATGAACACTCAGATCCAGAGTCAATAAGTGCTCTTGCTGCATAATTAATGGCATTATAATGAATTTTTACCCTAGCTGTTCCTAGCAAAAATCCTTTGCTCGTATTTGCGTGACATGACGAGACGTTGTTTGTGTTTGTATTTTCCCTTTCTCTTGCTTGCTTAGATGTTGAGGGTGTATTGTCAGACGACGTTGATGGATGTGGTTTGGGAGCTGTTTGGTTTGGTTTATCTGTGGGCAGATGAAGCATTGTTTGATGCCGCGAGCGGCATGTGCTACAGTTAAAAGAACTATTGCACTTTGATACAGTGTGTGCGGCTGACAGACAATTTAGGCAACACTTGTTGCTTTTTATATATGAAATTCTGTCTTTTACCGACATTTTTTGAAACCTTGAGCAATTTCTTATATGATGATCTTTGCTCTTACACATCTTGCACGTAATTTTTGGGACACTAGTTTGGTATACGCCACGTTTGACAGAATTATCCAAATTATTCCCGCCCTGAGGTTTCGTTTAGGTAATATAATTTTTCCACAGATGTAAGGCGTTTATTTAAAATATAAATGGCCGTAAACATATCCCGGAAGGTTGGCCATGAAAGATAGTCGCCTTTGAACACATCGGTATCACAAGCGGCGAGACGAATATTATGCTCACGACAAGCACGTGGTCTGATTTTGAGCTGCAGGATTTACAGTGGGTTGAGGATTGGAGGGAGGTGTCAGTTTTTCTGCTTAAGCTGACATGGTCGCAACTAGTGCTGGAAAACCATCGATAGTGGTCCCATCGATGGACCATCGATAGTTTTCAAGGCAACCATCGATAGTATCGATGGTTTAATATCGCACGTTTTATGCAATAGGGATTTATCTCGAAATTTTCGATTTCTGGGATTTTGCCATATATCTCAATAACTGAGTGATGCCTTTGAATCTAGTCGTATAAAATACCCAAAAAGATAAAACTGGCGGAAATAAAAGTGATTTTGTAGTTAGCCGTAGAAGAAAACTATTTGAAATTATAAAAGCTTGTTTGCGTTTTCCCAAAAAAAATTTTTTTGAGTTAAATCCCTATTGATAAAACGTGTGATATATCGTCGCCTGAGAAAACGAATGTCGTATGTGAAAATCGACGATTTCTAGTTTTTGATGCAAATTAACTAAATCGGACCTAATCTTTTAATTTTTCCAATCCATTTTTTTCTATCTCTTTTAGTTTTCGAGTTATTTAGTAGGCATTTGTCGTATGTTACAAAATTGCTACCATTTGGGTAAGCTTTTGTCGTATGTAACACACATACGACAAATTTCCATATAAATTCGTGTTTGTTTATTTTAAGCAAATGTCGTATGTGCCACTGAGCTACTGAGAATAAACCAAAATATTGTATCGGAGCCAGCGTTGCCGTTTGGGCCACTAAAGTGGCAATTTGAACCTTTTTCCAAGCCAGGCCACCTGAACCCAACTTTTTGAAAATATGCAATATGATTGAACCTTTTTAAAAATTCGGGCCACTTTTGGTCCTTTTTTACTTTCAAAACTATAATTATTAAATAATTTTTAGTTTTTTCTTAAATATAAGAACAAAAAACCTCTTTGTTACTATTTTACTTTGCATTGGCAACTCTCCGTTTCGAAAGGTTCTTTATTTAATTTGTTTGCCAACACTACCCTTGAATACTTTGAAATTTAGTCTGTTCGTTAAGATAATGAAAACGCACGGAGCAGCCCAGAGACACACAAACACATATAACGTTCGTTGATCCGTAGGAAAGTGAAAGAAATGTAGGAATTTAACCACAATTTACATTCTTTGCACTCATATTCGCTCTTTTTGGTAAAACTCCTACGGTTCTTGCACTTTCCTATGGCTCAACGAACGCTATAACAGTTTTTTTTAATTCCTTGCCTTTCTCGGGTTATTCCGTCTGCTCAACGAACGATCATATTAACGCTGCGTTAGTGTAGAGAATATTTTAAATTCCATTTTCTTCATTAAATAAACCACAAAAATATATAAAAATGTGTTTTAGCTAAAAAAAAAAAATGGGGCCACTTTTTTTAATTTTTTGGGCCACCTTTTGAAATTTTTGAGCGGTAACACTGATCGGAGCTATAGGTTATAGTGATCCGATCTGAATGATTTTCACTGACATATTTTATTGTAGTATAATACCAATTACTGCAAAGTTAAGTATAATTTGATTCTTAAATATGGAAGTTATACCCGAAAACAGCTATATCTGAACAATCGGTTGTATAGGAGCTATATTCTATAGTGGTCCGATCTTGACAAATTTCGGTGACATTTATTAGGTCCATATGGGTACAAATACCTTAAAGTTTCATGCCCTTATCTGTTTACATGGAGAAGTTATATCGCAAAATGTCCATATCTGAACAATCAGGTGTATGGGAGCTATATGTTATAGTGGTCCGATCTTGACAAATTTAGGTGACTATTATTATGTCCATGTGGGTACAAATACTTCAAAGTTTCATGCGCTTATCTCTTTACATGGAGAAGTTATATCCCAGAATGTCCATATCTGAACAATCAGTTGTATGGGAGCTATATGCTATAGTGGTCCGATCTTAACAAATTTTATTGACATTTATTAGATCCATATGGGTACAACTACTTCAAAGTTTAATATCCTTATCTCCTCAAATAAAGAAGTTATACCCGAAAACAGCTATATCTGAACAATCAGTTGTATGGGAGCTATATCTTATATTAGTCCGATGTGGTGGATTCCGACAAATGATCAAAGTATCATCAAAATATATATAACTGCCAAATTTCAAGTCGATATCTCAAAAAATGTGAGCCTCATAACCATTCCGGTTTGAAAAAAGAGAAGAATTTTTGTCGTATGTGCTATCATAAACAGGTATTGGTGCTCAGACGTCACATACGACAAAAGCATACTGAATGAAAAGTCGTATATCTCCCAAAATTTTAAAGATATCCAACTTTTGCAAATTGCAAGTCAAAATTTATAATACTCTCTACAGTTCGTCCAAATAACAGAAAAATCTGTTGTACAGTTTTTGAGAATTTCCAATTTAAACTTCAAAGTCGATTTTCTCGAAACTATGTTTTGCTACATACGACATTCGTTTTCTCAGGCGACGATATGTACGTAGGTGGCCCGTTAGAGGGAAATTTGGTACTCAAATATTTCATGCATATATACACACATACATATGTATGCATGTATGTACTTACGTTCCCATATTTAAAAGAAAAATATAAATTTTTATTAGAAACATCCCAGCTAGCAAGGTACCGTACATTTTACGAACATTGCGATTTACGAACTATTCTCGAATCAGAAAACAATAACAAAAGAAGCTTTTTTCTATCATGTCAAAAAAAAAAACAAAACGAAAAATTTTAAACTCAATATTTTGAAAGTAAATATGTATGTTTGTAAAATTTCCACATTTACGATAAAAAAAAACGGACGGAAAAAGATTCATATACGAGTGCTTTTTCGATACATTTATGACACTCGTAGGCACTGAACATTTTAAAGCGAAACAGTATTCTTAGGCGAATCGTAAACGGATTTCGTAAACGATATTTTATTAGAGTTTTCTTCGAGAAAACATCAGTTTACGAGCTCGTTTACGATGGTTTTGCTGGCTGGGACATTATAAAATTAATAAAAAACCAAAGTTTATGTAAAAAGTTCAATACAAAAAATAAGTCAATAACTATTCAAAGTAAGAATACTACATACACACATTTGTACATATACAGTTGTCCACAAAATAATAGGAGAGCCGAAATCAAAACCTTAATTGCTCAATTCTCAATAAATTTTTTCATAAAATTATTCACTAATCTTTCATTTATATACTCACAATCCACGTATTCAAATCAAGTACCTTAAAAATTATAAATCTGTTTTTTTGATTAATTTTTTAACAGACGTTGTAGTTATGTAGCAAGTAAAATACTATCGATGGTTAAAAAAACCATCGATAATAGCTATGGCATCGGCCCCATCGATAGTATCGATAGTTCAATCGATGGTTTTCCAGCACTAGTCGCAACGTATTTTGCGTCAACTGCATAGCATACCTTATTTTTCTTTTTTATTGTTGCTAAATCCTCTTTTGTTGTACCTGGTGCGTTTATCAACGCGTCATAGGCGGTTTTTGTCTTCCGCCACAGGGCTTTTAGTTCCTCTTGATGAGGTATAAGGCTATGCTTATTGTGCTCTTCTTCAGGGATAGAGTTAAAGAATTCGTTGAATTCTATCAAATTATCGGCGTTTCTAAGATAACTCTCCATCCTTTTAATTCCTCTGAAAATCTTGATTTACCCAAAGTACTAATTTGTTCAGATATAAATTTTTGTTTGTCCTATTTGGACCCAGATAGAAATCTAAGGATTAGATTAAATGAGCCAAAAAATAAATTATATGGACTGAACCGGTACAATCGCCACACAAAACTCATCGAGTTCCAAAGAAAATATTGCGAAAAAATTTTGTTTAAATTGTTTAACCAAATCTTTATTTAAATATATTTTGAGGGGTATACACGTGTTTTAAAAATGCAAAAATCTATATATACTAGTGCCCTGCGTAAACACTACCGTTCACTGTTCGAACACGTGTGCACTAACATTAAACACTGTCGAACACATGCATGTCCGACTTCAACATCAAACATTTCCGATAACTAGCAGCAGGCAAGCAGAGACGTTCTCGTTCTTGAAACGATCGCTGCCCGCAAGTTTCGGTCTTTTCGGTCCACTGCTAAGTATTCGAATACTAAGATGGTGCTTACGAGAGCCCGCCTGCTAGCATTTGGCAACGTAGAAATTTTGCTCAACTGCGTCGATTTGAACGATTAACATGCATGCATGCATACATATGTATGTTTGTATTTACATATGGATGCATGTATGGTTGTATGTATGTACATATATGTATGTATGCATTTGCCTAATTTTTATTTTATATTAAATACCTAGTACCTATATAGTACATACCTAATACCTACTTGCGAACGGATACACATATCTACATATTTATATGAATTTATGAATACCTAAATACTTAGGGCAAATAATTCAGATACTAAATCTTTAATTTTTAGTTTCAAAGCATTGATTTTAGGCGCATTTCTGTCGTACCAAGTATGAAAAGAATACTCGCTTATTCATCAAATTACCTTCAAAGCAACAACACCAACTCGACTATTTTTAAAAATATAATATATATTCTCCATTTTGTAGTTGGGCTGTAATGTTCTGAAGTTGTGAAGAACGTGAATATGATAAAGCTTCCCTTTTCAGTTATTATTATTATTATTATTATTTGAGAGATATTGGCGCAAAAATATTGTCTGATACAATAAGTAATTGTTGTTTCCAACAATCCATTGCTTAAATAGTAAAAATAAGAAAACAACCGAACATCGATTTTTAGGCCCGAAGGGAACATATTAGCCTGAAGTCGTAAAAAAGGCCGAAGTTAGTTCGTTAACTCATAGAAATTTACACTTTTCCGTTTCTCGTCTACCTAAACCCAAAACTCTCAACGGGAAACTCTCAACTCTCACCGTGATCAGTTCATCTACACTATATTTTCACTTGGAAGTTATTCTTTAGATAATACTTAAAAACATCTTTCAAAAAATTTTGGAGAGGGAAAAATTTGGTATAACAGTTATTATTATTTTATTGAAAACAACCAAATTTTTTCTGTAAATTTTATTTAATTAAATATAAAAATATAGTTTGAGGTATTCATTGATTCAAAACATAAAATATCTACATACCTGCATGCGAATTTATTTTTTTATAAATAAATATACGTATTGTATGTACATATGTATATGCATCTCTATGCATCATAGCTAAGATTAGAACGACGCCAAACGTCATTACTAGACTGCGGATCTTTATGCAATTGCATATTTTTAAGGATAAGAGATAGCGATATGGTTCAAAAGAGAAAAATTAATGTTATTAATTAAATATTCTAAATTTTCATATTTATTTCTGCATATTTTGCATATTGCATATAACTTGCATATTTACATAAAAATTGAAAATTTGCATATATATTTTATCGTGAGACAGACACTTTGGCGTTTTCATACTCCTATAATTTGTTTCAAATTGAAGAATTCTATGGAATATATTTTGCAATGAGTCATTTCTAATGGCTTAATTTTTAATAATAATTAGTCATTCAGCGTTTAACAAGCTTATCATTTTATTTTTCTGCATTTGCAATGGGAAAAGCAATGAAGAGAAAGTGTTTGAAGCTTCGAAATTGGGTTGACAATATTAAAGACCCAAATTTGAGCGTTCATTTTCAGCATATAAACTGATATTAACCGATAAGCGTCACAAGTTCGGCATTCAGAATCTGGAGAAAACAATTGTAGTATATTGTGGTCTTAACTACAACTAAAATTATCTCTTTACATTAAAAATTGTTATAATAAAAATTAGTTACCATTTACAGTTTTGTTTTGGGTGTTAATGGGTTATTTATTTGCATGGAACAAATGTTCCAGCATACAACAAATGATTTTTGCATTCAACTGTATTTACTTATTGTGTATATCACTTAAAATTCTATATTTTATATGAAAAAGGTGTATTTTTAATTTGCATATAACTTGCATATAACTTGCATATAAGTTGCATATATTTTGCATATTCAAAACAGAGCAAGAAAATTCGTTTTGGAATGCGAATATATAGTTTTGAATCAATATAACACTTAATAAAGCATTTTAAATTTTTTGCATAAAGACCCGCAGTCTAGTCATTACATTATCTTATTTTAATCAATTATAATAACACTGGATCACAAAATGAAATTTTTTGTCTGTACTTTGGACGTGACCATCCTATCTATATGTAAAATCGGTCGCTGATTCCGAAAATCGGGCTCATTTTTAATTCTATGGGAAGGTTTTTGAGATATCGGCAATTTACCGTTATTTGGCCACTGGCTCCACTTAATCCTGTATACCTTTTTAACGCAGTGAGCTATCTTCCTTTCATCCCTGCTACAACATTTTTCTGTAACTCTTATAGTTTCTGAAATATTGACGATTCAATTTGAATTTTTTCGATTTTTTACGATTTTTTGAAGAAAAAATTGAATTTGTCAGGCAATATCTTTTAAACCAATGTCTTCACCTTCGGTTTTACTCCTTTACATGAAGCTCCATTCTATTGGGAAAAATATAAGCTATCAACGAAGAAAATCCATGGTAAAATGGAAAAGTTATAGGCGATCAAGTAAATACATCCAACTCGCGCAATGCCTCTGCACGGGTATATTCTATGCATGTTATACCCGTAAATGGGCTTTTATCTACTGCGCTGCCAATGTGCTGCTACTGCAGATGTGTAGGTATTGGTATAACAAGACATTGGTTTAAAAGATATTGCCTGACAAAGTCAATTTTTTCTTCAAAAAATCGTAAAAAATCGAAAAAATTCAAATTGAATCGTCAATATTTCAGAAACTATAAGAGTTACAGAAAAATGTTGTAGCAGGGATGAAAAGGAAATTTAATTTTCTTTCGTTGAGTGTCACACCAAGGAAGATAGCTCACTGCGTTAAAGAGGTATACAGGATTAAGTGGAGCCATTGGCCAAATAACGGTAAATTGCCGATATCTCAAAAACCTTCCCATAGAATTAAAAATGAGCCCGATTTTCGGAATCAGCGACCGATTTTACATATAAATAGGATGGTCGCGTTCAGAGTATTTTTTGGCTGTAGTGCAGTGTAATTAAACGTTCTGCTTTAATAACAATAACATATGTACATATGTTTAGTTTTAAGGTTAAGATTGTACCGCCTCCCACTTAATGAAATAAAGGATAAAATAGCTCCAGCATAGCTAAGAAAAAATTTTTGAAGCTATTATGTACCAAGTATAGGTTCAAGATTTTTTAATTTTGGAAACCTTTTTAGATATTTGCATGATTATATTTTTTTTACTACCTAGTCTGAGTACAAGAAAATATTTA
Organism: Urophora cardui; assembly: GCA_960531455.1. Taxonomy (NCBI): domain Eukaryota; kingdom Metazoa; phylum Arthropoda; class Insecta; order Diptera; family Tephritidae; genus Urophora; species Urophora cardui. The sequence goes on from OY482674.1 coordinate 75,119,174, forward strand.
AATACTACCTGCTCTATGAACTCGTTAAATATGTATACGCAAAATATTAATGTGCTTATAATAAAAAACGAAAATTACATTTATACCTGGTATGTCCATACATACATACATACATATGTATGTAAGTATGTTCATATATACATATTTACAAATGTGTATCAGCTATACAAAATTATACAAAACCATAATGATATGTACATACCTACATACGTACATAAAAATGTACATATGTATACATATGTACATATGTATATATACATACATACATATATATATGTATATCTATGCATATCTCACTACAATTTAATTTTCTCAATAAATCAAAAAAAAACCTACCTAAAACAAGTAAGGAAGCCTAAGTTCGAGTGGAATCGAACATTAGATACTCAGTTGTATGCTTTCATTGTTTGTTTGCGTTTGTTCGATATAGGGTGTATTTTATATGAAACGAGTGCTGCATAAACAGGGCGCAGCCACGCCCATTTTCAAAATTTATATCAATCATCCAAATAAACATATAAATATTATTGTTAGTGCAAAATTTCATCCCTCTATGACTTTTAGTTACAAAGACTTAACGTGAAATTCCAAAAGGGTGTTCCAGAAATATCTTTGTTAAAAAGTAGGCGTGGTCATAAACCGATTTCAAAACATTTTTGCGTGTCTATTAACACATGTTATAAAAGTGTATAAACCAAGTTTCGTCATAATATCTCAGTTATTTGTCGAGTAATAGGCACGTAGATTCCTTTGTATAAAAAGAGGCGGTGCCACGCCCATTTTCCAAAATTTCAATGAATTATCTTTATATTTCACAGAGATATCGCTTAAAATGATTTTATTAGGTCACTTTATAATACCCATATATAAAAGTGGGCGTGGTCGTCAACCGATTTTGGTAATTTTTCGTCCGCACATTTGGCTAAGTATATATATCACGCGTACCAAATTTCATCGATATATCTTTAACGGTTTCTGAGTTATGGCTTATAAAACTTTCAATATTTGCCCCTTAATAAGTGGGCGTGGCACCGCCCATTTTCCAAAATTTTTGTATTTTTTGTTTTATGTCCGTAGTTGGACTCCTGTCACAAAATCTAAGTGATATATCTTTATATTTGACAGAGATATCGCTTAAAATGTTTTTATTAGGCCCCATTATAGTTCCCATATATAAAAGTGGGCGTGGGCGTGGCCGTCAACCGATTTTGATAATTTTTCGCCAAAACATTTGCCTAAGTAAGCAAATTACGCGTACCAAATTTCATCGATATATCTTCAACGGTTTCTGAGTTATGACATATAAAACTTTCAATGTTTGCACCTTAATAAGTGGGCGTGGCACCGCCCATTTTCCAAAATTTTTGTACTTTTTGTTTTATGTCCGTAGTTAGACTCCTGCCACAAAATTTCAGTGATAGATCTTTATATTTGACAGAGATATCGCTTAAAATGGTTTTATTAGGTCACTTTATAATACCCATATATAAAAGTGGGCGTGGCCGTAAACCGATTTTGATAATTTTTCGTCAAAACATTTGCTATGTAAGCAAATTACGCATACCAAATTTCATCGATATATCTTCAACGGTTTCTGAGTTATGACATATAAAACTTTCAATGTTTGACCCTTAATAAGTGGGCGTGGCACCGCCCATTTTCCAAAACTTCATCAAATTTCTTCATAAGGGCCTGAGCTCAATATGTGGGTAAAATTTTATCACTCTAGCTATATTAGTGGCTGAGATACCAAATTTCAGAATTTTTCTATATAGGAAAAGTGGGCGTGGTCATGGTCCGATTTCGCCCATTTTCAATACCAACCGTCCCAGTCTCGATACCAACTTGCATTTCAAATTTCATTAAAATATCTCAATTTTTACGCGAGTTAGAGTGCGTACGGACGGACGGACATGGCTCAATCGATTTCTCTTTTCACCCTGATCATTTTGATATATATAAGCCCATATCTATCTCGATTATTTCATTATGTTACAATCCACCGTTATGAAATCAAAATTATAATACTCTGTGTACTAGTACAGCTGAGTATAAACATATCCAATGAATGTTAATGTAGCCCAAATAACACCATCTGCTTGCGTATGAAATTTTTACATTCTCATTTACATTTGCAAAGCATGTTCTGCCTGCACATCAATAAATTTTCGGAAACTTGCTTAAGTATCCGAGAACTTCTTCTGGTATCCGAACATTTGTGCTAACAACATCGAACATGAACGGGCAGCATTGAGATAGAAATGCTTCATTCTCGGTGCTGAAGCACAATTTCACGCCACTGAAGTACTTCACTGTTCGAACACTTCGAAAACCATACATGTGCTACAGCGAGTGCAACACAGCATGTTCGATATCGAGATGTCTTGCGCAGCTCTTTAATATATACCGATTTAATTTAGCAGAAAGGATAGCTAAAAAGGTTTGCCTATTTGAGTTTTATTCTTGTACACAGATAGAATAATATGAAATAGACTTAATGTGCAGGAAATAAGCGAATTGTTTGAATTCAGTATAGAGACACAGATAGAAATCTCGTCAAGATTTAATGTGCCAGTGAAACTCGCAATGGGGTATAAGTTACCAAACTTGTTGCGACACCAACCCGATATATAAATAATTCCGAATATATATGTATATTTGAATTTAAGTAATTGCTTTATTGATTAATTCTCATGTTAATTTATATGCATAAATATATACGTGTTTAGAATAAAATGCAATAATGTATGTATGTATATATGTGGGAATAGATCTGGCAACACGGTTGTTTGACAGCGAGTAGAAGGCGACGAGAATAGAAAGAGCAACGTTAACAGCGAGAGCGATGTAAAAAGGAGAGTTGAAAAGTTGAAGACGAACCGATAAGACGTGCGCGTTAAGAAGAAACGAAACTTAAACAATTTTAATCACTTTTATTATTTAAATATAAAACTAAACTGTATTTTCTAATACTAAACTTTGTATTTTCTAAAATATATCATTAAACAATATTATTAACATATAACTATAGCATTTGGATTGCTACATATGGGGGCTCAACCTCAGTGAAAAAGAAGCTCAACCTCAATGAAAAAGAAGCTCAACCCCAGTGAAAAAGAAGCTCAACCTAAGTAAAAAAGAAGCTAAACCTTAGTGAATAAGTGTTTTTGTGCGTTTGCTGTACAAAAAACGACGCGATAAAACAACTGAACAAATATACGCATATGTATGTATTCGCCTATACATACATACACACATAAATACGAACGTTAAGACAACATTCAAAAGGTGCAAGCATGTCGCGACTTGTTGAATTCGAGAAAATTCGGGATGCGTTGAGAAACGAAAAGAAGTACAACATTCTGTTGCTACATAAATTTGTGTTTGAGAGCGACGGAGATCGAAATAACAGAAAACGGTTGCGCGAGTTTGAAGGGTTCAAATACAACACAAGTGACCAAAAATACGATCAAAAAATAGAGTATATCGTAGAAAATTTGTCGAACAATGATTTGGTGGTGATTTGCAGTATATTACATTTGCAACACAATAGCAAAGATTTAGCTGCACACATATTTACGAACTTGCAAAAAGGTAGTTTGTTGGTTGATGCTGTTTTTGCAAACGAAGACGAGCATGACGACGACGACGAAGACGGCGGCGACGACGCAAACGAAAATAGCAGCAACTCAATCGACGACGAACATACGGCAGGCAGCAAAGCAAACGACGCATCTGTAGAAAACATCGCATATCAAACAGCAAGCATGCAATTGAGAGAAAACAATTCAAGAGTAAATGCAAATTCAACAGCAATGGTACAAAACATCGAAAATGTTAGAAATGCAAATATGAATTCACACAGATTCATGTTAAGTTTCAGAGATTTAGAAGACTCTATTAGGCCATTTACAGGCAATGAAGACTTTCCTATTGAAATTTGGATTCGTGAATTTGAAGAAATAGCTTGTGTTATGGGGTGGGACGAATTACAAATGTTTGTATTCGCCAAGCGATCACTAAAAGGTCTTGCAAAAATGTATGTTATGAGTGAACGTGGTATTACGTGTTGGAGTGCGTTGAAAAATTCTCTGTTAGCAGAATTCCAATCGGACATTAACAGTGCTCAAATTCATAAAATAATGTCAGAAACGAAAATGAAAAGTAAAGAGAATGTACAAGAGTATTTGCTACGAATGAAAGAGTTAGCATTGCGAGGTGGCGTAGAAAATAAAGCTTTAATGCAATATGTCATAGACGGCATTAACGATGCAAGTGTAAATAAATCAATTTTGTATAACGCCAGAGATTTAAAAGAGTTTAAAGAGAAATTGAAGTGCTATGAAAAGATACGTGAACGCTCCAATTCTGTAAAAAGCAATGAAAACAAAAGCAAAAATGTAAACAGTGAAAATTTTCAAAAAGCAAACAACGATAAAAAAGAAATAAAATGTTTTAACTGTGGCACCAAAGGGCATTTGTCAGTGAATTGTGAAAATAAAAACAAAGGCAGAAAATGTTTTAACTGCAATGATTTTGGCCACATTGGTAAAAATTGTCCTATAAAGAAAAGCAATGGTGAGAAAAATTCGAGCAATACACATAAAGTAACATCTGAACATATCTCGATGTGTAAAAATATGGTGATGAATAAACAAAATTTTCTTGCACTGATTGACACAGGAAGTAAATATAACATTGTGAGTGAGAATACTTTCAAAAGCTTGAAGAAGCCGTATCTAAGTGACTGTAACTTTTATCTTATTGGATTTGGAAATCAAAACAAAGTAAAACCTCTGGGTGTGTTTCAGCAAAATTTCGAGGTTGATGAAATAAATTTTAATAGTAAATTTGTAGTCGTGCCTTCACAATTTTTAGACGTAGAAGTGGTGTTAGGTGCTGATTTTTGCAAACAAGCCGAAATTAAAATAAGTCGTGACGGTATAAAAATAAACAAGCCGATTAATGAAGACGAAATATCGAGTTTAATGAAAATTGATACTACAAATGATGACGAAATAATGAGTGACATTGAAAGCAGTGCTAGCAAAAAAGCAAAAGAAGAAGTTTGTGGGCTTATTAAAAATTATAAACCAACCAATACTAAGTCAACGAAGGTAGAAATGCGAATAGTGGTAAATGATGAAAATCCGATTTTTTCGCGACCAAGAAGATTTGCTTACTCTGAACGGTGTGTGATAGAAGATCAAATCGAACAATGGTTAAAAGACAAAATTATAGAACCGTCAGAATCAGAGTACAGCAGTCCGGTTGTGTTGGTAAAAAAGCGTGACGGTACTCCGCGGTTATGTGTGGACTATAGACGATTAAATAAAGTAATAATACGTGATAATTTCCCGTTACCGTTGATCGAAGACCAACTAGATAGACTTCAAAATGCAAACGTCTTTAGCACAATCGATTTAAAAAATGGTTTCTTTCATGTGAGCGTTGAAGAAAAAAGCCGTAAGTACACATCATTTATTACACATAATGGTCAGTACCAGGTTTTGAAAGTTCCATTTGGGTTGGCAAACTCGCCAAGTGTATTTCAACGTCACATCAATGCAATTTTTCGAGATTTGGCGTTTAAAGGCATAGCTATACCATACGTAGATGACATTATAATACCAGTAAAGTCGGAAGATGAAGCGTTAAACAATTTAAAACAAGTAATGAAACAATGCGAAGAATATGGGCTGACAATCAATTTTAAAAAATGTTGTTTTCTTAAAAGAAAAATCGATCTTTTGGGTCACGTCATTGAAAATAATAAAATAAGTATATCCGAAGAAAAAACAAAAGCTGTCACAAAATTTCCAATTCCCAATAACCAAAAGCAATTACAAAGTTTTCTGGGACTCGTTGGTTATTTTCGGAAATTCATTCCAAATTTCTCGATAATTGCCAAACCCCCAACCGACTTATTGAAAAAAGACACAAAATTTACCCTCAAAAACGATGAGATGTCTGCAATCAGCATATTAAAGAAATTAATTACAGAGAAGCCTGTTTTGAAAATATTTAATCAACAACACGATACTGAGCTGCATACTGATGCATCAATTGACGGTTTTGGTGCAGTTCTGTTGCAAAAGTCACCCGACGATGGTCTTATGCATCCAGTGTACTACATGAGTAAAAAGACGACTGAGGCAGAAAGAAAATTCACGAGCCACGAATTAGAAATTTTAGCAGTAGTCGAAGCAATACGTAAATTCCGTGTATACTTATTAGGTACGCGTTTTAAGCTAGTTACTCACTGTGCTGCGTTAGCTGAAATGACTAAAAACAAAGACGTAAATGGTAAGGTTGCAAGGTGGAATATGGCGCTTTCAGAATTTCAGTATGACACCGAACATAGATCTGGTACGCGCATACGGCACGCAGATACTCTTAGTAGATATCCGGTGATGATGGTTAACGATGAAAGCATACATAACAAATTGAAGTATGCACAAAGACGGGATGACGAACTAAAGGCAATCATCGATATTCTAGCAGACAAAACGAAGCACAACAATTATTTTATGAAGAATGGATTATTATATAAATTAGTGGAAGACAATGAACTTATAGTTGTACCTGTAGGCTTACAACTCGAAATTATCAGACAGGCACATGAAAAGGGTCATTTTTCAGTTAAGAAAACGAAAGAGGTAGTAGGTAAAGAATACTACATTCCAAATTTAGACGATAAAATTAGAAGACACATCAGTTGTTGCATACCATGCATTGTATCAAATCGTAAACATGGTAAGCAAGAGGGCGAACTACTTCCGATAACAAAAGAAGAAGAACCACTGCAGACTTTTCACATAGATTTCTTAGGACCGCTTGAATCGACGCATAAGCAATACTAACACATACTAGCTGTAACAGATGGATTTACCAAATTCTGTTGGTTGTACCCGACGAAAACAACATCAGCGAAAGAAGTTACGACAAGATTACAAGCACAGAGTACAATCTTTGGGAATCCGGTAAGGATTGTCTATGACAGAGGTTCGGCTTTCACGTCTGAAGAATTTAAACGATATTGCGAAGATGAAAAAAATCATTCATCATACAGTTACAACCGGCCTTCCGAGAGCAAATGGTCAGGTTGAAAGACTCAACGCTGTAATCATAGCTGTATTATCTAAGCTATCCATGGACGATCCGAACAAGTGGTATAAGAATGTTAGCAAAGTTCAGCAAATGATAAATTCTACATACTGCAGAAGTACAAAAACAACACCATTCGAGTTACTGGTTGGTATCAAGATGCGCACAGAATCCGACATAAGATTAAAAGAGTTGATCGATAATGAGATTATACAAATATTCAACGATGACCGTAACGAGAAGCGTAAAGAAGCGAAACAACAAATTTTAAAGATGCAAAACGAGAACAAACGATCTTACATTTTACGACGTAAACCGGCGATCACTTACAAAGTTGGCGATTTAGTTGCAATTAAACGTACGCAGTTAGGTGGTGGTCTGAAACTTAAACCGAAGTACATGGGACCATATAAGGTTATAAATGCAAAGGGCAACGATACCTACGATGTAATAAAAGACTCAGTTGTATGTGGTGGGCCAAATAAAACCTCTACATGCGCCGAGTTTATGAAGCTTTGGTACGCTGATCAAAATAACGGCGACACATTCGAGGCGAATGTACATTAGGATGGCCGAGATGTGGGAATAGATTTGGCAACACGGTTGTTTGACAGCGAGTAGAAGGTGACGAGAATAGAAAGAGCAACGTTAACAGCAAGAGCGATGTAAAAAGGAGAGTTGAATAGTTGAAGACGAACCGATAAGACGTGCGCGTTAAGAAGAAACGAAACTTAAACAATTTTAATCACTTTTATTATTTAAATATAAAACTAAACTGTATTTTCTAATACTAAACTTTGTATTTTCTAAAATATATCATTAAACAATATTATTAACATATAACTATAGCATTTGGATTGCTACATATATATCATGTGCACATAAGCTTAAAATGTGCTATACGCAAAAAGAGCCTAAGTTGAAAAAGTAAAAATTGACTCAATTAAGAAAAATCCACCACCCAACAAATTAATGATAATTATTGAATTTATTATTATTTTTTTTTATTGAACTAGTACGAGTGAATGTTGATAAAATTGTTTTTTGAATATATACTGCTAACGCAGATTACACTGGATCACAAAATTAAATTTTTTGTCTGTACTTTGCACGTGACTATCCTATCTATATGTAAAATCGGTCGCTGATTCCGAAAATCGGGTTCATTTTTAATTCTTTGGGAAGGTTTTTGAGATATCGGCAATTTACCGTTATTTGGCCAATGGGTCCAAATTGGGTTAAATTTCCTTTTCATGGCTGCTATAACAATTTTCTCTAACTCTTATAGTTTCTGAAATATTGACGATTCAATTTGAATTTTTTCGATTTTTTACGATTTTTTGAAGGAAAAATTGACTTTGTCAGGCAATATCTTTAAAACCAATGTCTTCACCTTCGGGTTTACTCTTTTGCGTGAAGCTCCTTTCTATTGGGAAAAAGATAAGCTATCAACGAATAAAATCCATGCTAAAATGGAAAAGTTATAGGCGATCAAGTAAATACAGGCACGTCGCGCAATGCCTCTGCACGGGTATATTCTATGCATGTTATACCCGTAAATGGGCTTGTATCTACTGCGCTGCCAACGTGCTGCTACTGCAGATGTGTAGGTATTGGTACAATGTGCATAGAATGTACCCGTGCAGAGGCATTGCGCGACCTGGCTGTATTTACTTTATCGCCTATAACTTTTCCATTTTAAAATGGATTTTCATCGTTGATAGCTTATTTTTTTGGTAATAGAACTGAGCTTCCCGCAAAGGAGTAAAACCGAAGGTGAAAACATTGGTTTTAAAGATATTGCCTGACAAAGTAAACTTTTTCTTAAAAAAAATCGTAAAAATTCAAATTGAATCATCAATATTTCAGAAACTATAAGAGTTAAAGAAAAATGTTATAGGAGCCGTGAAAAGGAAATTTAATTTTCTTTCGTTTGGTGTCACCTTAAGGAAGATATCTCACTGTGTTAAAGAGATATACAGGATTAAGTGGACACATGTGCCAAATAACGGTAAATTGCCGATATCTCTAAAACCTTCCCATAGAATTAAAAATGAACCCGTTTTTCGGAATCAGCGACCGATTTTACATATAGATAGGATGGTCGCGTTCAGAGTATTTTTTGGCTGTAGAGCAGTGTTATGTGACCCGTGCAGTGGTTATGACACCTTACGCAGGTAAACCACTCTCGGATCGGTTTTACAACTGATGAGGGGTTTGCTCAACAGCAAAAAGCGATTGGGTGTTTCTCAACACAAATTAAAGAAAATATAGCTCACTCGCACTTTTTACCTCGAAGAAGGTATTAACGCACTCAACAAAATTTTGCAGAAAAAACCACTTAACAGAAATTATTGTTTTGTGTAATTGTATTGTTGTTGGTTTGTGCTGTGATTTTCTCGCTTTTGTACGCTTGATTGTAATGTTGGCAAACTGATCCTGGGACGAAATGTTTGTTGGATGTTTTTTGTGGATGGATGTATGTGGCGTGGACTGTATGTTAATATGTATGTACTCCACTTGGGCCTAGGTTGGACGTAGGTAATCCTCAAAGGCGCGATAGGACCAAATGATTATCCGGGGGACAATTCCAATAAATAATAAGAACGAAGAATTAGTAAATCGTTATAAATAAATGATGTATATTTCAAGATATATATGCACATTAGGGTGCTTTTAATTTGTATGAAAAATTTAAAAGTTCATAAAAAGACTGTATCGCCCCCTCAATCTGTAGTAACATGGTCAAAGATATCACACATAAATTTTGGTCCCGATTGGTGGCGGTTAAGGCGTGGCGCATTGAGGCCAAAGTTCAAAAAACTCTATGAAGGGTCAAAAAATCAAAATATTTTTTTTAATTATCTAATACCCAAAATTAATACTTCTATACCCAAGGATAACAAATATAAATTTTGATCCCGATTGATGATGGTTTACTGGTGTTTCAAGGCGGTCAAAGTTCAGATTACCATATGCGACACTAAAATGTAAGTCTTCAATGGCAATGTGGACATTGACCCCCTTAAAACACCACTAAACCGTCATCAATCGGAACCAAAATTTATATTTGTTATCCTTGGGTATAGAAGTATTAATTTTGGGTATAATATAATTAAAGAAAATATTTTGATTTTTTGACCCTTCATAGAGTTTTCTGAACTTTGACCTCAATGCGCCACGCCTTAACCGCCACCAATCGGGACCAAAATTTATGTGTGATATCTTTGACCATGTTACTACAGATTGAGGGGGCGATACAGTAAAATATCTTTAATTTGAATTTTAAACGCACTCTAATGCACATATATCTGTTTTCGTTTATTCGGGTGCCCAAAGCTCCCTTCGTTGTTCCTATGTAGATTTTATTGCAATTTCCCCCTTCTTTCCTTTACATTTGATTTCGTATATTGTGTTGTGTGGTTGTCCCTTCTCTATTTTGTCTTTGGTTTTTGGGAATATTGTGTTGAGTGTGTAATTTGGTTTATAGGCGAAATTTATGTTATTGTTGCTGATGTATGTTTCTTTGTTTTAAAGAATAACAGACTCCCTGAAGAAGGCACAATAACGTGTCGAAAAGCGTAGGAGAAAAAAGAGAAGGAAAAGCTTCTATTTATTTTTCGGCCAAAAAGCTCTAAGTAACCCAACAGAATATTTTATAATTTATCACATATAATAAATGTATCTCAACATGACTTTATTGCGGGTACATCACTTGTAATAGATGACTGCATTAAAGGTTTTCAAGAAGGGTACCAAGTTGATACAATATATACTGATTTCGCCAAAGTTTTTGACAGAATATCGCATACAATTTTAATAAATAAACTTTAAATCTCCTTAGTTGGATAAATTCTTATTTGTCACATAGAATTAGCGCTGTTATGCTGGATGGTGTGCTCTCAAAAACATTTTCACTAACATCTGGAGTTCCACAAGAGTGTCCTAGGTCCGCTGCTCTTCTTATTTTTTATTAATGACATTGAGTTTTGTTTTGCTACAGCGAAATAATGTATGCATATGACCTGATGATCTACTCTGTCATTAAGAATATTAATGACTCCAGACTACTTCATAGTTTATATTCATGGTGTAATTAGAAACATCTGTTTCTTAACATAAAAAAATGCAGTAAAATAACATTTTCAAAGCAAAGCTATCTGCTTCCAACAACACACCACATCTCTGCAACCCCTCTGATCTCATTGAATGAATTTAAAGATCTTGGTGTATTTTTCGATTCGAAATTCACATTTGTCGTGTATATTAATCATACGGTGGCTAAAAAACATTCCAAATTTAAAAATGTTTATTTTTATTTTAAGCACTAAGAGCAAAAACACTGCTTCACTCTGCAGTGTTCACTATTTTATATTCTCACTGTTTGCTATCTTTATTTCTTGTTCTCCGTTTTCTTATTTATTTGATATTCTCCTCCGGATTCGAACCATTACATCAACCTCAAATTCAATCTTACGGCATCACATAATGGAACATTCAACATTATATTGAATTGTAATGATCCTTTTATACTTCCCTTTTCCCAAAAAATAATCTATGAATTATTTGAATCATTGTAAAAAAAAATTTAAAAAAAATTGTTTCTCATTATTGATTTTGTTGGATTTCTCACAAAAAAATATTTTCTCACAAAAAGTTTTTAACCGATAGAGTTTTTGAATCAACATTCATTTTCATTTTTAATTTAAGTATGTTTATTTTTAAATCCAAAATACATTTATATTTCGAAAATTTCCTTTTTATTTAAAAAATTTCATTTCTATTTTGAAAATTTTCATTTTTAAAATATAAATGAGCTAGTGTAAAACGTGCATTATGGATATACAAATTTTATTTTTGATTTTAAAATGCTCTTTTTCTATGAGTGTGGGAAAACCCCATGAAAAAGGAACCGACACACACCATATGAGTTGAATTTTTTTAAGTGAGCCACTTTTTTTCGAAGTTGTAGTATCTTTCTGAAACTTTTTTGCATAGTTCACAACAACAAAAAAAAAAAATACGTTGGGCCCAGTTTTTCGAAATTCGAATTATTTTCAAAGTTATAGCTATCAACACTTTTCGAAGTTCCTCAGTTTTTACCGATTTTCTCACGATTGGTCAAACCGATTTTGCTAAATTTTGACATATATATAAAAGATGATATCGGTTTGACCAATCGTGAGAAAATCGGCAAAAACTGAGCAACTTCGAAAAGTGTTGATAGCTATAACTTTGAAAATAATTCGAATTTCGAAAAATTGTTAAATACGTATTTTTGTTTAAGCGTTGTTAGCCATACTACCCACTTTCATTAAAATACATGGCCGTTGAAAAAATTTTAGGTGGCTCACTTCAAAAAATTCAACTCATATCTTTGTCTATTTTAAAGCCGCTTTTGATAGCACGAATAGGAATTGCCTATATGCCAGAATGTCTGAATTTGGTTTCCCTGCAAAACTTATACGGCTATGCCAAATGACGTTGACTAACACCTCCATCTCCGTCAGTATTGGGAAGGACCTCTCCGAACCATTAATTCAAAAACGCCCTATTTCAGAGAAAATTCGATATATATTGCTCTGAAATAGGGCGTTTTTTTTAGCATCCAATATATTTTGCCAACTGTATAAATAAAATACATCTAACAATTTTGTGGTTCGTTAAAAGTAGTTAGTAATTAATAATGACTTAATAAACTTGGTGGACATGTATGGATTGCTCTCAGTAGTGCATCCATTTATTGTAGTCCATCAATAAAGATCTGTAAAAGATTTACTTTTGAGGCGTACGAAACTAGTTGGTCTTGCCGTCAGGGCTAGAGCGAGGGGGTTGGGGTGAGCGAGTAGTCTCGTTTTGTATGATGTAGCATACTTTCTGATTTCTTGAGCAATAGTAGGTATCTTTAGGTCACGATGTAGACGGTCGTTTGTGACGTAGTAGGGTGCGTTTACAATCATTCTAAGAGTTTTCGATTGAAATCTTTGGAGAATTTCTATATTTGAGTTTGCTGCAGTTCCCCACAGCTGTATGCCATAGGTCCAAATGGGTTTTATGATGGCTGAGTAAAGCAGGATTTTGTTGTCAATTGATAGTTGGGAGTTTCGATTCACGAGCAAATAGATTCCGCAGTTTTATACAAAGAGCTTTTCGTTTGGTGAATATGTGGGTTCTCCATGTTAGTTTTCTGTCGAGGTGCATACCAAGGTACTTTGTTACGTCACTTTGCGGTATATCAATGCCGTTGAGTTTTACGGGTGGGAAAGTGTTACGTCTAGTGGTAAACGTCACTTGAGACAGATTTTGATTCATTTGACTTTATCCGCCAGTCTTTCAGCCAATGGGTAATTTTATTTAAACTTCTTTGAAGCTTGAGCGAGGCCACGTTTGGTTCGAGGTCTGCAGCCAGTACGACAGTGTCATCGGCAAAAGTGCCAATAGTGACTCCTTCTGCTATTGGGAGGTCATGTGTGTAAACTAGGTACAGTATTGGGCCCATTACACTACCTTGCGGGACGCCTGCTAAGCTCTCGTAAAGCTCAGACTGCTCTGCTCCTTTCTTGACGAAAGGGTAACGATTTTTTAGGTAAGATTGTACAAATAGGAAGTAATTGGTAGGGAGAGTATTTTTTATTTTATAAAGGAGACCGTCGTGCCATACGCGATCAAAAGCTTGGGATATGTCTAGAAAAGCAGCTGTTCAAATGTTTTTTGCTCAAAGGCAGAGTAGATTTTCTCGGTAAGTCTATGTAGTTGTTCAATTGTTCCGTTCCCTCTTCTGAAGCCAAACTGGTGATTAGGTATAATGTTACGCTCTTCTGTTATGGGTAGGAGTCTTTTAAGGAAAATAATTTCCAAGACTTTTGAGACACATATGCATAATGCACATATATCTGTTTTCGTTTATTCGGGTGCCCAAAGCTCCCTTCGTTGTTCCTATGTAGATTTTATTGCAATTTCCACCTTCTTTCCTTTACATTTGATTTCGTATATTGTGTTGTGTGGTTGTCCCTTCTCTATTTTGTCTTTGGTTTTTGGGAATATTGTGTTGAGTGTGTAATTTGGTTTATAGGCGAAATTTATGTTATTGTTGCTGATGTATGTTTCTTTGTTTTAAAGAATAACAGACTCCCTGAAGAAGGCACAATAACGTGTCGAAAAGCGTAGGAGAAAAAAGAGAAGGAAAAGCTTCTATTTATTTTTCGGCCAAAAAGCTCTAAGTAACCCAACAGAATATTTTATAATTTATCACATATAATAAATGTATCTCAACATGACTTTATTGCGGGTACATCACTTGTAATAGATGACTGCATTAAAGGTTTTCAAGAAGGGTACCAAGTTGATACAATATATACTGATTTCGCCAAAGTTTTTGACAGAATATCGCATACAATTTTAATAAATAAACTTTAAATCTCCTTAGTTGGATAAATTCTTATTTGTCACATAGAATTAGCGCTGTTATGCTGGATGGTGTGCTCTCAAAAACATTTTCACTAACATCTGGAGTTCCACAAGAGTGTCCTAGGTCCGCTGCTCTTCTTATTTTTTATTAATGACATTGAGTTTTGTTTTGCTACAGCGAAATAATGTATGCATATGACCTGATGATCTACTCTGTCATTAAGAATATTAATGACTCCAGACTACTTCATAGTTTATATTCATGGTGTAATTAGAAACATCTGTTTCTTAACATAAAAAAATGCAGTAAAATAACATTTTCAAAGCAAAGCTATCTGCTTCCAACAACACACCACATCTCTGCAACCCCTCTGATCTCATTGAATGAATTTAAAGATCTTGGTGTATTTTTCGATTCGAAATTCACATTTGTCGTGTATATTAATCATACGGTGGCTAAAAAACATTCCAAATTTAAAAATGTTTATTTTTATTTTAAGCACTATGAGCAAAAACACTGCTTCACTCTGCAGTGTTCACTATTTTATATTCTCACTGTTTGCTATCTTTATTTCTTGTTCTCCGTTTTCTTATTTATTTGATATTCTCCTCCGGATTCGAACCATTACATCAACCTCAAATTCAATCCTACGGCATCACATAATGGAACATTCAACATTATATTGAATTGTAATGATCCTTTTATACTTCCCTTTTCCCAAAAAATAATCTATGAATTATTTGAATCATTGTAAAAAAAAATTTAAAAAAAATTGTTTCTCATTATTGATTTTGTTGGATTTCTCACAAAAAAATATTTTCTCACAAAAAGTTTTTAACCGATAGAGTTTTTGAATCAACATTCATTTTCATTTTTAATTTAAGTATGTTTATTTTTAAATCCAAAATACATTTATATTTCGAAAATTTCCTTTTTATTTAAAAAATTTTCAAAATAGAAATGAGCTAGTGTAAAACGTGCATTATGGATATAAAAATTTTATTTTTGATTTTAAAATGCTCTTTTTCTATGAGTGTGGGAAAACCCCATGAAAAAGGAACCGACACACACCATATGAGTTGAATTTTTTGAAGTGAGCCACTTTTTTTCGAAGTTGTAGTATCTTTCTGAAACTTTTTTGCATAGTTCACAACAAAAAAAAAAAAAATACGTTGGGCCCAGTTTTTCGAAATTCGAATTATTTTCAAAGTTATAGCTATCAACACTTTTCGAAGTTCCTCAGTTTTTACCGATTTTCTCACGATTGGTCAAACCGATTTTGCTAAATTTTGACATATATATAAAAGATGATATCGGTTTGACCAATCGTGAGAAAATCGGCAAAAACTGAGCAACTTCGAAAAGTGTTGATAGCTATAACTTTGAAAATAATTCGAATTTCGAAAAATTGTTAAATACGTATTTTTGTTTAAGCGTTGTTAGCCATACTACCCACTTTCATTAAAATACATGGCCGTTGAAAAAATTTTAGGTGGCTCACTTCAAAAAATTCAACTCATATCTTTGTCTATTTTAAAGCCGCTTTTGATAGCACGAATAGGAATTGCCTATATGCCAGAATGTCTGAATTTGGTTTCCCTGCAAAACTTATACGGCTATGCCAAATGACGTTGACTAACACCTCCATCTCCGTCAGTATTGGGAAGGACCTCTCCGAACCATTAATTCAAAAACGCCCTATTTCAGAGAAAATTCGATATATATTGCTCTGAAATAGGGCGTTTTTTTTAGCATCCAATATATTTTGCCAACTGTATAAATAAAATACATCTAACAATTTTGTGGTTCGTTAAAAGTAGTTAGTAATTAATAATGACTTAATAAACTTGGTGGACATGTATGGATTGCTCTCAGTAGTGCATCCATTTATTGTAGTCCATCAATAAAGATCTGTAAAAGATTTACTTTTGAGGCGTACGAAACTAGTTGGTCTTGCCGTCAGGGCTAGAGCGAGGGGGTTGGGGTGAGCGAGTAGTCTCGTTTTGTATGATGTAGCATACTTTCTGATTTCTTGAGCAATAGTAGGTATCTTTAGGTCACGATGTAGACGGTCGTTTGTGACGTAGTAGGGTGCGTTTACAATCATTCTAAGAGTTTTCGATTGAAATCTTTGGAGAATTTCTATATTTGAGTTTGCTGCAGTTCCCCACAGCTGTATGCCATAGGTCCAAATGGGTTTTATGATGGCTGAGTAAAGCAGGATTTTGTTGTCAATTGATAGTTGGGAGTTTCGATTCACGAGCAAATAGATTCCGCAGTTTTATACAAAGAGCTTTTCGTTTGGTGAATATGTGGGTTCTCCATGTTAGTTTTCTGTCGAGGTGCATACCAAGGTACTTTGTTACGTCACTTTGCGGTATATCAATGCCGTTGAGTTTTACGGGTGGGAAAGTGTTACGTCTAGTGGTAAACGTCACTTGAGACAGATTTTGATTCATTTGACTTTATCCGCCAGTCTTTCAGCCAATGGGTAATTTTATTTAAACTTCTTTGAAGCTTGAGCGAGGCCACGTTTGGTTCGAGGTCTGCAGCCAGTACGACAGTGTCATCGGCAAAAGTGCCAATAGTGACTCCTTCTGCTATTGGGAGGTCATGCGTGTAAACTAGGTACAGTATTGGGCCCATTACACTACCTTGCGGGACGCCTGCTAAGCTCTCGTAAAGCTCAGACTGCTCTGCTCCTTTCTTGACGAAAGGGTAACGATTTTTTAGGTAAGATTGTACAAATAGGAAGTAATTGGTAGGGAGAGTATTTTTTATTTTATAAAGGAGACCGTCGTGCCATACGCGATCAAAAGCTTGGGATATGTCTAGAAAAGCAGCTGTTCAAATGTTTTTTGCTCAAAGGCAGAGTAGATTTTCTCGGTAAGTCTATGTAGTTGTTCAATTGTTCCGTTCCCTCTTCTGAAGCCAAACTGGTGATTAGGTATAATGTTACGCTCTTCTGTTATGGGTAGGAGTCTTTTAAGGAAAATAATTTCCAAGACTTTTGAGACACATATGCATAATGCACATATATCTGTTTTCGTTTATTCGGGTGCCCAAAGCTCCCTTCGTTGTTCCTATGTAGATTTTATTGCAATTTCCCCCTTCTTTCCTTTACATTTGATTTCGTATATTGTGTTGTGTGGTTGTCCCTTCTCTATTTTGTCTTTGGTTTTTGGGAATATTGTGTTGAGTGTGTAATTTGGTTTATAGGCGAAATTTATGTTATTGTTGCTGATGTATGTTTCTTTGTTTTAAAGAATAACAGACTCCCTGAAGAAGGCACAATAACGTGTCGAAAAGCGTAGGAGAAAAAAGAGAAGGAAAAGCTTCTATTTATTTTTCGGCCAAAAAGCTCTAAGTAACCCAACAGAATATTTTATAATTTATCACATATAATAAATGTATATCAACATGACTTTATTGCGGGTACATCACTTGTAATAGATGACTGCATTAAAGGTTTTCAAGAAGGGTACCAAGTTGATACAATATATACTGATTTCGCCAAAGTTTTTGACAGAATATCGCATACAATTTTAATAAATAAACTTTAAATCTCCTTAGTTGGATAAATTCTTATTTGTCACATAGAATTAGCGCTGTTATGCTGGATGGTGTGCTCTCAAAAACATTTTCACTAACATCTGGAGTTCCACAAGAGTGTCCTAGGTCCGCTGCTCTTCTTATTTTTTATTAATGACATTGAGTTTTGTTTTGCTACAGCGAAATAATGTATGCATATGACCTGATGATCTACTCTGTCATTAAGAATATTAATGACTCCAGACTACTTCATAGTTTATATTCATGGTGTAATTAGAAACATCTGTTTCTTAACATAAAAAAATGCAGTAAAATAACATTTTCAAAGCAAAGCTATCTGCTTCCAACAACACACCACATCTCTGCAACCCCTCTGATCTCATTGAATGAATTTAAAGATCTTGGTGTATTTTTCGATTCGAAATTCACATTTGTCGTGTATATTAATCATACGGTGGCTAAAAAACATTCCAAATTTAAAAATGTTTATTTTTATTTTAAGCACTATGAGCAAAAACACTGCTTCACTCTGCAGTGTTCACTATTTTATATTCTCACTGTTTGCTATCTTTATTTCTTGTTCTCCGTTTTCTTATTTATTTGATATTCTCCTCCGGATTCGAACCATTACATCAACCTCAAATTCAATCCTACGGCATCACATAATGGAACATTCAACATTATATTGAATTGTAATGATCCTTTTATACTTCCCTTTTCCCAAAAAATAATCTATGAATTATTTGAATCATTGTAAAAAAAAATTTAAAAAAAATTGTTTCTCATTATTGATTTTGTTGGATTTCTCACAAAAAAATATTTTCTCACAAAAAGTTTTTAACCGATAGAGTTTTTGAATCAACATTCATTTTCATTTTTAATTTAAGTATGTTTATTTTTAAATCCAAAATACATTTATATTTCGAAAATTTCCTTTTTATTTAAAAAATTTCATTTCTATTTTGAAAATTTTCATTTTTAAAATATAAATGAGCTAGTGTAAAACGTGCATTATGGATATAAAAATTTTATTTTTGATTTTAAAATGCTCTTTTTCTATGAGTGTGGGAAAACCCCATGAAAAAGGAACCGACACACACCATATGAGTTGAATTTTTTGAAGTGAGCCACTTTTTTTCGAAGTTGTAGTATCTTTCTGAAACTTTTTTGCATAGTTCACAACAACAAAAAAAAAATACGTTGGGCCCAGTTTTTCGAAATTCGAATTATTTTCAAAGTTATAGCTATCAACACTTTTCGAAGTTCCTCAGTTTTTACCGATTTTCTCACGATTGGTCAAACCGATTTTGCTAAATTTTGACATATATATAAAAGATGATATCGGTTTGACCAATCGTGAGAAAATCGGCAAAAACTGAGCAACTTCGAAAAGTGTTGATAGCTATAACTTTGAAAATAATTCGAATTTCGAAAAATTGTTAAATACGTATTTTTGTTTAAGCGTTGTTAGCCATACTAACCACTTTCATTAAAATACATGGCCGTTGAAAAAATTTTAGGTGGCTCACTTCAAAAAATTCAACTCATATCTTTGTCTATTTTAAAGCCGCTTTTGATAGCACGAATAGGAATTGCCTATATGCCAGAATGTCTGAATTTGGTTTCCCTGCAAAACTTATACGGCTATGCCAAATGACGTTGACTAACACCTCCATCTCCGTCAGTATTGGGAAGGACCTCTCCGAACCATTAATTCAAAAACGCCCTATTTCAGAGAAAATTCGATATATATTGCTCTGAAATAGGGCGTTTTTTTTAGCATCCAATATATTTTGCCAACTGTATAAATAAAATACATCTAACAATTTTGTGGTTCGTTAAAAGTAGTTAGTAATTAATAATGACTTAATAAACTTGGTGGACATGTATGGATTGCTCTCAGTAGTGCATCCATTTATTGTAGTCCATCAATAAAGATCTGTAAAAGATTTTCTTTTGAGGCGTACGAAACTAGTTGGTCTTGCCGTCAGGGCTAGAGCGAGGGGGTTGGGGTGAGCGAGTAGTCTCGTTTTGTATGATGTAGCATACTTTCTGATTTCTTGAGCAATAGTAGGTATCTTTAGGTCACGATGTAGACGGTCGTTTGTGACGTAGTAGGGTGCGTTTACAATCATTCTAAGAGTTTTCGATTGAAATCTTTGGAGAATTTCTATATTTGAGTTTGCTGCAGTTCCCCACAGCTGTATGCCATAGGTCCAAATGGGTTTTATGATGGCTGAGTAAAGCAGGATTTTGTTGTCAATTGATAGTTGGGAGTTTCGATTCACGAGCAAATAGATTCCGCAGTTTTATACAAAGAGCTTTTCGTTTGGTGAATATGTGGGTTCTCCATGTTAGTTTTCTGTCGAGGTGCATACCAAGGTACTTTGTTACGTCACTTTGCGGTATATCAATGCCGTTGAGTTTTACGGGTGGGAAAGTGTTACGTCTAGTGGTAAACGTCACTTGAGACAGATTTTGATTCATTTGACTTTATCCGCCAGTCTTTCAGCCAATGGGTAATTTTATTTAAACTTCTTTGAAGCTTGAGCGAGGCCACGTTTGGTTCGAGGTCTGCAGCCAGTACGAGAGTGTCATCGGCAAAAGTGCCAATAGTGACTCCTTCTGCTATTGGGAGGTCATGTGTGTAAACTAGGTACAGTATTGGGCCCATTACACTACCTTGCGGAACGCCTGCTAAGCTCTCGTAAAGCTCAGACTGCTCTGCTCCTTTCTTGACGAAAGGGTAACGATTTTTTAGGTAAGATTGTACAAATAGGAAGTAATTGGTAGGGAGAGTATTTTTTATTTTATAAAGGAGACCGTCGTGCCATACGCGATCAAAAGCTTGGGATATGTCTAGAAAAGCAGCTGTTCAAATGTTTTTTGCTCAAAGGCAGAGTAGATTTTCTCGGTAAGTCTATGTAGTTGTTCAATTGTTCCGTTCCCTCTTCTGAAGCCAAACTGGTGATTAGGTATAATGTTACGCTCTTCTGTTATGGGTAGGAGTCTTTTAAGGAAAATAATTTCCAAGACTTTTGAGACACATATGCATAATGCACATATATCTGTTGTGTGTTCGTTTATTCGGGTGCCCAAAGCTCCCTTCGTTGTTCCTATGTAGATTTTATTGCAATTTTCCCCTTCTTTCCTTTACATTTGATTTCGTATATTGTGTTGTGTGGTTGTCCCTTCTCTATTTTGTCTTTGGTTTTTGGGAATATTGTGTTGAGTGTGTAATTTGGTTTATAGGCGAAATTTATGTTATTGTTGCTGATGTATGTTTCTTTGTTTTAAAGAATAACAGACTCCCTGAAGAAGGCACAATAACGTGTCGAAAAGCGTAGGAGAAAAAAGAGAAGGAAAAGCTTCTATTTATTTTTCGGCCAAAAAGCTCTAAGTAACCCAACAGAATATTTTATAATTTATCACATGTAATAAATGTATCTCAACATGACTTTATTGCGGGTACATCACTTGTAATAGATGACTGCATTAAAGGTTTTCAAGAAGGGTACCAAGTTGATACAATATATACTGATTTCGCCAAAGTTTTTGACAGAATATCGCATACAATTTTAATAAATAAACTTTAAATCTCCTTAGTTGGATAAATTCTTATTTGTCACATAGAATTAGCGCTGTTATGCTGGATGGTGTGCTCTCAAAAACATTTTCACTAACATCTGGAGTTCCACAAGAGTGTCCTAGGTCCGCTGGTCTTCTTATTTTTTATTAATGACTTTGAGTTTTGTTTTGCTACAGCGAAATAATGTATGCATATGACCTGATGATCTACTCTGTCATTAAGAATATTAATGACTCCAGACTACTTCATAGTTTATATTCATGGTGTAATTAGAAACATCTGTTTCTTAACATCAAAAAATGCAGTAAAATAACATTTTCAAAGCAAAGCTATCTGCTTCCAATAACACACCACATCTCTGCAACCCCTCTGATCTCATTGAATGAATTTAAAGATCTTGGTGTATCTTTCGATTCGAAATTCACATTTGTCGTGTATGTTAATCATACGGTGGCTAAAAAACATTCCAAATTTAAAAATGTTTATTTTTATTTTAAGCACTATGAGCAAAAACACTGCTTCACTCTGCAGTGTTCTCTATTTTATATTCTCACTGTTTGCTATCTTTATTTCTTGTTCTCCGTTTTCTTATTTATTTGATATTCTCCTCCGGATTCGAACCATTACATCAACCTCAAATTCAATCCTACGGCATCACATAATGGAACATTCAACATTATATTGAATTGTAATGATCCTTTTATACTTCCCTTTTCCCAAAAAATAATCTATGAATTATTTGAATCATTGTAAAAAAAAAATTAAAAAAAAATTGTTTCTCATTATTGATTTTGTTGGATTTCTCACAAAAAAATATTTTCTCACAAAAAAAGTTTTTAACCGATAGAGAGTTTTTGAATCAACATTCATTTTCATTTTTAATTTAAGTATGTTTATTTTTAAATCCAAAATACATTTATATTTCGAAAATTTCCTTTTTATTTAAAAAATTTCATTTCTATTTTGAAAATTTTCATTTTTAAAATATAAATGAGCTAGTGTAAAACGTGCATTATGGATATAAAAATTTTATTTTTGATTTTAAAATGCTCTTTTTCTATGAGTGTGGGAAAACCCCATGAAAAAGGAACCGACACACACCATATGAGTTGAATTTTTTGAAGTGAGCCACTTTTTTTCGTTGGGCCCAGTTTTTCGAAATTCGAATTATTTTCAAAGTTATAGCTATCAACACTTTTCGAAGTTCCTCAGTTTTTACCGATTTTCTCACGATTGGTCAAACCGATTTTGCTAAATTTTGACATATATATAAAAGATGATATCGGTTTGACCAATCGTGAGAAAATCGGCAAAAACTGAGCAACTTCGAAAAGTGTTGATAGCTATAACTTTGAAAATAATTCGAATTTCGAAAAATTGTTAAATACGTATTTTTGTTTAAGCGTTGTTAGCCATACTACCCACTTTCATTAAAATACATGGCCGTTGAAAAAATTTTAGGTGGCTCACTTCAAAAAATTCAACTCATATCTTTGTCTATTTTAAAGCCGCTTTTGATAGCACGAATAGGAATTGCCTATATGCCAGAATGTCTGAATTTGGTTTCCCTGCAAAACTTATACGGCTATGCCAAATGACGTTGACTAACACCTCCATCTCCGTCAGTATTGGGAAGGACCTCTCCGAACCATTAATTCAAAAACGCCCTATTTCAGAGAAAATTCGATATATATTGCTCTGAAATAGGGCGTTTTTTTAGCATCCAATATATTTTGCCAACTGTATAAATAAAATACATCTAACAATTTTGTGGTTCGTTAAAATTAGTTAGTAATTAATAATGACTTAATAAACTTGGTGGACATGTATGGATTGCTCTCAGTAGTGCATCCATTTATTGTAGTCCATCAATAAAGATCTGCAAAAGATTTTCTTTTGAGGCGTACGAAACTAGTTGGTCTTGCCGTCAGGGCTAGAGCGAGGGGGTTGGGGTGAGCTAGTAGTCTCGTTTTGTATGATGTAGCATACTTTCTGATTTCTTGAGCAATAGTAGGTATCTTTAGGTCACGATGTAGACGGTCGTTTGTGACGTAGTAGGGTGCATTTACAATCATTCTAAGAGTTTTCGATTGAAATCTTTGGAGAATTTCTATATTTGAGTTTGCTGCAGTTCCCCACAGCTGTATGCTATAGGTCCAAATGGGTTTTATGATGGCTGAGTAAAGCAGGATTTTGTTGTCAATTGATAGTTGGGAGTTTCGATTCACGAGCAAATAGATTCCGCAGTTTTATACAAAGAGCTTTTCGTTTGGTGAATATGTGGGTTCTCCATGTTAGTTTTCTGTCGAGGTGCATACCAAGGTACTTTGTTCCGTCACTTTGCGGTATATCAATGCCGTTGAGTTTTACGGGTGGGAAAGTGTTACGTCTAGTGGTAAACGTCACTTGAGACAGATTTTGATTCATTTGACTTTATCCGCCAGTCTTTCAGCCAATGGGTAATTTTATTTAAACTTCTTTGAAGCTTGAGCGAGGCCACGTTTGGTTCGAGGTCTGCAGCCAGTACGACAGTGTCATCGGCAAAAGTGCCAATAGTGACTCCTTCTGCTATTGGGAGGTCATGTGTGTAAACTAGGTACAGTATTGGGCCCATTACACTACCTTGCGGGACGCCTGCTAAGCTCTCGTAAAGCTCAGACTGCTCTGCTCCTTTCTTGACGAAAGGGTAACGATTTTTTAGGTAAGATTGTACAAATAGGAAGTAATTGGTAGGGAGAGTATTTTTTATTTTATAAAGGAGACCGTCGTGCCATACGCGATCAAAAGCTTGGGATATGTCTAGAAAAGCAGCTGTTCAAATGTTTTTTGCTCAAAGGCAGAGTAGATTTTCTCGGTAAGTCTATGTAGTTGTTCAATTGTTCCGTTCCCTCTTCTGAAGCCAAACTGGTGATTAGGTATAATGTTACGCTCTTCTATTATGGGTAGGAGTCTTTTAAGGAAAATAATTTCCAAGACTTTTGAGACAATGGGCAGCAGGCTAATGGGTCTGTAAGACGCTACCGTATCAGGGGCCTTTCCTGGTTTCAGAATCCTTTTCATATGAGCGACTTTCTATTGAGGGGGTATAAATCCAGTTATTAGTACTGCATTAAACAGTTGGGTGAGAAATTTTATGCCTTCGTAAGGTAAGTGCTTTAGTACATTGCCATTAATAATATCGTATAAAGGAGCTTTCTTTGGGTTGAGTTTCGCTATTACGGTTTTTACCTCCGATATTGCGAATCTTTTTATGGGGAGGTCCATTTGATAGGGATGCCTCAGAGTATTTTCCACTTCTGTTGTTGTGCTTAGTGAGGGGTCAATATCATGTGGGGTGAATACTGATTTTATGTGGCGTGCAAAAGTATTTGCTTTCTCTGCGTCACTTTTCGCCCATTCGTTATTTTCCATTCGTATAAGAGAATTAGAGAGAATCGATCTTTTTAGCTTACTTGCAGCTTTCCAGAGGGAGTAATCAGTTGCAGCTTTTGCATCAATATTACTGAGGTATTGTTAAACCTGTTTGTTGTGTTCAATTTTGAGGATATTTTTTAGTTCTTTGGTGAGTGCATTCAATCGTTTCTTGTCGTCGGGGTGACGGGTTTGTTGCCACTTTTTCCTCGTGAATCGCTTTTCTTTGAGATTAGCTTTTATGTTGTGGGTAACGTTTGTCCTTTTTTGTCTGGTGAGGGTGGGAGTTGATTTCCACGCAGTTTGTTGGATGCAGTTGTTAAAATGTTCGACTGCTACCTCTATATCTTCAGCAGATTTCAACGCTAATTTCAAGTCAAGATTAGACGTGATGATGTGTCGGAAGTATTCCCAGTCAGTCTTCCGATTGTAAAGGCTGCATTTATCCACTGTGGGTGTAAATTTTTTATCAATTGTTACCAGGATTGGAGTTGTCGGAAGAGGAGAGGAAGAGAGGATTTACAAGTTATATCTGTCGAATCCATGCAAAAATCGATAAATCGGGAATTTTATTTGTATCTGTTGGCCAATAAGTGGGAGTTCCAGTAGAGAATGAGGTTAAATTGAGATTGCTAATAGCATTGTATAGCTGTCTTCCTTTAGGAGTAATGAGACGAGAGCCCCAGAATGTGTGTTTGGTATTATAATCGCCGCCAGCTAGAAATCGATTTCGAAGAGTTTTGAAGAAATTTTCATATTCTGCAGTGCTGATTGAGTGCCTCGGCGGGCTATAGATAGCAGAGAGTATAAGCTGGCCACTCGGGTCTTCAATGACAACATTTGTGGCTTGTATAGCATTTGTACGGAACGAATTCGTGCTGTAATGTTTAATACTTTTCCGTATCAAGATACCTGAGCCTCCATGAGCTTTGTTACTTGGGTGTTTTGTGTGGTAAAACTTGTAGTTGGGTACTTCAAAGTAGCTTTTGTCCGTAAAATGGGTCTCCGATATGCGGAGCATATCTATATCATGGGTCTGAAGTAGAGCTTTAACTTCAAGTAAGTGTTTGGATAGGCCGTTAGCATTCCAGATAATAATATTTAACGGGTTGAAGATGCACAGTTTTTAGTCGTGAAGGTGACGAGAAGGCTCATCATTGCTGTCATTTGTTGCATGACTTGCTTCAGTAAGTCCATCATTTATCGCATTTCGTTAGTGTTTTGCGTTGGTGTGTGGGTTTCATTACTATTAGGAATAGCATTATTAGGGTTCGAGCGGGGTGTTACGCCTTTCTTTGCCGCTTGAGCATATGTGACTTGGCAGTGTTGGTTTCTCCTGAGGCTGTGTAGACGCTTTTTTCCTCAGAGTTGGGTATTTGGCGCTTTGGAGGTTTTTGTATACCAGGCCCAGGCATTTTTCTAACTGAGGTAGTGTTAGTAAGAGCGCAGTGAGCGCACCAATGAAATGCTGTCGCTTCCCAGCAGAATTTGAGGTAAGGAGGTGCATATTCAGTAGAATATTCATTATGAAAAATGCCCTGAAACTAAGTTCAAAATTCATTGCTGAAAAAACAACTGAACACGCAGTGAAGACATCAGGTGTACTGAAATACATGCTATGGAAGTTCTCCCTGCGTATTCAGGCCTTTTTTCCTACAGAAACTCTCCCTTCTCGTTCAGCAGTTTTTAGGTAGTTGATTTTCGACGCCACCTTTATATAAAAACGAAAGGGAAATTTCAGATTTTAGAACTACATCTCTACTGAATATTCAGTAGGAAATATGTGCTGTTTTCCAGCTGATAAATACCGCAGGGTTGTTTCTGTTCAGTGGCTTACTATCAAGCAACAAGACAACAGCGTATGCGGAAGAACATCATGAATGCGCAATAAATACAATTGTTTTTTCACGTAATATACGTGCATTGCATTTGCAATCGCATTCATCAACATAAAATAATTATAATCATTCATGGTGTCCGCATATGCTGTTGTCTTCTTGCTTGATAATAAGCCACTGAACAGAAACAAACGACAGCACTTCGCTCACACAAGCGAAGCAAACAAAGAGCGTAAGAATCTGTGTGAATTTGGTTCCCAATTTTTCGTACAATTTTACCACTAGCTGCCTGGGCCTGTTTTATACCATACGGCCTTTATAATTTGCTGGATGGTTACCCTTACATAGAGCGCATTTGACATCGTTAGATCTTCTCTTTCGCTTGCAATCAGAGGAGATGTGGTTTCCAGCACATTTTATACATACTGATTTTCGACGGCAGTAGGACTTTGTGTGGCCATATTGCTGACAGTTAGCGCAATGCGGTATTTCACGCTTCGGGGGCGGGGGCTCGATAGTAATTTTAGAGTGCAGGAGACTTTTAACTTGATATATCTCCTTGTTGTTGGATTCGGGGTTGAGTTCAATAATAAACATAGGAAGAGGCTTTTTTGTGACTCTATGTTTTATGTTCCAAATGTTTGTGACTGAGTGACCGAGATCTTTTAGAGAATCCACAATTTCTTTTGGGTCTATTGTAGAGTTCATGTTTCTGAGAACTACTTTGAAGGCACGTTCTTGCTTTGTTTTATAAGTGTAGAACTCTGTGCCTTTCTGTTCCAGTTGTGATACTATGGTTATGTAAGCATCCAGGGATGATGCTTGTACTTTTACTTGATCCTTGCTGGTGAGCTTTAGATCATAGGAGTTTGGAGCAACTTCTTGTAGTAAACTCATTAGGGGGGGAATGTTTAGAACTTCGTCTATAAATATTGGAGGTAGTTTGGGTACTTTTTCAGCAGGTTGGTTTGTTTCCTCATCTTCTAGAGGAGCAAATCTATTTCCACTTGGTTTACTGATTCCAAGCCAATATTGGTCGAGCATAGCCTGCTTTTTAGAGTCAGTACCCTTACCTGGGCTATCGCGTTGGCGTTTGGAATTTTGAGCAGTTACCCATTCGTTAGTTGGGGTGGCAGTTTGGGGTGTCTGCGCTTGTTTTTGTTGGCCATACAGCATTTTGAGTTGCCTTTCGAGGCCCTCAATTTGCTGTTGAACGCTAGGTACGTTAGCGCTAAGCAGGTGGGATGTGGCGAGTTTTTGGGTTGCTCCTAGGGATTTCGGAGTTTGTTGCTGCATTTGGTAGCCATGGGTAATGGCGCAATTTTTTTGGCGCTGATACAATAACACCAGCGCCAACCGTGCCGCCGCGCACGGTTCTGTCGCAATAACACCTTTAGCGCAATTGCCATGGAATAATCGATAAATAACACTTGTTCGCTTCTTACTGTCTACTATCCCCGTTTTATTTTTTTTTTGGCACAATGCTGCTTACATATATAATTGTGCCACAATTAAATTTAATTTTAAAAATCATTTGCGTATATTTGTGCAAATATACTGGGATCTCGGTTTGCTGCATCTTCATTATGGAATACGAGGGTCGGCTCCACCCTATTAAAAAGAAAGATTCCGGGTCCGGGCGCATTATATTGAAATTTCCCCTTACCATTTACCATGCGCAACAAAAATATACTATATGCTAATAAATATTTTATTTAATTTATTTTGTATTATATTTTTCTCTCCTATTCACAGATACTGTCAATTTTGTCTTCTTTCTTTGTGAAAGTAAGATATCAATACGCTTTCTTATTAGCGATGGTTCGGTATTAGCGTTAGCATACATAATTGTGACGGATTCCAAGGTTTATCCAAAGAAGGTTATATTACTTGCGTTTTCATGTGTATGTTTTCTTTAAGAATGTCAATGTGAAAGAGCTGAGAAATGAATTTCAAGGTAAAATTTTTCCAAATTGGTTTTGTCTAACATTCGGAGTTTTTAGTATACATACACAATTATAATCAGCTTATCTACTGCGATATCCTTCTTTAGATAACACTGGTCGACAAAATTTCAACAAATTTTTGTTACAGAAATAAAATTCTACTTTTCTAAAGGATTTCGGTGCGCTGAAGCCGAATCTGAAGTCGATTTTCTGTAATATGTACAGTTTTTTAGATATTCATGCCCAAAAAGGCGAAAAACACGTTTTTTGCCTATATTCACTCCTCAATATCTTTTAAATTACTTACTTATTTTAAAAATTGATTAAAGCTATTGAAAGCTCGGCCATTTCTCTTGAAGACAACGTTATTTCTGTAACAAAATCTTGTCGACCAGTGTAATTCTTGAACGGTGTCATATACGCTGTGCTGTTATTGGCTTTGTGGTGGTGCCATTTTACACTAGCGCTATATTGGTGCTGGTGTTAGCGCACGAAATTGAGTCAGTGTTATATTGCAATAGCGCAACATTGAGTTGGCGCTATACTGAGTTGGCGCTGTACTGAGTTGGCGCTATTCTGAGTTGGCGCTACATTGAGTTGGCGCTATATTGAGTTGGCGCATTTTCCAAATCGGAGTTAGCGCAATAACACCAGGGTTGGCGCTAGCGCAATTGCGCGGCGCAGCGCAGTGTTACCCATGCCTAGCATTTGGGTTTGGGCTTGTAATTGAGATTGGTTTAGTTGGGAGCCTGCTCCCTTAGGAGGGGTGCGCTTAATGGGCATTTTATATTGTTTTGTTACTTACTTTTTCTTTTTGGGCATTAATAAGGTACATTTTTGTTAGTTATTAATAAAAAAGGGTTGTTCTTTAAATTTGCACTCTGGTAACTCAAAGTATTTTAGATTTATATCTCTGTTGCCTGCTTTCAGGCGCTAGATTATTTAGCGCGGTCCACAACCTGCGTACAATTTACGTTATTTGGCTGGTGCACTAGCTTTGTTCAATAACTCAAAATTTTTAATTGCTTTTACAAATAGTTGCGAATTTTATGTTCAATAACCCAAAAAATTTGCAAAAGAGAACCAAATTGGGAGAGTAAGACTTCGAGAGAGTTGAAAATAGTTGCAAGTAAAATTTTCACTTGCAACTACTTGCAGCTTTAAAAAAAATAGCAGCGTCAAAAACATATGATCACAAAAATTTCAATTGGAAATATGCAAACATTTTAATCGCAAATTTCTAATTGCATACTAAATAAATTAGCGCAAAAAGGAATCTGGACGATGTTGTGGAATATCCAAAGTAGATTTTCGTCTTCCTAACTCAGTTATTTACATTCATTTTCAATTTCAAAGATTTCAATTACAACCTAACCTAAAAATCAAACTGTAAAAACAGCGCATCAGCTGTTTACTTGCAAATGTTTACGATTTTGTGTTCAATAACTTTGGTTCATAATTTTCTCTTTTTCTCGTTTTTACTCTTAATTTACCACTGACGCTCTTCTTGCAAGTAAAGTTGTTGAACAAAGCTACTATTTTTGTTGCTATATATATGTATTTGTATTGTTTTCTTTTCTTTTTCACCTCCCCCGCTATGCGGAGTCTCAATTTTGAGCGAGCACTTAATTATTTTGATACACTTTTCACTCCCGTGGAAAGCACTTAAACAACGCTTAGGGCGATGTATTTGGCTTTTTTTAACACTCGAGATTCACTGAAATAAGCTATTATATATAACTAGTATCGCCGGTGCTCGAAATTCGACCATGCAATTTATTTTTTCAACTTTGTATTGGTACAAAAATTATTCCTTTTCGCGGAGATAAGCAACACTTTCCAAATTCCAGTTGTACCGCAACACTAATTTGCCCTTTTTATCACGGTCCGACGCGAAATCATGGTCAAAATCAAGGCAGATCTAGGAAGGTAGGCCCGGTGGCGAATTCAGAAATTTCCCATGTATTTTGTTATTGTAATTGGTAGAGTGTAATTTCAAAATGATATTTCGCCGTGGCTAAAATCTGAATTCGCTTGGGGCTCGTCAATTCCTATTGGCCATGATGTGAATTCGCTTTGATTTTGACATTACACTCTACCTTTGTAAATAAAAAAAGAAGTTTTTCAATTCGCCGCGAGCCTACCTGTTAGATATGCCTTGGTCAAAATTAAAATTACTCAGTGTGCTCTCCCGCACTCTCTCTCATTTTTCGCTTTAATGGAAAAGCAATAGGAGATATTTGGCCGCGTTGATTTTGATCTGAGCGTAAACTGGGCCAATGCATATAAAATAGAGAGAGCGCTTTTAAATTAAAGCGACTCTTCAACTGTGTTTACGATATTTGTAAACACGTTTACGATATCTATCTCTCTTAACTAAAAATTTTATTTATTAATTATAAACAAATTAAATAATTTATAGAAAAAATTATATGCCTATGCACTGCTCCTGACTCATACGAACACATCCATATCAATT
This sequence comes from Urophora cardui, assembly GCA_960531455.1. Lineage (NCBI taxonomy): Eukaryota > Metazoa > Arthropoda > Insecta > Diptera > Tephritidae > Urophora > Urophora cardui. Next base: position 75,150,504 of record OY482674.1, read on the forward strand.
TTATGTGGATATGAGTATGTTAAATTTGCAAAACAGCCTGGCAATTGTTTGTATAAAAAAAGTGTTAGCCTATTAATATATAGATAGTGGGCACATTTGCCAACGAAGCAAAAATAAAGTAAATCAAAAATGGTACAAAACCAAAAATTGTATTTATTAATTATAAAGAAATTAAATAATTTATAGAAAAAATTATATACCTATGCACTGCTCCTGACTCGAACGAACACATCCATATCAATTTTATGTGGATATGAGTATGTTAAATGTGCTAAAAGCGTGGCAATTGTTTGTATGGGAAAATGTTAGCCTATTAATATATAGATACTTATTTCCTAGGTAATTTTTAAGACTTGTTCTCAAAGGTTGCCAGATTTGATGAAATAGGACGTTATTGAAACAAATTCTGAAATAGGGCGTTTTGAAACTATTTTTGAAATAGGATGATCTTTTACTCAGGCGTCGATATGTGAAATTTACGCTATATAAAATAACGACAGTAAGATATTATTTTTGTACCTTTTTCGATTGATATCTGCTACGATAATTCAAATTTCATATTGTACCGTGATTCATAGATGCGTTGGAAGTAAGCGCTGAGGAAGGTCCAGGCTTTATAAAAAGACGAAGGTCTGGTAGTCACGGTAGTCTTTTTCTAGCCCCATTTTAACATAACCATATTTCGTATATATCAGACAAAGGTAAAATATCTTCCGTGGAACCTTTATACATACATCATATTATTTTATAAATTAATTAGAAATACTTTTGGAAATGCTCCGGTTCTAATTTTGGTTCCACTCGAACTTAGGCTTCCTCACTTGTTTTTAATTAGTTTCAATACATGGGCAGATACTACTTAGTACGTGCTGGTTTTTCTGGTGTATATCAAAATATGTCGAATAGTTGATAGTAAAAATATTAAAAAGGAAATATGGGTTAATGAAAGACTAACAATTAGTTCGCCATAAAAATGTTTTATTATGTAAGTCATATCATTTTTTGCAAGTATTAGAGGAAAATTATGCACAATTTTTGGCATGTTATATATTTTCAAATAAGTCTTAATACAATTTTGATTTAACATTTAACTTTGATCCATTAACGAGCTTTCAGGACTCATAGAGTTTGAATCTTTTTGTATGCAGTCATAAATTTTACACAGATCCGGTGTATCCTTAATGGCTTTTAAAAAGTCCATCAGATGTTGGTTTTTATCTGGAATATGTTGCTTTAATTAAATCACATGTAAAATCAAATTTGAAATAAAATTATACTAAAACAATAAATTTTAGCAGTGCATGTTGCATCGGTTAACAATGGTTTCTTCAGAGATTGAATCTGTTAACTTTTAAAATATTTTTGTTTTTAACAGAGTAAAAACAAAATACAGAAAAATAAAATGTCGGTCTCAGCAAAAACATTGTAATTCAGATTTTTTGGTCTTTCTGCAAGAAAAGTATCTTTTCAAAATAAATCTCACATGTTGAGAAAAATCTGCACTCAATGTAGGTATGTATGCAAATTATTATTTTTTATTAATTTCTCAATATTTTCTGTTGAAAATAAATATTAGTGAATAACGGTTTTGGCCCAATGTACGCTTGCTTTTCTTGCTTTTTTTGCTTCAGTTTGCTTTGATTTTCTTTGAAAAACCAATGGTAGCTTTGAACGCTGTCATATTAATCAGCTGAATCGGCAATCCAAAGAAATAAAACAAAATATTTGTTCCTTTTTAGCTAGCTATGAATAGTAATCCAAGTTTGTGCTAGCAAATCGGTTCTTGAATAAAAAAAATTAGCAGAATGAAGGCCAAAGTGTGAGTGTAACAATAATAGAGAGCTCCAAATTTCAAATAGTAAAACTTTCACTAGCGGCCTTATTCCGGCATGGTAACATAATTTACTTAACTAGTGAAATGAGGAATCTGGTACTTTAAACATCCTTTTCGTGTTTTGGCAGGAAAAAATTAGGTTACCACCTCAATACGTGGTAATATTTTGTTAACATTTTCAGCCCGATTACATTCCGTTCGTATGGAAATGCTTTGACAGCGTTACCATTTTTGCCAGAATACCAACTGAAAAGATGGTAACAATTTTCAGCAACATAAATCACCATTAAAGTATTTTCAGATAACGCTCAGAATAGGACTGTAGCTGAAATTATTTGCTGCCAAATTAACAGCTGTTAAAAAATAAAAAAAAACTAATATATATGTTATGTGAATTTTATATGAGGTATTGGCCAGTTTTTAATTAAGAAAAATTGAAAAAAAATTTTTTTGGTAGAAGTTATAGATCCATTTCGGAGACCACCACATCCCCTCGTCAGACTTCTTCAGGCGGCCTCAACCGAGGATCGAACTTAAGTCGTTTCGATTGGTAATCCAATCATCATCCCATTAAGCTACCACCGCCGTCAGCTTTGTTTCGCTTGATTCTCAATTTTCCTTTTATTACAATCCACATACCAACAATAGTGTGTTTGTTTTGCACAAAGTTCTAAAGATATTAACAAGCAAAGCTTTTTACAGGCAATTCAATTCAATTCAATTTTATTAAGTCTACTATAGGTTACCCGCGGGTTTCACACCACGTGCTTTTAAAAATATTAGCATATTGAGTTTGTTCTAAAAAGTTGAGTATATAATTATCTCATATGCCCCCACACCAATTTTCAGTTCCCTAATACAAATATTTCAAGAGATATTCGCTGTTAAAGTTTCACTTTGGGAGGTGCCCACCCCTTCTTTACCAAGATCTACCGTTTTTATCCGTTTAATACATAATTATCTCATATGCCCTCATACGGATTTTGAGTACTCTACTACAAATAAGTCAACAGATATTCACTGTGAAATTTTCAGTGTATGGGAGCTGCCCATCCCTGCTTTACCAAGACCTATTACCACATACGCCCTCACACCGATTTGCAGTACTCTACTATTTAAACAGATATACTCTGTGAAAATTTCAGTGTGTATGGGAGGTGCCCATCTCTGCTTAACCAAGACCTAGAGTTTTTACCCGTTTAATACATAGTTATATCACATGCCCTCACAATAGTTTTCAGTACCCTACCACAAATATTTCCAGATATTCGCTGTGAAAGTTTCAGGTTGTGTGGGAGGTGCCCATCCCTGCTTTACCAAGACCTAGCGTTTTACCCGTTTAATACATAGTTATCTCACATACCCTCACACCAACTTTCAGTAGCCTACTACAAATATTTCCAGATATATTCGCTGTGAAAGATTCAGTTTTTATGGGAGGTGCCCATCCCTGATTTACCATGACTTAGCGTTTTTACCAGTTTAATACATAGTTATCTCACATGCCCTCACACCAGTTTTCAGTACCCTACTACAAATATTTCCAGATATTCGCTATGAAAGTTTTAGTTTGCATGGGAGATGCCCATCCGTGCTTTACCAAGACCTAGAGCTTTTACCCGTTTAATACATAGTTATCTTACATGCCCTCACAACAGTTTTCAGTACCCTACTACAAATATTTAAAGATATTCGCTGTGAAAGTTTCAGTTTGTATGGGTGGTGCCCATCCCTGCTTTACCAAGACCTAGAGTTTTTACTTGTTTAATACATAGTTATCTCACATGCCCTCACACCAGTTTTCAGTACCCTACTACAAATATTTCCAGATATTCGCTGTGAAAGTTTCAGTTTGTATGTGAGGTGCCCATCCCTGCTTTACCATGACCTAGCAGTTTTACCCGTTTAATACATAGTTATCTCACATGCCCTCACACCAATTTTCAGTACCCTACTACAAATATTTCCAGAGATATTCGATGTGAAAATTTCAGTTTGTATGGGAGGTGCCCATCCCTGCTTTACCAAGACCTAGCAGTTTTACCCGTTTAATACATAGTTATCTCACATGCCCTCACACCAGTTTTCAGTACCCTACTACAAATATTTCCAGATATTCGCTATGAAAGTTTTAGTTTGCATGGGAGATGCCCATCCGTGCTTTACCAAGACCTAGAGCTTTTACCCGTTTAATACATAGTTATCTCACATGCCCTCACACCAGATTTCAGTACCATACTACAAATATTTCCAGATATTCGCTGTGAAAGTTTCAGTTTGTATGGGAGGTGCCCATCCCTTCTCTACCAAGACCAAGCGTTTTTACTCCTTTAATACATACAGTGTTGGAAAAAATAATAGGGACACGAGAAAAATTTTACAATTCTCCATTTATTTCATTTTAAGACCAAATAATAATTACCATATATTGATGTTTACATGGAAAGGACATTCTTCAATAACTCTGGGGTGGTTTTTGTATGATAATTTAACTTTTATAAACAAAAACAATGAAATGTATACTTTAAGTTGGAAAAAATAATAGGGACAAACTTCAAATTCGATTTTTTTTTTTCAAATAAACTACAATATTACTGCTGCAGCTAGATTTAAACTAAAGTTTAGTTGAAGCCCCTTTATTTTTTATAACTTCCTTACATCTCCGTGCCATAGGGTTGACCAAATCAGCGCAATTTGCAACTGGTATTAAGTGCCAAGCTTCTTTAATTTTTTTTCCGTAACTCTTGCTTATTTTTTCCATTTTTAATCCCCCATCGTCTTTTTTAATATTCCCCATAGGGCCGAGGTTCGACGACTGTGAGGGCTACTCCAAGACAACAGCTTTCTTAAGTTCAAACCACGAGTTTTCTATTCTGGAGTCATGTTTGGGGTCATTGTCATGCGTAAATCGTCATCTAATGATATCAAGGAGGGTTTAAATTATTCAGTTTTGAGTAGAAACATTCGCAACAGACCTCGAGAAGTAGGACTAAGTGGAAGAAATCCCAGAAAAGTTCCGTATCTTAGAAAAAATAATGTAAGCCAACGAACTGAATTTGCTCAGAGGAGCATGTTGCCGGAAAACTTGAATAACGTTATTTAATCTGATGACACAAAATTAAATTTATCCGGCTCGGATTGCATAATGTTCATTCAACGCCCGCAGAATGCAGAATTTCACCACAGATACATCAGAAAGACTATCAAGCACGGTGGCTTCTTCTGAACGAATTCAGTTCGTTGGCTTACATAATTTTTGCTCAGATACGGAACTTTTCTAGGATTTCTTCCATTTAGTCCTGCTACTCGAAGTATGTTACGAATTCCCAACAAACACTGAGGTTAGTTATCGATTTGAGAATGACTTGAGAACTAGCCTCATTCTCAAACCTCTAACGTTAGAGGACGACTCGAAAATCTATCGAGAATCATAGCGTTCTCAAACAAAAGGGTACCTAATTCTCAAATCGAGAAAATTATAATTCTCGAATCGAATTCTAATGTAGTTCTCTAATGAGATTCTAATCAGAATTTGCAAATACTTCCAATTGGAATGAAAAACAAAGCTTTGTCTCCTTTTACATGATTTTTTCATTGTTTAGATTTTATTAGCGTAATATGTGCCTAAATTGCATATGATTATATATATTGACATGTATATGTTTACCACATTTATAAGAACTGAAATTTAAACAAAATTCAGTGTTATTATTTAAATTAAAGGTACTTCTTGTACTTTTTAATGGAAAACATTGTACGACGGTAATATTAACTTTACCATTTTTTAGTATCTAATTTCAATATATGAATGTATATTCAATATATCAGAAATATATTGAGAATTGATAAAAGGCGTGAGACTTGGCTCCTTCTCTAATCACTCGCTAATCGAATTCTAGTGTAGTTTTCAACCCTAGTTATCGATTTGCGAATATATGGAGAATTACACTAGTTATCTAAGGTAATCTCGACAAAATTTCTAACGTTATAGACTGTGTTTGCTGGGTTGTTCTACTCAAAACTGGACAATTTAAACCCTCCTTGATATCATTAGATGACGATTTACGCATGACAATGGTCCCAAACATGACTCCAGAATACAAAACTCGTGGTTTGAACTTAAGAAAGCTGCTGTCTTGGAGTAGCCCTCACAGTCGTCGAACCTCGGCCCTATGGGGAATATTAATAAAACCGTTTAAAAATAAGCAAGGGTTACGGAAAGAAAATTAAAGTAGCTTGGCACTTAATACCAGTTGCAAATTGCGCTGATTTGGTCATCCCTATGGCACGGAGATGTAAGGAAGTTATAAAAAATAAAGGAGCTTCAACTAAACTTTAGTTTAAATCTAGCTGCAGCAGTAATCGAAAACCCATGGTTTCAACGTAAGAAAGCTGCTGTTTTGGAGTAGCCCTCACAGTCGTCGAACCTGAGCCCCATGGGGGGAAGTTATAAAAAATAAAGGAGCTTCAACTAAACTTTAGTTTAAATCTAGCTGCAGCAGTAATATTGTAGTTTATTTGAAAAAACAATCGAATTTAAAGTTTGTCCCTATTATTTTTTCCAACTTAAATTATACATTTCATTGTTTTTGTTTATAAAAGTTAAATTATCATACAGAAACCACCCCAGAGTTATTGAAGAATGTGCTTTCCATGTAAACATCAATATATGGTAATTATTATTTGGTCTTAAAATGAAATAAAAGGAGAATTGTAAAATTTTTCTCGTGTCCCTATTATTTTTTCCAACACTGTAATTATCTCATATGCCCTCACATCAATTTTCAATACCCTACTGCAAATATTTCAAGAGATATTCCTTTGAAAATTCCAATTTATATGGGAGGAAAGTGTCAATCCCTTATTTACCAAGACCTATATTTTTTATCCGTTGAGTATATGATTATGTATTATTCCTTCACACAAATTTTCATTATTCTATTACAAATATTTCAAGAGATATTACGAAAAAAAGGAAGATTTTGTATGGGAGGTGGGATGGGTACCTTTTAATCAGATGGATGGGTGCCTTTTAATCAGATTAAAAATATGCCTATAGTAATTACCGGGTGAAAATACCTGGGTGTGCAAAGTTTCGTGTGGATTCGTTTAGCGGGTTTCTCGTCAATTGAGTTTAAACACAATTTCCATTTCACATTTATAATAAAAGATGATTATAAAAAATCTTACAGACTAGATCAGTGCAGTTACAAAATTTGCATTTGATAGAAATTAATACTTATAAGTACCTCAGTGAAATATTTATATGTGCACTTCATTAATTCAATTTATCTCTAATTTAAGACTCTATTTAGTTATCTTTGGGCATGTAAATATTATATTACATATTTGGTAATTCGTTTGTATATAATGATTAGTTTTAATCGGCTGATAATGTATACGGTATATAAAAACTTGTGGTATATGCCACCTTTCTTAGGAAAAATTTATATGTGCAAAACGCATTTTCCCTGCTTCAAATGTCAATAAGTAAGATAAAACAACTTTATTCATACAAATCGCAAGTGAAGCAAATATAAATTTTTTTGCAAACGGATATTGAGTGATTTCCAACTTTTAGAAAAAATGCCACGCGGATCCACCCTGACAGAAACAGAGCGCGGTTTTATAATTGGACAGAGGGATGGTGGTGTACCATTGGTCGAAATTGCAACGAAATAGGGACGCCATAGAAATACAATTACTAATTTCCTAAAAAACCCGGAAAAATATGGGACTACCAAACGCAGTGGCAGAAAATCAGAGATTGATGAACGTTGTAAGCGAACAATTCGGCGTCTAGCTGTTGAAAAAGGTATGAGTTGCAGTGAAATTCAAGCCCATCTTAATCTTATGGTAACAAGGAGACGAGTCCACCAAATATTATCCCAAAACAAAAATGTCACATATACTGCGCGAGTATCTCAACCTATGCTTTTAAAAAGACATATGACATCCCGTTTGGCCTTCGCCGATAAATATAAGTTCTGGGATACAGAGTTCCAAAAAGTTATATTCAGCGATGAGAAAAGGTTTAACTTGGATGGTCCCGATGGCTGTCAAAAATATTGGCGCGCCTTAAGACACCCGAGACAGAATCGTCTTAAGCGAAACCATGGTGGCGGCTCGTTAATGGTTTGGGGGGCTTTTGTGTATGCTGGAAAATCTCCACTCTGTTTCATCCCATGCAACACCAATTCCCAAATGTACATTGAGTTATTGGACAATGTACTTATTCAATTTGCTGAAGAAGTTTATGGAAATGAGTGGATATTTCAACAGGACAACGCCCCAATCCACACCGCTCGTACAACAAAAGATTTTTCAGTTGAAGAAAGGGAAGCATATAAATTATTAGAATTTATAAAATATTGTTATCTAGCCACATACATGTTACAAATCCTTTGACGCACATATAATTTTTTCCTAAGGGAAAATTAAATAAAAATTAAACTAAAATCACCAGTAAATAAAGACAAATTCATTTGCTATTGTATTAGTTCATATCTAGTCATATATGTAAAAAATAATATTTAAAAAAATATAACTTTAGTTTTTTATAATTTTTATAAAATATTATTCCATGCACATATAACTATTTCACTGAGGTATATGTGAAACAATAAAAAATCTAATTACACATAATAAATTTTACTCAGTAGGGAGTACTTATAAAAATATGCAAATTATATATACCTAGTAAGGGGTATTTGGGCCAGAAAAGACCCAGGCAATTGTATTTATGCGATGTTTAATGAAATTCATTGAATATAAAACCTAATTGAATATACCCAGTAAGGGACAATTGTGCCATAAAGGGCACTTGGGCCAGAAAGGACCCAGTCCAAGGAGGAACTTTGCGATACTTAACGAAAAATATACTAATTTGATACATAGTATGACTCAATGCATGACTTAAACTGAGACCTTGTCATTGAGAAGTATAGATCAATATTTCTAGACAGACGATTAAACGCTTGTAGTCCTCTCACGAGGGGGGCCAAGACTGAAATAGTTCGATCGGTAACCTGAATATGGAACTAAATGACTCTATTAAGCCGAGATCACACGATGTAAGTATTTGTACAAAAAATGACAAATTTAAATTTGTCCACATTTGCCCATTTTGATATCGATGTGCAAATGATTTGCTTTGCGTTCACACGATTTGCCCGATTTATTAGCTTTTGATTTGCCACACATTTGTACATAGAAGTAAAGCGGCAAATTTGTTCACATTCGTTCACACGATTTAACCAATCATGATAAAACAGTCGTATGAAAAATATAGAAGCATACTTTTGGGCATTTTTTGGAAGAAAATTTTATGAAAAATTAACAAACAAAAATTAATCAAATAGGTATTAAATCATTATAAGTACATGTATTTTCACGATTTCAAAACTGGATAATACTTCTTTTAATTCTCTGTAAGATGATATAAAGTTAATTTAATTCATTCAATAGAATACGTGTGCTAACGAGCTCCAAAAAAAATGGTCATTGTGAAATGTTGACTTTGGTTGCACAAAAGTGAATGAAATGTTGCAGATACATCGAAATCGTATATGAAGAAATTGTTTATGTACTCATTTTGAATGAAAGTGATTATGTTACTTTTTTGCTCGGAATGACTATTTTCGGAGTTAGAAACAAATGAAGGATCAAAATCATATATCAATTTCGATTATTTTTAGAAATGGTTAGGGTAATAGTAGGATATAGTCACGTGCAAAGTTTTGTTAAATTCGCTCGGAAACTGACTGAGTTATTACCAGGGGTTCATGTTTATTTATATTCGGTTCGGATTCGGGAAATTATTAGAAAAATAATAGGTTAAGTATTCGGGTTCGGTGTCGGATCCGGTATTTGGAAAAATATTCGGTTCAGATTCGGGAAAGCATTTGGGAAAACATTCGGTTCAATTTCGGGCAAATATTCTTTCCTGATTTGGGAAAGTATTGGGGTTCGGTTTAGGATCCGGAAAGTATTTGGAAAATTATTCGGTTCAGTTTCGGGAAAACATTCGGTTCAAATTCGGGCAAATATTCTTTCCTAAAGCCCATATGACACTACATTTTTTTCTGGTATTCTACCAGGTTTTTTGTGTGAAGGAGATGGTCAAATACAGTTTTGCGTTGGTGTAAGCGAGCAAGCTATATTGAAAAAAACCAAACAAAATACCATCTAGGCGATTAAAAACCAACGAGCCAGCTTGTATTTCGGTAGGTTTTTTGGCATTCGGTCATTTTTTCTGACAATTTTTCCAATTTGACAACCATAAAATAAATTATATTTAAAATAAAAAAATATATGGAAATACAAATTTTAAATTTGCCTCCTGTAAGCTTCTGCTATGGCCGTAAGGGTAAAGAAGAAGTCCGGAAGAAAAATTATATTGCGTACTAGCTCATCTTTCTAACATGGAATACACAGCTATTCTGCCCTTTGAGTTTCATAACTTTTTTATTTCTGTAATTTAAATTCAAATTTCTAAAAAAAAATAATTTTTGAAATAAATATTATTTTCATTTAGTTTGAAGTTTAATGTCAATCAAATTGTTTTTGAGGGAGTATTTGTCTCTTTTCAACCTACAGAAGAATTGTTTTTGTATTTTGACTTTCGGTGGGTTTTCCAAACCAAAAAAACCAAGAAAAAAATGTAGTGTCATATAGGCATAATTTGGGAAAGTATTCGAAAAATCACTTTTTGAAAAAGTATACTTGTGTGACTAGCAAGAATAATTGAATAACGTCAAAAATGTATTCATTATACAAAATTATCTCAATAAGGAATAAAAAATTATTCCTAATTTTTTCTAGCTAAACGTTAAAAAATGCTTATTCGGCCTATATGACACTACGTTTTTTCTCTGGTATATTTGGTTTGAAAAACCCGCCGAAAGTCAAAATACAAAAACAATTCTTGAAAAGAGACAAAACCTGTGTTCAATTACTAAAAATTTTTAACTTATTTTTCATAACAACTGTCATTTTCATATGAAGAGCTGTAATTTTTTACGAAAAATTCGTAACAATTTTTTGTTATTGAACAGAGCTAAATAATAATATAATAATACAATGGCGCTAATATAACTCTGACGAGTTTTATGGCTGGGCTTCTCTCCAATTCGAGGTGTGCTCCTTTTGTGTGTCCTACAATTTTATGCCAGTTCCGAACGGCGAATGCATTTGTTTGAGAAGCTTTTTCATGGCAGAAATACACTCGGAGGGTATGCCACTCACCGCCGAGAGGTGACCGCTGTTTCTAAAACCCCAACAATTTAGTTTTAATTAATTAGAAAATTTTTTTTTGCTGTTTGTTCGGACTGGGGTTTGAACCCGAGACCTCTGGTATAGCAGGCGAGCACTCTACCCACTGCACTACAGCGACCACGAACAGAGCTAAGTACTCCATTAAAAACAATTTGATTGACATTAAACTTCAAACTAAATGAAAATAATATTTATTTCAAAAATTAATTTTTTTCGAAATTGGAATTCAAATTACTGAAATAAAAAAATTATGCATCTCAAATGGCGGGTATACATATGTGTATTCCATTTTATAAAGAGAAGCCAGTGCGCCGTATAATGTTTCTTCCGGACTTCTTCTTTCCCCTTACGGCCAAAGCAGAAGCTTATAAGAGGCCAATTTAAAACTTGTATTTCCATATATTTTTTATTTTAAACATAATTTATTTTATAGTTGTCAAAAAAGATTTGTATATTTGCCACAATCATTTGTATCCAAGTGGCAAATCAAAATTTGTCCATTTTCATAATTTTTATTTACCTTCTGTATCACATTTGTGTTCACACGATTTGGCTACAAGGGCTGTTTTTGATTTGCCACAAGAGGCTAAATATTTGGCTTTTGTGATTTGTGTCAAATGAAATTTACCGTTCACACGGTGTGCCTATGAATTTGGCAAATTTTAAGCCAAATGTACAAATCGTGTGATCTTAGCTTTAGGGATAGTGAAATTAATCTGCCCAAGCAATACAGGACAGTCAATGGAACCAGAGACAATGTCATAGATAAACATCAAATTATGAACGAACCGTCTCGATTCAAGAGACGCTAAGTTGATGAGCATGCATCTACAGCTGTAAGACCGAAATGGAGTTTCGAAATGATGTGGTTGAAGGGCAAACTATGAAAATTTTCTTTGTACCCTTTCAATTCTAAGAGAGTGTGAAGAATACAGCGGGTTCCAAATGACTGAGCCATACTCCAGTTTAGATCGTACTAGGGAATTATACAATATCTTTCTTGTGTATGGGTCTTTGAAGTCTTTGGCATAGCGCCGTATATACGCAAGATTCGAGTAGGCATTAGGAATGATAGAACTGATATGATTAGTGAACACAAAGGAGGAGTCATAAATAACACCAAGGTCACGAAACTCTTTGACTGAGGTGAGAGAAACATGTGAAATGAAATATATTGAAGAATATCTATTTAAGGATTTAGAGAACGTCATGTGGCAACATTTACCAATATTGAGTCGACGATTTTTTTGGATCGCCCAGGTATTAAGTGCATTTAAATCCTCCTGTAAGGCCAACATGTCAGTTGCACCAGTGATTTTTCGAAACAATTTCAAATCCTCCGCATACAGCAAATAATTTGAAAGTTTGAAGCATGAACCAACGTCATTTATAAAAATTATGAAAAGAAAAGGGTCAAGAATGCTACCCTGCGGCACGCCAGAAGTGGCCACAAAGGTGTACGATTTAGTTTTCTCGATCTCTATATATGTAGTTCTATTTGAAAGATTTAAGCCACCACAGAAAACTATATTGGAAGCCAATATGTACAAGTTTCCACACAAGAATTTTGTGAGAGATTGTCAAATGCCTTTGAGAAATTCGTGTAAATGATGTCTACTTGACATCCACTCATAAACGCGGAAACACAATATTGGGAAAAGACAGCTAGATTTTTAACGGTAGACCGCCCACTTACGAAACCATGATGACAAGGATCAATCAGTCTTTTTATAGCAAAGTCCAGTTTGCTCTTAACCACTTTTTCAAACAGTTTAGAGCAGGTGGACAGCTTCGAAATAGGCCTATAGTTTGTTACCTCATTTTTGTTAGCAGATTTGAAGATTGGAGTGATATAGCATTGACAGACGGCAGCGATAATCCGGAATATCTAGCTAATTCGGACTTTACTTGAGAATTAAGTGGAGGTAATCCGGAATATCTCTTGAGTTAGTCCTCAAAATTTTAGCGGATTAGAGCATTTTGTAATGACATCCCTGGTGAAAAATGTCTATTGTGAATGAAAGGGAAGAAAAAGAAGAACCCAAGGCAGATCTAGGAAGATAGGCGCATAAGTGAATTCAGAAATTTCGAATGTTATTTGTTATTGTAATTGGTAGATTGTAATGTCAAAATGATATTTCGCCTTGGTTGAAATCTGAATTCGTTTGGGACTCGCCCATTCCTATTTCTTCTTGATTTTGACATTACCCTACCTTTGGAAATAAAACAAGCAGTTTTTGAATTCGCCGCTGCGCCTACCTTCCTACAGCTGTTTTGTTAATCCGCAATACTTGCCGTCTGTCAGGGTAAAATTTTAATCGAATTAAGTCTTGCGGTAATCGGGATTATCGCTGCCGTCTGTCAATGCTAATAGACGCTATCTTCTAACGGTCTATAAAACTGCCAGTAGAGAGAGAGTTTAAATATATGGCATAATGCTAAGGAAATAGAATGACTACACTTCTTAAGTGCGAAGGAGGACAGTCAGTCGATATCATGTTTCCATGAAGATTGCAATGAGAAAATACCATTGATGATATCTGGTTCAGAGACAGTCAAAGACCCAAAATCTAGTGTCTTGGAGGGACCAGAGTCAAAAGGGTTACTCAAATGATCTGAATCAACAACAAATTTTGATTTGAAGGTTCACCGAATCGGCCAGGCCTTCTGCGCGAATGCCATTAAATTTCATACAGGTTGGAATATTAGAGAACCCTCTTTTCGAGCGGACGAAATTCCAAAAGAATTTAGGATTTTCTTTAAGATCTTCTTCATATCGAGATATGTAGTTATTATATAAAAATTTATCGAGACTGTTGAACTGTAGCATAAAAGATTTGTATTTATCCCTGAAAGAGATATTAGTTCCTCTGTATAATTTGTAAAATTTATTTTTCTGATTTTGTAGCTTTTTTAACTTTTTGGTATACCAGGGCAATTTATGTGTTTTAGGCGGAAGGTAGGGTACATAGCTACTAAAGCAATCAGCATTCCAAAGGGAAGATATCAAAGCATTTAGAAACTGCCTTACTATAGAAAATTTGACTCCAATCAATTTCAGATAAAGCGCAGTTAAGAACCTCAAAATTAGAGAGCTGACATTCTGATGTGTTATATCCATGAGCACTGGATCAAAAAATTCTAGGACTAACGATAACGGAACATGGTGCATGTCCGATTTGCATATAGGAAAATACATTCAGTCAAATGTCAAATTGTCATCTACAAATATGAGATCTAAAATATTATTGAGTTTTTTAGGAATGAATTGATCTGAATGAAATTAGCACCAAAGAGACTATCTAAGAAGTTAATTTCATGAGCACTGTTAACATTTGTTGGCGTTAGGATAACATTATTTAGTAGATTGGACCAAATTATTTTATTTAGATTAAAATCACCTAAAACGCAGTAGTGATAATTTGGATTATTTTCATAAATATCGATTACATTGTTCACATGAGCACAATACAAGGATTCCGTGCTACCAGGTGGGATATACGATACATAGATAAATAATTTTCTAAATGACCCGCAGATGCAACACAGAGCTGGTCAAAGAGCGAATCATCAGCCGCACAAAAGAAGATAATAGAGAACGCTTAACAGCGATTAGGACACCGCTACCTCTGTTACAGCCTGTCTTGATTGGATCTCTATCTTTTCGGTAAGTGTGATACAGGTTCTGATCAAAAAATTCTGCATCATGCCATGTTTCTACAATGACACAAACATCATATTCACTTCGTGAAGTAACCAAAAATATATCACGGGCTTTTGTGCGCATTCCCGAAATATTTTGAAAGTAAATGCGTACGTTATCATTACGGCTTAAACTAGGTTTATTGCTAATTAAATTATGATTATTATGACTGCTGCGAACGCTGTTCTGACCGTTGAAAAGAAACGAAAGGGGCGCACAGTGACATTAACGGGCCATATCTCAGGATTCAAGCAATTGTTCATATAAATTTTCAGAGACTCCCAATTTTAAGTTGATGCGTTTTAAATTATCTACCAAGGAGTTTTTCTTAACGAGGCTATGATATACTAAAAGATTTTTATCAATCCCGGAATGCTTTCCGACATATTCGATGATATCATCCGAAGTGACCGATGGCATAAAAGAAGCTAAGTGTACCCATTTCCTCTGTACAGCCACCTTGAGTTCAGCATTAGTACTGGAACCAATCACCCGCGCATCATTTCTACTACTGGGTTTCCGCTTGGAGACTTCAACCCACTCATTGTTATTACGTACAACTGGCTGAGTGGATGCATTTGTAACTACATATTGGCCCATATTTGAGTTCGGGTTTCTCTCAGTTGACTTATTTGAGAGTAGCGGGCGCTGATTTACAGCATTAACAGCAGGTGTTGGGCGACGCGTAGGTGGAGTGTTGTTTGTTGACATAGATAGAGAATTAGCATCAGGTGACGCATTGTTGTCGGCGAGAACAGGAGAGTAAGAAATAGGGAAAGATCCAATTGGTGATAAGAGAGCATGATCAGCTGTGTTCGATGATAGAAAAACACGATTAGGTGCATATGCAGTTTTGATCTTGCATTGACACTGTTCGCCTCGTCAAAGGCTGCACCAACAAAATCACAGAGGCTTTTGACTTCAGCAGAGAGCTGATCAATCGCATCATCTTTTTCACAAAGACTTCGCTGCAATGGAAGGATTACAGCATGCATACTGTCCGCTTTTTTTTAATGAGGCTGTTGTTGTCTGCATGCAGAACGGTGAGTAACTTGAGCATTCGAGAATTCTCAGCTCGAATGGAGGCAACAGAATTGCATAAAGATGCTAAAGATGCATGTTGCTTGTTGTTGGCTCAGTTGACGAGTCATTTTGATTCTCAGCAACAGGCGGTTTTGCATTGGGCTTGGAATTTTTAGGTTGTTTGTTACCTTCATTAGAGGACTCATTTGGCTTCACGGCAACTGGAGCTTTTGTAATGGGTTTAGAAGATGTTTCATGTTTATTTTTCCCATCATCTGATGAAGTATTCGTCTTTTCAGCAGCAGGAGAACTAGCATAAGATTTGGTAGCCATTGCTCACCAAAGCGGCAGATGGCAGCGTGAACGAATTGAATTTCTGCGGGCCGCAGCACAAGCGTTACAGAAAAAACTTTGCAGAATTGAGCAAAAACTCTACGTCCGAAGGCAAAATACCAACACAATCTGTGTGAAAAAATTTATTGCACTGCGCACACTCAACTTTTTTTTGGCTGAGAGCGATCAACTTTTGACAACACAAACAAGGCATATAATAATAATACAATGGCGCTATTATAACTCTGACGAGTTTTATGGCCGAGCTTCTCTCCAATTCGAGGTGTGCTCCTTTTTGTTTTTCCTACTAATTGGGTGGACCTACAGTTTTATGCCGGCTCCGAACGGCGAATGCATTTTTTGTGAGAAGCTTTTTCATGGCAGAAATACTCTCGGAGGGTATGCCGCCCACTGCCGAGAGGTGACCGCTGCTCTTAAAAAATCCAATAATTGGATTTTTACTAATTAGAAAATTTTTTTTTTGGTGATTTGCTCGGAGTGTGGTTTGAACCCGAGACCTCTGGCATAGCATGCGAGCAGTCTACCCACTGCACCAGAGCGGTCACGGCGGTGGTAGCTCAAGGGGATGACATTGGATTACCAATCGAAACGACTTAAGTTCGATCATCTGTTGAGGCCGCCTGAAGAAGTCTGAAGAGGGGATGTGGTGGTCTCTGAAATGGATCCATAACTTCTAACAAGCAAATTTTTTAAATTTTTATAATTAAAAACTGGCCAATAGCTCATATAAAGTAATTATTAGACTTAAAACGGTCATGTAAATACAAACGTAAATATGTAAATCGGAAAGCCTGCCGAAAAAAACAAAAATCTGAAAACAATAACAAGCATTGCCTGTACAAAATCTTTGCTTGTTAATAGCTTTAGAACTTTGTACAAAACAAACACACAATCGCACCAACATACTAGGTAGCAAAGACAGAGTGTCATTAAGCTACTGTTGTTAGTATGTGGATTGTAATAAAAGCAAAATTGAGAATTAAGCGAAACAAAGCTGACAGCGCACAGTGCCACGACTCCATACAAATGATGGACAAAAATAGAAGGAGTGGTCAGAATTGGCTGGAACTTCACACCTAGAAGTATTATGCCACGCTAATTTCAAAAATGAAATCGGTTTTTCTGCACCGGTTACTCATTTCAAGAAAACCGAGTTTTTCTTGCATTTTTATATGAAAATAGTCATTGTGAACATGTGTTGATATAAGTGGAAGCAGTCATCAGAATGGGCTGAAACTTTATACCTAAAAGGGTTATATCACGCCAATTTCAGAAAAGAAATCCGTTTTTCAGCATCTGTTACCAGTTAATTAAAAACTATTTTTTTACAATTTTTTAAAAAGGTAAAATAACTCATAATCATCGTAGACATATGTTTATAACAAGTAAGGAAGCCTAAGTTCGAGTGGAATCGAACAGCTGTATGCTTTCATTGTTTGTTTGCGTTTGATGGATTTTATATAAAGTTAGTGCTGCATAAAGTGCGCGTAGCCACGCCCATTTTCAAAATTTTTATCAGTCATCCAACTAAGCATATGAATATTATTCTTTGTGCAAAATTTTATTCCTTTATGACTTCCAGTTACAAAGATGTCACCTTACAAATTTCCAAAGCGTGTTCCAGAAATATCTTTGCTAAAAAGTAGGCGTGGTCATAAACAGATTTCAATAAATTTTTGCGTGTCTATTAATACAAGTTATAAAAGTATATAAACCAAGTTTCATCATAATATCTCAATTATTTGTCGAGTTATGGGCTCCGAAGTAACGTAGATTCCTTTGTCTAAAAGGAGGCGGTGCCACGCCCATTTTCCAAAATGTTTCTATTTTTTGTTTCCGGTCTATTGTAGAAATCATGACACAAAATTTCAATGAATTATCTTTACATTTGACAAAGATATCGCTTAAAATGTTTTTATTGGGCAACTTTATAACACCCATATATAAAAGAGGCCGTCAAACCGATTTCTCTAAAATTTTGAACATGTATTACCACAAGTAATAAAAGTGTACACACCAAGTTTCTTCATTATATATAAATTATTTGTCGAGTTATATGCTAAGGAATCTCGTATATTCCTGCTTCTAAAAAGAGGCGGTGCCACGCCCATTTTCCAAAATTTTTACGGTTTTTGTTTTATGTTCGTAGTAAGACTCCTGCCATAAAATTTTAATGATATATCTTTATATTTGACATAGATATCGCTTAAAATGTTTTTATTAGGTCACTTTATAAGACCCATATATAAAAGTGGGCGTGGTCGCCAACCGATTTTGGAAATTTTTCGCCCAAACATTTGCCTAAGTAAGTATATCACGCGTACCAAATTTCATTGATATATCTTCAATGGTCTCTGAGTTATGACTCATAAAACTTTCAATGTTTGCCCCTTAATAAGTGGGCGTGGCACCGCCCATTTTCCCAAAATTTTTATGTTTTTTGTTTTATGTCCGTAGTTGGACTCATGCCACAAAATTTCAGTGATAGATCTTTATATTTGACAGAGATATCGCTTAAAATGTTTTTATTAGGTCCCTTTATAATACACATATATAAAAGTGGGCGTGGCCGTTAACCGATTTTAACAATTTTCCGTCCAAAGGTTTGCGTAAGTATGTAAATCACGCGTACCAAATTTCATTGATATATCTTCAATGGTTTCTGAGTTATGACGTATAAAACTTTCAATGTTTGACCCTTAATAAGTGGGCGTGGCACCGCCCATTTTCCAAAATTTCATCAAATTTCTTCATAGGGGCCTGAGCTCAACACGTGGGTAAAATTTCATCGCTCTAGCTATATTAGTGGCTGAGATAATAAATTTCCGATTTTTTATATAGGAAAAGTGGGCGTGGTCATGGTCCGATTTCGCCCATTTTCAATACCAACCGTCCCAGTCTCGATACCAACTTGCATTCCAAATTTCATCAAAATATCTCAATTTTTGCGCGAGTTAGAGTGTTTACAGACGGACGGACAGACGGACGGACATGGTTCAATCGATTTCTCTTTTCACCCTGATCATTTTGATATATATAAGTCTATATCTATCTCGATTATTTTATTCTGTTAGAATCCACCGTTATGTGATTAAAACTATAATACTCTGTGTACTGGTACAGCTGAGTATAAAAACCGAAATAGAACTCAGAACTTGTTGAAACTTTACAACTAAAAGGACTAAGCCATGCTTATTTCAAAAATGAAACTGATTTTTCGGTACCGGGTACCGATTAAAAAAAAAAGGATTTCTTTTTACATTACTATATGAAAGACAAATAAGGCATAATCATTGCTGATTGTGGTGTTTACGAAAACATGAAGGAGTTGTCAGAATTTATTGAAACTTTACATATAAAGTGTCTATATTACAATAATTTTAAAAAAGTAATCGGTTTTTTCGTAACGGGTACCCATTAAAAAAATACCGAGTTTTTGCACATCATTATTTTAAAATGAAATATGGCATATCATTGTTGCTAAGTGTTGAGAAAAATAGAGTTAATACTTAAAATTTGTGGAAACTCTACTCCCTAAGTGAATACATTACGGTAATTTGAAAAATTAAGTAGGTTTTTCCTTACATGTAAAAAAAAAACAATTATTTAAAATAAAGCATAATCGCTGTTAAGTAAGTAAGTAATAATCGCTGTTATATGTTAATAAAAACATAACTCATCGGTGTTTTATATTTTAAATATTTTTGTTTTTGTGTAAATGGGTAAAAAAATATCTGTGGTCACAAGCAATAACCGCTTAAGTCGACTTAGGAAGATTTCGAGTTATGTATACCACGTTATTCTCCTTTTAAAACTCTATTTCTTTAAAACCCCCATGCTTATAACTTAATTCAATCAAAAGATATAAATAAAAATATTTAGGCTTAACTTACAATAGAGGTATATTAAACTTGCTATAACAGCCAAAGCAGATGTATATACTTAATCAAATTTCTTCATGACTTTTTGTTTTATTTACAAAATTTGATCGCAACATTATGAATGGCTCATTGATTTTGCGTCCATAGTTTTTAATCGACTTTTATGATTTGCTAAGAAACGCCTTCGAATATAAAAATCAATTTATCTCGAAATAATATTTTTCGGCTTAAGCGATTATTGCAAATTGCCACAGATATGTCAAATACAATTTATTCATGAAATTTTAAACTCGCGTTGAGCAACATTTTCCACTAATAGTAAAACGTTGAAATTTTGCACAGGTAATGTGATTAGTTAGGTGAACAAAATTATAAAAATAATCAAAAACAAAAAAAATATATATATCGCTAGCTTAGAGTGCAAACTGTGTAAGTCCACTTTTATGAAAAAGTGTATTTTTATGTAGAACGCTAGAAAAATCCAATACGCACCGCGCTAAATAAGTCTGTGATACTTGTCATATTTCTACTCGTTGTTATTCAGTGATACGCATATTGTGTAAGTCCAAAAAGCGAAGAAAATTGTGTAAGTCCAAAATATTTATATGAACAGAAATTTTTTTTTCATTTCGAAATTTTTTTATTTTTAGTTTTTTGTCTCTCCTACAAAGTTTTAAAAAAAGGACTTACACAATTTGCACTCTAAGCTAGCGATATATAAAAAAATTGGAACTCCCTGATGTGTATACATTTGTACTATCATTTTTGCAAGCTGTTTTTGTTTGGTGCTTCAGCAAAATATTATTCTTTATGCAGATAAAGAGTAATAGGTATGTTATTTATTTTTATTTTCTTTTTGTTCGGGCGCTGTAAGGTGTCTCGATTGCATTTATTTGCTTACCCGAATTGGTTAATATATTATTTGTAAACTGGTGTCATTGCTCTCCATATATATATATATGTAAATATTCGTATACCTTTGTTTTTGGCTCCCATACCGTGATGCATATTTAAGTATTTTAATTAGCTGATAATTTTTTTCATTTCAAATCACCCTGTACCTCTAAAATGTTTTTTGGCACTTTTAGCTTTAATTCAACACATTAATTTTGAAAAACGAACCAAAAATTTAGATCTTAGGGCATTCACAAAAAGTATTATAAATATAGATCAGCCAAAATATAACAAAACAAGTAAGGAAGCCTAAGTTCGAGTGGAATCGAACATTAGATACTCAGCTGTATGCTTTCATTGTTTGTTTGCGTTTGATGAAAACACGGTGTATTTTATATAAAGCGAGTGCTGCATAAAGTGGGCGTAGCCACGCCCATTTTCAACATTTTTATCAGTCATCCAACTAAGCATATGAATATTATTCTTTGTGCAAAATTTCATTCCTTTATGACTTCTAATTACAAAGATGTCACGTTACAAATTTCCAAAGGGTGTTCCAGAAATATCTTTGTTAAAAAGTAGGCGTGGTCATAAACCGATTTGAATAAATTTTTGCGTGTCTATTAGCACAAGTTATAAAAGTGTATAAACCAAGTTTCGTCTTAATGTCTCAATTACACTGTGGAACAAATTTAGGTCAACAAAAGTTAACTCGGTTCTGAAAGTTAGGGGTGAAAATAGAGGCTAAATTAGAAGACCCGTATCGCGGCGTTTGCTTAGGTTAGTTCGAATTTGTTTTTAATCGACCTTTGAACTTTGCAGGCAAATGCCGATTTTCAGCATATTGTTTGTATGGTTTTTTTGCTATAACTCGTCGACTAATTGAGATTTTTGACAGCAAACGAAAGAAAATTAAATTTCCTATACAAGGGGTCTATAACATTTTTCTCTACCTCTTAAAGTTTCTGAAATATTGATGATTCAATTTGAATTTTTTCGATTTTTCAAAGAAAAAATTGACTTTATCAGGCAATATCTTTAAAACCAAAATTTTCACCTTCGGTTTTACTCCTTTACGTGAAGCTACATTCTATTAGCAAAAAAATAAGCTATCAACGAAGAAAATCCATGGTAAGATGGAAAAGTCATAGGCGATCATGTAAATACAGCCAAGTCGCGCAATGCCTCTGCAGTAGCAGCACATTGGCAGCGCAGTAGATACAAGCCCATCTACGGGTATAACATGCATAAAATATACCCGTGCAGATGCATTGCCCGACTTGACTGTATTTACATGATCGCCTATAACTTTTCCATTTTACCATGGATTTTCTTCGTTGATAGCTTATTTTTTGCTAATAGAATGTAGGTTCACGCAAAGGAGTAAAACCGAAGGTGAAAATTTTGGTTTTAAAGATATTGCCTGACAAAGTCAATTTTTTCTTTAAAAAATCGAAAAAATTCAAATTGAATTATCAATATTTCAGAAACTATAAGAGGCAGAGAAAAATGTTATAGACCCCTTGTATAGGAAATTTAATTTCTTTCGTTTGCTGTCACTCCAACAAAAAAATCTCAATTAGTCGACGAGTTATAGCAAAAAAACCATACAAACAGTATGCTGAAAATCGGCATTTGCCTGCAAAGTTCAAAGGTCGATTAAAAACAAATTCGAACTAACCTAAGCAAACGCCGCGATACGGGTCTTCTAATTTAGCCTCTATTTTCACCCCCAACTTTCAGAACCGAGTTAACTTTTGTTGACCTGAATTTGTTCCACAGTGTTATTTGTCGTTATGGGCTCCGAAATTTCGTAGATTCCTTTGTCTACAAAGAGGCGGTGCCACGCCCATTTTCCAAATTTTTCTATTTTTTCTTTCCGGTCTACTGTGGAACTCATGCCACAAAATTTGAATGAATTATCTTTATATTTGACAAAGATATCGCTTAAAATATTTTTATTAGGCCCCTTTATAGTTCCCATATATAAAAGTGGGCGTGGTCGCCAACCGATTTCGCTAAAATTTTGAACATATGTTACCACAACTAATAAAAGTGTACACACCAAGTTTCGTCATTATATTTAAATTATTTGTCGAGTTATGGGCTCAGAAATCTCGTATATTCCTGCTTCTAAAAAGAGGCGGTGCCACGCCCATTTTCCAAATTTTTTGTGCTTTTCGTTTTATATCCGCAGTTGGACTCCTGCCATAAAATTTCAATGATATACCTTTATATTTGACAGAGATATCGCTTAAAATGTTTTTATTAGGTCACTTTATAATACCCATATATAAAAGTAGGCGTGGCCGTCAACCGATTTTAACAATTTTCCATCCAAATGTTTGCCTAAGTAAGTAAATCACGCCTACCAAATTTCATCGCTATATCTTCAACAGTTTCTGAGTTATGACATATAAAACTTTCAATGTTTGGCCCTTAATAAGTGGGCGTGGCACCGCCCATTTTTCAAAATCTCACCAAATTTCTTCATAAGGGCCTGAGCTCCACACGTGGGTGAAATTTTATCACTCTAGCTCTATTAGTGACTGAGATACAAAATTTCCGATTTTTACTATATAGGGGAAGTGGGCGTGGTCATGGTCCGATTTCGCCCATTTTCAATACCATCCGTTCCAGTCTTGATACCAACTTGCATTCCAAATTTCATCAAAATATTTCAATTTTTGCGCGAGTTATCGTGCGTACAGACAGACAGACGGGCGGACATGGCTCAATCGATTTCTTTTTTCACCCTGATCAATTATATATATATAAGTCAATATCTATCTCGATTATTTTATGGTGTTACAATCCACCGTTACGTGATTAAAACTATAATACTCTGTGTACTAGTGATGAGCGATATATCGCAAACGGGGATTTTTTCACTGTGAATAAAAAATCGCAAATCGCAATTGCGATCACTTTTTCAAAATAGCAGTTCACTACTTATTGTGAACTGCTATCGATGTACCAAGTAAGCAGTTCACCTATGTGAATCGCAATCGCATTATAAATTTCTTTTTGTTTATACTTTTGAGCAGACCACATACGTATATAGAAATATAAAAAAAAAATAATTATTGAATTTACAATTTATCTTTGAAAAATGTTTACAAACAGCGAAATTACTGCGGAATACGTTGTTATTGCTATCATTTTGTTAACATAAAATGAAGACAGTTTAAAATCGCAGTGATTTAAAAATAGCAATCACCGAAATCACAGATATCGAAAAATCGCAGTTTCTCTCATCTCTACTGAGTACTAGTACAGCTGAGTATAAAAAAGGGCATTTAGTCACTTTTTCAAAATTGAAAATTTTCAAATATTGGAAAAAGATGGAAGAGATTTCGACTGCTTCTGTTAGTAGAAGGTCCAAACTACCATAAACAAAAAAAAATTTCACGAAATTTCATGATGTTTTTTTTTGCCTCCAAAGGTTACCAATTTTCGGATTTTGGTATGTTTAATCATATATTTATTTATTAATAAAAAAAAATATTTGCATATTTGTTTTTTTCATGAACCGTACATTTTTTGGTTTGTCGTATATATCTTAACCAAATTGTAAAAGTTGATCTTGCTAGGAATAAAAATGTATTTTTAACAAATTTTTAACTACGACCACTTTTATGTGCGAAGCGCCGAAATGAAATGGTATGTAGAAAATAGGTGAACTTTGAGGGGGTGTGTGAGGCTGAAAGTTGTTTTTATCACAAAATAACTTACGAATTTCTCTTAGTTGGAGTTTTAGCTGTAACTTGACATCAAAACATCTAAGTTTCAAGACAGTCGATTTTTGTATTTTCGTCCACCTTCGCGGCACTGTGCGGCGGTGGTAGCTCAATAGGATGACATTGGATTACCAATCGAAACGACTTAAGTTCGATCCTCGGTTGAGGCCGCCTGAAGAAGTCTGATGAGGGAATGTGGTGGTCTCCGAAATGGATCCATAACTTCTACCAAACAAATTTTTTTCAATTTTTCTTAATTAAAAACTGGCCAATAGCTCATATAAAATTCACATAAAATAATTATTAGAATTAAAACGGCCATGTAAAAGCAAACGTAAATATGTAAATCGGAGAACCTGCCGAAAGAACCAAAATCTGAAAACAATAACAAACATTGCCTGTACAAAAGCCTTGCTTGTTAAGAGCTTTAGAAATTTGTACAAAACAAACACATAATCGCACCAACATACTAGGTAGCAAAGACAGAGTGTCGTTAAGCTACTGTTGTTGGTATGTGGATTGTGATAAAAGGAAAATTGAGAATTGAGCGAAACAAAGCTGACGGCGGTGGTAGCTCAATGGGATGACATTGGATTACCAATCGAAACGACTTAAGTTCGTTCCTCGGTTGAGGCCGCCTGAAGAAGTCTGATGAGGGGATGTGGTGGTCTCCGAAATGGATCCATAACTTCTACCAAAAATTTTTTTTCAATTTTTCTTAATTAAAAACTGGCCAATACCTCATATAAAATTCACATAAAATAATTATTAGAATTAAAACGTCCATGTAAAAACAAACGCTAATATATATATGATTTTATTACTTGGAATTTGGCTAAATTTTCAAAATTTAAAAAATTAAAATAAAATTTTTTTTTTGAAAAAAATAGCATTTAACAGCCAAAAATAGCATTAAAATTATTTTTGCTAATTTTTAATTTTTTTTTTTCGTTTCTTGATTTTCTGTCCGTTTTGCTCTTTCTGAACGTAATTCTTTCCATTTTTCTCTTTTCATTTCACTTGACAGCTAGCTGCTAGATTTCTAAGTAACAAGCCTAATATGTTGACTCGAAGTGCTGAACAAGTTTTGAGAGTTTTTTTCCTCTTCTGCAAATTTTTTGCGTAAAAAATGGAAAATTTAAATTTTTTTAATA
Source organism: Urophora cardui (assembly GCA_960531455.1). Classification (NCBI taxonomy): domain Eukaryota; kingdom Metazoa; phylum Arthropoda; class Insecta; order Diptera; family Tephritidae; genus Urophora; species Urophora cardui. Next base: position 75,176,363 of record OY482674.1, read on the forward strand.
ATTTGCAATAACTTTCTGTTACGGAAAACACCTAACACCTAATATAAGCAGCCGTATTAGAAATTGAATTGCCGAAATTAATGTCAAAGCTTTTCAAATAGAGATTTCGGCTATTCAAAACTTTGAAGCGCTTCAAGCGCTTGAAGTAAAGCTGCCATTTGGCCAAGTTTTATACATTTTAGTAGAGCTCAAAAAAATTTTGACATTTCTCAAAGCCAAGCAAGCAAAGCAAGCGTGCATTGGGCCAAAACCTTAACAGAAAAATTTAGGAAATAACGTTTTCTCTCAGTCAAAAATTATTTTTGTCTTTGGATTTTGGTTTTTCGAAGTTTGTTAGAGTTTTTGTTTAAGATTTTTTTATTTTTAAAATCTTTAAAATATCTAATTTGATATTTTCAATCTCTGGTTCCTTGAAACCAGAAATGGGCGTACTCAATTACATTTTGTAATTGATAACACCCAACAATTACAATTACTTATAATTGTAATTGATATTTTTCAATTACAATTACAAGTAATTGTAATGGAAAATTTTCCAATTATATTTTTGCAATTGTAATTGAAATGCTGCAACTAAAATAACTCAGTAGTATTAAATTACATGTAATTGTTACCGAGTAGTGTTCAATGTAATGTAATTGAACAGTGAATTAGCAAATTTTTTTTGGGTGTTGGCGCATCCCTAAGCTAATACATACCTACATCTAAGACCATACATAGTTATTTTGACCATACAAATCAATCAAAGTGGCTGGGTCATAACAGCAGACTTACATGTAATTGATGCATTTCAATCACAGTTACTTGTAATTTATACCTTTTCGATAACAATTACATGTAATTGTATCTGAAGTTTTTCAATTACAATTACAAGTAATTGTAATTGTAATAGGAAATTTTTAAATTACAATTACAAGTAATTGTAATTAAGAAATTTTGTAATTGTAGATGCCCATATCTGCTTGAAACTATCTAATACTTAATTGTGACAATCTAAAATTTGAAGAATGAGTAATTTGAAGACGTATAGTTTTCTATATTTGAATTTAATACTCTATGATCTGTGTTCATAAAAAATAATATAGATAGGTTTTAATAATTCTATAAAGCGACATTTTCATACCAATTTTTAAGTTTTATAAACTTATACTTATTTTATTTTTTAGGAATACCGATCTATGTATGTAGAATAACAACGCAAGCATTGCATTTTCCTTGTACCAAGCTTTTGTGGTACCCGAAAGGCAAGCTTCTTCAGACAATAAAATGAGGGTAGATTTTCCTATCCGGATCTTTGACTATAATATAATAGTAATTTTTGGCAAATAATAAGCTTTCCGGGGAAATAGAGAATGAAATATCATTCGAAGATGCATGGTGCAAAGATCGGAGGAGTACACCCAGAGGCATATATATAATACTTCTATATTGCTACTATTCAATTGTTTTGTTGGTCAAACATCGCAGTAACGATATACTGTGAGAAAGGGAATCAAGATTCCATGGGCGTCGTTAAACTTTTGTTTTCAAAGACAAGGGGGACTACAGAAAAATTTGATACTATATATAATACAATGGCGTTATTATAACTCTGACGAGTTTTATGGCCGAGCTTCTCTCCCAATACGAGGTGTGCTCCTTTTTGTTTTTCCTACTAATTGGGTGGACCTACAGTTTTATGCCGGCTCCGAACGGCGAATGCATTTTTTGTGAGAAGCTTTTTCATGGCAGAAATACTCGCGGAGGGTATGCCACCCACTGCCGAGAGGTGACCGCTGCTATTAAAAAACCCAATAATTGGATTTTTACTAATTAGAAAAATTGTTTTGGTGTTTTTGCTCGGACCGTGGTTTGAACCCGAGACTTCTGGTATAGCAGGCGAGCACTCTACCCACTGCACCACAGCGGCCAAGGGGGACTACAGAAAAATTGAAATAGGTATTTTATTTAACAAAGATATTTAGATACATTTTATTTTAAAACTTCATTTCAACAATTGAGCATGAGTTCAATAAGTGAATGTTTTAAAAATATAAATACACGCGCGCCATCTGTTGGAACATAGCGGTGGTTACAACCAAATCGCATTAGTAAAAATGTTGCATATATTTAGACAGCACCCTGCAAAAATTCCGAGTACTCCATTCGCTAATCCATGGAGTGCTCGCTATGGACCAACCGATTCCTCCATAACTTGCCACATTTCATACAAAAAATATTGTCCATTTAACATTGCATGTCATTGCAATGGAGTATATACTCCAGTCCCGCATAACAATCAAATTAATCCATGGAGTACCTATAATAATATATAATAATAATACAATGGCGCTATTATAACTCTGACGAGTTTTATGGCCGAGCTTCTCTCCCAATTTGAGGTGTGATCCTTTTTGTTTTTCCTACCAATTGGGTGGACCTACAGTTTTATGCCGGCTCCGAACGGCGAATGCATTTTTTTGTGAGAAGCTTTTTCATGGCAGAAATACACTCGGAGGGTATGCCGCCCACTGCCGAGAGGTGACCGCTGCTCTTAAAAACCCCAATAATTGGAGTTTTACTAATTAGAAAAATTGTTTTGGTGTTTTGCTCGGACCGTGGTTTGAACCCGAGACCTCTGGCATAGCAGGCGAGCACTCTACCCACTGCACCACAGCGGCCACATGGAGTACCTACACTGGTTTAATTGATGGAGTACCTAACAGTTAGCCGAACATGACAACAAAAAACAAATGTTAAAGCGACGACGACGTATGACGTGTATACGTTCAAACATATGTATGTATGTAGTTATATATGTATACACACATTGTCGTCGTCGCGATAAACATTTGCTTTTTGTTATATTCGACTAACTACGAACCCATGCAGATACATGAATTGGTCGTTTGGGCTACGTTAATTGTCACTTTGAAAGTACTCCAACCTACCACAAATGGAGCATATAATCTAATGATTTTTATAGGGCAGCTAGAAATTACATACATACATACATACATACAGGTGAAACTAATAAAAGCGTGTTAAAAAAGTGCGGATTTTATTAATTGGTACATACATATAAATATAAATTATCTGCCTTATTTTTAGCATGTAGGTACCTATGCATAAGTTATTTGGTTGCGAACTACGTTGAAATAATAAATACATGTCGTCGTTTAAAGTGTATTTTCGCGTAAGAGGAGTTTGCATTTTCGCGTAAGGGACATTTTTGCCAAAAATGAGATTTGCCAACCCTGAGTTCCTGACGCTCAGCTCTATCGATCCATACCAAAACTTTGCAAATCTAACAACAAAAACGCATAATAACAGTAAATTGCATAATCGCTTATGAAGGGTATTGTTAAAATTTGACAGCATTACCGGTATGATTTCAGTTCATTCTTACAAGCGAATTTATATGTTATTAGATAAATAAATTAAATGGCGAATTTATATGAAAGGGAGCAAAAGTTAACTTATTTCAACAAATAATATCAGGTAAATAGCAAAAAGATATTATTTTAAACAAATTAAATGAAGTTGCTAATTTGTAAGCTCTGAGACTACGTTTCGTTGCTAAGATCTTTACAATTTTCCGAACCAAATTATGACTAAAGGTATCACAAATTAAAAAAAAAAAACAAGAAAGGAAGCCTAAGTTCGAGTGGAACCAAATATTGTATGCTTTCATAGTTTTTTTACGTTTGGTGGAAACACAGTGCATTTTATATAAAGCTAATAAAGTGGGTGTAGCCACGCCCATTTTAAAAATTCGTATCAATCATCCGACTAAACGTATAAATATTCTTGTTAGTATAAAATTTCATCCCTCTATGACTTTTAGTTACAGAGATGTCACGTTACAAATTTCTGAAGAGCATTCGAGAAATATTTTTATTAAAAAGTAGGCGTGGTTATAAATCGATTTCGCTAAAATTTTGCACATATACTACCGCAAGTGGTAGAAATAAGTCCACCAATTTTCGTCATATCTCAATTATTTGCCAAGTTATGGGCTCCGAACTCTCGTAGATTCCTTTGTCTGATAAGAGGCGGTGCCTCGCCCATTTTCAAAAATATTTCTGTTTTTGGTTTCCTATCTATCATGGGACTTATGCCACAAAATATTTTGTTCATATATTTGAGCTTTGGCCACCATGAAAAATTCAAACAAACATTTCAATTTTTCTTTTGCTTTTATTGGTCGATATTTCGGCTACCATCTGGAGTCATCTTCAGGACTGAAAAACATACATATGTATGTACATATATAAATATTACATACATATATATATATAAACATAAACAAAAATAAACTTACACAATTGTCTATGTTGGATCGACTGATCATATCGTCCCCTCCCCTGCAGTAAATTTGTGTCACTGCTGAAGGATCAGTGATGATTCTTTGTTGAATATTCATCACTGTCTTCATAGCTCCGTATATTTTTATTTGTTTTTGTTTTTTTTTTTCTGAGGAAAGCAAACCATTTATATGAAAAATTCAGCAGTCTTTATATGAAAGTATTCACTGATGCCTCCTCGTCATAGGTGAATTGCATCAGTGATTCATTAAGGATTCATTGCGGATTTTTACTGCAGGGTCAATATAACAATAGCGTATGTGCTCATACGCCATTATTTTTTTTATTGCATATTTAGAATCTCCATCATTGATTCTATGTCTGGTCAAAATTTCGTCAAATTCTACTTCCACAAAGTGGGTCAAAATGTCATTGGAAAAAATGGTGTATAATTTCTTGTTCAAAAATTTCCTTCAATAAGTGTATAAGCTCATATGCGCTATTTTACTTGAAATTGCCACTGCAAAGTTGTTAAAAGAATAATAGTGTATGTGAATTATACTCCATTTTAGCCTGTAGAAATAAATACAATTTATCAAAACTTTAACCCATAAAATAGCTTATAATAATATACACTATTATTTGAGAAATAATTTTATTCCGACCATTTCTATACCCCACATAAGCTGTTTTATTTTCAATACAAATTTGAAAGTTTCATCATAAATTTATGCGATTTTTACGTTGTTTTGACTACATGAATGCCAAGGAAATATTGTAGTCATTTGAAATTTCAGCTTGCAAATTCATTTTGCAGAGAAAGTTTGTTCATTAAAAAAAAATATGGATTTTAAACATCTGAGTGAGTATCGTCTATTATATAATGTAAATGAAGTAAGTAAGGTAAATATCAACAGCCTGTGACACGAAACCACCAGTCGTTGTGGAAATTGCTCCAAAGACTGATGAGTTTGATTTCGCTGTGGGATTGCCGGATATAGATATACCTCAAACAGATGATGGGAATGGTACAGACTTCTCTGCAGGATCGTCGGACGAGTATGTCCAGATGTAGCAGAGAAAGAGAATGAAGACAAATGAATTTCTAGTTATTTTTGATTTACGCAATGTTTACCTTCATTTGTCATAATTTTTTGTTTATAATAACCCAAATTGGAAAGTAATGAATAAATGCCACTGAATTAACAAAACTATGAATTAATTACTGTTTTATGATGTTACAAATTGATATTTTTGAGATCAAATATTTTAATAAAAATACCGTAAAATTATTGAATAAAACAGCGTATACCATACAAAATAAAATAGTGTATCAGATACATCATACGAATTCCTTAAAAAATAAAATGGCCTATATGGAGGACTTGCGCTTTGAATAACATAATTATGGTCTTAAAGGATATGTAGGATAAAAAAAACTTGGTAAATTTAAAGACAAGAAACGGTATAATGTATTCATCGAAAAATCCACAATGAAGAATTTTTATTTACCGCGATATTGAGGTTTTAATAGACATCTGATTTGACAAAAACTTTAAACTCGATTTTCTTAAAACCCAAAAAAAATTATACGCTATTGTTATATTGAAGGGACGATATGTGCGAAAAACAAAGTTTAAATAGGCGAATTCAGAGACATAAGAACATGAAAATATAAACAATTAAAAATACCGCAATTGTAAACAAAAATGCAAGAACAACAATACATAGAAAAACGAAGAGTAGGACGTACATATGTACATTTATATATGTGCATAACACAGCAGCTTCTCTTTTTGTTGTTGTCCGGAACACATTGGAAACTGGATGGGCTGAAAAACTGTGCACCAACAAATAACATATACATACATACATGCATAACAAATTGTTCGTCGCCTGAGAAAACGAATGTCATATGTGAAAATCGACGATTTCTAGTTTTTGATGCAAATTAACTAAATCGGACCTAATCTTTTAATTTTTCCAATCCATTTTTTTCTATCTCTTTTAGTTTTTGAGTTATTTAGTATGCATTTGTCGTATGTTACAAAATTACTACCATTTGGGTAAGCTTTTGTCGTATGTAACACACATACGACAAATTTCCATATAAATTCGTGTTTGTTTATTTTAAGCAAATGTCGTATGTGCCGCTGAGCTACTGAGAATAAACCAAAATATTGTATCGGAGCTATAGGTTATAGTGATCCGATCTGAATGATTTTCACTGACATATTTTATTGTAGTATAATACCAATTACTGCAAAGTTAAGTATAATTTGATCCTTAAATATGGAAGTTATACCCGAAAACAGCTATATCTGAACAATCGGTTGTATGGGAGCTATATTCTATAGTGGTCTGATCTTGACAAATTTCGGTGACATTTATTAGGTCCATATGGGTACAAATACCTTAAAGTTTCATGCCCTTATCTGTTTACATGGAGAAGTTATATCGCAAAATGTCCATATCTGAACAATCAGGTGTATGGGAGCTATATGTTATAGTGGTCCGATCTTGACAAATTTCGGTGACTATTATTATGTCCATGTGGGTACAAATACTTCAAAGTTTCATGCGCTTATCTCTTTACATGGAGAAGTTATATCCCAAAATGTCCATATCTGAACAATCAGTTGTATGGGAGCTATATGCTATAGTGGTCCGATCTTAACAAATTTTATTGACATTTCTTAGATCCATATGGGTACAACTACTTCAAAGTTTCATATCCTTATCTCCTCAAATAAAGAAGTTATACCCGAAAACAGCTATATCTGAACAATCAGTTGTATGGGAGCTACATCTTATATTAGTCCGATGTGGTGGATTCCGACAAATGATCAAAGTATCATCAAAATATATGCAACTGCCAAATTTCAAGTCGATATCTCAAAAAATGTGAGCCTCATAACCATTTCGATTTGAAAAAAGAGAAGAATTTTTGTCGTATGTGCTATCATAAACAGGTATTGATGCTCAGACGTCACATACGACAAAAGCATACTGAATGAAAAGTCGATTATCTTCCACAATTTTGAAGATATCTAACTTTTGCAAATTGCAAGTCAAAATATATAATACTCTACAGTTCGTCCAAATAACAGAAAAATCTGTTGTACAGTTTTTGAGAATTTCCAATTTAAACTTCAAAGTCGATTTTCTCGAAACTATGTTTTGCTACATACGACATTCGTTTTCTCGGGCGACGTGTTGTTGCGCTGGAGAAGTAAATTTCGATAAACCTGTGCACAGTTGTCTGTATCTGTTTTGAAGTTCATCCTTTTAGCATTAGGGGTGTCCACTACATGTAGCATTTCTAATGTAAAGCGCTTGTGGTAATGCTTTTCTTGTGCTAAAACGGCTGCACCGTCGAAATTTGGATAGTGTCCCGTGTTGCTACAATGGTATGACAAGGCCGTCTTATTGTCTGAAGATTCGTTCCGTAATTTAATCTCATAAGTGGGACTCGTCACCATTGCATGGAATTTTGTAAACTAAATTAGATTTCTCATTATTCGGAATCCTGTCCTTCGTATTGCTGTATATTTGCTTAAGTGTGTTTTTATAAGAGAATGCCATTGTGAACTTTTCCTTATCATATATATTAGACCTTTTGATTCTTTCGGATATACCTGGAACGTACGTCGATGATTTGTAAATTCTATTGTTATGGTCTATCGTATTCGCTCTTATTGTCAGCATATTATTAGCGAATCATTAACTTTTGAGGGGAAATCATTATCTTCCAGGGTTCTTTTTATAATCTTAATATTTTTGGTATGATAAGGTTTATCACTTATGGAGAGAACCCTTCTAATAAAGTTGTTGGCTGTATTTAGAGCATACCGACAAGAAAAGGACTACAATGCAGTCTACACAACAATCAAAGATAATTACGATATCCAGACAAACAAAAACATAAAAAGATACCAACGTTGCTTACAACAAAGTACTAAACTGGCTGAATCCACAAAATTTTTGGAGAGGTGCAGAAGGAATGTGCTAACTCCAAATTTTATCAACAATGCAACCAACACAGTGTCCTCTTACATCACCAAAGTACAAGCAAAATTGGTCAACTTAATCATCAACATTAAACATGAACTACGAAGGCAAAAACTAAAAGAGGTAAATATGCTAGAAAAACTAATTAAACAACAACTCAACACCAATGACTGGAAAAAAACTTGCTGAGAGCGAAAAAATATTGACAAACAATCTCACAACAATTACTAGGGTGACTCAGAAAAATAAATAGGAGAAATTAAAAACAAAACAAAGAGAGTCGTTAAACATAAGGGTGGTACCAGATTGGTTCTGCAATACGACAAATATAGATATTCCGACAGATATTAAGTGGCTTCTTTCTCTTGGCCCTAAATATTCTCTACCAACAGAAAACAAAAACTTCCACTTTTCCAATTCATAGCAGACGGAGAAGACTGTATACAAACAATTACGGACAAGGAAAAACAAGAGATTGAGAGAAATAACTTCGTAACATTAATACGAAACCACTTAAATAAATCTAACAATAGAATTTCTGCTAGAGATAAGTTAACGAATGATACCCTCCGTTTGACTAAGAAGTTTTTAAACGAAAATGAACAAATTTTGGTTCTTAATGCTGACAAGGAAATGTCACGCTGATAATGGACAATCGGAATATGATGCAAAAATGAAAAGATTAGTGAAAGACACAGCCACCTACAGAATTTTAAAACGCGACCCTACGAATAAATTACAAAATAAAAATAACGACATAGTGGAAAGAATGTATAGAAACCATTTCATCGATTTAAAATAAATGACCCTACTATTATCAAAAACGGCCAACGCTCCTATGGACTACCAAAAATCCACAAAGATGGGACTCCACTCAGACCGATTTGTTCGTCAGTCAATTCTCCGTCATACAATCTATGCAAATACTTGACGAACATTTTGAAAAACTTAACTAAGTCATCCAAATACAATGTTAAAGATGCGTTAGACTTCAAAAATAAGATTGGGGGTTCTTATGTTTACGATGACGAGATATTAGTGTCACTAGATGTTGTTTCCTACACCCAGAAAAAAAATAGTGTGAAATCAACCAAAAATCCACAAATTTTGTGATTAATTTTTTTCAACACGATGCTTAATGTATGCCATCATGTAATCGTATAAATTTAACACTACTGTCAAGTGTTAGTTTATCAGGATGACAACTGTAGAATTAACACTAAAAAGTATTGAGTCTTCCTGTTGATTTTACAATTTTATCTAGTTAATGTTACAATTTAAGCTGGTTAAATTAACACGAAATGGTCCTGTTGAATTAACAATAACATCTTTTTGATTTTACCTTAAATTTATTGTTAAATTAACTAGGAAGTCTTGTTGATTTTACAATTTATTTTTTTTAAATAAAAAAACATATAAAACATAAAATATGTAATCATCATATAGAGCATATTCGAGTACATCACCCGCACAACCGACCAAATTGAAAGCGTCCTTATTAGGCATATAACTTTTTAAAATTTTTGCAAATACGAAAACGGCATACCATAGTCGAATAGAGCATAAAAAGTATGAACCCCAGTATTTTTTTTTTTTGCGAAATTGCAAAAAAGTTTCCGCGCAAAACGAAATTACTTTTTATCAGAACTGCTGAAAAAAACAAAAAAAGTTTTGTACAGTGTACACGTTTTTTTTTCATAATAATAGATATTTACCTTAAGGTCTATTAAAAGAAATGTGGAAAAACTTATTTCATATAACAATTGACAAAAATGTAAAACTAAAAATATTAAAAAAAATTTAAAAAAAATCTGACTTTTTTTAGAAATCCATTTTTGCGCGGAACGTTTTTGAACCGAAATCACATAAAAAAGTGATATTCATTACTTGTACAATATTTGCCACCACGTGGTGGTATGCCAAATTTTTCGTCAAAATTTGTTATATGCCTAGTCCTTATACGAATAGTTTATACGTGGGCGATAGTACTTATTATCACTGGCACCGAGTAATGTTTGGCCGCTAATGCAAAGGTATATGCACCGCATGCTGCGTGAAAGACTCCATTCGCTAAACATCTCTTCGTGGTAAAAATTACAAACTATGAAGAGGAAAAATAAAATATTGAACATTAAAAACTTTTAGAAACAAAAATGCAACCCACTTTTAACTTACCTTCGAACTAAAAATATAAATGGAAAAACCATTATCACGCACTGCCAATGATGCTAAACTCCCATCATTGCCACAGTACAAAATTTTCTTTTCGCTAAAAAAAAAATATTAAGGTTGTTCTCTCTGTGTGATTTTGGCCTGGCAAATTTGCCGAGATGACATAAGTGTGATAAATTTGCCGAGCACAACAACAAAATACACGTCTTGTCAAATTTTGAACTTCGGCAAATTTCTCATACCCCAACCCGTGATATTTGATATCATGAGAAAAATATCACGGGAAATGCAACCATGTTATTACATTCACAGTAGTCTTCTATGAGAAGTGAGTTTAAATTTACGTTTCTAGTTCTTTTTCTTAAGTATTTTATTATATTCAGATAAAAATTGAATTAATTCGAAATTGAAGCAAGCAAAGCAAAGCGACAACAGTCGCATAAAGAGTGGAAAGAATATGGCTAACATGATAGTTCAAAATGAAGTCAGTTCGAATTTTATTTTCTTAAACGTGCGCTCTCTCTGTGTGAGAAATTTCTTAAGATATCATGATATCTCGGCAAGAAGATTAGACAGAGAGAACAACCTTAATATTAGTTTGTGTTTTGCACGAACAGCAGAGCTTCAAACGTTGAAAAAATTGTGTATGTTTCAAAATAGTTTTGACGTTCTTTTTAACACTTTTTTAGATTATATTGACAATATCATCGTGTTGAATAAACCAAAATTCCAAATGACGTTTATGTTTGAACATTGTTTCGTGTTATATCAACCAACTTTTATTGTTAATTGTGGTTCTTGTTGTTTTAACATTTGTTTTCATGTTGTATTGACACTAAAATTGGGACGTCATTTTTCTAACATTTGTTTTTAGTTTCTATTGACACTATCATCATGTTAAATAAACCAAATTCCAAATGACATTTAGGAATAAAATTTTATATTTGAATCATCTTGTATATTTTAAAATTTCTTCATGTTGTATCAACAATAAAATTTGGTTGAATTTACCAAATTACCAGATGACAGTTACAAAGCCAAAATCATGTTTCAAACATCGTGTAATTTGAAAAAAATTGTTGCTGTTCTATGTGTAAAGATCGATCGTGTTAATTTTACATGAATCGTGTTGATGATTTTTTTTCTGAGTGTAGCATACCAGTGGAATTTACCGTAGAAATTATAGCTTCAAAATGGGACGAAATTAACGAAAGAACTATTTATGACAATGCTAAAGTTCTGTGTTAAGAAGAACTCCTACTTTAAATACAACGACGGAATATATGAACAACGATCTGGAATGCCAATGGGTTCTCCAGCCTCGCCTATAATAGCCGATATCGTAATGGAAAAATTATTGGACAAATTTGAAACAGATTCCACTAACAAACCACGTTTACTCACGAAGTATGTAGATGATTTATTTGCCATTGTTAAAAAAGAGGATACGGAAACTTTATTAAATACATTCAACAACCTCAACAAACACATTAAGTTTACAATAGAGAAAGAAAACAACGGTATGCTTTCCTATCTTGACCAGAGCCGGGTAAAATCAATTCCATTACAATTACAATTACATTCCTCAGTAATTGAAAAATGTAATCAATTCCTTTCATGAAAAGAAAACGAATTAATTACATTTCAATTCCTAAAAAAAGTACCAAAAGTATTTCATCGTTTTGAGACTCAAGTACAAGGTATTTTTTTTTTGGAATTGAAAAAAAATTACTTTGTGTAATTGTAATGCCGCGCCATTACTTTTGAAAGGAATTGAAAATGTAATTGAAATTTTTCCAATTACATTACAAGGAATGGAAAATGTACTTTAGAATTTTCCATTCCATTCCTTAAAGGAATTGAAAAAGTAATTGAAATGCTAAATGTTAATTGGTGTATAAAAACGTATTGCGATTTATGTAAATGGAATTTGCGGGTCATGCTCACTATTGGGATCATTTTGGGGCGATATTGAGATCATTTTAGGTTCAGCTTGGGGTCATTTTCGGGTCAATTTGGGAACAGTTTGGGGCCATATTGGGATCATGTTAGTGTCAATTTTGGATCATTTTTTTTGTTATTTTGATATCATTTTGCTACTAAATTGCGATCATTTGACCCCAAAATGACCACAAATAACCACAAAAAATAGAAATAGAAAGAAAATATACATAATATCGATTGAAAACAAGAGCCCTAACATATTGACCCCAGAGTTCTCAAAAATTGAGGGACTAGTTTGCGTTCAAACAGACAGACGGACATGGCTAAATGAACTCAGCTCATCGTCCTGATCATATCGGTATACTTATTGGTGGGTCTATCTCTTCTTCTTCTCATACTTACAAACAGCGGACCAAATGCTCATGAAAGGTATAAACATATCGAATTCCAAATGAAACCCGTGGCCTTCCCCTTACGTTTGATACCCATGATTAGCAAAGATGTAAAAACATCGGTGCAAGTAGGTAACTACCACACTATCGTTCCAGCCGAAATCCATGCAATAGAAATCAGTGGTAGAGAATGCCTTCGAAGATAAATGGGGATGATATGAGCCAAACTAAATAATAAAACATGCCCACATTCTGGTCATTAGGCGGTGAGTAATTGATTAACTCAGAAAAGGCCAAATAGATAAGGAAGGTTCCTCATAAAAAGTGGTCCTGAACACTTACTGGAGGTAAACTAGAAATATAAAAGTTCCCACTGCGCTGGAAATAGATTGTGAAAAACTCAGCTTCCCTCCCTGATCATAAAGAAGATAAGGCCAGCGCGCCTTTTTGGTTACTGGCATTATATTATATGATTTTATTTGCTAAATAAGAAAGATAATATTAAATAATATCTAGTATGGTTACACACAACCAGCCTTTTAATCGCAAATGAATTGTATACGCATATGGACCTTCATTAGTTTTTCAATTACTTTTGCAATTCCTTTGAGGAATGGGAAATTCTTAAGTACATTTTCCATTCCAACAGAACCCGTGGCCTTCCCCTTACGTTTGATACCCATGATTAGCAAAGATGTAAAAACATCGGTGCAAGTAGGTAACTACCACACTATCGTTCCAGCCGAAATCCATGCAATAGAAATCAGTGGTAGAGAATGCCTTCGAAGATAAATGGGGATGAGATGAGCCAAACTAAATAATAAAACATGCCCACATTCTGGTCATTAGGCGGTGAGTAATTGATTAACTCAGAAAAGGCCAAATAGATAAGGAAGGTTCCTCATAAAAAGTGGTCCTGAACACTTACTGGAGGTAAACTAGAAATATAAAAGTTCCCACTGCGCTGGAAATAGATTGTGAAAAACTCAGCTTCCCTCCCTGATCATAAAGAAGATAAGGCCAGCGCGCCTTTTTGGTTACTGGCATTATATTATATGATTTTATTTGCTAAATAAGAAAGATAATATTAAATAATATCTAGTATGGTTACACACAACCAGCCTTTTAATCGCAAATGAATTGTATACGCATATGGACCTTCATTAGTTTTTCAATTACTTTTGCAATTCCTTTGAGGAATGGGAAATTCTTAAGTACATTTTCCATTCCTTGTAATGGAATTGGAAAAATTTCAATTACATTTTCACAAAGTATTTTTTTTTAAATTTCAAAAAAAAAAATACCTTGTACTTGATGAAATACTTTTGGTATTTTTTTTTTTAGGAATTGAAATGTAATCAATTCCTTTTCTTTTGATGAAAGGAATTGATTCTTTACCCAATTACATGTAATGGGGAATTGCGAGTAATTTAATTCCTAAAGTAATGATTACTACCAAGCTCTGACCTTGACGCTCTCATAATTAGAAAAAACAATACAATAACTATTGACTGGTACAAAAAGCCTACTGCATCTGGGAGACTTATAAATTTTCATTCCAAACATGAAAGTAAGATAGTTCTAAACAACAGTTCCAACAACTTTATTAGAAGGGTTCTCTCCATAAGTGATAAACCTTATCATACCAAAAATATTAAGATTATAAAAAGAACCCTGGAAGATAATGATTTCCCCTCAAAAGTGATAAACACCAATACTATGCTGGCAATAATACGGAGAGAACTACGATAGACCATAACAATAAAATTTACAAATCATCGACGTACGTTCCAGGTATATCCGAAAGAATCAAAAGGTCTAATATATATGATAAGGAAAAGTACACAATGGCATTCTCTTATAAAAACACACTTAAGCAAATATACAGCAATACGAGGGACAGGATTCCGAATAATGAGAAATCTAATTTCGTTTACAAAATTCCATGCAATGGTGACGGGTCCCACTTATGCGAAAAGGTATATCGCACGTTTTATGCAATAGGGATTTAACTCAAAAAAAATTTTTTTTGGGAAAACGCAAATAAAGTTTTATAATTTCAAATAGTTTCCTTCTACGGCTAACTACAAAATCACTTTTATTTCCGCCATTTTTATCTTTTTGAGTATTTTATAAGACTAGACTCAAAGGCACTACCCAGTTATTGAAATATATGGCAAAATCCCAGAAATCGAAAATTTCGAGTTAAATCCCTATTCCATAAAACGGGCGATATGTTGGGACAACTAAATCAAAATTAAAGACAAGGATTTCCGCTCACAGGTCAAATATTGAATTACGGAACGAATCTTCAGACAATAAGACGGCCTTGTCATACCATTGTAGCAACACGGGACACTATCCAAATTTCGACGGTGCAGCCGTTTTAGCACAAGAAAAGCATTACCACAAGCGCTTTACATTACAAATGCTACATATAGTGGACACCCCTAATGCTAAAAGGATGAACTTCAAAACAGATACAGACAACTGACCTCTGCAGCGCAACAACAATTTGTAATGTATGTATTATGTTATTTGTTGGTGCACAGTTTTTCAGGCCATCCAGTTTCCCATGTGTTCCGGGCAACAACAAAAAGAGAAGCTGCAGTGTTATGCACACATATAAATATACATATGTACGTCCTACTCTTCGTTTTTCTATGTATTGTTGTTCTTGCATTTTTGTTTACTATTGCGGTATTTTTAATTGTTTATATTTTCATGTTCTTATGTCTCTGAATTCGCCTATTCAAACTTTGTTTTTCGCACATATGATCAGTCGATCCAGCATAGACAACTGTGTAAGTTTATTTTTGTTTATGTATATATATATATATATATATATGTATGTAATATCTATATATGTACATATGTTTTTCAGTCCTGATGATGACTCCAGATTGGAGCCGAAATATCGACCAATAAAAGCAAAAGAAAAATTTAAAAAGTTTGTTTGAATGGCGGCCAAAGCTCAAATATATGAACAAAATATTTTATAAAAACGGCCAAATAAAAAACACATCTAATATGCCACAAAATTTCATTGAATTATCTTTATATTTGACGAAGATATCGCTCAAAATATTTCTATTGGCCTCATTTGTAATACTCATATATAAAAGTGGGCGTGGTAATGGTCCGATTTCGCCCATTTTCAACCGTCCCAGTCTGGATAGGAACCTGTATACGAAATTTCATAAAAATCTTTAAATTTTGAGGGCAAAGACGGACAGACGGATGAACATGGCTCATTCGATTTCTTTTTTCACACTGATCCTTTTGATACGCATACATAAGTCCATATCACACATATATAAGTCCATTTATGGTGTTACAATCCACCATTAGGTGAATAATACTCTGTGCACTATTACAGTTGCGTATAAAAATTAATGGGATAAAAAAATATTTTTTGTATGCCATGATTCTTATGCAAAAATTTATAAGACATTCAAGTTAGGTTATAAACCAGATAGAACATGGATGTTCCTAATCCAATCCTCAAAGATCACCTCAAAATTGCAAAACGTAAATATCAAAATTTAAAACACTTAAAACGAGTGATGTTGTACGATTTTCATAGCTTCTATGACAATTTACCACATTTATCTTAAGAATTCTCCACCTATGTGTAAACAAAATTACGTTTTCTTAATTAAAAATATGAATTTTAGCTTAAAATGTAATATAAGTTTTGTTACTTTTTTTCTTTATAAAATACTAAAAAAAGAATTATATTGAACCTTTTGCCAGTTCATTACCGCATATACGTGATTTTTGTGCCAAATAAAAATTGCACAACCGCACATGAAAAAAAGAGTCCTAATAATTCAATTTGTTTCTTTTTTTACACTAAGTTGATGCTTTAGCTAACAAACTGATCGACGTAACTATTTAAATTTAAGTTTGTGCGCAGAAATAAGTAACGGTTTTGAAATGAAATAGTTTTTATGCTCTCCTGTAAAATTCAACCACCGTCCGCTATGCGAAAATGCACTTTAAACGACGATGTGTACAATTTTGTTTCCGAAAGATTGTGTATTTCATTGTTTAATCTGCTGCTTTTATAACCATTATGAAACTTTTATAGGAAGGGAATAACGACCCCTTTTAATACCCCTTCTGTTTACAAATGTGTGTTTGAAATATCTTCACATATTCGACTTTTGCTTGTGTTGACGCATGCGCACAAATTACATATCAACGCTTCCAAACAGAACTGTACTAAGTCTGAAAACTGTGTTTGGCAGGAGAAGCGCTCAAAGTTTAAACTCGATATGAAACTTCAGTTATATGTTAAGTACATTTTCACTTGTAACTTCTGTTTGGATTGAACGATCAACACCAAAACTCGACAATATCAAAGTTAGGGTAGGCTTTTTATAAAACCGTAAGAAAAAATAAAAACTTGCTACGTTGTTTTCCATGGCAAGCTCTCAAAGTTTTTATTCTGTAAAAATCTCGAGCGGTAGTATACGTACACTTTTGCTTATAACTTTTGATTGGATTGTCCGATTGATACCAAAATTAGATAACGTCTAAATTAAGACACGTAATACTTGAAAACGCCAAAAACGGGAAAATGTACTAAGTCGACTTAGTACAGTATTGTTTGGAAGCGTCGATATGTAGTCGGAAACGAGTTTATGAAGACCAGAACTAAAACACATTGATTAGATAGGTTGTTAGCAATATAGAAGTATTATATATATGCCAAGAGGTCAACTAATATAAGTTTAACTAACATAATGAGTATGAAAGGTTTTTCGAGACAGTTCAACGAAGTAGTGATAACAACGAACATGGATGATTTTTTGCAAGCTTTTTCATAGCAGAAATATACTCGGATGACTATTCATATTCTGGTCTAGTAACAACAATTGAATTAGGGGTAGCAGATAAAACCAGCCATTTGTTGTTGTTGTTGGAGCGGTACAAAGCCCTGTTTAGCCGACGAGTTCTGCTCACAATTTTTCATCAATTTAACGGAAGTCCCAAGAATGTTGAAGCTTCTTGTGGGCTTGTCCAGAGGGACAGGGGTGTTTGTTGGTTTGATGTGACATGCAAAGAGGTGCCGTGTCTCATGCGGCGGCTCTCCACATGCGCCAGGTATGTTTGGATCCTTTAGGAATTGAGCCTACTACAGAAGCCCGACCTTAACTGTGATAAGGTGACTCGGGTTTCTCTGACAACTCAAGTTCCTCTGCAGCTATTGGTGGTAGTTCGTCTCTAATAATTGCGTACGCGGGGCGGGTTGAAACGATGGTGGAGACTGTTCCGTTGTGTATCTCCTTTAATGCCTGCCTGTTTTCCGTGGGGTCGAGAGGTTGTTTTTTTTTTTTCAAACTCAGGGTTGAGATTGAAGATATGGCTTCTGATGTGGCGGGGTGGTTGCTTGGATGCCCTCTGCGGCAGCATCCCAGCAAAAACTGCCTACTGAGCATAAAATTGTGTTTCTCAACTGGGAGTACATGTGCCTCGTGGTGTAGGTGATGTTCTGGCGACATCAGTAGATTTTCCTTGGTGGTTCGTAGTGCTGAATTTTGGCAGGCTTGGAGTTTCTTCCTCTGCGTCCTGCAAGTCCCCGGCGGCCATACTGGCGACGCATAGTTTAAGACCGGCAGGTCGACTGCTTTATATGTTGCGTTAAGGATTTCTTTGTCTTTCCCCAGGTGCGATTTAAGAATTTTGTTGCGACTTTGAGCCTTATTCGCGATCGCAGTCGTATGCGCGGAGAAGGAGGCAAGGCTGTCGAAGGTAACACCCAAGATTTTCGGGTTGTTTACGGTATGGATGGGTATATTCCCTATCCGTATGTCTAACTCTAGCCTTACCTCCTTCGTCCATGTCGTGAACATGGTCGCGGGAGATGAGAAGTGGAGAAGGTCGGAGAAATAAATGTTTATTTTGGAGCATAAGTCATTTATGTCAGCGCCTTAATCGAGCAATTATCGGCGTAGGATATAATAAGAATTCCTTCAGGTGGAGGTGGGAGTGTGGAGATGTATAGGTTGAATAGTAACGGTGACACGACAACACCCTGTGGAACTGCCTGTTTTATTCTCCTTAGTTTTGTGGTACCACTTCTGAAATCAATTGATGACTGTCCGCCACTCAGATGGTTCGCGGTCCACATTTTCAGCCTCGGCGGGAGGCTCGATACGTCTAGGTCCTCCAATAGAGTGGCATGATTGACTGTGTCGAAGGCTTTCGACAAATCAAGTGCCACGAGGACCGTTTTCTCACAGGGGAGTCGTTGGTTGAGGACTTCCTGAATTTCTGTAGGGAAGAGAGCAAGGAATGCGTCGTTGTTTGGCAGTTCGCGCATTTCTTCGGGTCCCACTCCACATTGCCTTCAAATGCTATGAACCAGTACTTACAAAACTGCCAGCAAAACAACAGCAGTCTCAAAAAATTAGCTGTTGTTGTTCTGAGAAAGTTATCATTATTTTTTGAGAACTTTTGAATATTTCCTTTGAAAATATTTGAAGTCGAAGCATAGAACAGTCGAATATATTTTTTTGTTTCTTTGTACTGTGTAATTTTAAATAGTTCAGTTGACAGCAAAGCACAGATGAACAGAGTTTCAGTTTTCAGTACGGCTTTTTGAATTTTTTTTTTCATAAAAAAAAAAAAAAGTTATCTGCGATTTTTGCGAATCCGATATAAATCTATAGCTATATGACTTCTATAATTTTCTGTTTACTTAGTTTTAAAATTTTTTTTTTAAGTTTATATATTATAAATATATATATTAAGCTAAAGTTTGCTGTAATTTTTGGGTAAAATCTTAATATCTCAGGAACTATAAGTCGTATTTGATTGATTTAAAAAGCAATAGAACCAGAAAATTCCAGGCTATTATAAAATATATATTAAAAATATAGGAAACATAAAAATAAAATTTTTAGGTTATTAATCACGAAGTTGGCCTACTCAGAAAATTTGCTATTTAATACCACAGAGAGACCTATCAATCAAGAACCCAACCCCACTTTCGGATTTTTGGGACAGACACTTGCACTTCTATCAATAAAATATACCACTATGAGTAAAGCTAGCAGTGGGCTTTGCTTTTATCAGATATCTTACATTCGTGCCAATATAAGAAGCTCACTTTCCCATTTTTACTTCATTTCGATAACTTTTATCCACGGATTTAAAAAAATTAATGATTAGTTAAGTTTAGTAATTTTATGTTTAACAAATTCATTTAATGAAATTTCACTACATAAAATATGTCGAGGATCTTCAAGTACAAATACATGATATTTCCCAGTATTTTTTATATCTTTCGCTACTTTGAATCAGGGTTTTAGCGTATTTTTTGCTTTTATTTTGGGTTTTTTTAATTTGCTAAATATTTTATTATTACTATTACCTGTATAAGAAATAATTTTTAAGTCTAATATGTATTGATTTATAGGGTATAAATATATCATATTATGCTCAAATACGACTTATAGTTCCTGAGATTTTACCCAAAAAATACATCAAACTTTTACTTATTATATAAACTTGAAAAAAAAAGAAATTTTTAAAAGTAAGTATATAGAAGGAGGATGGCTCCGTGTGTAGTCTACGTAAGTGGGGAAAGCTTCTGACCGCCATCCACCTGGGGATGGCCAGAGCGATTCTTTTGAATGCGGAGCAAGCAGCTCACGACTACCCCGCAGTGTCCTCTGGATAGCCAACGTTTGGTGGTGAAATAAAGTGAGAAGACGACAACTCGACAAGGCCACTCCGACATATTCGGTTTAAGGGCTTGTTGAGGGGAATAACTGCAGCATCTGTTCACCAGAAGGTGCGGATGCGAGCGGGCGTCTGTCTTGGAGCAAGCGGCTCGCTAAATAAACGTGTAACAATATACAACTCCCGCAGGGCGGGTTGTGCGTATGGATTGGGACCCACCACGTAAAAATTCTATCCACTGAAAACAACAACAAAGCCTCGGGTGAGACCACCCCTTTCTGATGACGCCCATGGCAAACGTTTAAAGGACTATGATTTGAGGGTAAGCACCTGGAACGTCCGGACCCTTAATTGGGAAGGTGCCTCTGCCCAGCGGGTGACGTCCTCGGAAGAGTGAAAGCTGACATCACCGCCATACAAGAGATGCGGTGGAAGAGGCAAGGCAAGAAGAAATGCGGGCCTCCGCATCGGGCTCCAGCATCGTAGATGTGCGCACAATCCGTGGTCCCAATGTCGACTCCGACCATTATCTTGTAGCAGCCAAGGTACGCACCCGCCTCTGTGCAGCAAAGAATTTGCCAACAGCAAGGAAGGTTTGAAGTCGAAAGGCTGCACATGACGCAAACAGCCAATGGATACACCACTCGTCTCTCACTCCTGCTCTCTGAGAGCAATCCTTCACCAAACGATGTATCTGAGAATGGGAACACATCGCTCGTTCACTTCGTATCGCCGCTGAGGAATCTATAGGATAGGATTGTCGCGATAACTCGGAAAGAAAGAACGCCGCCTACAGGGCTACATTGTGTGCGGGCGCAACGCGAAGCGTATGGGAGCGTTATCGAACGGCGAGGAAGGAAGAGAGGCGCCTATTTCGAAAGAAGAAAAGAGGCTGAAAGGCGCGAGTGTGAAGAGCTTGAGATGCAGGTAGGAACGATGCTCGAAAATTCTATCAAAAAATCAGGCGAATGACTGAAGGGGTCAAGACCGGGGCAAATTCCTGCCGAAATGATAACGGCGATCTGGTAATTGATGTCCATTCTGTATTGCGAACGGAAGCTCAGACGAACGAATCGTCTCGAGACGATTTCGTCTAGCATTGGCATTCTCTATGTTGTTCGTCAATTCTTACGTTGGTTACGTTATGACAAAATATGAGACGAAAGCATTTGTCAAAAAATACCTATTTACCATATCAAAATAATTTAAGATTTATAAAAAAACTACTTTTTTTTCAAAGTTTTTATATTTTTTAAGCATTTTTCCGAAAATCTGGAAACACCAGTCTTCTTTGTTTTCTTGTCTCTGTCAATATATTTATGTACATACATATTAAGGTGGAGTAAAATTTTTTTTTCGGAAATTCAATTTGTTGCAAAGCCAGAACGGCACCTTTCTAGCCCAGAAATAAGCCTGTAAAATTTTATTGACCTACTCGTATGTTTAGAGGTGCCCCCATCCCCACAAAGTTGAAAAAATAGCACGATCTGGTACAAATGTAAAATTTCTAAAATTATAAAATCAAAAAACGAAGTATGAGGATTGATAAACATGGCTAAGTTGAGAATTAAAGTGAATTTTTTTTTTTGGAAACAACAAAAGTTATTAAAGGTCAAAATTTATATTATGCATTTTTAAAATTGCAATTACTTTAAAACTGCTGAACCGATTTCGAATATGTTTACACCATTCGATAGGTATTTTGAGGTGTTTTGATTCACTTTAATTTGATATACATTTTATGTGGGTTCCATAACACCCCTCTGCGGGGGTCAACTCGCCTTTTACCCCCCTTACTTTTCATATATAAAACGTGAATCAAAACACCTATCGAACGGTATAAAAACATTCGAAATCGGTTCAGTAGTTTTTTAAGTAATTGCAATTTAAAAATGCATAATATAAACTTTGACCTTTAATAACTTTTGTTGTTGTTGTTTCAAAAAAAAAAAAAATTAATTAACTTTAATACTCAGCTTAGTCTTCTTTATCAATCCTCATACTTCGTTTTTTGATTATATAATTTTGAAAATTTCATATTTGTACCAGGTCGTGCTTATTGCTTTCAACTTTGCGGGGCTGGGGCAGCTCAAAACGTCGTCCTATCGCCATACAATTTTATGGAGTGCATTAACTCGTATAAAGGCAACTTTTCATTGCTGATACGTTCAAAAAAAGAATAAAAAAAATCTAAATATGTTTTCACTCTACCTTAATACATATATACATATGTATACTTTCATTTGTTTATTTTCCCAATAGTTTGTTCAAAAATTTTACTGAAAATGAAAAAGATTAGGTGCAAAACATTATGAAGGACGTTAGGGTAGACAGGCTTCACTTGCCAGTGATTTTAGCATACCACAATTTTCACACATCGCTAAGCTATTGCTGTTGAACGGCCGTCGTTCATATAAACGTTCAGCGGCACTTTCAGAACTTGTCATCCATCGCGGTTTAATTATAACCACACTGCAGGCGGTATTTTCTCATATTATTCGAAGATGAATTCATACATAAGGTTGCGATTACCTTTTCAACGGTGATAATGGTTGCATTGACGGTGCGATCTCGCGCAAACATTCGGCAAAGCTGCTGTTGCTAATTTTTTAGTAGCTTTGGCTTGTTTTTGTTTGCTGCTTCGGCTGGCCTAGCAATCATATCATAGAAGCTGCGCTTTTGTCGCAGCGATGGTCTTGTCGGTGTAGTGTTGTTGGTTGTGTAACTTTTGGTGGGCATGGTGTAATCAGTGATGTAGGTGGCTGTATTGTAGATAGTAGTCGTAGGAAGTGTTGTTGTTGTTGTAGGGCCTGTTGTGGATAGGGTGGTTGTTTACAGTACTTTTGTTGGTGGTGTTTTTGGTGGTGCACGTATGCCTAACCAACCATTATTCCATTTCAAATTCATCAACGATAACAAAATAGTTTTCGTTTGAATTTGACATTTCTTTTCGTCGTTTTGTCCATTTTTCGAAATAGAGAATGTAAATTTCTTACGTTTTGGCAGCTGTTTTCGTCTGCTTTTGTTTTCGTAATACATAATCTAAACAGGCGAACGATTCGTCTCTGACACGAAACGAACGTTCGTTTCGTAATACAGAATGAGGGTGTTAAGTTGTGAAGGGATCACTTCTCCTCCTTGCTAGATAATGATAATTAGACTGCGGATCTTTATGAAAATCTTTATGATTTATTAAGAGTTATATTGATTCAAAACTATATATTCACATTCCAAAGCAAATTTTCTTGCTCTGTTTTGGATATGCAAAATATATGAAACTTATATGCAGGTTATATGCAAGTTATATGCAAATTAAAAGTACACCTTTTTTTATATCAGATATGGAATTTTAAGTGATATACACAATAAGTAAAGTATAGTTGAATGCAAAAAGCATATGTTCTATGCTGAATCTTTTGTTCTATGCAAATATAAAACCCATTAACACCCAAAAACAAACTGCAAATGGGAACTAATTTTTATTATAATAACACTACTCGACAAATTTTGATCAACTTTAACCACCAAAAATGAAATAATACTTTTCTAAAGCGAAATTTTACGCTGATTCCGAATATAATCTCCATTTTTTTGTGGCAGACCCAGTTTTTGAGATATTGGTAAAAATGTGGAAAAGGCCATATATGCAAGACATTGCATCACATAAGTGCATTAAAAAGTTTTATTAGACATCGTGGCGATTTGACATCTAGGAAGTGCTGGTAGAGGGAGCTCCAACAAACATTTTTTGCCTTCACACTCCAAAATTAGTCAAGTAGTTTGGCTACAATGGAAAAAATAATGAAAAAAAATTTGAAAAAAATCGAATTTTTTTAAAGAAATTTCATATTCGACTATCCTAAAATCAGAAAAATTGTACGGGGGAGAAAAAGTTAGCCCTCCTATCCTATAGAGAATTTAATTGTGAACATTTTAAGACTAATTGTGTAATAATCGGATGTACCGTTATTTATATTTATCTATTTTCATTGAAAGTCCTTAACCAAAAATTTTCCGGAAGAGTAAAATTTCAACAACAAAATTGGATTTATTCGTAAAACTTTATTAAGGAGTAATACTCAATATTATTTAATTGCATTTATTACGTGTTTTGAAGTGCACAATATCTCTCAAAACAGCGATTAATAGGAAAAAAAATTAATTGAATAAAAAAATATCTGCATTTCGCCATTTTAAAGAGAGGATGAATAATGAGCGATGTGAGTAAGTACTCTTGACTACTCTTTTGTGATTTTCTGCATTTGTTACACGTATGATTGCCCAAAAAAGAGTCTCCCATCATATCCTCTACCAAGACCCTTGATATCAAAAACTATTAAGTCCTGATGAAATCTCTCACCCTGTTCATCACTTTCAGCACCTAAGTTTGTAGGGAATTATGAAGATATGAAGGAATTTCAGGCGGCATATTACAATCTTTTGCAAATAAAGTAACTTAGGTGCTGAAACATAGTGAGAGATTTTATCAGGACTTAATAGTTTTTGAATGGCGCTATCAAGGGTCTTGGTACGAGAATATCATGGGAGACTCTTTTTTGGACAATCATACGTGTAAAAAATGCAGAAAATCACAAAAGAGTAGTCAAAAGTACTTACTCACATCGCTCATTATTTATCCTCTCTTTAAAATGGCGAAATGCAGATATTTTTTTATTCAATTAATTTTTTTTCCTATTAATCGCTGTTTTTAGAGATATTGTGCACTTCAAAACACGTAATAAATGCAATTAAATAATATTGAGTATTACTCCTTAATAAAGTGTTACGAATAAATCCAATTTTGTTGTTGAAATTTTACTCTTCCGGAAAATTTTTGGTATAGGACTTTCAATAAAAATAGATAAATATAAATAACGGTACATCCGATTATTACATAATTAGTCTTAAAATGTTCACAATTAAATTCTCTATAGGATAGGGGGGCTAACTTTTTATCCCCCATACAATTTTTCTGATTTTAGGACAGTCGAATCTGAAATTTCTTTAAAAAAAACTCGATTTTTTTCAATTTTTTTTCATTATTTTTTCCATTGTAGCCAAACTACTTGATCAATTTTGGAGTGTGAAGGCAAAAAATGTTTGTTGGAGCTCCCTCTACCAGCACTTCCTTGATATCAAATCGCCACGATGTCTAATAAAACTTTTTGGTGCACTTATGTGATGCAATGTCTTGCATATATGGCCTTTTCCACATTTTTACCAATATCTCAAAAACTGGGTCTGCCACAAAAAAATGGATATGATATTCGGAATCAGCGTAAAATTTCGCTTTAGAAAAGTATTATTCTATTCTTGGTGATTTTTGGTGTCGAGTAGTGTAATTTTTAATGTAAAGAGGTAATTTTAGTTGTAGTTAAGACCACAATTTACTACAAGTGTTTTCTCCACATTTTCAATGGAAACATTGTGACGCTTATCAGTTAAGATCCGTTTATATGCTGAAAATGAACGCTCAACATCACAAGATGTAACCGGAGCATACTTAAATTCGCTCCAAAATTGACTGGGAATCTGTATTACAGTTTCTAATATTTTGTTGTCACCTGAAAGTATATTGGCTACTCCTAATATGACTTCAAAAGCAGGTTCTTTTTTGAAATAGCTTCAATTTTGACCAAAACTATTTGCCCACATGATCCTGACGTAGCGTCAAGTCCTTCAAAAGCTTCTGTTATTAGGGCCATTTAAGCCATTAGGGGAACTCCGCGAGACTCTAACTTGCGGATTAAAACTGCTAAACCTCAATTATTATGCAAATATGCAAGTTATATGCAAATATGCAAGTTATATGCAATATGCAAGTTATATGCAATATGCAGAAATAAATATGAAAATTTAGAATATTTTGTTAATAACTTTCATTTTTCTCTTTGGAACCATATCGCTATCTCTTTTCCTTAAAAATATGCAATTGCATAAAGATCCGCAGTCTAATGATAATATATAATACAATGGCGCTATTATAACTCTGACGAGTTTTATGGCCGAACTTCTCTCCCAATTCGAGGTGTGCTCCTTTTTTTTTGTTTTTCCTACTAATTGGGTGGACCTACAGTTTTATGCCGGCTCCGAACGGCGAATGCATTTTTTGTGAGAAGCTTTTTCATGGCAGAAATACACGCGGAGGGTATGCCGCCTACTGCCGAGAGGTGACCGCTGCTCTTAAAAACCCAATAATTGGATTTTTACTAATTAGAAAAATTTTTTGGTGTTTTTCTCGGACCGTGGTTTGAACCCGAGACCTCTGGCATAGCAGGCGAGCACTCTACCCACTGCACCACAGCGGCAGATATTGGCAACAGTGAAATTGCTGAAGAAGAAGATGTACGACCCCAATTTCCAATAGCAGATGATGGTAGGCATGTTCCACCACCTCAACATGAAGAAGTGCGAATAGCAGTATCTCAGCTTAAGAATAATAAATCACCGGGCACTGACGGCTTGCCAGCCGAGCTATTCAAACATGGTGGCGAAGAGTTGATAAGGTGCATGTATCAACTCCTATGCAGAATATGGTCGGACGAGCGCATGTCCGACGACTGGAACTTAAGTGTGCTCTGCCCTATCCACAAAAAGGAGACTCCACAGTACGCGCCAATTATCGTGGGATAAGCCTTCTGAATATCGCATCCAAGGTCTTAGCAAGTGTATTGTGCGAAAGACTGAAGCCCATCGTCAACAATCTGATCGGACCTTATCAGTGTGGCTTCAGACCTGGTAAATCTACCATCGACCAGATCTTCACAATACGCCAAAACTGGAAAAAACCCATAAAAAAGGAACCGACACACACGATCTATTTGTCGGTTTTAAAACCGCTTTTGATAGCACGAATTGGAATTGCCTATATGCCGTATGTCTGAATTTGGTTTCCCTGCAAAACTTATACAGCTATGCCAAATGACGTTGACTAACACCACCAGCTCCGTCAGAATTGGGAAGGACCTCTCCGAACCGTTCGAGACCAAACGAGGTTTCAGACAAGATGACTCCCTTTCGTGTGACTTCTTCAATTTGATGCTGGAATAGATAATACGAGCTGCATAACTTAACCATACAGGAAGCATTTTATACCACAAGAGTGTACAACTGCTGGCGTACGCTGATGATATCGACATCATTGGCACTAACACTCGCACCGTATGTTCTGCCTTCTCCAAGCTGGATAAGAGGCTAAGAAAATGGGTTTGGCGGTTAGCGAGGACAAGACGAAGTATCTCCTGTCGACAAATGTAAATTAGCGATTGCCTATTGTACTTGGATCGACACGTGGTGCGGTTGCTCGCTCCCCAACATTTGGTAATATATACAAATTAATAAAACGTTGGCTGATACGCCAAGTACAATAGGCAATCGCTAATTTACATTTTGCGCTAGCCAGTGAATTTCAGAAGAAAACTGTAATTTTCCATGGTGAGCGTAACTCTCAGTTGTTTATGGGAATTAAGCTCTCTACATGTTAGAAGATGGCGAAATTATAGAAGTCGACATATAGTGTGGTGCTCTTTCTGTGATGAGCTTTAAGTTCTCTCTATATGTGGAAGAGTAGCCACATAACTCCCCTTGTTTTTAAATGTTTTACAAACTGCTGTCATCACACAAAGAAACAACACGCCTTGGCAGCCACGTAATTGTTGACAGCTACAAATTCGAAACTGTTAAGGACTTCGTCTATTTGGGAACCCTCATTAACACCAAGAATGATGTCAGCACGGAGATCCAACGAAGAATCCCGCTTGCCAATAAATGCTACTTTGGACCAAACCCGTTGAATTCCGATTAAATTAATAATGATTAATTTTTTGGATTTTTTAATTTTAATGATTATTTTAATTGCCTTACTTTAGCCGAATTAGTAATCGATTAAATTAAAAAATTTTAAAGAGAAATCATGATTAATAACCATTAAAAAATAATCAGAAATAATCATATAATCACATAATTTTTTTAATCGCATAATTATTTATAATTGCCCAATTATTTTTAATTGTATGATTATTTTTAATTTCCCAATTTTTTTAATTGTATGATTATTTTTAATTGCTCGATTATTTCTTTTAAAATGATTATTTTGAACTATTTTTGAAAATAGGTATGTGTATGTACATATACATATCGCACACTAAATCAAAAAGCGTTACAACTCAAAATTTTTCGAAATCGGGTTTCTTCCATAAATTGGTACACAGAATATATCTCTAGCGGCTGCCAAAAAATCTTTTCCATCAGAGTCTTTTTTAAGTGACAAATAACTATTATACGTAGCCTTTTCCCATATCATTGCCTATAAAAATTAAAAAGTTTTTTGCCTCTCCTGAAAATTTTTGAATTTGGAGTTGTAACGCTTTTTGATTTAGTGTGCGATATGTATGAATGTATGTGGCTTTGTATGTGTGCATGTATGTATGCATGTGCATATGTATGTACCATAGATGGGCATACTGCAGTAAACTCAGTAATGCAGTAAAAAAGCAAATGCAGTAAAGCTTACTGAATGCTCATGAAATTGCAATAGCTATTAAAATATTACTTTATGTTGCAAAATATTCGAGTTCAAACTGAGTTTTGCGAAAATTTTCGGTAGAAAGTCAAAGACAAACATTTTACTGCTTGAATACTGGTAATTCATTACTACTGATACTTAAAAATGCCCATCTATGGTATGTACATATGTATGTATGTATGTTTTTTATGAGGAGGAAGCATCGAAAGCCTTTACTCCGTCAGTGTGGGACTCTAACCGCACTAAACCTCCTACTGTTAATTTTTTGTTTTCAAATTTACGCTTTATGAAAAAAAAATTAAAAATAACTAATCGATTAATTATTTAATCATACAATTAAAAAAATCATAGATAATTTGAAATAATCAAATAATTCTATTAATTTATTTTTTGTTGTTGTTTTAATGTATTAATCATGCAATTAAAAAGAAATCAAAAATAATTGAAAGTAATCAAGAAATTGCGTTAATCATGCAATTAAAAATAATTGAAAATATTCTAAATAATCATGCAACTAAAAGTAATTAATCGATTGATTAATTTTTTGTATATAACTTAATTAAATTTTAATCATTAAAAAGGGAGAAAATAATCGCATTTAATGATTAATGAGTTACAAAAATAAAAAAATGCTTTAATTAATAATCATTAAAATTTTTAATTATTAAATAACAGGTCTGCTTTGGACTAAGTAATATAATACAATGGCGCTATTATAACTCTGACGAGTTTTATGGCCGAGCTTCTCTCCCAATTCGAGGTGTGCTCCTTTTTGTTTTTCCTACTAATTGGGTGGACCTACAGTTTTATGCCGGCTCCGAACAGCGAATGCATTTTTTGTGAGAAGCTTTTTCATGGCAGAAATACTCTCGGAGGGTATGCCGCCCATTGCCGAGAGGTGACCGCTGCTCTTAAAAAACCCAATAATTGGATTTTTACTAATTAGAAAAATTGTTTTGTTTTGCTCGGACCGTGGTTTGAACCCGAGACCTCTGGCATAGCAGGCGAGCACTCTACCCACTGCACCACTAAGTAGGCAATTGAAAAGTAAAGTCCTCTCTCGACAAACAAAAATCATACTCTACAGGACGCTCATCGTTCCAGTCCTCATGTACGGCACAGAAGCATGGACAATTTGAAAATCAGATGAGATGACACTTGGAGTATTCGAGAGGAAAGTTCTTCGGAAGATTTATGGACCTTTGCGCGATTGCGTGGGCGAGTATCGACGGAGATTTAACGATGAGCTGTACGAGCTTTATACAGACATCGACATTGTTCAGCGAATAAAGATCCAGCGGCTGCGTTGGGTAGGTCATGTCGTGAGAATGGATGAAGGCGATCCGGCCAAGAAAGTATTTCTATCGAAACCTGCTGAACGCAAGAGAAAAGGGAGACCTTCACTGAGTTGGAAAAATCAGGTGGACAGCGACGCTGCCTCCCTTGGTGTTCCCAAGTGGCGCCATGCTGCACGAAACAGAAGCAATTGGCGCGCTCTGTTGGACTCGGCCAGAATCGTCTAGACGGTTAGGCGCCAATCAAGAAGAAGATACAGAAAATTATGGAAGTCATATGGCTATCGATTTATATTGGTTTCGCAAAAATCGCAGTTAACTTTTTTTGTGATCGATTTATTATATTCTGACCCAATTTCGATTGTGTTCCCATAAATTAAAAAAAAGCAATAACAAAAAACAACAGTACTCTAAGAACTTGAAAATATGTTAGCCTTTTGCTGTTGTTTTGCTGTGCTGTAAAAATTCCCACAGTACAGCAATAGTTGACAGTAATTTTTGAAACTGAGGGCTGCATATTTTTTTTACTTTTGTTGTGCTGTTAATTTTTGATTTTGAAATGAAAATGAAATTCAAAGTAAATGGAAAAAAAGTTGAAAGCAATTTCAAACCCTGCTATGGATACTTTGTCCTTATGTTTTTTCGGGTTGGTTAGGGCTTTCACGGTGCTCCAGAGCTTTCTCCCGCTCAGGCAACACACATTAATCACACGCTATCATCAATCTCATCTAGTGGTAAACCCAGAAATATTGCAGCTTCTATGGGGTTTGTCCAAAGGGACATTGGAGTTAGATGGGTTGGTTTTGAGGGACATATGAAGAGGTGATGGTTGTCGTGTGGTGAGTGTCCACATGCCGCGCATACGTTTGGTATGCTTGAATCAATTCTGGACCTGTATGAGTTCAATCTGCTGCAGTATCCTGATCGGAGTTGCGCAAGTGCTATTAGTGTTTCTTTATCTTTGCCCCATGTACCAAGTGATTTGAGAATTTTGTTGCGACTTTGTACTTTATTGGCAATCGCGGTCGTATGCGCGGAGAATGAGGCAAGACTGTCGAACGTTACACCTAATAATTTGGGATTGTTCGTGGTTGGTATACTGGTATTCCCGATGTGGATATCTAATTCTAGTCCATGTAGTGAATATGGGGGCGGAGAACTTACTAGGTGACAAAGCCAGATTTCTCGAGTTGAAAAAACTGGAAAGATCGGAGATAATTGTTGATTTTTGAGCATAAGTCGTCTATGTCGGTGCCTGACGCCATTGTCGAGCAGTCATCGGCGTAGGAAACAATGTTGACAATGTTGGTGAGGGAGTTTCGATATGTAGAAATTAAACAACATTGGGGACAGGACACCACCCTGGGGACTCCCTGTTTAATTCTCCTTTGATTTTTCGTTCCTAAAGTCCACCGATGCCTGCCGACCACTCAGGTAGTTCGCGGACCAACGCTTAAGCCTGGGCGAGAGGGATGTTTGCACAAGGTCCTCCATTAGAGTGGCGTGGTTGACCGTGTTAAAAGCTTTCGAGAGGTCAAGTGCCACGAGGACCGTTCCCTCGCAGGGGCGGTGTTGGTTAAGACCACGAACTATCTGAGTGTTATGGCGTTTAATGCTGTTGTTGTGCTGTACGTTTTACGGAAGCCATGCTGACGGGTCGAAAGTCTTAATTATCCGTTGTAATATGGGAGTAGTATGGCATCAAGTATCTGGGGAGATGCTCTCGGTATGTCTGTTGTAGCTGTCCCAGTCTGCCTTGTTGATGTTAATGTACGTGTGTTAGTCCGTGGTAATAAAGTCTGCGGGTGTATCTATCTAGATGATTATGGGAAGGTTGTCTGATGCTAGGGTCAGTGTCGGTCACCAGTTGACACTGTTTATCAAACCAGCGCTAGCTATTGTGATGTCGGGCGAGCTGCTGCAGTTTCGCATAATCCTGGTAGGGGCCTCGTCGTTTACCGTGCAGAATATCGAATCGTCTATCTGTTCTGCGAGATATATGCCCCTTCCGATCTGTTAGCTGATACGAGTGCCAAAGATCGTGATGTCACCAACTACCATGCGGTTATCTTCATTCAATAGCATGCTAATGTCGGTTATCCCCATTCAATAGCATGCTGCAGGGCAGCAGGTGACAGGGGGTATATAAACATTGAAGATCTCTATCACGGCATCGCCAGATTGGATGGCTATTCCCTGACATTCTAGGGTAGTATCCTTGTGGTCGGTGTCTGGGTCGATAAGACGATATTGCACGGTATTGTGTCCTTAAGCATAGTACTGAGTTCGATTTTCACGTGAAACTGCTGTCAAAATCCATACAAAAAAACTGGCTGTGAAACATGTGTGAAATTTCACAGATATTTCACGACAAAGTTATACCGAGTTCCTGCCGTGAAAACGTTGCGCAACATCCTAGCAACATCATGCCAGCAACATTTTTTCACGCCAATTTAAATATACAATGCCATTTATTTTTGAGTAAAAAGTGCCACTTGTTGAAATTGAAATTTATATTTTGTATAAATTTTTTTTTATTGGCCAAAATTTGAAAGTTGGTTCTGAGGCGATGCTCCAATATTTTTCTTTTTACATTTGCTCAGTTTTCGTTTTGGCATTTATTCTCATTTGACAAAAAATTTTTCTTGAAACATTTCACGGCAAAATAAATGCATGTTGCTGGCAAAATTTCATGACGGTGAACTCAGTACTAGGTATTACGGTGAATGTTGGAGCCAGCATGACTGGACTAATGTTGAGCTACGTGACAGCTTTGTTTCTTGGACCGCTGCTATAGGGACACCGCGTCTGTCCATGAAATTGGTTATCTCTGCCATCTTTCCCGTGAGACCGTTGCAATTTAGCTGCAGTAGTTTGAAGTTGCGGGGTGGGGTGATGTTTACCCTCGGAGTGAAGGACAGCTGCATGTTACCGGGTGGCGTGTGTGGACGTTGCACCGTTGGGGGTTATGCCCCGGGTGTTGTGGGCTGTCTCGTGAGGCAGTATGGTGGCGTGAATGATGCCGTCCAGGAGATAGTTGTGCGTAGTCCAGACCACCTGCGAATATGGCACCAGCCAAGGCATGAATTGCATTTCTTGGTATTCTGGACTGACACACCGAGCAGAGGGTAGGGGATGATGCTGACTGGGGGATGTTATCAGCCCTTTGTTGCTCAGGTCTGGATGGTGATATATTGTTGTTGTTGTCAGTGGGTTGTTGTTGTTGTTGTTATCAGTAATGTTGTTGTCTTTGGTGTGGTGCGTAGGCAGCAGGGGGCAATATAATTGTTTGACCATAGTCTGTGTGATTTCAGACCTGAGCAGATTTTTAAGTGACTCCACCCCTTACATTGGTTACATCTTACAGATGTGGCATTTACGTCACACGCAGCAGTAATATCCAGTGGGTTGCTGGAACAATCCTGCTGCTAGGTATAGCTAAAGGGAATGCAATTTGTGAGCGTTGCAGGTCAGTCTAAACAGGGTTAGACCGAAATGACAGCCCTTGGTCACGGAACTTTTTTATCATCTGACTGTGTTAATCTTACGACTTTACCTGAATTTGGAATCTGGGAAAGTGCCGACACTGCTCGCAATGCAGACCTTTTCAATTCGTCTTGTTTCTCGTATTCTTGCTTTACTGAATTGGCCTTAACTTTATAGGTACATGTTTCACGCAGTTGTTGTACGAACTGATCAAGCTCTAAATATAGAAGACGTATTATGAAAATTAGAATACATATGTTAAAAAAAAGGAACTTACGTTGTAAAACTGCATCTGGACATAAAATAGCCAAACGTGCAATCATTAAATATGTTAGCATTTTTATATCATAATGGTCGCGTAAACCAGCCTGAACGTGTCCCAAAAATTGTTTGACGTCAACTCGATCAAGTCCTTGTTCTAACAATGTATACATGCATTCAAACGCTGCTTTACGCAGATCTAGTCCATCGTCGACAGTGTGTTTAAAAGGCCCCATTTCAACTTCACGAATTAATTCACTCTAAAAATTGTTTTAAGTTTTAGTTTTGTTTCATTATTTCCGTAGATTCGAATTTCACCTTGACTCTCGTCTCTGAATATAAAAGCGGCAATAAGGTTGGTAGTAAGTCCCGCACCAATGTTGGTTTGTTATGAATTGCAGCGTTGAAAGTAACCAATGCTACTCTCCTGACTCCCGGTTCGGGGTCCCGCAGAGATGAAAGAAACTCCCCCAAATTCTGTTTCAGTAAATGGTCGATTTTTTGTGGTTGATCAGATATGGTAAACTTTATAGAAGAAACAGCAACGACTCTCATGACTGCGTTATTGGAGTATAAAGCCTCTCGTAGTAGTGGCAAAAGTTCTTCTGGGTTTACAAGAACGAGTTTCCCTAGACATTCAGCAACAACATTCCGAGAGCCTTCTTCAGAGCTTTCACAATGCTTGAAAAGTCTCCTCCATACAGTTGGAACAGATGGTAGCAACTGAGAGAGTCCACATTCGCTAACAGACATAGATGATATCAATTCTTTTAAAGAATGTAGTAGTAAGTACTGGCGTTTTGGTTGGCCCTCTATTTCCTTTAGTATTAGAGGCAAGTACGTTTTTAAACTACCTACGGCAACTGCACCTAGCGCCAGGCTTGAAGCACTTTTTACATCTTCTGAAGAAGCACTAAAACATTCGATTAACGTTTTAGGTAAGGAAGAAATAGGACTTAAATCAAAATTACGACCGATCTCTCCAATTGTCAAAAGACAAAAGCTCAGTTTGACATCATTTGATTCGTTAGAATTTTGAATATAATCAAGAAGTCGTGAAGTCAAAGGCAGGGCTTCCCAAGGGCATTTTAATGTAATTACTGCAATACATTTTGCTAAAGAATGATGTGCCTGCTTATGAAGCTGTTCATTGTCAATTAAAATGGGATCCATAAGTTTGTTAAGTAAGGAATTGTAGTCCAAATACGGTATATTAGTCTGCACTAACACTTGGAGAAGATCTAACGTGCACGATAGAGCACTACCCTGCAAAAAAAAAAAAAAAATCAGTGAAAGTAAAATATTTATTGGAATGTACTTACTTGTAACAGTGGTGAGCGTACTAACATCAATATAGCAGGCAGAATTTGTCCGTGGATACCGTCTAAAGCTTTTGACTGTTTGTCAGCTGTAGTCGTCAAAAGTATTAAACAGTATTGAGAAATATGTAGATCAGAATCTGATATAAGTGGCTTTAATTCAACAATTACTAATTGTAGTATTTGGGGATTTAATGAATGAAAATAGTTATCGATCAATTTATTTAATAAAGCCAAAGAGTGCAACTTAAGAGCTCTATTATTTTTTCTTAAAAATGATCCTAATATTGGAATGACGTCTTTTATTATCAATGTTAAATCAATTTGCAAAGGCGAAGCAACAATCATATGAATTGCCTTTACGCTACTTAATCGAGTTACTTCGTTATGTAAACGATCCATTAATATTGGAAGACAAATTTTTACTTGAGGTATTAAAAAGTCGCCAAAGTGTGCTATTATTTGGCCCATACAACTTATAGCTTTATCTTTTACTTCTTGGTCCACGTCTACGGCCATTAGCTTTTTTAAAGTGGCAGAGTAAAGCTCTTCTACGTGTATGTTTATGCTCAAAGAAGAGGGAATGTATATTGAAAGATCTTCTAAGGGCCGAATAACTTTAACAAGTTGCTGTAAGGCTTGAAGGGCCTCAGTAGAAATTTTGTAAAAAGTGTCAAAAACTCCTGCAATAATAAGAGGTACTAAAACCGGTATATGAGGATGAAAAATACGCGAAGCAGTATGGCTTGCTAACAGTGAAGATAAAAACCCTAATGCATTAATTTTTATATTACTCGTTGAATTTTTATCTTTTAAGGTGTAGCTAACGCCTGGTACAATATCATCCAAATATGGTCCCAAGCTTCCTGATAATACATTTAAGAGCTCACGCAACAATAGGAAGCAGTCCTGTCGGGTTTTCATTGATCGTTCACGCATTAAAGGCTGAATAGTTTTTACTACATCTTTCAATTGTTCTTGAATTATAGAAATAATTCGTGGAGTTTCTTCCATAGAGTCGGGGTCCTGTGGTAAACAGTTTGGCAACTTCGTACTTTTCAGTAGAGTTATATACACATGAAATATGTCCGACTTGACGTTTTCTTCTCGTTCTTTAAAACGCTTAATTAATAATGGACCCACGTCTAGAAAAAAGCTCTCTAGCATTTCTTGACGGGTAATTATTAGAGCCTCTAGACATTTTGCAGCAGCGCGACGTACTTTCCAGCTTATATCATCATCATCGCTATAATCCTCACTATCAGCATACTCGCCTTCTTCAGTGTCCATAGCCCGATACCCTTGACCATCGTCAGATTCATAGTTGTAGTTTGGATCATAGCTCAAGTATTCTAGACAAATCCCCAAAATCTGTAATCAAAAAGATGTTTGAACAGATTATGAAAATACATAAATGAGAGACAAGTAATGGTATTGGTTCATAAATTGTTTTAGATTGAATCAAAGTAGAAATGGCCTAGATATCGGCCATTGAAATTGGAAGTAGGTTGTTGAACACATGATACTTTAATCTAATCATTCCTTTTTCTTTTCTATGCAAATAAAATACATGGTTCCTCTGACCCGAAAAAACAGCGTACGAAAAATTAAACAAAAATAAATGCTTTGAGAGCTTTGTGGGCGGCGAAGTTAAAAGCGAAAAGAAGTTTCCTTTGATCCTCCTACGCGTTTCGGCGTATATTTGTGCCTTCTTCAGGGAGTCTAATTTATTTATAAAAAACACAAAACAATACATAATTATACAATTAGTTAACAATTACCCTTTACATTAAATATTTGACACTGCATACACTGTATTGAAACTTACTTTAGAATTTAAAATACATTAATATTGTTGATTTTCTTTGTGCTGAAAAATTGTCAGCTAAACCATATATGGCTACCACATCTATTCCGGATTACGATTCACTTTCATCGGAGGTGAATCGGATCAAATGGCATTCTGCAATTTGATTGACGTCCGATGAACGTCAGATTTTTTCGAAGTTCGGAAATCGGCATTCTAGTTCACGATGGATCGGATTTTTGACAGCTTTTGTGTATCGGAGGCAATAGAAATTGTTATTATTTTTAGAAATATTACCAATTTAATGTAATTAAACTATGATTTTTATACTTATACAACGTGCTCACTTTCTATGTCCGTTCATGCTCAACGCGTCCTGGCGAATCACAAAATTCCTGCTACACGATATGTACATATTAGGCCGTATCACGTTATATGGGCAAAAAAAAAGTTTAGTGTGTGTCAGTTTTATTTGAACACTTATGTCGAAAAAATATTTTTGGTGTAAAAATTTTTTTTTAGGTCCGCGTTAAAAACAGCTAAATCGCGTTTTTTGTAATAACTTTCTTATTTGATGTCAGATCTCTAAGATCTTTATATCGGTGAAAAGGTCTCGGTCAGCACTATATTTGGCCCATATAAAGTTTCGACTTTAAAGTTGGTCTGAGTTTTACCTTTCAAAATTTTGAAGTTACTATCCCTAGATTTTTTCTTTTTAACCACTAATACAAAGCTCTCAGAAAACCATGAGGAATCCCCCATGGCATTCGATACTATCGTAACTTATGATACAGAATGCCATACTTTACTTTTCTTACATTATAAATAATCAAAACTATTAGTTTTAAGAAATCATGTTAAATCGTTGTAAGAAAAATGAATAAACAATAATAATAATAATAATAATAAAAAAATCTAGCCTTTATTCACAAACAAAAAAGTTATAACGTTGTAAAATGAAACACTAGTTTTTTTTTTATAAAAAATTACATAGTAGGGAGCCAAAAATACCACAGAGAAACGGCGAAACACGTCAGCTTAATATTTGGCTCCAGATTACGATGGCGTTTTTAGAAATTCCGGATTAGCTCCCATTTTCTAGATATTTAAGAAAGAATTTTCAGTTTTCACATACAAAGCGATCCGATGGAGGGGGGGAGAGTCTATGAGTAACTATTTTTGAGGTAATAAAAATAAAGAAAAGGGGAAAAACTGCTTTTAATATCGTTCATATTTTCATTGTTTTGATGTAAAATTTTCTTTAAATCAAAGAATAAAAACCACGTTTTGAAAGAAAATTGTATTCAAAACAATGAAATCATTCCCATTTTTCCATAATCTGAGTAATTTTTTTGAGTGTGAGCAAAGTAATATAAGCGACGAAGAATTCACTTTCAGAGCTCTGAAACTTCTTTCATAAATATCTCAAAATTTGGAGGGCATCGTCATTTTCGGTCTTGGTTATCATAGATAAGAGGATGTTTTCGGGATTAAAGTAAAATGCATTGTTTTCAATTGTAGGCTGAATAAGGGCAGACGACGCATCCAGCGCAACTATTGATAATATATTTAGACTTCCGTTGTCTCTTTAGGCGCGTATAATTATAGAACGAACTTTAGCAGTTTTTCTAAATAACTTGGATGATTTTACGATACGCACGGATGCAGAAATCGTGAAGCCGTTGTACCCGCGAACTGTGCTTAGTGGACCCACTTGAATACTTGCCAAATCTTCACTACAGCCATTATCATTCAATATAAATAACGTTGTATATATATATATACAATGGCGCTATTATAACTCTGACGAGTTTTATGGCCGAGCTTCTCTCCCAATTCGACGTGTGCTCCTTTTTGTTTTTCTTACTAATTGGGTGGACCTACAGTTTTATGCCGACTCCGAACGGCGAATGCATTTTTTGTGAGAAGCTTTTTCATGGCAGAAACTCTCGGAGGGTATGCCGCCCACTGCCGAAAGGTGACCGCTGCTCTTAAAAACCCAATAGTTGGATTTTTAATAATTAGAAAAATTATTTTTTGATGTTTTACTCGGACCGTGGTTTGAACCCGAGACCTCTGGCATAGCAAGCGAGCACTCTACCCACTGCACCAAGCGGCCACAATAAATAATGTTGATCAGCACGAATAGTCCAATCCAGAGACGAAAAATAACTCTTATTGAATTTTTTGGAATCAAAAACGTTGGGCACATTTCAATGAAAAAATTTTTCCCTTACATTTAAAAGTTATTATGGGAAAGAAAAATTTTTCTGTTGCTCATAACGATTATATTCAGATTTTTATTTTTTCAATTGCCTCATTACTGTTATTCATAAGAAAAAATTTTTTCCGTTGCTCATAACGTTTATTTTGAAATTTTTATTTTTTCCGTTGCCTCATAACAGTTATTCATGAAAATAAATTTTTTCTGTTGCTTATAGCTAATTTCTATTTCAGATTTTTGATTTTTACGTTGTATTGTGAGTATTATTTTGTTGAATTGGTTCCTTTTTTTTGCTCACAGGACTTCATCTTTCGGTATCTAGTGTATGTAATTGGATGGTGCTATGTAATACAGTATATTTATTTTATTCCCAAACCCGAAGCTAGAATGTTTCAATTGGTACTAGCTGTAAATATATCCTAACTAAAATTAAAAAATGCTGATTAGAAATCGGTTTAGGCCCATGGTTTCATATGCAAAGTTACTTAGAATAATCCGTAGGATTTTT